>JAUIMM010000113.1:23745000-24945000 GCA_031769625.1 Taudactylus pleione | reverse complement strand
TAATGTTATTAAGGGTAATAATAGCATAGGAGCAGAAAAACCCACAAATGCTGTGATTTTAGCTGTTTTTATGCTTTTTTTTAAAAAAAATACAGATCCAAAACACAAAACCCAGAACCCAAAAAACGGAAGGGTGGTTTTGGCAAAAACCAATTCAGATCCAAAACACGAAGAAAGATCCAGATCCAAAACCAAAACACGAAAGTTGCTGGTGCACACCCCTAGTGTAAGGTGAGGTGGGCATTTTTATGTTGTGCTGCGACGGCATAGCGATCACAGAGGATTAGCATATCTTTGCAGTGAGACTGCGTGCGTTATCACTATTGCAATCGCAGTTGTGTTCCTTACTGAATCCGGTCCTAGGTCCACTGATGATGTTAAATCGGGTACAGTAGAGGAAGGCTAGGTGTAGTGAACTAAAGCCATATGGGCACAACTACAGTAGTTGTACAGTATGTCACAGTAGTGATATATCAGCTTTTGCACTCTGCTGTACTAATTTTACAAATCCATTTATGAAGTAAAATGAAAATGCCACAGCTAAACATTTAATTTAGAGATGTGCTCCAACCCCTGTGTTTTGGTTTTGGATCTGGATTTACCTTTGTGTTTTGATTTTGCAAAACCATTCTCAAGTGTTTTGGTTTTGAATAAAAATCAATTAAAAATTAGAGATGTGCACTGACCCCCGTGTTTTGGTTTTGGATCTGGATCTCTCCTGGTTTTGGATCTGAATTGGTTTTACCAAAACCTCACCTTCATGTTTTGTTTTTTGGTTTTGGCCTGTTTTTGTTCCTCACTATAGCTCACTATATTGTTTTTGTCCAGTTTAAGCACAAAATTTGCACCAAGCTAGCTGGCTGACTAAAATAAGCAGCCGCAGTGGGCGGCACAAACACGTGGCAGTTCAACTTCCAGCATGGCACATAAGGAAACAAATGTTTTTATTATTTAAGAGAGGCCTGAGGGAAGGGTTGATTGGTAATAAATTTTATTTCATTTTTTGATTCCAAAGAAAATTTATGAGGGAGAAGGGAAGGGGAAGAGTCATTTACAAATTTCTTTTTATACATTCACATCAGTCCTTGCCACAGAATAATCCTTGAGCATGGCTGCTGCTGCTGGGAGTTGATTTTCTCATCCCAGAAGGGGATAAGGAAGACTTCTAGTAGTGCTTTCCATATGAATAAGCATTTCCCAACCTGTACAGGTACATTAAAAAAAACATAGTTAGTTAGTGGCCTCAAGCGTAAGATCTATGATTTAAGGCAGGGTTAGCCAACCCTGGTCATTGAGAGCTACCAACAGTACATGTTTTCCAGGTCAACAACTGTAATAAATAACTCCACCTGTGGATCTTTCCAAATGTATTGGTGAGTAATGAATACACCTGTGCACCAGCTAGGTGGTCTGAAAAACATGAACTGTTAGTAGCTCTCGAGGACCAAGGTTGGCTACCCCTGATTTAGGCCTTATGTTGTGTCTTTCTTGAGAATCCTGCACCTGCTTCTGCAGCTAGGAGTGGATTTTCATCCCAGTAGGGGACCAGGAAGAGTGCTTCCAAGAACAATTGACTTAAATAATCCTTTGCAAAAAAGGTATTTCACAACCTTTACAGGGACATTAAAAAACAGAGTTAGTTAGTGGCCTTCAAACTGCCATTGTTCCCACTGTCCACTTAATCATATTACTTAGATATGTGAACAAGTGGAACAGAGCATTAAATGCAACATTTCAGTTTAAGGGTTAAGTTTTACGTTGTGTCTTTCTTGGGAATCCTTGAGCACCATGCCTGCTTGCTGGGAGTGGATTTTCATCCCACAAGGGATGAAGACATTGTTTTTTTCTTCCCAATGGACAGAGATCTGAAGAGAAAGTGATACATATAAATAACTACTGGCAGGAAAAAGGGGCAATTTGGGGGTATATTTACTAAAGTTTCTAAAAATGAAAAGTGTTCATGTTGCCCGTAGCAACCAATTAGATTGTAGTTATCATTTCTCTATTGCACTGTATAAAATGATAGACAGGATCTGATTGGTTGCTATGGGCAACATGAATACTTTTCATAATTAGAAACTTTATTAATTAAATATACCCCTTGGAGACCCTTACACAAAAAAAATGCCTTAGCTTTACTTGAGCTGCCCACCTTCAGTGTGTACTCAGAAAGAGTTTTCAGCACAGCCAGGAACCTTGTCAGTGATCGGCCTGAGACTACTTCCCCAAAATGTGGAAAAGATGATGTCTATCAAAATGAACTTCAAATTCTATAAGAAAGACCTTTACTGTTAATTACCTGCAAAACTTACAGAGGCACCTGTAATGGTGGATTCCAGTGGGGACAAATTAATAATGTGTGAAGAAGATGATGTATACATCACCCCAGATTATACCATCACCCAAGCCTATATCGTCATACCATCCTGTGTTGTGTATAAATTACAGCTGTGCTCCCTGTTAGATTGGGGATTCATTGTCCACTTTAGTAGATGTGAGCTTAATTTTAGTCCATATCATCCCCACACCCTCTACACATTTTCTGACCTGGGCTACAAGAGGAGCAGCTGTACTCTGGAATACGGTTGCATGGATTTTCCCCTCTGACTCACTGAAAGTCAGGTAGAGGGGCCATGGGTAGGGAGTAGGGACACTATAATCAGAGAACACAGTTTTAGCTGTTTTATTAAATTTTTTAAACCATATCTACTATTTTTTCACCTTTGAAAATGTTTATGTAAATCTCAGCAGAGGCGTTTGTGATGCATTGGCTAGCGTGCACACACACACAGAAAAAAAACCACAATGATTGAAAAAATTTTTTTGGGCACTTGGGACAGAAGGCCTGATTCAGAGCTGGACGCTATTTGCGCTTGCTCGTTCAGAAAAAGGGGCCGGCTATTTAAATTGAGCACTCGCTCTTTGCAGTCTGTTGACGCCTCTATGTCTGAGCGAGCGAACGAAACATGCGCTCGCTATTTTGTAAAGACGCCCCCTGGCCGCTCGCATCCTACGTCATCTCCGCTATTTATTAGATTAATCGAGTACATCAAAAGACGTCTGAACTGCTCGCAGTGCTTGTGGTAGAATTTTCCTACCGCAATCATGCGAACAGTTCAGGCTAAGAGACAACCAAGTGACGTGGCCGATGATGCTGCTTTGTTAATTATGCACACCCTTAAAATGCCCGTTTTGACCGTTTGGCACGCCTGCGTTCGGATCACCACTCCCCGTTTTCAAGCACCTTCCCCTGTTACCACCCACAAACGCCTCATCCTGTCACTCAAATTAGCAGGCACTCGCTATTCTGCGAGCGCTCGATTTCCGACCGCACTGACTGGTTGGCGCATACGCATTATGACCCATACGCATGCACAGATGTGCGAACATCGCTCGGAGCGAATGAGCAGCCGCTTACGAGCGGCTCTGAATCAGGCACAGAGAGCACCTGAACGAGGCAGCAGCCTCTTTATAAACAACACAGGCAGCACCCCTGCATTCCTACGTTGCTGATAAGTGTGGCTAACAGGCACGCACACACACACAGAAAAAGTTGGCTTTATTTTTTTAACACTGGTGGTGTGGCAGGCTAACACGCACACTTCAAAAAATAGTTTTTATTTTCACACTGGTGGTGTACACACAAAAAATAGTTTTTTTTTTTTCACTGGTGGTGTGGCAGGCTAACACGCACACACCAAAAAATTGTTTGTTTTTTTCACTGATGGTGTGGCAGGCTAACAAGCACACATCAAAAAAATTGTTTGTTCTTTTTCACACTGGGGGTGAACCCCTGAAAGAGGCAGCAGCCCCTTGACAGACAGCGGCACAGCACCCCTGCGCACCTACGCTGATGACAGGTGTGATTAACATGCATACACAAAAAATTGTTTATTTTTTTGGGCAGCAGCCCCTTGACAGACAGCAGCACAGCACCCGTGTGCACCTAAGCCGATGACAGGTGTGGCTAACATGCACACATAAAAAAATTGTTTTGTTTTTTTTTACACTGGGGGTGAACCTCTGAAAGAGGCAGCAGCCCCTTGACAGACAGCATCACAGCACCCCTGCGAACCTACGCTGATGACAGGTGTGGCTAACATGCACAGAAAAAAATGTGTTAATTTTTATTTCACACTGGGGGTGGGTGAAAAGCACCCCTGAAGGACAGAGCACCCCCTGGACAAGACAGCAGAACAGCCAGCCTCTATGGACAACAGCCAGCCCCTATGGACTACAGCCAGCCAGCCATCCCCTATGGGACAACAGCCATCCCTATGAACCGGACAACAGCCAGTCAGCCCCTCTATAGACAACAGCCAGCCAGCCCTTATGGACAGGACAACAGCCAGCCCCTCTATAGACAACAGCCAGCCAGCCCTTATGGACAGCACAACAGCCAGCCCCTATTTGGACATTAAGCAGCCAGCCCCTGAGTGACAACAGTAGCCAGCCCCTATGCACAGCGTCAGCAACAGCACAGCACAGGTCTCAGCTCCCTCCCTCTTCACTCTCCACAGCTGGAATGAAAAATGGCAGTGATCGCTGGACCTTTATAGAATCCAATACCCGCGAGAATCCGACAGCGGGCTGACATTATGCCTCAGGAAAACCTGAGTCGACTCGGATCTGATTTGGATCCCCTAATTTCGGGGGCATTCGGTTCTCAGGGAACCGAACACGCTCATCCCTAATAAAAATTGATAAAAATCAATAAAATCAGCTATAATGTCAGAATACAAAACCCGACTTCGGTTTTAAAATCCGAGTTCCGAACCGGCTACAGATCCGATCCGGGTCACAAAAGTGAATCTGAACCTTGACCCGGTTCTACTCGAAACACTTAAATTCGAGTGTGTTCAGATTTCAGAAATCCGGACCTGCACATCTCTAGTGCAAATGCACCTATTTATCTACCCTCACACATATCCATATTCTGGTTGTACGAGCTGCCCTCTGAAAACTGCTGTGTCCTATTTCTGCTGTATTTTGGCATGATGGAATAGAAATTACATTTTATACAGATTATTGTCACTATAGGGTCAACCCTATGTTAATTTAAACTTCATTTTTATTTGCATATATAAAGCTTTTTTCAACTGTATTTATTACATGCATATCTCTACTGTACATTTTAAAATGATTATTGCATTGGTCAAATTGTGTATAAAAAGGACATTTTCAATATGAAGCGTCTGTGCTCAGTGCTCACTCAGTGCGTTTGCCGAGTGGCAGGTTCTGCATGTGTGTGGTCACCTTTAACCTGGGAACAACATATGTTGCAAGTACTGACATGATTCAGTATCTTCTTCTGAATTGCAGGCATTTCACAGTTGGGACACCAACAGGTCTGCAAGGTAAAAAGAAGAAATATGCAATTGCTCATTGAGATCTTCATTCAGACTTAAGAGCAAAGCAAAAAATAATATCAAATTTGCACATTGGCAAAACCATGGTGCAGTGCACTATTGTAGACAGATGTATAGTTAAGTGGGAGGGAATGTGTCCTAGCACAGCTCTAAATTGCAGTATAAAAGTAAAAGCGCCCTGTATGAGTGCTGCATGTTATAGCAGTCAGTTTTTTGTCTGCATGAAAAAATCATGCATCACAACAGAGATGAGCCGATCGGTTTTGCTGAAAACTGAACACACCCAAATTTTTGGGTTCTGAGTCAAACCGAGACCCGGCTTGGATCACTTTGGGGTTTCAAGTAGAACCGGGTCCCAGGTTGGGTCTCTTCGCCAAGTGCAGATCTTTATTAAGCTAACTTTGAGATATATATTAGATATGAGCAGTTCGGATTCCTTCACTGCGCCAAGGACATGCAGTGCCGGCACCAACAGCACCCCCGCACTGAGGACACTGCTGGCACCCCTGCACTGCCGCCACCACTGGTATCCAAGCATGGAGAACACCGCTGACAGCACCGCACTGCTGACACCACTGGTATCCCAGCACGGAGAACACCGCTGGCAGCACTGCACTGCCGACACCACTAGTATCCCAGCATGGAGAACACCGCCGGCACCACTGCATTGTCGACACCGCCGGCACCCCCGACACTGCTGGCATCCCCACGCTGAAAACACTACTGGCACTCCTGCACTGTTGACACTACCAGCACTGAGGACACTGCTGCCACCCTGCACTGGCGACACCCCCGCACTGCCGACACCACCGGCACCCCAGCACTGAGGACAGTGCTGGCAGTAAGTGCACCATTGGTGTTTCCAGCCTGCACTGTATCTGACCTGCACTGTAACCCTCTCTGTATCTGACCTGTACTGTAACCTACGCTGTATGCGGCCCGCACTGTCTCCGACACGCACTGTATGCGACCCGTACTGTATCAGATCCGCACTGTAACCTGCACTGTATCCAACCCATAGGTACGGAATGCTGTTTTTATGGTTGGGAGATTTGGGGGAACTGCTCAACAAAAAGGCTGAATGATTGGGGCTTACCATGGGCACATAGTGCCAGTCATCAGTGGCCCCGGGCCCCAAGGAGGGAGTGTTTTTTTTTCTTTACTGTTTGTTAACTGCTACTACTTTATAGCAATGATATTCCATACACGATTCTTAGTTCATTTCTGTGTTGGATTGTTTTCTATTTGAGAGTACTTACTGTACATTACTAATTTGAAAAACATTTTTAAACAGAAATAACTGCTGTGTATTTGTATATATATACAGTGTACATATATACACAGTGTATATATATATATATATATATATATATATATATTCAATTAGAAACTGGCACGTGATATCTTAGACTTCTTTCATACAAATAAACAGAATTTCTGCCTCTTCGTCTGGTGTCTTTCCTGATTGCAAAACGATTTATAATTACAACATGCAATTTCTGTTTAAGTCCATATTTAAAATGGCAAAACAGAATCCCGTGGGTCACTGAATATTATCCTTTCATTCCAGCTGCCTGTTTTAAGTCAGTGAAAACATTCCAGACTTCAAAAGGAGGCGCTGCCTGGTTACACCATTTGGATGGTCCCCCCACGGCTGGTCTGTAAGGCATTGGTTATTTGGATAAATTAATTTGTGGAGCCTGGCGGCTTTTGAAAGTTACTGGTGTCTGACTGCAGATTAGTTCTACTGTTTACCCATTATTTTGTTTTTTGCTTATTCAGTTCTATGAATAGAAACAGCATGACCATAGTGATGCCCACAGCACAGTATCCAAATGCCGAGCAAAACACAAACAAAATAAAAATGCTAATGAGTTTACAATACCATCGTCTAACCTAAGATCAAATGCTCCTTTATAGTGCAAAGGGCAAACCTGCCCACTGATTTTATGTAACACTTACTGTGATGAATTCTCATTTATACTAATCACAGAAACGCAGCCTTTGATAAAGGTCAGCACTTAAAATAAAAGCCCTTGTTTCTAGTCTATGAACATGACATCTCGCTTTGTTGTTTGACATATGTTGAAAGAAAAATGTTTCAGCGTCACTGTAGTGACATCGATTGGATTCCAACAAAAAAATACCACTAGTGTATATATGTGTGTGAGCATGTGGTATGGAAATAGATTGTAAGCTCCACTGGGGTAGGGACTTATGTGAATGGCTAAATATATATTCTCTGTAAAGCAGAAGAGTAATATGTGGGTGCTATATAAATGACTGGTATTAAATAAATAAACACATAAATAAGAAAGTCCAAATGTATTTTCCCTTAGCTCTGTGCATGTCCACAAAGTAAATGCACATAAAGGCTCTATTGCAGACCCACATGCATTTTTGTACATAGAGAAGCATGATCTTACTTGCTACTCTCCTGGAACAGCCAAGAGGCTTCCAAATCTCGGGTGCTGCTCTCGGCCCCCTGGAAGAGCATTAAAGTCTTCCGGAGGCCACAGTGTCCCGTGCCGTGCTCCCCAGGTGCCGCCCATTTTCCAAGTAAAATGCTCAATCTGGGCGGCCGATGAACCACATCATCGTAGCCATGTTCCCTGCTTTACAATGCCGGTAATCTCATAATGCGGGTGACCGGGTCACCCTGATGCCCCCTGGAGGGGGTTGCCAGAAAGCCAGCAACTATGACCTTGCTACTGGAGAGGCAGAATGGGGGTGGGAAAGGGTTGGTCTGATGCAGACAGAGTATAGTAAGGGCGTGCTCATGAAGAAGCAATTCATGCTACTGGCTATACGCAAAAAATGTGTGGTTTACTAGCTTCAGGTAGGAACAGATACACCATGACAATGATCAGTGGTGGCTCCTACCTCTATACCTGAGGAGGGCTGTCATTCTGTCTGACTTGGGCTAAGTAGTAAGCACAAAGAATCACTGTGACTTGAAGGTAAATAATAGCTGGGAGCAGGGTCATGATGATAGTATCGCTGCACCACGTCCCCATACCTCCCACCTGGCTGTGCCCCGAGCCCGACATCTCCTGTTCTTTCAATATCATCAAGTATGATCATCAACAAACTTGACAGCACTGCTTTCATTAATCACACCTATATCAACCAACTGAGTGATTGCTTGTTTGTGGCTTTCTTAATAGTTGGAGAAGCATTCAGGTATGCTAATTTATTTTTATTTGTGTCCTTTAATATGTTATATGTGTCACAATTAGAATCCAGTTGTCACGCCTGCAGGTTGGGGTTGGCTTGGGCAGCAGGTGAGGCTGCAGCAGGGATGGATGAGGCGTGCATGAAGCTGGGGAACTGCTTTAAATGCTTTAACATCAACTTAAGTTTTTCATCTGCATACCATCCTCAGAGTAATGGTCAAACGGAGCTTGTAAATCAAGATTTGGAGAAGTTCATTCGGATATATGTCTCAGCTAATCAAGACGATTGGGTTTCCTTGCTGCCATGGGCCGAATTTGCTCACAATAATTTGTACCATGAGTCATCGGGGTACTCTCCATTCTTCATCCAGTATGGGCTACATCCCGTGATAGCAGAAGTACCAGCTCTTCAGTCAGTATCTCTCCCAGCTGTTGGTGGCACAGCGAGTTGTTTCTTCAGGATTTGGAGGGAGGTGAAAAAGAACTTGTGTAAAGCCTCTTCCTGGTATAAGCGTGTAGCGGATAGGAAAAGAAGGAAGGGTCCTGTGCTGAACCCCGGTGATAAAGTCTGGTTATCCACTAAGCACTTTAAAGTCTGGTTATCCACTAAGCACTTGCGATTAAAGGTTCCCACCATGAAGTTTGCTCCCAGATTAATTTGCCCCTTCCAGATTCTTTAGGTCATCAATCCGGTAGCTGTTCGCTTAAAACTTCCAGGTACTCTTAGGGTTCCCAACTTATTCCACACCTCTCTTCTGAAACCATTGGTGCTTAATCGATATTCGAGACAATGCAACCCTCCCACTGCAATTCCAGTGGACCATCAAGAGGAGTATGAGGTTAGACAGATTTTAGATTCCATAATGTCTCGAATTTCAGTTCAATTTCTGGTGGATTGGAAGGGATACGGGCCGGAGGAACGTTGTTGGATTAAGGCATCGGAAATTCATGCACCTCAACTCCTTCGAAGGTTCCATCAGAAGTCTCCTAACAAGCCATTTGTGGGGTGTTCGGTGCCCACCTCTAGAAGGGGGGTAATGTCACAGCGTCGCCGAATCCAGGTCTTGCATACCTTGTCCTGCGGTGTTGGGGTCCGGTCCGGCGTGGGACAGCGGGTGGGAGATCCCCGGCACCCTCTGTCAGCTGTTCCTCTCCTCCGGCGGCTGTGTGCAGGCGGCTGCGGCTCCCATAGGAGTGCGAGCGCTGCTCTGCATAAGATTTAAAGAGACAGGCACATAAGTTAGGGAAGTGCTGATTGGAGACTGTGGACCTCATTCAGAGCCGGACGCTATCAGCCGTTCGCTCGTACGCATTCAATTGTTTTAAACCACGCATGCATTCTCATTGCGCATGTGCGGCCGGATCATTGCGGGCATTTTTCGTTCGCTCGTATACACAGCGAACAGGAAGTGACCTATGTCATTTGATTGACAGAATGTTCAGTTTATGGGTGGTAACGGGGGTGGAGATGAGAAAACGCAGGCGTGGCAAGGCGTTTTTTGGGCGTACATGTATTATCTTGTGCGAACGTCCAATGTGGACGCTATTTTGTACACGTCACTGTGTGATTTAAAATTCCATTAAGACTGCTCGCTCAGCTTGTGGTCTGGTATAGTCTACCGCAATGACGATGGCCTCCTTGTTCTTCCCCGGACTCATCGATGGTGTTGCGATTAATCAAGTGAGGCAACAAAAACAATTAACTTTTAATAGCTAAACAGCTTGTAAGGTGTTTAGCAAATAGACCTTTTTTAGTAGCTAAAAACCGAACGCAGGTGAACTTCTCAGCTGCTAATTTCTGGGGCATACAATCAATTAGCTTACAAATTTTTTTGTTTGTTGTGTGCTTTTGGCATATTTGTAAGTGTTTATTTTTAATGCAAACAATATTGTACGCATGTTTGGTTTTTTTCAATTTTATTTTTTGACCAAGAAAACACTCGTCCTTTTCTTTTTGGATAATTGTTAATAAAAACTCATAAATTGTTTTTAACCCTTTTTTAGACCAAAAAATATTAAATATTTCTATTTCCGTTGTATTGTTTGTAAGTTTGCTAACCAGTTTGTGAATAAATCTACAATAGAATTTTGCAAATTTGGTTCCAAAGTTTTTTTATTTTTTTATTTTTTGGGTTTAAAGTTTTTTTAAAGTAAACATATTTTTTTTCAGGGAACAAAATGTAGAAATCATTTTGGCCACACCCCAACAAAATAAGTGGCATTTGAACACTAATAAAACAAATAAAAACAATTCACAAGAAAAGAGAGGGAGGTTTTTGGCATGCAGGAATATGGGGCAAACGCAGAGATGGATTGTGGAGAAATTAGCCAGTGCTGTCATCGCCTTTTAGGCCGTTTGGCCGGGGGTTGGAGGGAGCCTGAACAGGTCCGGGAAGTCCTTCGGCTGGGCTGGCCAGAGGCAGATGTTGTGGCCTCTGGACTAGGCATAGGGCTAGGCACATTTGGAGGGATGGCTGTTGTTGTGCCAGAGGTGGAGGGTCCTGATGTTCCGGCAGGAAGGGAGGCCGGCTCCAACATGTGCCGGTGAACGAGCTGCTCCAGGGCATTTGCTATTCGCACGTTGGCCTCAGTATTTTCCGCCACTGCCTTAGCAATGGTCCCGTTGGCCGCAGCACTTTGCTCCAGGGCGTCCGCCACCCGTAGCAGATTGGCGTCCATCCTCAGCAAAATCTCGGTCTGCTGATCCGTTTTAACATTGAGATCAGTAAGGCGGGCCACTGCCTGTGAGGGGGAATGCCCTGGACTGTCTGCCACAGGGTCCCCAGCCGGATCTACTGCTTCCTCCCCTGCAGAGCCAGAAGAAATTCTGCGGCCAAAGCTCACCTCTGGAGCAGACTCATTCGCCTGTGTCTCTGTGAGAAAAAGAGAAAAGAGTAAAATTATAATCTAGATATTGTCAAAAACACATTTCTGAGTTGTTAACATTACAACATTTACCTGGGGCAACATGAGGAGCCACAAAGTCTGGCATGTCGGTATCCATGTTCGACATGCCAAAAACACCTTCTCATCCTGCACACACCCCTGGGCCAGCTCCTCCAAATCTGTGAGCTCAAGTGACACTTGTCCCCCCTGCGTGCCTGGCCCTATCAGCCAGTTTTTGTTTAAGCCGATATTTGAAGTCGCTCCATCTGTTGGTTTAAAATTTGGCATTATTCCTGCAGTATTTTCACCTGTAAACACTTTTTACTAAAATGTAGTTTTTACGTACCGGCGTTTGACCTCCCGGGTTGAACGTTCAAGCTCACCCACACCATTGACAGCACTGGCTATGTCGTCCCACAGTTTCCATCTCTGGGTTGCACCCATATTCCTTGGTGCCTGTGCCAGGTTGTCATTACACATTTGCACCAAAACCTCCATCTCCTTCCTTGTGAATTGTGGCTGCCTTTTTTTTTGGCCCTAGTTTGCCTACTAGGGCCAGCAGCCTCTTCCATGGCATCCTCCACACCTTTTTTATTAAATGTTAAAAAATTTTTTAGTAAAATGTTTTAAAATCTAATGTTAAACATACGCATTTTCCCATCACAAATAAAAACACTTACATGGTGCCTGTTGGCTAGTACTTTGCTGCTCTGTGTTTTTTCTCAATGTAGCAGACCGATTTGGGCCTTCAGTGACGTTTTTAGACATGTGTCAGCATTATTCGGCAGCATCATTCCTTGTGCGCTCCTATTGTCCGTCCTTAATTTGAGCGGGAAAATAAAGCCTATTTATGGCTTGGTGTGACTCGAGTCGAGGTGGCATTTTATGATTGTTGGAGGTTTTGCGTTGTAGTGGATTGTTGGTGATTTGTGGTTTTGTAGAAGGAGTAGTTGTTTTTTTGATATTTTTGCTTTTTTTCTTGTTTTTTTCCATTAGCATTTTTGTATATTTTTTGGCTTTTTTTATTTGAATTTTTGAGTAAGTATTTAAAAAATCCACCTAAAAAAATAATAGTAAATAGTTTCCAAATATTTTTAATATTTTTTTTTTTACAGTTTTTGGCAGTGACCCAGTGATGTTTTAGAACTTTGGGATATTTGTCTGTTTTTGGTAAGTGTTTTTGGTTTCACGAATTTACAAATTCGATGTGTTGGTCTTAGCATATGTTTCGCTAAGTAATGTTTTTTTTCTGTGAACAATCATGTCTTACCACTAAATGTAGCGTACTATTTAGCGAATTAATGTGTTTTTTTAACTGTAAAGGTAGCGTACTATTTAGCGAACTAATGTGTCCTTATTTAACTGTAAAAGTAGCGTACTATTTAGCGAACTAATGTGTTTTTTTAACTGTAAAAGTAGCGTACTATTTAGCGAACTAATGTGTCCTTATTTAACTGTAAAAGTAGCGTACTATTTAGCGAACTAATGTGTTTTTTTAACTGTAAAAGTAGCGTACTATTTAGCGAACTAATGTGTCCTTATTTAACTGTAAAAGTAGCGTACTATTTAGCGAACTAATGTGTTTTTTTAACTGTAAAAGTAGCGTACTATTTAGCGAACTAATGTGTCCTTATTTAACTGTAAAAGTAGCGTACTATTTAGCGAAATAATGTTTTATTGATTTTAACTGTAAAAGTAGCTTACTATTTAGCAAACTAATGTTTTTTTTGTTTTTAACTGTAAAATTAACGTACTATTTTGCGAACTAATGTTTTTTGAATTTTTCTGTGTAAAATCATGTCTTACCACTAAATGTAGCGTACTATTTTGAGAACTAATGTGTGCTCCCTTCTCTATTTTTTTGAAAACGATATTTGTTTTCAATCATAGTTTATTAAATTAATCTTAAAAATATTTTCTATTTTTGAAATGTAGGTTGGTTTACACATGACACGTCCCAGGCCTGTAAGCATCTTTGGTTTGCTTGGAAAAGATAAGTATATTTTTCTTAACACATTTGTCTAAAACAATAACTACCTGGCTTAACATTTCAGGTTGATGTTGGTCGTATTATATTGGCCATGGTTCCAGAACCCGACCAACCTCAACTTCATCCCAGGCATAGGCCTCGTAGGCGTGCAAGGCCCCAGATATATAGAACACGTGTCACCCTTTTTGGAATGCCAGTTGATGAGGTGTTAAGGCGATACCGTCTTCCGCCACAACTCATCATAGACACTATCTCATTAATAGAGAGTGATCTTGAATGGCAAATTGACAGTCCTACAGCAATACCACCACTTACGCAATTAATGTCGGTGTTACATTTTTGTGACTCAGGATCCTTTCAAACCACTGTGGGAATAGTTGCTGGAATATCCCAATCCTCCTTTTCAAGGATCCTGAGGGCAGTGATGGAGGCACTTTTTAAACACCGCCATCATTTTATTAAAATGCCATTGGATATGGGTTCCCTTAATGTGGAGAAGCTTAATTTTTACCAAATTGCTGGCTTCCCACACATCATAGGGGTTGTGGCTGGCACTCACATACCACTTCAGCCTCCAGCAAGGCTGGAGGCTATATTTAGGAACCGAAAGCACTTTCACTCGATGAATGTAATGGTGGTATGTGATGCCTCCCTCCAGATCCTGTCCCTGAATGCCAAATTCCCCGGCAGTGCACATGATTCCTTCGTCATCCGGCAATCAGGGATTTGGCACAAATTAAACAACCTACAAGCTGGTGATGCATGGCTTCTGGGTAAGTTGACACCTTCTGTTGAAACCAATGCAAAGCTTGTTACACAATGGTCCTGATGTTTTTTTTTTATATTTTCACAGGAGACAGTGGTTACCCTTGCACGCCTTGGCTGCTCACTCCTTATTTGGTTCCCACACAAGGGCCACAAAGTCAGTATAATTCCACACTTACAGCCACCAGGCAGGTGGTGGAGCGCTGTATCGGCCTTTTAAAAGGCCGATTCAGATGCCTCCACCTCTCTGGTGGCGACCTCATGTATTTGCCGGCTATGGTTTCCAAAATTGTGGTCCTGTGTGGGATATTTCACAACATCACCATAAGGAGTGGTGTCCCAATGCAGCCAGAGGATGCCTTGCCTGAGGACGGCCCCCCCGAGGTTGGTCGGAGGTCAGTATGTAGGGGGCCATATGCGATGAAGTTGTGGCCAGATTTTTTAGGTAATTATTTCCACAATTTTTTTTATTGCCACAATGTAAACATGTAATATTTTAAAGTACACTTTTGACCATTTTTTGTTTTGTTTTTAATCCCAGCAGAAATTTCAGCGTTACGCCTCTGGTCCTCTGTGGGTTTAAAAAATGTGCGGATTACTAAAATGACACCTTAATTTAGATGTTAAAAAACCACTTAAAAATCAGACTATACAAAAAAAAAAAAAAACATGACCAAAACAAAAGGAAGGCAAAACGAAAAGATTCTAAAAAAAAATGGACAAAAAATAAGAAACAAAATAAAAAAAACTAGATTTCCAACTACGCAAAAATACGTCATTTGTTGGTACCGTAAACAAGAAAGACACAAGTATGAGTGTTTGGACATGTGTCATATGAGTAAGGGGAAAACATCCTGGACATTGTTTCACAAAGATATATATAAAAATCATTCGAAATACTTTACAATTTTGAACTGCACAGGCAAAAGGACAACATCAACCAAAATTAAAATAATGAAAAAACAACCATAGTTTAAAAGGGAAACGTACCGGTCAAAATGCTGACTGGGCCTGTAGCCCCGAAATCCTCCTCATCAGAGGTGGGCCAGTGGATCACGGATAGAGGAGGGGTAATTTGGGGGGAAGTTGAGGGTGAGGAAAAGAGAGGGGGGGTGGAGGGGAGGGTGAAGTTGGAGGGATGTGAATGTGAGGAGAGGGAGGGGACTCACGGTCGGCCAGGTCTGGGGTGGAGGGGGAATTTGGGGAAGAGTGGGCTGAGGATGTTTGGGTGGGAGTGGGGGATAGGGGACGAGCCTGAAGTCTGCACCGTCGTAGTCTGCGCTCAGCCCCTAAATGATGTAGAAAAAATTATTTTTATTTCAATTTTCGATTTTAGTGCAAAAATTTTAGACACAAAAAAAAGGGCTATACTGTAAACATGCACACGCAGGTAGGTCCAAAATAAAGAAACAGGGCTATACTGTAAACATGCACACACAGGTAGGTCCAAAATAAAGAAACAGGGCTATATGGTAAACATGCACACGCAGGTAGGTCCAAAATAAAGAAACAGGGCTATACTGTAAACATGCACACGCAGGTAGGTCCAAAATAAAGAAACAGGGCTATACGGTAAACATGCACATGCAGGTAGGTCCAAAATAAAGAAACAGGGCTATACGGTAAACATGCACACGCAAGTAGGTCCAAAATAAAGAAACAGGGCTATATGGTAAACATGCACACGCAGGTAGGTCCAAAATAAAGAAACAGGGCTATATTATAAACATGCACACGCAGGTAGGTCCAAAAAAAAGAAACAGGGCTATACGGTAAACATGCACACGCAGGTAGGTCCAAAATAAAGAAACAAGGCTATACGGTAAACATGCACACGCAGGTATGCTTAAATTTTAAAATTACAAAAAAAACCACTTACTTTGATGTATCTGCAGACGCAAATTGTCCAACAGGCGTGGGGATCCAGTTGGCCGATATTTCGGCGATAGCCAATGGAACGCAGGCGGCGGAGCACCTCAGCGTAGGCCAGACGCTTGCGGAGGTTTGTGATGGGGGGCGGATGGTCGGTGATTCTCTGGTCCATCACCTCAGTGAGTACCAGGAGCTCACGCCTACAAAATGCGGAGGCTCTCATGATGGCAATGATTTTTTTTACACAAAACAGTTTTAATAAAGGTCCTAGAAAAATTTTGATTGGCTAATGTACTTTGTAAATTAACAGGAACCATTCTATTGGTTATTGTATGAGTCATGTGACCGACACCCTCACAAATATAATGTGAGTTATGATAGGCTTGATGCAGTGACATGCGTAAGCTAATTTAAATATAAAAAATAAAGTTGTAAAATCGGCCTAAAAAAAACGCAAAACAATAGTAGCATTCAAACAAACTTTTAATTTTGAACAACCATCCCCTTGGTCCAACCGTACGTATTCTGCGGAAGCAATGACACACACTAACAATAATAAAGTTTATTGACATTGAAAAAAAAAACGGATTGCAAACATGTGAATAACAATTAAGGTAATTAATATAGTGATTGCCATTAATCGATTCAAGTATGTTTGCTGAATGAAATAGCAGGCAATCGAAAACTGACAGGGCCACTTCCGGAAGTGACTTGTGCGAGTGTTCTCTGCAACCAAAGAGGAGACGGACGGTCGCTATTTTGAACGTTCGTTAGCTAGAGGAGGGGTTGGGAGACTATGGGGCGGAAAATTAGCTACAAGCGAACATACGACCGAACACTTGAATTTAAATATTTCCGCTCGTACGGCAGACGAGCGAACAGCCACTTGCGTCCGGGTCTGAATCAGGCCCTGTGTGAAGTCTGACCTATATAAGGAAGTTCCTGGGAGCACTCCAGTGCCAGAGTATAGGCCCCATTACCATACTCCAGCATTCCTGTGCATATCCTGATAATTGGTTCTGACCTTGGCTTGTTCGTGACTCTGATTCTGCCCGACCCCTGGTTCTACGTTGATATCTGGTTCTGACCTCGGCTATTCCCTGTGACCAGTTTACATCTGCTCCCTGGTACCATCTCGTCTGTTTTGTTCTGACCCAGCTAGTCAACTACGCTCAAGTTTCCTGCATACCGACCAAGTGGAACTGCTGGTTTTGCACTGGTTAGCCAAAAGGCGAGAACAGGAACAAGATAACTTTATTGAACTGGAATTACAGTCAGCTGGTCTGGGAGCAGCGCTCTGAGTGGTGGAGGAGAGTCAGGTAAGTGAGTCCTACAAGGCTGCATCCATACTGAGGTTTTGGAGGGAACTCTGGTGTGCAGCCTGAGTACTAGCACGCCGAGTAGACACACTGAGAGCAGGGCGTTGCAGAAAGCCACTTCCATGTCCTGACACAGAACAGTGAGAGCACTGAGTAGGGACAGTGCGGACAGACCTCATCGCCAGCTGGATGCGATGTGCAGTGCGGGTGGTCCTCTATGTCATCCGGGAGTGATGTGCAGTCACAATTTGAGTGGACCTCAGCGCTAGCCGGGACAAACTTTGCAGAGGTAAGAAAGTGGTTTTAGAACTCCGGAGCGTGACACAAGTTATGTTCTTTTTAGAACTCTTTTTTTGCATTTATGTATCTTTTCACTGAGATCTACATTATATAGGGGTTTTTTTTAATCAAATTTTCTTCTTAATTTTTATCACATAGAGTACCTGATGGCTCATGTGGCTATTTACATTAGCCGAAGATGCCTGCAATTACAACATGACAATTATCAGATTTTCATGATGTCACTATATACAAATAAACCTCTTTGCTGTGGACGATGATTGAGACTCAGCCATTGGATTCACACTGTATTTGGCAGTGACACCATGATAACAGAAGTACCTCTTCACCATTGTACAGGACAAATCATATTTGTCATGACCCTTCCTCATGAGGCCACGCTTCTTTTTTTGGGCGCGTGTCTTATATCCCTATTTCAAAAAGTGTGTGGAGGGGGAGGGGGTGGCTCCAATCATCTTTTTGGCACAGGGCACCAAAAAGTCTAGTTATGGCTCTGTCATCCACAAATACCTTAAAACTGTTATTCATCTGCATCAAAGGGCCCTATCTAAAAAAGAAACTAGCCTGCTCCCTGTTGGTGATCAGTACAACAGGGCAACAGAGAAGGTCCCTTGTAAGTGATCTTGTTACACATGTGTTACTATGCCAGTTTTGCAAATAAAAATAAAGTACCGGGCAGAATGGCATGGAGGGTGATTTTAGGTTCCTATATCTTCCCTGCAGTGATCACTAGAAGGATGGGTGTAACGTCATTTGAAAGAGAGGAGCCCCCACAGAAAAGTTAATATCTGTTTATCAGTGTGACCACCAGACATGAACTCCTACAGTACAGACAAATAATGGAGTCTAGGGGTAGGGGAAGATCTCCCCCATACTGGCTTCCAATAATAAGAATCATCCACATTTGAAAAGGGGGTGTCCACTATAGTTATTGTCTGGTGATCACCTGTGAGGCAATATTACCCTGTTCCATGGAAAACCTATACTTTCCATACATAGAGGAGAGTGCACTACATACTCCCCAATGACACCTATGTACACACATGGGAGCACTGGGCTGCAGGAAAATGAGGTCTTTCCATAGATGCATTGTGACCTATCACCCCCTATACTGGCACACACATACATGGGGGCACCCTTATTTAATTTTGCACTTTCAAGTCAAGTGCCACTGTGTAGTTACTGCTTAGTGATCATTATAAAATGGCTGAAACAGTGAATGAAATAAAGGTCATTTGCCATAGATGGAGAGGATCTAATGTCCAGATCTCCCCCATCATGTGGAAAATACAAAAGGAGTCCTCTCATTTAATGTAGTAGGTTTTCTAATTAAATAATGGTATGTCTTGTTAATTTTAATCCTACACATTAAGGCCTGAGTTGGACGCAGCGGCAGCCTTGTGTGCATCTTTTGCCACAGTCATGTCTGTGCCTTTATCTTAATGCATCTACAAAGCCCTTCCCTGGTGTAAAGCTGTACGTCCGAAAGTGGAAGGACTGATACTCCCTCTATATGCATCTTTGGATGCGGTTATCACGTTTGGTGCATTTGTAGCATTGGTCACATCATCGAAACTCGCACCAGCCCAATGCTGGGTGCAGATTCTCTGTCTGAGTATGGCCTCCAACGTGAGTGATTAAACCTCTGTGTGCAAAACCATTGTCAGCAATATGCCCACGACACTCCCATAACATTCCCATAAGGCTCAACATCTCAGTGAGTCTGAATAGCCATCTCCCTGTCACCGCCAAGCAGTTCCGAATTAAACCCTGTGGAGGTTCCTAGGCACTCAAAATCTCGAGCTCCCCCCTTTCAAATTATCTCCTAATATGTTTTTAATTTTACTAACCAACGATTTTAATAAACCGTACTTAGGTTGCACCAAAAATTTTTTACATACTGACAGCTGACAGAAGATGGGCTTTTAAGAGACAAACTAAAATGTAAATCCGATGTCTACGGTTCATGTACTTTACATTGTTAATGGGTACATTACATTAATACAGTATTTTCTCTATAGAGTCTTTCATGTAAGGTTTCCGTTTCTTTGAGTTGTTTAATTTTTTCTATCTTTTGGAAACAATTTAAGAAAGTCTGATTGTAATTTTCGTTCAAGATCAAATCAATATTATTTTGATCTGTTGTTGCGGGGCCCCTAAGAGGCGCGGGGCCCATAGACCGGTGCCTACTCTGCCTATTAGGTAAACCGGCACTGCCGCCCATTAACACCCAATATATTTCTTATACATTTCATAGACCAAACGTCTGCATCAGTACTGCGACTGTGCGCAGATGCATGTGTGGTGCATGCGCAGTAGAAAAACATTGCTCGCCTGTGTCTGACATCGGCAGTGTATGCCACTCAGAATAAGGCCCTATGAGCGTTTAAATAGAGAGGGTGAAATCTAGCAAAAGAAATACATTTATTTTTATTTCAAGTACAGATTTAGTTATGAATCCTACTTTTTGCTGTTTTGGAAAGGTGGATTACTGCTGAAAGCAAATATTTATTTGTGGTGTATATATATATATATATCTCCCCACAAGTGGATGTCACTCAGGATTTCAAAATAAAGTACTTAACTTCAGCGGTGTGTCAATGTTTCAGGGTGCAAACCTCTTTATGAAGACCGACAACATAAATGAAAAACATACCTTATATAGATACATCACAAGTGCTCCCCGTTCACCAGCCATGCCGCACATCCCGTCGGAGACCCGATGACGTCACGTATGCGCCTTAGCACTGGCGTCCTGGTCAGGGCCGCAACTAGGGGGGGGCTGGAGGTGCACGTGCACCGGGTGCGCCGCTGCACCCGGCATCAGTGACCTTCAGCCCGGCGCCGCAGGGAGACTCTATTACCAACGGGCGCCCGGCTCTTCTCTGCAGCGCCGTGCTAGCCGGATGCTGGAGTTCTCTCCTGAACTCCAGCTTCCGGCTCTCCCCACAGGCAATATGGGAGAGACATAATGACGTCTCTCCCATAGTTCCAAGGAGTAGCCGGGCGGACCCAACGGCGGCGGTCACAGGAGCGGGGTTTAAGGTAAGTATTTCTTTTTTAGTGTGTGTAAGCGGCACTACAAGGGCATTACCAGGGGGACTACAGAAGCATTACCAGGGAGCACTACAGGGGCATTATCAGGGGGCACTACGGGGGCATTACCAGGGAGCACTACGGGGGCATTACCAGGGTGCACTACAGGGGCATTATCAGGGGGCACTACAGGGGCATTATTAGGGGGCTCTATATGTGCATTATCAGGGGGCACTACACGGGCATTACCAGGGGGCTCTACAGGGCATTACAAGAGGGCACTACAGGGGAATTACCAGGGGGCTCTACAGAGGCATTAGCAGGGGGTTGTACATGGGCACTACAGGGGCATTACTAAATGGGCACTACAGGGGCATAACTAGGGGTATTACTACAGGGGCATTACCAGGATGCTTTACAGGGGCATTACTAGGGGACACTACAGGGGCATTACTAAATGGGCACTACAGGGGCATTACTAGGGGTATTACTACATGGGCACTACAAGGGCATTACCAGGAGGCTCTACAGGGGCATTTCTAGGGGGCACTACAAGGGCATTACTAAATGGGACCTACAGGGGCATTACTAGGGGTATTACTACATGGGCACTACAGGGGCATTACTAGAGGGCATTACTATATGGGGACTACAGGGGCATTACCATATGGGCACTACAGTGGCATTACTATGGGAACATTACCATATGGCCACTAGTACAGGGGCATTACCTCAGCAGGCATTACTATAGGTGCACTACTGAAGGGGCATTACTATGGGGGCACTGCTGCAGGGGAATTACCAGGGGGATGGGGGCGCCAAATTACTGTCTTGCCCCGAGGGACAAAAACACTAGTTTCGGCCCTGGTCCCGGTCATCTCCAGGGGGCGTGATTAATCACCATGGTGATGGACTAAACGATAAAAAAAGAGAAATGAATCAAATAACCAGACAAACCATACTAGTACAGCAAATGGGAAACACAATATTAACGTGAAATAAGAGACAAAAATACTAGTAGAGTTAAAAAAGAAAGCAGACATATGAAAAAGAATAAAAAGAAAAACGAATACAGCAATGAATTCAATAGAAAATTAATTACCACAGACTTCTATATGATCAATGTTATATGAAACGGATGGTAAAACCACACTCCATATAATATAACAAAAATATATCTAAAAAAACGGAGCTTCTAAACAATCTTTACTATAAAAAAACTAGAAAAAGATAAAATTTTGTTTAACCCTTGTGGGTTCACAGTTTGTAATGTATGGATCCACCAGGATTCCCTTTGTAGCAGTCGTTGATCTCTATTGCCACCTCTGTGATTCGGTGATATCCAGTCAATCATCTTGTATCTGATGGTGGAAAATGGATGTTTAAAATCACAAAAGTGCCTTCCGACAAAATGATCAGACGGTTTACCTTCCAAGGCTTCTCTAATGTTGGACCTGTGTAAAGCCATCCATTCTTTTAGTTGTCTTGAGGTTTTACCTACATAAAATAGCCCACATGGGCATCTTATGTAGCAGACAACAAATCTGCTTGAGCAAGTCAGAGGAAATCTGATCTTATAAATCTTGTCCAAGTGGGGGTGGGCAAACGTATTGCGAGTTTCCAGAAAGCTGCAGGTTATGCAGCCAGTACATTTAAAGTTCCCTGCTTTGTGGGTAAGGAAATGGTCTGGTTTGTTACTATTCATGCTTGAAACATCGTTATGCACCACTATATCTTTTATATTTCTACCTCTTTTAAATGAGGGGAGAATAGTACATTCTCTGAAACTGGGGAGTTGATAATCCGATGTGATGATGGGCCAGATTTTTTTGGCAGATTGCATAATGGGTTTGCAGAAGGCTGTATAATCCTGAGTCCAAACAATTTTTTTGGAATTATTATCTCACTTTATTTTCAGCATCAAGGCCTCTGATAGTGGAATGGAATTCTTTGTGATTATAGCCTCTCATAAGGAATTTATTAAGCATCTTCTCCATTTGGATCTCTGTATCTTTAGGGTTGCTGCAGATTCTCCTTATCCTCAAAAATTGCAAGAACGGTAATCCTTCCTTAGCCGCTTCGGGGTGGTCACTAGTTCCATGGAGGAGAGTATTCTGGTTGGTAGGTTTGGAGTACTTGGTGGTATGTAACTCCATATTAGAGTCAACTGACACCTCTGCATCAAGATAATGGATTTTGGACTTGCTACTTTGCCAAGTAAATTTAATGGCAATATCCAGTTGATTAACATCTTCCATGGCTTCCTGAAAGCTTAGTTTATCGTCTTGCCACATTATGAAGATGTCGTTGATATACCGACAATACCACTTGATGTGATCTGATATATTGTGCTCTGAAAAAAATAGATCTTTTTTAAACTTTGGACATAAAGAGGTTAACCAGGTTAGGGGACACATAGGACTCCATAGCATAACTAGAGCACTGTAAGAAGATCTTAGAATCAAAAAGAAAATAGTTTCTTGTCAAAGTAATTTCTAAAAATGAAATAAAAAAATCAAGGTTTGGGCACTTGTATAAACTGTTATCTATCAAAAATGATCTTACTGCCTCTAATCCTCATGAATGGGGGATGGAGGTATACAGATTAACCAAATGTATGGTACATAAAAGTGTGTCTTTGGGTACTGGTGAAAGATCCTGTAACTTGCGTACAAAATTAGTGGAGTCCTTTAAAAATTAATTTTGTGCTTGAACACTAGGATAGAGGTAATGGTCTAGATATTGAGCCACAGAATAATAGAGGGAGTCTCTGGCCGCTATTATGGGCCTTCCTGGTGGTGCTTGTGCATCCTTGTGTAGTTTTGGTATATTAGAAAAGACTGGGATAACCGGCCAGTCAATACGCAAAGAGTCTCTAATTTTTTTAGAGATATGTTGTTCCACAGCATTATTTAGAATGTGTTCCAGTTCCCTCTTAAAGGAATCTGTAGGGTCTTTAGGAAGTATCTTTTAAATCTTTTCATCAGAGAGCTGTCGATAGGCTTCATTTTTATATATATTAAGATCTTGAATAACTATGCCCCCGTCCTTATCTACGGGGCGGATCACAATGTCTTGATAATTAGCTATAACCTTTAGAGCTTGATTTTCTTGAACACTCAAATTTTTCTTGGTAGATTTTTAATTAATTATTTCTTCTGTCAATTTCTTATCCATCTGTGATGTAAAGTATTTTATAGACAAATTTTGTGAGAGTGGTTCGAAGGAGGACTTTTTGAAGATGGGAGCTGCATCTACTGATTCATTAGAAGTACCAGTAATTTTAATCTCTTGTTGAATTTGTATAGATCTACTTTAGATTTAAAAAGGTCAGGGTGGTTAGTGGGGACATAGGACAGGTCTTTATTTAATATGGAATATTCTTCATTAGAAAATGTCCTTGAGGATAAATTAAAAACTAGTTCCTCCGTTTGTAATTTCTTTTTCATCTTCCTCGCCAGCTGGCCACTCTTCCGTGTCTGGGTTCGTCTGTGGAATTGCTTCTTGCCCTGGTAATTACACCAGTCGGGGGTTTCATGGTAACTCGCTCTCTCTCTCTCTCTCTCTCTCTCTCTCTCTCTCTCTCTCTCTCTATATATATATATATATATATATATATACAGTCAGGTGCATAAATATTGGGACATTGACAGAATTTTCATATTTTGGCCTCTATTCACCACCACAATGGCTTTGAAATGAAACAAACAAGATGTGCTTTAACTGCAGACTTTCCGATTTAATTTGAGGGTAATTACATCCAAATCAGGTGAACGGTGTAGGAATTACAACGGTTTCTATATGTGCCTCCCACTTTTTAAGGGGCCAAAAGTAATGGGACTATCAACTCAAAAGCTATTTCATGGACAGGTGTGGGCTATTCCCTCATTATTTCATTATCTATTAAGCAGGTAAAAGGTCTGGAGTTGATTCTAGGTGTGACATTTGCATTTGGAATCAGTTGCTGTCGACTCTCAATATGAGATCCAAAGGGCTGTCACTATCAGTGAAGTAAGCCACCATTAGGCTGAAAAATCAAAACAAACCCATCAGAGAAATAGCAAAACCAATAGGTGTGGCCAAATCAACTGTTTGGAACATTCTTAAAAAGAAAGAACGCATCAGAGAGCTCAGCAACACCAAAAGACCCGGAAGACCACGGAAAACAACTGTGGTGGATGACAGAGGATTTATTTCCCTGGTGAAAAAACCCCCCTTCAGAACAGTTGCACCTGACTGTATATATATATATATATATTTATTTATTTGAGGAAAACATAGTATACGGCACTAGGTCCTTCAATCAAGTCAATATGTTAGTGTTCATCAACTAACGCACTCCCCAGATATTAAGGGTGGCAGCTCCTTCTCCCATATACTGTTGTTCTGACAGTGTAGAATTCCTATAAAACAAAAGGTGGAGAGAGAGCGCCTCCTAGTGCAATATTATTAGGTATATGTAACCTTCACCAAATTTGGTCACCATCTGTGTGAATGGGGGTGTACCTTATAAAGTGGAATACACCACTTATAAATCCGCATGAACAACCAAGAGAGACCTCAGGTTCTAATTCCTGGACACGACTCGATGCACACTTCATAATTCATCAAACATGATACATATGTATGAGAAGAAGGGAGAGAACCATAGCGTAATACTACACATACAAGTTTAATTAAACACTTTAGAGCAAAATAAAATGCCCGTACATCAAATTAAAAACATCAAGGCTTATCTGTAGATATGTATCATCATATCATCATTGGTAGAGGATGTCACCTGTCATATCATGCATCACCTCAACGCTTTTCGTCCATTTCAGAATATTATGGACTTCATCAGGAGGAAGGACTGATGAAGTCCATAATATTCTGACAAGTATATCTACCTGTGGTGAAAAAATAAAACTTATATTGGATTTTATTCCGATCTAAGCGATTCTTGTCACATTTGGTGTCCGAAAAAAGACCTTGCTGGATACTACTACGCAGTAAGAGCCTGGATACAGTGACTGGATCCACCACTGTGGCAGTGAACTGTATTGGAGGTTGCTACCTTCTGTGCAGCAGCTTGGTGAGTCAGAGTCACATTACTAGCAGCTGGGTAGGTGAGTGTGACAGGCCAACCATAAAATGACAGTTGTTCACAGTGATAATCTGTCCAAGTGTTTATGCAAATTGTGCACAGTATAAAACTGTTTAATTCCTGTGTATTGGGCTGGGAGCCCAGGGAACGTAGTGCAGTTTTAAGGGAAGCCAGCTGATATAGATTGCTGGGAATCTGGCTTGCAAGAGAGAGTGCACCTCTGAGTGCACTTCCCTGTAGTGATAAAAGGGTGATCTCAAGGCCTTCTATCCCACTTTATGTTCTTTCCTCTCTGTCTACCATATCTGTGTCACGCCTGTCTGTCTGCCCTCCCCTTTAGAATGTAAGCTCTCACGAGCAGGACCCTCTTTCCTCATGTGCTTCTCCTTATACTTTCTTCTACTCCTTTCTGCACACAAGGGCACCTAACACTTGACTGTTGACTCCCTGCTGCTTATTTTGAGTGTTATAATCGCTATTGCAGCAATGTATATAAACCATGTCCTTATCCTGCACTGAAATGTACTGTAAGTCACTTGTTTCTTATTCACTTATTTGTTTATGTACAGTGTAAGGCGCTGCAGAACACTTGTGATGCCATATAAATAAAGAATAATACTAACAATAAAAAAATGTTTAACACACTTTTTTCACAAAGATCAATGTTTCTTTACCTTTCGAAGATTGTTTATACCAATTTGAAGTCTCATTAAGGGGCATATTTACTAATTATCAGGGTTCTATTCTCGGCAATAGGAAATTTACATTTGCTCGAATGTATTAAAAATCACATGTAGGGACAGGGGTGCCGAAAAGAGCCAGTTCCTGCCATGTGTAAAGAAGGGAAATGATCGCAAAAACAATCATTTCCCTTTTACTTCGGTGGCTTGGGCGTTTCATGCTAAATAATAGCCCATAGGCTACTATAGGGTAGCGCCATCTGAGGATGGCATTATCCTATCGGGGCCAAGCTCCAGAGTGCAAATCATTCTGAAGCTTGATAAATCTTAAAGCTTCGCAGCCATCATAGAAATCTATGGGGGCTGTGGCTGCTGTGTGAGTTGTAGAGTCCACAGCAGATATCAGAGATATTTGCTGCAGTCCATCTGTAGCACATTCGGCGATCATTAAAATTTACGGGGAATATTTTCTAGGAGTATCCAGCAAATATTAATCCAGCAGATATTAACTGATAAATAGGCCCCCTAAGGACCCATTGGGGCTAGGCTCAATATCAATCTACTTAAGTTCAAGCTGCAATATCATGTCTAATGCTCAAATCCCCTCCCCTTCTCAATGAAGGGACCTGATTAAAGGGCATAAATCTCAGTTGTGTCATTGTATAGTGGGCCTGATTCAGACCCAGACTCTAAGCTGCGGACGCACGCTTTGGGCGATAGTCGCCCGTTTGCGCATGCATATGTGTCAATATGTGCATGCATGTGTCACTTAGTGCGATCGGGAATCGTGCACTCGTAGTACACAGACTGGACGCTATTTTGAGTGACAGATAGCGCCATTTGTGGGTGGTAACAGGGGAAGCTGCTTGTGAACGGGGGAGTGGTGTGTCTGGGCATCAAAACGGAGTTTTAGGGCGTGCATAAGTAGCAAAGTTGCGTCATTGTACATGTCACTTGGTTGTTTTTCAGCCTGCAGTGATCACAGTGTAAAGTCTACATCAAGCGCTGCATGCATCTCCGATGGCTCTCGATGGTTCCGATTGTCTATGCACTTCCTAGAGATGACGTGTGTTAAGAGAGAAAAGTGGGCGTCTTTATACCAGCGTGCGTTTGCTCTGCCATCGCTCGCTAAGTCATAGAGGGCGTCCATTCACCAGACAGTGCGATTGTGGCATTTGCATACCTGGCCCCTTCTAGCTGCATGAGAGCGCAGTTTAGCGTCCGGGTCTGAATGAGCTCCAGTGCTCCTTCCCCACATAGACAGTATAATGTGATCAGTGTATCGGGTCTCATAGGTGAGATTATTATTTTTCTTGAATTATTATTATCTTTCATTTACATGGCACCACCAAGTGTCTGTAGTACCATACAGCGATAATGGCCAAACTCTGTCGCCTAACAGTTCATGTTTTCCAGATCTCCAAGCTGGTTCACAGATGTATTCATTGCTAACTGACACATTTTAAAAGATCTACAGGTTGTCTGAAAAACATGAACTTACAGGGGACTTAAGGACTGAGGGCCTGATTCAGCTTTGGAAATAGAGTGAGATTTAGGGCCTGATTCAGAGCCGCTCGTTCGCTCTGAGCGATGTTCGCACAACTGCGCATGCGTATGGGTTGTAATACGCATGCGCGAACCAGTCATTGCGGTCGGAAATTGTGTGCTCGCAAAATAGCGAATGCCTGCTAATTTGAGTGACAGAATGAGGCGTTTGTGGGTGGTAACAGGGGAAGGTGCTTGAAAACGGGGAGTGGAGATCCGAACGCAGGCGTGCCAAACGGTCAAAACGGGCGTTTTAAGGGTGTGCATAATTAGCAAAGCAGCGTCATCGACCATGTCACTTGGTTGTCTTTTAGCCTGAACTGCTCGCATGATTGCGGTAAGAAAATGCAACCACAAGCACTGCGAGCAGTTCATACGCCTTTCGATGTACTCGATTAATCTAATAAATAGCGGAGATGACGTATGATGCGAGCGGCCAGGGGGCGTTTTTAAAAAAATAGCGAGTGCATGTTTTGTACGCTCGTTCAGACAAATAGGCGTCAACAGACCGCAAAGAGCGAGCGCTCTATTTAAATATCCGGACCGTTTTTCTGAACGAGCGAGCGCAAATAGCGTCCGGCTCTGAATCAGGCCCTTAGCACTTAACTGATCATCTTGGTGAAACCATGCTGCACTGCAGGTGGAGCAGATTTAAAATGTGCAGAGAGATTTAGATTTGGGAGGGAGGTGTCCAAACTGACATCTAAAGTGCAGTGTAATAATAAAGCTGTGCAGTATTTGTGGGCTACATACAAAAGCAGCCAGTATTTACCCTACATGCTAATTGTTTTATCTATTTACACCCCTTGCAGTTGCATTCCAACATGGTTTGTCCAGGTACACAGTTAAGTGCTATCTCTCTCTCTATTCACAACTCTGAATCAGGCCCTGAGTTTGGCCACCACTGCCATATGGGGAAATGACAATAGTATAAAAAAAATACAGTATATAAAAATATTCAAACAGTAAAGCGAAAAAATGAAACAGTGAGAAGATTATAAAACAAAGTTGCCTACTATAAGAGGGAGTGCATTGGAGACAAGGGCCCTCATTCAGAGCCGTACGCTCTGAGCAGAGCGCACGCTCTGAATGAGGGCCGGGCTCCATTTTCATGGAGCGTCCTCCTGGACGCTCGTATAGCTGTGGGTCACCACCCACAGGCTATACGAGCGTGCTTTTTGATGGCCGCGATGGTCGAGACCATCGCGACCATCGAAATTGCGAGCCGGAGCCTGCGGTTGAGGTTTTCAACCGCAAGCTCCGGAGTGATTTTGGCTCTATCAAAGCCAAAATCACTCCCACTGACATCACTAGTGATGTCAGTGGGCCGGCTTCTGACGGGAGGCGTTCCCGTGGGAACGCCCCCGTCAGGGAGGCACGCCCCCGGCACGCCCACCAAAGGGGGCGTGCTGTCAATCAACATTGACAGCACGCCCCCTTTGATCGGACACAACGAGCGAAGGACTTTCCTTCGCTCGTCGCGTCTGGCGCATGCGCACGACGGAGCTCCCTCCCTCGTGCGCATGCTCAGTGCATAACATCGACCCACTTGCGAGCGGACAGCCGCTCGCGAGTGGGTCTGAATCAGGCCCAAGGTTAGTTCATGGTTGGAACCAAGAGGGTGGAAGGCCTTGTTTGTGAGAGCTTACAGTCCTATGGAGTGGGATAAAAGTGGGAGGTAGATTGGAAAGAGATGAGGATGGAGACAGAGTGTAAGTTTAGAGTGTGAGGACAGCTTTATAGGGTGGTGGAGTGAGTTCCAGAGTAGGGGAATAGCACAGGTCAGAGATGTAGGTGGAGGAGCGATTGAGTGCTTTAAATATAAGGGTGAGGAGCTCAAACTGTAGTCTGTAGGAGGAGGGGGAGCAATCGAAGGACTTTAAGGAGAGGAGAAGTTGGAAAATGGGATGAGCAGCAGCATTAAGAATAGATTGAATGGGGAGAGGTGAAAGAAAGGAAGACAAGAAAGTAAGAGATTGCAATAGTCCAGGCGGGAGATGACAAGGGCATAAAGAAGATATTTGGTAGCATCCAGGGTGATGAAGGGTCTAATTCTTGAGAAGTGTTTGTGTGAAAGTGACAGGAATTGGATATAGCATGAGAGCATCCTTGATAGACAATAGAGAGGATAGTGTTGACAAAAAGAGTAAGGAGGGAGGGGGAGGAGGCAAAACTAGCAGGACCAATGATCAGCCTATTAAAGTCCATTAATCCAACATTTTGGTTTTTCAGGGATATCTAACTTCGAAATTTTACAATATGTGAGAAGCTCTATGTGTGTAAGTCTTCAAGTCTATACACTGATAAAAAATAATAATTGTGTCTGATTTATGTATTTTTCATCATGTTGAAGATCTACACCACCTTATTATAGGCTCATTCTAACCAATGAGGTGAATACTAAGAAATTTACACATAACAAAGAATTCCATTTTGAAATTCACTTCTTCTGGTGCTATACAGAAGGCTGACATATTTAAAATACATCATGGATATATATGTGTTTGTTTTTACACCTTATTTTTAAATACACCACCGTATTTCTCAGCAGATATGGTTAGAATATTGCTGAGGAGGGAGTGATGCACCCAGAACAGGGCATAGAGGATACTTACCTGGTTCTGAAATATCTGTTCCTCAATGCTGGTGAAGAAGTTGGGACTTGTCTGCTGAAAGACGCCATATTCTGGATCAAGATAAGTACATACATGGCATTTCTTTGCTTTAAAAGCTAAGCCAATCAGGATGAAGCCCTTTGAAATTGGTAACACTGGAAAGCTAATTACAGCTTACTATGGGTCAGCCTATCAAAGATGGCCCTGGCGAGCAAATTTCGATTCACCACATCATTACCCTGCCCACTCACGTCCTTAGCCAGCACAGGCAAAGTGAGAGCAGTTTGAAAAGAGATGGAGCTGTGAAGAGCTCCCAAGGAAAGATCTCTCCACTGGGTAGAAGAGGTGCCACTACCAGAAGTAAGAACATAAGTTGTGGCAGAAAAAAAGATGCCGACTAGCAGGGGCGTTTCTAGAGAGGAGGGGGCCCGTGTGCAGTCTCTGTCACGGGCCGTCTTCTCTCAGCACACTAGAGTGTGCCCAGAGTCTAAAGCGCATGACACATGTGCAAAATTACAGGACACATGTGCAAAATTACAGGAAATTGGCCGCAGTGGCCATTTTCCTGCCTTCTTTGCAGCGTTGACACCGGCGCCGATGTGGGACTCTGGATAATTATAATATGGGTGCAGGGTGTGCAGTGTGGGCCCCCCTGGACCCAAGGGCCAGAGTGCACCGCACACCCTGCACCCATTATAAATACGCCCCTGCCGACTAGATGAAGAGAAGTAGCACTCAAAAATAAAGACGATGCTGCGTAAAGCAAAGAAGATGCAGAAATCTAGGCCCTGATGACAAGTGGGCTTTTTTGTAAAAGAGTTGACGCTTGTCCCCATGCTGTTCAGATGAAGACCGGCATGAGTCACTGTGATATCTTTTCCACCACAAGAAGCATCTGCTCCTCAACTTCTTTGTAATTGAAGTTTGCAAAAATTGAGCTCTAATAGTACATTACCACCAAAAACATAAATTTATCTAGTGCAAAAAGCAGCCACATAAAAAATATATACAGCATTCCTCAATGGATAATCTACATCTGTACCGTCTTTACGCTGAGTAAGACATATCAAATAAATTCCACCAGAATCCGGGAATGGTAGACAGATGATAGAGTCTTCAGATGATTGTAGAGCTCAGGTACTATATTGGATGCAAGTCCCTAAACAACACCAGTGTGTTTCGACCTTCGAATAGTCCTTTTTTAAGGTGATTGAAAAGACGGTATAGGTGTAGATTGCCCTTTGAGGAATGCTATATTATATATATATTTTTATGTCAGTGCTTTTTTTGCACTGGATACAATTATGTTTTTTAATTGTCCTGGGTACCCTGTTGTGTCAATATAAAGATTGGAGATAAAATCCGGACCGTGCAGGACAGGATCATGTTATAGGACCTTCCCCCTCTGCACATTATTGCATTGCTCTATTGATCGAGTGGTACAGTATTAAAGGAACCTTTTGATGACTAAGTTTCACCTTGAATAGGTGTGTGCATAAAGCTTAGAGCAGTGATTTTCAACCTTTTTCAACGCGCGGCACACCGACCTCTATTTTAAAATTTCCAAGGCACACCATCGGTCCCCCAGAGAAAAACATGCACATTGGGACCCATGATGCGACAGGACGGGATGACCCATACACTGGCCCCCGTAGAAGAAAACAATCACATTGGTCCCCACAGAAATCAAAATAAAACACATTGGCATCCATTGAAAACCAAATAAACATATTGGCTTAAAAAGAAAACAAACATAAAACACATTGGCCCACACTTAAAAAAAAAACCCAATCACTCTGGTCTCCAAAGAACGCAACATACATACATTAGCCCCCACAGATAGCAACATATTACACATTGTCCCCACAAAAGGAAAAATAATACATTGTCCCCACATAAAAAAAATCACATTTCCCCCTCATTCCATTGTCCCCAAAGAAGGCAAAACAATACATTATGCCCACATACAAAAAAAACATAACCACACTGGTCTCTACAGAAACTAAAATATTTGATATGGGCCCTACCTGTCTGTGTGTGTCAGAGAAAGGTGCTCCCTGCCCGTCAGCCGCGGAAGCAGGTGCAGTGGAAGCCTGTCATGGTGGTGGACCTCTCACTGCGCAGCAGTGAGCACTATGCGGACGGGACGGCATTGCGGCGGTCGTGACCTATGATGTCATACCGCCGCCGCCGCCGCATCTCCATTGGTCACGTCCCGGGCAGCGGATGAGCCAGCCGGAAGAGCCAGCGCTGCCCGGACCATTGATTATGGGGTTTTACAAGGGATCTCCAGCTCTTCTCCAGCGGCACACCTGGAAAACGCTCGCGATACACTAGTACTAGTGTGCCGCGGCACAGCAGTTGAAAACCGCTGGCTTATAGGGTGCATTATTTTCTGTACAACCAAGGAAATCACACTATTGTTGTGTTTTCGTTTCTAACTTAAGCTGGTACACACTGGAGCAATGGGCATTCGTTCTGACATCGAACGTATTGCCCGTACACTCTGAAACGAGCGATGGAACGATCACTGTTCTGTCCTTCATTAACTTACTACAGATATCACTAGGTTTGATGTGCAGCACATTTGTCTGCTGTAGTATTTCAGTGGTGAATGAGGGGAGCGTTTGTTCAGACTGTGTGTATGCCTCTTGCCTCAGTACCTCAATTCATAGTACAGCACTTGCAGGCCACTCCCCCGGAGCCTCTTATTGTGGTCTCCAGGTCTCTCCTCCTCTCACACCTTCCTGATCATCCACCATTCCTTCTTTGTCCCCTCTGTGATGAATCTCGGTTTCTCCTCAGTTCCACGATCACCCGTCCAGAACCTCTAGTCCTCTCTCTCCCTCTCAGGTAGCTGCCACTGCACCCGCACTTCTCCCCCATAACTGCCATTTATACTGGTCAGTGTCTAACGCTCCCCCTCTCCTCAGCCTGGCACATGGTCTTCCAGACCTTCCCCTAGCATGCCGGCTGCTGCAGAGCAACTTCACAATCACTGCCACCAATGTTTATTGTAACATGCATGCATATAAAATATATAATACATTACAATTCTTACATGAGTACATATATATATATATATATATATATTTTTTTTTTTACATGTGTATATAACCTAATTAATATCAATGTATACTGTTGGGGGGTCACATATATATGAGAAGTGGTGTCTTCTTGAGTCAGGACTGAGCTGCTGTGCTGAAGCCCAGGTTACATTATTTTTCTTTTTTGTGGATTTCCACTACTGTAGTGTTTGTGCAGAACATCAGTGATTAATGAGGCCTAAAGTACTAGATGCTGATAAGATAGCAATGGGGATGTGTCAGTACATAATAAATTGCCAGCATTCATGGAGAAGGTTTAATATTAGTTGCTTATAATCACTGATATTTAGTGACTAATGAGCCCAGGGGCCTAATTCTAAGGTGGACGCGTCCCGCCATTATCATCAGACAGCGAATGCGGAGAAGAAGGCCATCACAGACTGCACATGTGCATACACACCGTGATGGAGGATATGAGAGCGAGCAGCTTGCTCAGTACATTGCTGCTTCTCTCCATACATTAAATTGCTAATTCTGGGCGTTAGCTGGGCAGTTACCGTGTGAGGCATGTAACAGATCCGTCTCATGGGGGGTGTTATGAGAGTGTCGTGGGCTGGTAAGATGACTTCCGTGCTTGCTCAAGGTCTATGATGCCTGTTCCAGACAGATCCTTTGTACCCAGCAAGGGGTAGGTGTAAGTGCAGATACTAATTATGCCATACTAATGGTGACGGCTGCGATCGTACGCATGAAGATTGACAGCTACTCGCATTAGCATTAGATAGTAAGTCTGGCTGCCGCAGACGTCCACACTTGTGGCCGCTTTGCATCCGACTCTGAATAAGGTCCTAACTTAGGCTGTCAGTGTATTTGCATACAGACTGGGTTGAGGCGGAAATGTGGTACATAAGCTACCAATGCTGTTTTTATTGGCAGAATCTATGGTGTTGATAGGTGTCAGCGGTATAATCAGTGTTAGCAGTGGCCATTTGTGGTGACACAGTGGCACTTATGGTACCGCCGCTGTATGATCCAGTCTCTGGTGCAGTGAGACGCTCAAGGGCATGACCTGTCTTAGTGGAGGATGAGGAGAAGACGTATGGATAGGCTGTGCATGTGCAGTAGGGAACGCTTGTGATGTCAGCGCAGCTCTGTCTTAGGTACGTAATCCTGGACCTGGCATCAGAGGGAGAGACTCTGGACTACTAACAGTTTTTTAGGCTGAAGTGCTTGGCATATGGGCTATTTATGCACTTGGCGGAATTGTGACACATATGCTGCAGATGGGCAGCGGTCAATGGACCTGATTCACTACTGATCACAACTGCGGATGCAATAGCGACTATGCACGCAGTTCAACTGCGATAGTATGCTAATTCATTGCGATCGCTATGCCGTCACAGCACTACACAAGGACACCCACTTTACCTAATACACATCCGTAATGTTTAGCAAAACCATTGGTACAATCGAGTACCATCACAGTCTCACGCACACTATGCTATGAGGCATCAGGCTGCGTAAGGCATCACAGTGGATAATTTATGCACACCCCTGCAACGGCGTTCAAATGCACTGGCACGCCTGTGTTTCGCCGACCACCCCCCCCCCCCGTCCCCACCCGCAAACTGCACTTCCTGTCAATCACTCTGCGATGGGTCTGCATAGTCACTAGAACACAACAATCGTCCGATTGTGTGCATAATCGCAGTTGCAAACGGTAATGAATCAGGCCCAATATCAGGAGATGTGCTTTGTTCTGCAAATGTGCAAACATATGTCACATTTACTGTAGAAATCCATTTTTAAATGCAAATTACACTTTCTTTTACCAGCAACTCTTCATCAACCACAGAGTATATTGCAGAGTCTCTATCAGCACTGCAACTATGCATTAAAAATACTGTGCACCAGTTTACTCTCCCCTAATATTTTCCCTTGAAAAACAAGAAGTCAAACTGATGCAAGGAGTAAACTGGTGAGTAGTTATTTAATGCATAGTTGCACTAGAGGTAAGAATATATTGGCCTTAAGGAAGATCAGAGTTGGAGCCAAAACCAACAAACATGGCATCTCAAGCGGAACAATGGGTTTCAAACCAAGTAAAAGAAAAATAAACTTCAGCAGCAGTTTGTTTTCTGCTGTAAGGACCCTGCTACCAAAAGGCTGTGATTCCAAAAACAGATTGCTCACAGATACCACTTTTGTTCACGGGTGCTTGAAACTGAATATGTCAGTTCTAGGATCTTGCTGTGTTCATACATTTCATCTTTACTGAAATGCCAAATACTGATTTTACATGCAACTATTTATGTCCTTTATAAATAACAAACATCTACATGGACAAAACCGAACTCATCATCTTTCCCCCTAGTAGAGTCTCAACTCCATCCAATCTCGCTATCACTGTTGACAACACCATCATCTCCCCTGTCCCCCAACTTCGCTGTTTGGGTGTCACCCTTGACTCCACACTCTCCTTCACCCCCCACATTCAATCTCTGGCACAATCCTGACGGTTCCAGCTATGCAACATCGCTCGCATTAGGCCTTTCCTCTCCCAGAATGCTACAAAACTGATTACTCATTCATTAATCATTTCTCGGCTTGACTACTGCAACCTTCTCCTTACTGGCCTCCCACTTTGCCATCTTGCCCCCCTCCAGTCTGTTCTCAATGCTGCAGCTAGACTTATCTTCCTCTCCCGCCGTGCCACTTCTGCTGCTCCCCTCTGCCAAAACCTTCACTGGCTCACGTTCCTACAGAATCCTCTTCAAACTCCTCACCTTCACATAAAAGGCCCTCTCTAACTCTACTGCTCCCTACATCTCCAACCTCATCTCCTTACACACTCCCTCCCGCTCACTCCGGTCTGCCAATGACTGTTACCTCTCCTCCACCCTGGTTACTTCATCTCATGCTCGTGTCCAAGATTTTGACCGTGCAGTCCCCCTCCACTGGAATGAGCTCCCTCGCTCGATCAGGCTCTCCGCGACCTTGCAGAGCTTCAAACATGCACTGAAAGCCCACCTGTTCATCAAAGCATACCCTTCCACCACATAACCATGTTACCAGGTCTCTGTCCCTCCCGCCTCAGCCATCTCTACCTTGCTTACTTCCTGCACTCAGAGCTGTACTGTGTGTGGAGAATTGTATTGCTAATTGTTACTTGTGTTCTGTTTATATTTTGGTTACTGTATTGTAATGTAATGTTCTGTGTACCCTTTACTGTATGTACGGTGCTGCGGACCACTTGTGGCGCCCTATAAATAAAATTTAATAATAATAATAATAATCTAGGGGCCTATTCATGATGTTAATTATCGGGGTCTGAACAGACCCCTATAATTAACATACTAACTTGCAGCGAATCCGGGGACAGCGTGTATGGGGACAGCTGGCCATTCCGCAAATGGAATGTATTTAGGAGATATCTGTGATATCTCCTGCTTTACCTTCTTGATGAATGCACTATCTACAGGTCACGCATGCGCACAAGAGCCCCAACGTCCAGCAGAAGGAACCGTATAAGGATCCCTTTTGGAACCTGGACCTCCTTCCAATAGGGAAGGAGCGGGTTGCGATACACAAGAGGGTTGCTTGCGATACACAAGGTGCGATACACAAGATGGCGAATGCTCCCGCGGTCAGGTTCCGAAAATATTGTATTTTCGGAGCTTGATGAATTCTGTCCCCATAATAGTGTATAGGGACAGCGGGCCATTCTGCAAAAGGAAGGTAAGTAGGAGATATCTGTGATGAATGGCCCATAAAATAATTTTTACACTTGCACGTGACAATTTTAATTTTCACCTGCTTTTGTAAAATTAAGTGATGATGAATAGCCCCCCTAAGGTTTCTGGATTTAGATCACAATTTAGATTCATTGTGCCACTCTGCTAAATGATTTGGTTGAAAATATATTTTTCATCACAAATATTTGTCAATAATATCTAAATCTATGGTAGGGATTAATGATCAATATTTTTAACAGTTACTGCAAATACGGAACCCCTTCCTATTAGAGATGTGCGACTCTCCAGAAATCCGAATCCACTAGGGATGTGCGCCGACCCCTGTGTTTTGGTTTTGGATCTGTATCTCCTCATGTTTTGGATATAGATTTGGTTTTGCCAAAACTACTCCTTGCATGTTTTGGTTTTTGTTTTGGATCTGCATTTTTTTTTTCAAATTTATAAAAACTGCTAAAATCACATAATTTGTTTTTTTTCATTCCTACAGTATTGTTAACCTCAATAACATTAATTTCCACTCATTTCCATTCAATTTTGACAACCTCCAAGCTAGCTGGCTGGCTAAGCTAAGCAGCAGCAGTGGGTGGCACAAACACGCGGAAGTTCAACTTCCAACATGGCACATAAGGAAACATGTTTTCATTAATCAAGAGGCCTGAGGGAGTTGGAGTATGTATGTAGTTGAAGGCAGGGACAGGAAGGGATGATTGGTAGTACATTTAATTTCATTTTTTGATTCCAAAGCACATTTCTGAAGGAGGAGGGGAGAGCATGGGTGAACAATATGTCCCATGTATTGCCCACAAAATCAACCCGGTGATTCAGAATTTTTTTTAAAATTAAAGGGGCATGCAGGAGATGCTGTCTGTGGCCATAAACATTTCTGGGAATTTTTGGAATTCAGCAACCGCATGTCAAAGATTGCAGCAGCAGTAGCAGTTCAACTTCCAACATGGCACATCAGGAAACAAATGTGTTTATTATTCAAGAGGCCTGAGGGAGTTGGAGTATGTATGTAGTTGATGGCAGGGAAAGGAAGATTTGATTAGTAGTAAATTTAATTTAATTTTTTTATTCCAAAGCAAATTCATTCACATCAGTCCTTGCCCCAGAAGAATCCTTGAGCGCTATGCCTGCTTCTGCTGCCGGGAGTGGATTTTAATCCCAGAAAGGGACTAGGAAGGCTACTAGTAGTACTTTAAAAACAATTGGCTGTTAAACAATCCTTTGCAAGGGGGAGCAAGTATGGCAGCAGTCACTCAGATGTATAGTGGATCACTTACGCCATAACATCTATGCTGGTATTAGATGTGCATCCTACATACAACAATAATGCAGTGGGTTTTAGACAGTTAATTGAGGTCCTGTGTACCTACTACCAAATCCCATCAAGATTCCACTTCACTAGAAAAGCAATTCACAACCTGTACAGGGACATAAAAAAAACTTAATTAGTGGCCTCCAAAATGCCGTTGTACCCACTGTCCACTTAACCACAGATATGAGGACAATCGGAACAGAGCAAATGCAAGAGTTGAGATATAAGGTTTAAGTCATAAGTTGTGTCTTTCTGCCCAACAGACACAGATCTAAAGAGATACAAAGAGCTGTTGGTAAGCAAATTGTCAGCTCACGTGGCATGTGATGCAGTGATGGCTTCTCCTTCAGTTTCTCCAGCAAGTGCATCTGCCAAGATAAGGCTAAACTTTCCCAAAAGACCTAATGGTGATGCAGATGAGTAAACACAAAACACAAAAACTTTTTGGATAGATGCGCTGCAGATGATGTAACAGGGAGGAGATTCCTAGATGGTTAAGGTTCCTATCTCTACTTACTCTGGCTTTACGAAGGGTACAGATGACTTGACAATTGTTGTCCGGATTTGGGTAGAAATAATTCCACACATAAGAAGTGGATTTTGTTGTCTTGTGCCCAGGCATGAAAATAAGCTTTTACTTATCATGGGCAATACCTGATTTACACAAACAACATCCTCAACAACAACATCCTAATTAGCGTCAGCTACACAAATATCCTGCTCATCCTGGTGCACTTCCACAGAAGCATCAATGATTTTTATGCCAGCATGTTCACTTGTGCTTACATCATCATAAAAGGCAGAACCACCAGTCATAAATAAAGGTGAAGGCCTTAGCCTTTCCTTGCCACTTCATGTGGTAAAAGGCATATTGCCAATTTTCTATCTTTCTGGAGCTAACTTTCCCTTTGATGTTTTTTTCTTTACAACTGTAAAAGATTGGTTCTTGATTTTAGATGCCCTGACTTAAGCCCTGTATACCCTTGGGCATCTGCTTTAGTAGATGATGTAGATGGACTAGTATCATCATGACTGGTGGCATTGGCAGCAGCTCCAGCACTAGTATGTGGTTCCTGCTCTCCTCTCAACTGATCATTCTCCATATCAACAAACATGAATGAAGAATGAAGTGGGGTGCAGCACACACGTCAATTTGTAACAATTTTAAATATTACACTTCGGTATCAATGACCTACAGTGTCACAAGGTTTTTTTATGAATAAAAAAGGAATAACACACTGCACTGTGCTGCCACTTAGTGTCACAAGATTATTTATGAATAAGAATAACACACTGCGATACCACTTACAGTGCCAGAAGATTTTTTATGAATACGAAAAGAATAACACACTGCGCTGCCACTTAGTGTCACAAGATTATTTATGAATAATAATAACACACTGCGATACCACTTACAGTGTCACAAGATTTTTTATGAATAAGAAAAGAATAACACATTGTGCTGCCACTTACAGTGATGTAATTATGTTTTATATATAACGCATGTTATTTAGCACTTTGTTGTGGTCTTGTAGTCAGCATGTAGACTAATCATTCATTCACGATTGAGGAAAGAAGTGAAAAGTTGAATAATAGACTCCACTACCACTTAGAGTGTCACAAGATTTTTTATGAGTAAAACACTGCGCTACCACTTACAGTGTCACAATAGTTTTCTGAATAAGAATAACACACTGCGCTACGACTTATAGTGTCACAATACATGGACAATAAACTGCAGTCTGGCTGGCAGTGTCACCAAACAATAATAGCACAGCTAAGTTACTAATGCACACACACACAAAAAAAGCAATTTTATTTTTTTTTACACAATAAACTGCGATAGTGTCACCAAACAATAATAGCGCAGCTAAGTTGCTAACGCACACACACAAAAAATATATATATCTTTTTTTTTTGTGGATTGATATTAATTTAATTTCACTTTTATTTTTTTACACTGAGGAAGAGCACCCCTGAATGAGGCAGCAGCCCCTTGATGAACAATACAAACAGCACCCCTTCTTTATGGACAGCAAAGCACCCCTGCCGAGTGCGGACAGACCAACTGCAGAATCACAAATACGTGGATGATAAACTGCGGCAGTGTCACCGTACAATAATAAGTTGCTAACACGCACAAACACAAATAAACAATAAATGAAAAAAGTACTTTTATTTTTCTTTACACTGGGGAACTGCACCCATAATTGACATAGCACCCCCCCACCTGGACAATACCTTTAGGGACCGCAGCCTTAGCCTGATGGACAGGACAACAACACAGCAACAGCCAAAGTTAATTGACAGGACAAGTGACACAGCAGCTGCAGCACCCACTGAAGGAAGCCCCCCTTTATATACTGCAGCCTAAGCCCCCTTATGGACAACACAACAGCGGCCTTCAGGCCAAGACCCAGACTGGACACACACACTGAGTGACTGACAGTGACTGACTACACGTCTGCTAGCTTCTCTCTTCACAGCCGGAGTGAAATGGCGCCGATTGCATCCAAAACCCGCGAGAATCCGACAGCGGGAGGATGACTTTTTGACTCGTTTTGAGATCCGAGTCACGCAGGAAACCTCGAGCCTCGTTCCAATCTCGGTCCAGATCTCAAAGTCCGGGTGGGTCCAGTTCTCGGAGAACCGGACCCGCTCATCTCTATAATCCACTCAAATTTGTGAATCCAGACAGATCTGAGTTGCAGTTCTAATCTTCTGAGGAAATCCAGATAAATCATGGTTCTGATCTTCCAGTGGTTTGGAATTGTGATTTTAAATCCAAATTTCGGGTTTTGGATTGCAAAACTTATGATTTTAGCAGTTTTTTAAAAAAAAATTATACATTATTTTAAAATCCAGATCCAAAACCAAAACACTTGAGGGTGGTTTTGCAAAACCAAACATGAAGCTAAATCCAGGTCCAAAACCAAAAGCAAAACACGGGGGTCAGCGGCGCAGCACACATCTCTACTTCCTTAGTGTGCATTTACTATTTAATGGTGCTCTCACCTAACCTAACCGCTGTATCACTAAAGAAAATCAATAGCCCCTCTAGCTAAAATGCAAAAATCACATCTTAATAAGCTCCATAGTCAAGAGATGATGTGCCAGCCTGAAATACTACATCCATAACTCCTAGGGGTATTTTTTACTAAAGTGCCGGTTTTTAGAAGTGGAGATGTTGCCCATAGCATCCAGTCAGATTGTAGCTGTTATCTTCTAGAAGGTGCTGTATAAATGTTAAGTAGAATCTGATTTGTTGCAATAATGCTGCAAAAGTAGTCCCAGTGTTTTCATTAGGACAATGTCCCATATAATAGCCAGAGAATCTAATCAAGCCCCCAAGAAGTGGCTGGTGATGGGGTTTAGAAATTGCTTCCACCTGATGCATAATAAAATAGCCACCAGCTTAGTGCAGGGGACGCAAAACATGGCGCCATGGGGACCTGAGTATATGACCATGATGCATTATATAACTAGCATTTTGGACGTCGGGTCTCGAGCACGCAAGATGCATAAAAAAGTGATCTGCATGGGCATCTGGAGATGTTGTGCCTGGGTTTTACTTTATCTCTGACTTCCCTCTTCCCATTTCTCCCTCTGTCTCCTCTCTTATTCAGTCTCTCCATCCCCCTCCCACTCATTACTCTCTTTCTCCCTCCCGCTCTCTCTGATTCAGAGGTTGGCGATTTGTTGATGTTTGCAATAAGCACTTTTTTGCTATTGCGCATGCGCAAAACATCTGAGGAACCCCTACACCATTGAGCGTATGCAGTGACCCCTACATCACATGCCTACCACTGAGTGTGTGCAGTAACCCCTACATCACATGCGTACCACTGAGTGTATGCAGTGACCCCTACATCACATGCGTACCACAGAGTGTATGCAGTGACCCCTGCATCACATGTGTACCACTGAGTGTATGCAGTGACCCCTACATCACATGCGTACCACTGAGTGTATGCAGTGACCCCTACATCACATGCGTACCACTGAGTGTATGCAGTGACCCCTACATCACATGCATACCACTAAGTGTATGCAATGACCGCTGCCGCTAACGGAGTTGCTTGTAATAGAGCTGGCGGCGGACAGCCATGGGCGTTCCTAGGAGATGGCCTGAAGTGAACACAAAAAAAGTTCTGTTCTTAAAGAGGCCACAGAGTCACAGAGGCCATGATTAGAGAAAGTTCAGTAGGAGACACTGCGCTAACCATTGGAAGTAATAAGTGTCGATGGACATTGTGATGGTGTGCCAATGGTGGAGGGTTTCAGTACAAAATTTTCAGCTGCATGTGCATTAGTGTCCACTAATCAGGCCCTCAGTCTCTCTACTCTTTTTTTGTCTTTTTTTTCTCTCCTTCTCTCTCTTTTCCCATCTTCCTCCCTCTTTCCCCCCTTGTCTCCAAATCTCTTTCCTCCTTCTTTCCCGTCTCTCTTTCTGTTTCTCCCAATCTTACTCTTTTCTATAACCTCACCTCTTTTCTCCCTTCCCTTCTTTTCTCTCTCCACCTCTTCTCATTCTCTCCACTTCTTTCTCTCACCTCATCTTTTTATCTCTGTACCCCCACTTTTCATACCTCCACAGCATCCACCTCCCTCTGGATGTAAGCTGGTCAGTTGTTTCTGACAGGACCAGGCTGAATGGGTAGGTAGGCGGCTGTGATATCTCCAGCTCCAGGGGCATTGCCTTTATGAGCAGTGTCTTTTCCTTTTTAGTGGTAGAGAAGACTGTCAGTGGGAAGCACGCATGTGTGATAAGTTAACCCATAGTGCTGAGGATACAGATGGTGCAGTGCAGGTGCAAGCTAGAGTTACCTCTGTGGATCAGCCTTCTGACTTCTTCCAGACGCAGACAATGGGAAAGATGCAAAAGCAATCTAGACTTATTTCTAGCAACTTATAATTAATGGAATGGGTCACTGCTGTAGAATCATAGGTTTAGTTCAAATATTTTAATAAACACACAATAAATTGCATAAATGACAATAACACTTGCTATTACCCTTTTTATAAATTGAATAGAACTCCATTGACTAATCATATAGGGCCCGATGGTTTGCCTACTTCTGTGATTGTAAGTGCCCTGCTCATATGCAGGATCTGTACTGCGCATGTTCAGGTCTCCCTCTGCGAGATCGCTTGTAGTTTCCCCAAGCTGCAGCCTGATTGACAGCCTGCGGCCATTTGGGAGTGGACAGGGTTAGCCTCCATTCCCAGAAATGGGAACGTATACTAAATTAGCAACATCTTTTTCACATTAGAATGTCCAAATAACCTAATACAGTGGACCTGCATTTGGTAACACGGGATGGGATGTAGTTATGAGACCAACATCCGGATCCCAACAAGGGACTTAAGATAGGCATCGAAATACTGACGCCTATCTTAATCCTGATGCCGGAACGCAAAAGGATGCCAGCCTTAACGAGGTAAGTCCTGGGCGCCCTTAGCATTAGCCACGGAGGGGGGGGTCGGGGGGCTTAGGTTTATGGAGAATATCGGGGTTAGGTTTTGGGGGGGTAGGTTATTGTTAGGCACCCCCGGGACTTCATACCCATTCCCACGGGATACAGTTAACTCTTTGTGCAATAAAGTGTATTCACAGAGTCAAATAGCAACATTGCAGTCTGATATGTATAGAAGAAGCAGTGTCTAAATGAGGCCAATTTAACAAATAATATTTGAGGGATATTCCTTGAAAATAGTAATTTTTGGGGGATACCTGCAAAGATTAAGTATCCCTTGTATGTTCTATAGAGGAACTGTCAGGGGTATAGCGAGGGTGGTTCTGGTGGAGCAAAATGGACAGAGGGTACCATCCAGGGTTCCGGAATTCATGAGGCACTGCACAGTATGATGGCCGCCTGTTAGTTTTATCTCGGTTTGTTTGCTCTATATCCTAAATAAAACAAGTTACAGATCTGAGATCCCTTTCTACATTTCATGCTCCCTCAAGCTGCCCAAATTGCCTCCCCTCCTGCCCTACATCCTCTGTGATCATCTTGTGTCACCTCCCCTTTCTTGTCAGATTGATTACATTCACTTCTCACCTCTTTATTTCCCTCCCCTCTCTACCCTGTGATCGGCTCTTTGTCCTGTCCACTCATTTCTTATTGGCTTCTGTCACCACCCCTCTCTGAGCAACTCTTTGCCCCTTCCCTCTCCTTTCTTATTGACTTCTGTCACTGCCCCTCTCTGATTGGCATTGCCGCTCCCCTCTTCTTTCTTATTGGCTTCTGTCTTTACCCTTCTCCTCTCCTTTTCTTATTGGCTTCTGTCAGTGCCCCACTCTGATTGGTATTGCCCCTCCCCTCTTTCTTATTGGCTTCTGTCTTTACCCTTCTCCTCTCCTTTTCTTATTGGCTTCTGTCACTGCCCCACTCTGATTGGCATTGCCCCTCCCTTCTCCTTTCTTATTGACTTCTGTTACCTTCCCACTCTGATCGGCACTTTCATCTCCCCTGCCCTCTTTGATCCCCTTTCTTCTTCTCTCCTCATTCATTCATTGTGCTTCAATGGACTTAATAGTGAAACATATGAGGTAAAGTCCTAAACTTCAATTATAATGTATGAGATTAAAAAAAGTCTACTTTGCTATGAGGTGTTCCCAGGCATGACCACAAAGTGTTATTTGAAAGGTCTTTTGATAAATATTAGGAGACCTGAAATAATAATAATGGTGGTAGACAGAACATTACATGGTTAGTAGTACTCACATTAATATACAGTAGATGCAATGTATATTTGCTAAGTAGGAGCATATCTGAGAAGGGAGCTTCCCATAGGTGTTCTTAGTCCAGTGAAAACTGCTTGGGGGCAGTAATTGCAGTAATAAGCTGTGCACCCTGTGGAATTTCACTTTAGCACATGTATTCTGTCAATTTAAGTTAAATGATCAGAATATATAATACAATCTCCTCTATTGACTAATAACAATGGTTCAAATGAGATAAAAGTCAGATCCTAGGTGCTATACATAAATAAAGTGGTGCCAAAGCAACTACCCCTTAATGTCAGATAGAGCATCACTGAAGCATTTCATACCCCCAATGGTAACTCCATGCCCCAGTGTGATGCAGCCACTGTTTGCTGTTTTCTCTTCACTTGAGTATTCCCATGCAGGCTGACCAGTCCCCACTGGCACAGTTCAGTATAGGAAGGGGGGAAAGGGACGCTATTACATGCACTTTCTCCGAGGGCCATGGTTCCATGCTACTCCTCTGGGAACGGTAGCAGATATCTAAATATTAGGATTCTATGGGGGTAGGGGGGGTTGCAGCTATCAGAAGAATTACGGATCTTGGCCCAATAGATAACACCACCTCCAGATGACATCGTCCTATAGTAACCTAGGGGCTACTAATTTGCACATTTTTACGAAAGAGGGAACTGAAGACTCCCTCTCCATCTAAACATGGTTATGCATGCTCTGTCCGATAGTCGCAGATGCGCATTGTGGGCCGGGAACCCAAACCGGGAAGCAGTGTGATAGCGTTAGGCTATCATACTGTTTCCAGCTCTTTACCAGGACGGTGTTATTGGAGCCCGTCTCCTGGTGAGAAAGGATTAATAAATTTGCATGAAAATATTAATTATGACTTTATGAATTAAAAAAAAAAAATATTTGTCATGTCCACATCAAAATGCAGATTGTGATGAATATGCCCCTATATCATACATAGAACTTGTGTGTAATGATGTGTAATGATCTCACCAAATGAGATTACCTAAATCATGATGCAGTTTACCCTCCATAAGGTAGAGACAGCAAACAAATGGACAGGACTCCCAGCGTGGCTTTCTATGTGGCCCCACAAGTCCCAGTCTTGGTTGCAGCTTGTCTTCAGATATTGGGTCTGATTTAGAGGTGGACGCTATTGCAGAGGCTGCATCTTTATGCTAGTACCACACCCGATGGATTTCCTACTGAGATGCTGGTCATTGTCTTTTCTCTCCACACTCTTATGTCTTTGTCTCTTCCTCAGCAGCTTACCCCTGCTCAGTGGCGCCACCCCCCAGCTCTCCCCTCACAATGGCTCCAATTGTCACTCCTCCAACTGATCTTTTGTAATCAATTTTTATCTAAAATGGCAGATATGGGGCATCACACTCGTCCGTACACTGCACATGTAATAGACATACAATTTAGTAGGATTTTATAGTAGGATAACATAATTCTCTTGCCTGAGAGTTCCTGCCCCTCTTGGAGCATAGGTTGCTGGGTAGTTATGAAGTTACCTCCCTGGGTGGAAGATTCTTCCATTTTAAAAGTCCATGAAAGATGATATTTTGCCTCTTTCTGAGACCCTGAATTTGGTGTGTAAAATCAGAATTTGGCGGGATAATCCTTATCGATCCAAGCCTTCACATTTCTATTTATAACCTGGACTGTAATGGCAGAGTTTGGGAAACTCTAAATTATTCTATGCATAGAGTTATTTGGAGTGTATTGTTTTATTACTTTATGTGTATGTTTTTTAATTAGTTGATATTTTATACAGTACAATCATCAGGTGCTTTTTGAACATATGGTAGCAGTGTGTTTTTTATATATTCTCTTGAGGTTGGCTACATTTGCAGCTGCTTAAATATCAATCACAGAGTTACCTACATGTCAGAGACAAGGGTATTTTTTGTATTAATAACCTCATGTATTGTCTGCCCTTCTGGGGTTAATTTTTGGCAAGGAACTTGCCAGTATATATTTGGACTGAGGAAATCCAAGCTTCACACAGTTAGGTTCATGGTGGGAACTGAACCCAGGACCTCTGTGCTGTGAGGCAGTAATGCTAACCATTACACCATCCATGTTTCTCCCAAATTCTCATTTTATTTAAATTCTTCTTAAAAGAAACCCCTTAAGGCAGTGGTTCCCAAACTCGGTACTCACGGCAACCTAACAGTCCAGGTTTTCAGAATATCCATACTTAAGCACAAGTGATTTAATTAGTACCGCAGTCAGTTTGATTATACCATCTGTGCACAAGCATGGATATCCTTAAAACCCTGAACTGCTAAGGTGCCTTTAGGACTGAGGGCCTGTTTCAGAGCCGCTCGTAAGCGGCCACTCGTTCACTATGAGTGATGTTCGCACAACTGCGCATGCATATGGGTCTTAATGCGCATGCGCAAACCAGTCATTGCGGTCAGAAATCGTGCGCTCGCAAAACAGCGAGGGGCTGCTAATTTGATTGACAGAATGTACCGTTTGTGGGTGGCAACAGGGGAAGGTGCTTGAAAACGGGGGAGTGGAGATCTGAACGCAGGCGTGCCTAACGGTAAAAAGGGCGTTTAATGGGAGTGCATAATTAGTAAAGGAGCGTCATCGACCACGTCACTTGGTTGTCTTTTAGCCTGAACTGCTCGCAGTGATTGCGGTAGGAAAAACCTACCACAAGCACTGCGAGCAGTTCAGATGCCTTTCGATGTACCCGATTAATTAAATAAATACCGGAGATGACGTCTGATGCGAACGGCAAAGGGGCATCTTTACAAAATAGTGAGCGCATTTTTCATTCGCTCGCTCAGACATAGAGGCGTCAACAAACCGCAATGAGCGAGAGCTCAATATAAATAGACAGCCCCTTTTTTGGAACGACCGTCCGCAAATAGCGTCCGACTCTGAATCAGGCCCTGAGTTTGGGAACCCCTGCCTTAAGGTAATGTGCTCCCCATATTTTGATGAGTTCAGCCAGTAAAACAAGGGAGATTAACTTGATGGTATGTTTGTTGGAATGGTTAACTCCTCCTCCTTCAATATTTTGATCTGATTGGATAATCTTATGTAGTGGGTTTCGAAGAACAGATATTGCAGCAGTAATGCAGTTTGGTGATAGGATGAGATTGCTGGAAATAGTGAAACAGGATTCCTAGGGAAATGACAGAAGTCTAAAGCAGCTGGAATACTGGTATGAGCAGCAGGAATCAGACAAGGTTGATTCAATGATCTGGCCTAGTAGGCAACACCTATGACTTTGAAGTTGGCAGCTGGTCATTTTAGGAGAGCTGCAACACAATATTACTTTTCTCAATATTGCACTAATCAGACAGTCAGCCATTATCTATCCATTCCATACAAGAGGCTTGTTATCATATTTACAAATCAGTTTGTCATTTACCTCTGCATTGGAATCAAGGGATTTATTGGGACATTTGCATACCAGTCTGCCAATATAAATACACCTGTTTTACTTAAGTATTTTCTTTTGCATATTGAACTTTCAGAGACTATGGGCAAAATTTACTAAGTGGTGGCGGGTTTAGTGTCATTTAGAACCTGCCGGAAACCGATGTCAACTGACGTCGGTTTCAATGACAAATTGCTAGCATTAAATAAAGGTTGTTTTTGATGTTTAAACTGCAACCTCAGTTGATCCTCACCGGATTCTAAATGACAAACCCCCATGGCATGGTCTATTCCACTGCAGTTTCTTTTGAAACCGCTGAGGAATATGACCTGTGCCGGCTTCGTTATTTTTAAAAGGATAGAAATAGTTAAAAATATATATTTTTTTAAATGTGTGGGTTCCCCCTCAAATCCATAACCAGCCCTGGACCTCTGAGGCTGGTCTGGTATTGGAAAATAGGGGGGGAAATGGTGTGAAGTTCCCCCATACTTTACAATAACCGGCCACAGGCTGAACCAGCCAAGGGGTTAACGCTATTGCAGGAAGACACACAGCATGGGTTCCCCCTGCCATAACGGTAACCCAAACTGGTCAGCTCAGGGCTAAAATCCCTTTGAAAGTCAGGACATTACCAAAAAATGGGGTCCCCTTCTTTGAGGGACAGCCAGTCCTGAGCTGAAACTCTAGGGATATTCTCCGCAACCTTGGGTGGTGGGTACAGGGCTAATAGTAATAAAATAGTTAATAATATTGTTCTAAGAAGAAGCCTACAAGTCCCAGAAAGCCTGCCCCAGCATGATAGCACTTGGAAAACTGCAAATTCCTGCATGCCTGGACATTGAGGGCATGCTGTAAGGAAAATAATAAAAAAAAAAAGACGAGACACACCGATTCTTGTACTACTTTATTAAAAAAAAATACTCCCCTACAATTTAATATTCAGAAAATTCATGGATCAGGTCCTTTTCAGTCCATGTAGGTATCTGCAGCTTCTTTGCAAAAAAAAAACAAACCGACAGACTGGCTGCTTGCACAGCCACAACAAAATGACAGGTCACTTGCGGATACTGCCATAAATATTAATGGGGAAGAGCTAATTGGCTGAGAGCGTGGGAGTGCCACTCTTAGCCAAACAACGCTTCCCTATTCATTTCCCTTGTTTTCTGAGGGATTCCAGCCCTGGTCTGACCAGCTTCGGGCTGGTTAATGTTATGGCAGGGGGACCCCATGCTATGTGTCTCCCTGCTTTAGCACTATCCCCCTGGCTGGTTCAGCCTGGTGCTGGTTATTGTTACCCACAGCGTTATTTCCCCCTGTTTTCCAATAACAAACCAAGGTAAGAGGTCCAGGTCTGGTTATTGATTTAGGGGGGACCCCAAATATTTTTTTTTAATTCTTAACTATTTCTATCCTTTTAAACCTAACAAAGCCTATACAGATCAAAGTGATCTGTTTGACCGGGTATGGTTGGTTTCAATGCCCATGCTTGATAAATCCAGGGTTCTTTTCAATTCTGTTCTTTTTATGGTCTAAAATATTGATGGCGCTTTGATATTCAGCTCTGTTCCATTCTATTCTAAAATGTTTTTTCTGTGTAGTTTGGCAGCAGTTCTGGTCTTTTGGCAAATCGGTGGTTTGTAAAATAACCACAAAACTGCTGCAAAACCGCCGGGATTTGCAACCTGCCACTTAGTAAATTTTGCCCAATATATATAAATGTTTTGTTGTTACCTGGTTTCTGGGTGTGATTCATGTTTGGACGCAATTCTGATGTTCACGCAGCTGAGCGATTATCGGCCAACTGCACATGCGCTGTGGTCGCACTGCACACGCGCCAACGTACCTTTGCAATGTTGCTCGCAGTCAGGATGTAATCACAAAGTGATTGAAAGAAAGGGACCATTTAGAGGTGTTAATGGGGAGTAGTTGGAAAAACACAAGCTTGTCATGGCCATTTTCGGGGTGTGTATTTGCCATCAGCTGTGAGTTCACACTTGCAAAAATATGGCATCTGCATCGCTACTGCCTTGTCTGGTCTGCGTAGCCATAGGTCCACCCTTAACCTCGATGTTCTTCATTGTTGCGTGTAGGCTGCGAATGTGTACGCAATCGCAAATGATTTTGCAATAGCTCCGATGGGCGTCTCTTTTCAGTTATGGGCGGTAGCTTCATTTGCAAAACGTAGCAGCTCTGTAAATCGCAATTGTGTACAAACATGAATAAGGCCCTCTGTTTCTTATGTTCTGTGCTATGCTACTGCTAATCTGAACATCCGGGCTTACTTTGCTAATTTGATATCTGTGCACTGCTATTTGAATCTCTGCCATTAAGGTCTCCATAGTACTCTTGCTGGTGTGTTGCACTGTTCTGTGGTGAATTTCCAAACAGAACCATAACATAATGAAATGCCAAAACAAACCAGAGGGTTTTGGAGAGTTCTCAGTCCCAGAACAGACTTTCTGTGGTCAAAGTAAGCCAATTAAACCCAGGTTGGATTCCTTATGTCTGTTTCTCCAGTACCAGATTTGTCTCTCTTACAGAGTTTATAATTTGACATTATCCTGCTATGTATACAGCTGGCCCAAGTTTCCATGTTGATGCCAAAATTCATCAAAAGATTTCCAGCTCATGTTGCAATGAATTATTCTTGGTTATGTGCATCCAGTTATTGTCAGTCAACAGACTCAATTCCAGACTCAGCACAAATATCACCATCTAATACGCTAAAATTCAAAAAAACTAAAAACCTTTACTAGTTCATCACATTGACAGATCAAGCCTACATGCTGCCCAATCTGTCAATTTGATGAATGAAACCTCATGCTTGTGGAGGAGGCTGGTGAACAACATATTGTGCGGTCGTTCACCAGATCGTGTGCTGTCAAACATTGTGCGTCAGCCGGGTACACACATTATCTAGTGTGTACCCAGCATAAAGTCCACTGCTGAGTATTCTGTATCTTGACTTTCTCCCAACAAAGAAGTGGCTCAGGACTCAACTTTCAGTTCAATTCAACAGCAGTTAAATGTTCCTGAGGCACTGGTCTTAACAACATCTCCAAATGTTTAGGCAAAATTTTCATCTGGTCCTGTCACAAGGAGGACGTCCATTCTGTTTAATTTTTCCATCTAGGGGTTCAAGTCACCAGTCAGCACCTCTTGTACTGAAGTTTCAGCCAGAACCTTTTGTTCTAAGGTTACAGTCAACACCTTTTGATCCAAGGTACTTGCCAGCATCTTCCGTTCCAAGGCTCCAGTCAACATTTTCAGTTATGAGGTCCAAGCCATTATCTCCTTTTGCTATCATATTAACATAAAAGCTTGCCCTTAAATAGCAGTTCAACTCTCTTCTTTCTAAAAAGGCAGCCACTACTCTCAAAAACCTACAGCATTACTTGTATGCCAAGGCTGAAAAAAACAATACTATTTAGACTAAGGGGTAAATTTACTAAGAATCGAGATAGGTCCAGATGACCATCGGGTGATTTATTAATTTTTTTCCTGTTTGCAAATTTAATAAATCCAAAAGTCGAGTGAATAAGAGAGATTTCTCTCATCTCACTCGTAAAACTCGGGTGAGATAGCAATCTCGAATTAAATCACCATCGGGCCAAATTGGAAGTACTTTTCCCCAAAAACATACATCTCTCAAATTTACCAAGAATCGTGATGACAAGCTCGGATGACATAGGAGCAAACTCTCTGTGAAAATCACTTTTCAATTTCTTTCTGTAAATGGTTAAAATACAGTCAGGTGCATAAATATTGGGACATTGACAGAATTTTCATATTTTAGCCTCTTTTCACCACCACGATGGTTTTGAAATTAAACAAACAAGATGTGCTTTAACTGCAGACTTTCAGATTTAATTTGAGGGTAATTACATCCAAATCAGGTGAACAGTGTAGGAATTACAATGGTTTCTATATGTGCCTCCCACTTTTTAAGGGGCCAAAAGTAATGGGACAAACTAAACAATCCTAAATCTAACTTTCATTTTTTAATACTTTGTTGCAAGTCCTTTGCAGGCAATTACAGCCTGAAGTCTGGAACGCATAGACATCACCAGACGCTGGGTTTCATCCCTGGTGATGCTCTGCCAGGCATCTACTGCAAATGTCTTCAGTTCCTGCTTGTTCTTGGGGCATTTTCCCTTCAGTTTTGTCTTCATCAAGTGAAATGCATTCTCAATTGCATTCTGGTCAGAGGATTGACTTGGCCATTGCATAACATTCCACTTTTTAGCCTTAAAAAACTCTTTGGTTGCTTTTGCAGTATACTTCGGGTCATTGTCCATCTGCACTGTGAAGCGCCATCCAATGAGTTCTGAAGCATTTGACTGAATATGAGCATAGAATATTGAACGCAACACTTCAGAATTCATTGTGCTGCTTTTGTCAGCAGTCACATCATCAATAAATACAAGGGAACCAGTTCCATTGGCAGCCATACATGCTCACGCCATGACAGTACCACCACCATGCTTCACTGATGAGGTGGCATGTTTTGAATCATGAGCAGTTCCTTTCCTTCTCCATAGTCTTCTCTTCCCATCACTCTGGTGCAAGTTGATCTTTGCCTCATCTGTCAACAGGATGTTGTTCCAGAACTGTAATGGCTTTTTTAGATGTTGTTTGGCAAACTCTAATCTGGTCTTCCTGTTTTTGAGGCTCACCAATGGTTTACATCTTGTGGTGAACCCTCTATATTCACTCTTGTGAAGTCTTCTCTTGATTGTTGACTTTGACACATATACACCTACCTCCTGGAGAGTGTTCTTGATTTGGCCAACTGTTGTGAAGGGGTTTTTCTTCACCAGGGAAATAATTTTTCTGTCATCCATTACAGTTGTTTTCCGTGGTCTTCCGGGTCTTTTGGTGTTGCTGAGCTCTCTGGTGCGTTCTTTCTTTTTAAGAATATTCCAAATAGTTGATTTGGCCACACCTAATGTTTTTGCTATCTCTCTGATGGGTTTGTTTTGATTTTTCAGCCTAATGATGGCTTGCTTCACTGATAGTGACAGCTCTATGGATCTCATATTGAAAGTCGACAGCAACTGATTCCAAATGCAAATGTCACAACTAGAATCAACTCCAGACCTTTTACCTGCTTAATTGATAATGAAATAATGAGGGAATAGCCCACACCTGTCCATGAAATAGCTTTTGAGTTGATAGTCCCATTACTTTTGGCCCCTTAAAAAGTGGGAGGCACATATAGAAACCGTTGTAATTCCTACACCGTTAACCTGATTTGGATGTAATTACCCTCAAATTAAATCTGAAAGTCTGCAGTTAAAGCAAATCTTGTTTGTTTCATTTCAAATCCATTGTGGTGGTGAATAGAGGCCAAAATATGAAAATTCTGTCAATGTCCCAATAATTATGCACCTGACTGTAGAGTTAAAAAAAAGACGTGAGGTCCCCCCGCAAAACACTAACCAGCCTCGTGTTTGCCAGCCTGTCCAGGTTCTTAACATTACAGGGAAAAAAATGTGTAGGGATCCCCTGTAATGTAAGAACCAGCACAAGGCAGCAGGGACAGAGATGGTTTTAAATATAGGGATAAAAAAATTTACATGAGGTTACCCCTATATTTAAAACCAGCTCCAGACCATTTCTAGTGGCAGACTGATTCCACAGCAGAGGGTGCCCTTTCACCGGGCCCCCCAGCCACAGCATCAGCCCTGACCGCTAGTCAACCCAGGCCAGTGATCCCTGGGGAGTTGGGGACCCCTCCAATAAAGGGGTCCCCCTCTCCAGGGCACCCCTGGCCTAGGCTGATAGCTATCCCCGGCACCCTAGGGTGGTGGGTGCCGGGTTGATAGTGTTAATGTGTAGTGTTAAATAAATGGTTAAACATTATCTTTAGTTGTGGAACCATATGTACCAGCAAGCCTCTCCCGCATGCTGGTATTTGAAGAACCACAAATACCAGCATGTGGGTGTTACGATCCTCTAGTAATTGCTAGGACCGAGATGGAGGTGTTGGAGATACGTGGCACATCGAAGAACAAACACAAGAAGTATAGTTAAATCATGGCAGTTTACTAAATAAATGATATGATATACTAAATAATGAATGATATACCAGTGAAAACACAACATGTCAATGGTGCAATAAGGAGCTGAAACCATAGGACAGTCAATAGAATATACTGTACGTTTACAGTCCAAACTAAAGTTTTGAAATGGCCAGGAGGCCTAGTAGACAGCAATGCTTGAAACGTGGTGAAGAAGCAGGATTGCTGGATGGACTGGAGGGCCTAGCAGACAGCGATGCTTGAAACCTGTTATAGAAGCAGGATTGAAGTATGGCCTGGAGGGCCTAGCAGACAGCGATGTTTGAAACCTGGTGTAGAAGCTGGATTGCTGTATGGCCAGGAGGGCCTAGTAGACAGTGGTGCTTGAAACGTGGTGTTGAAGCAGAATTGCTGTATGGCCTGGAGGGCCTAGTAGACAGCGGTGCTTGAAACGTGGTATTGAAGCAGGATTGCTGTTTGGCCTGAAAGGCCTAGTAGACAGCGGTGCTTAAACCTGGTATTGAAGCAGGATTGCTGTATGGCCTGAAGGGCCTAGTAGACAGCGTAGCTAGAAACGTGGTTTAGAAGCAGGATAGCTTTATGCCCTGGAGGGCTCAGCAGACAGCGATGGTTGAACTGTGGTATAGAAGCAGAATAGCTGTATGGCCTGGAGGCTCTGTAGACAGCGATGCTTGAACCGTGATATAGAAGCAGGATAGCTGTTTAGCCTGCAGGGCTCTGTAGACAGCGATGCTTGAACCGTGGTATAGAAGCTGGATAGCTGTATGGCCTGGAGGGCTTAGTAGACAGCGGTGCTTGAACCGTGGTATAGAAGCAGGATAGCTGTATGGCCTGAAGGGCCTAGTAGACAGCGTAGCTAGAAACATAGTTTAGAAGCAGGATAGCTGTATGGCCTGGAGGGCTCAGCAGACAGCGATGCTTGAACCGTGGTATAGAAGCAGAATAGCTGTATGGCCTGGAGGCTCTGTAGACAGCGATGCTTGAACCGCGGTATAGAAGCAGGATAGCTGTATGGCCTGAAGGGCCTTGTAGACAGCATAGCTAGAAACATGGTTTAGAAGCAGGATAGCTGTATGGTCTGGAGGGCTCTGTAGACAGCGATGGTTGTACCGTGATATAGAAGCAGGATAGCTGTATGGCCTGGAGGCTCTGTAGACAGCGATGCTTGAACCGTGGTATAGAAGCAGGATAGCTGTATGGCCTGGAGGGGCCTGCAGACAGCGTTACTTGAAACGTGGTATAGAAGCAGGATAGCTGTATGGCCTGGAGGGCCCTGGAGACAGCGTTGCTTGGACCCAGGGTACTTGGGTCACTTAAAAGCCGGTGAGCAGAATACACGCAGCATGTAGAAAATATAGCTGGAAGTCTGGATGCACAGAGAGCAGCTTGCATAACCAAAAGTTCCACATGAAAACTCTATAGCCAACAGGGCGGCGACAGTCCAGTAAGTTCAAATAGGATCAGCTGCCAATCAGGCAACACTAGGAGGAAACGTGAAATCCTCTGATGCCTGGTTCTCCTAGCAACAGGCAACCTAGAAGCATGGTCAGGAGCAGGAGGAATACTGGCAAGAGACAAGTCCTGGACTGGACTTGTAACAGTACCCCCCTTGACGCAGGGTTGAAGAACCCCCACATCCAGCTTTATCAGGAAACTTCTGAAAGAAAAGTCTTTTCAGTCTGGGAGCATGGAGTGCATCTTCCGAAACCCAGGAACATTCCTCTGGGTCTTAACCCCTCCAATGAACCAAAAACTGTAATTTACCTCTGGAGAACTTGGAATCCAGAATTCTTTCAACAACAAATTCCAAAACGGTTTGAGGAGAGAGCAATGAAAAGTGTTCTTAATACGTAAAGAATTGGGTAGTTGCAACTTGAAAGCGACGGGATTCTCTTGAGCAATGATGCAAAAAGGCCCGATGAATTTAGGTCCCAATTTCTGAGTAGGTTGGCGCAGCTTGATATTCTTAGTAGAAAGCCAGACCAACTCTCCCTTTTTCAAAAAACATGGTCTTCGATGCCTGTCAGCAATACTCTTAGGTGTAGACAACGGAAGAAGAAGACCAGGAGGAGCTGTCCGAGAAGTCTTATTACGGGCACAGACTTCACATGCTAACACAAACTCACGGACATCTTTGGCTAAGGATGGCCACCAGACAGAACGGGAGAGAATGTCCATAGTCTTAGAAATGCTTGGATGACCAAAGGCTTTTTTAGAATGAAAATCCAAAAGGACAGTTTTCCTAAGTCTCTCAGGAACAAAGAGAAGATGAGCAGGAACATTCAATGGAGCTTCAGATTGGCATCTCTGAAGTGTCTCAGCTAGAGTCCGGGTTAAGGCAAAATGAATTAAATCTTTAGGAATGATGGGTTCTTCAGAAACGGAGACTTGTTGGTCAGAGAAGAAACTTCTGGAGAGAGCGTCAGCTTTAACATCTTTAAAACCAGGAATAAGATTGATAGCGCAATCATATGGTCGATGTGGAGGCAATGCATTAGCTTTTTGTTTAGAAAACATATCAGAAAAATCCAAATATTGAGGAGGAATGCTACAAGCGGACGAAACTTCTGGACATTGTAGCATCCGCACAGGCAGTGAAAGGCATGAGGACTGACATTCAGGACTCCTCTTAATAATCTCCCCAGAGGACCAGTCAATGGAAGGATTGTGTAATCTTAGTCACGGAAGGCCCAATACAATTGGAACCAAAGGACTAGCAGAAGAAAAAATTAAATGAGTTCAATATGTGAAACGCCTACGGTAAGCCGAATAAGAGGTGTCTTAACCTTAAGAGTTCCTTTAGGGATTAAGCCTCCATCCAGGCCACAAATGGAAACTTCTTGCTCTAATGGAACTGCAGGAATCTTTATCTTCTGAAAGAACGCATAGTCCATAAAATTAGCTGCTGTTCCACTATACAAAAAAGCCTGTGTCTTGAACTCTTTATTAGCTGAATGAATGGATACAGGAACAAGTATTGAATTCTTGGAGGAAATTGAGGCTAAACCTAAGTGTAATCCCTTCTGTACACTTAGACCCTGCCGTTTTACGAATATCAAAGGACTGTCTTTTATGGAATGAGCCTTGTCTCCACAGTACAAACAGGGACTTTGTGAACGTCTTCTACGCCTTTCTCCTGGAGAAAGACGAGAAGCTCCAATTCGCATAGGGTCCTCGCAATCCAGTGAAGGAGGCAACAAAGAAGATCGGGGGGACATAGTAGGCAACTGTTGCTCTCTCCGTCTTTCACGTAAACTACGGTCAATGCGTATAACTGTCTGCACGAAGTCATCCAGAGTCTTTGCCGGAGAATGTTGCACAAGAATGTCCTTTATTTCTTCAGAAAGACCAATCCAAAACTGGTTATGCAAAGCCGAATCATTCCAGCCTGATTCCACTGCCCATCTACGAAATTCAGAACACTAATCATCTGCAGCTTTTTGTCCCTGTTTAAGAGAGCGAAGCTTGGATTCTGCAAGTGATACCTTATCTGGGTCTTCAAACAAAAGGCCCAGCTGAAGGAAAAAGGCATCAACAGTCTGAAGGGCAACATGCGAGGAAGGCAGTCCAAATGCCCATGTTTACGGATCACCCTGAAGCAGGGAAATGATAAGTCCAACTCTTTGTGTCTCAGAACCAGAAGAGACTGGACGCATGCGGAAATAAAGTTTACAACTCTCACGGAAATTCATAAACAAGTTTCTGTCCCCAGCGAAACGATCAGGCAAATTCATTTTGGGCTCCTTAAGAGCAGCTTGTAACGAGGAGGTACGAACATCTTCAACTTTAAGTGAGAGTTAATTAACTTTTTGAGTAAGAGTCTGAATTTGAGCTGCCAGAATTTGTGCTGGGTTCTGCGTATGCTCCATCGTAGTCCAAAGATTTGGTTGGCTATAATGTTACGATCCTCTAGCAATTGCTAGGACAGAGAAGGAGGTGTTGGAGATACGTGGCACATCAAAGAACAAACACAAGAAGTATAGTTAAATCATGGCAGTTTACTATATAAATGATATGATGCACCAGTGAAAACACAACATGTCAATGGTGCAATAAGGAGCTGAAACCATAGGACAGTCAATAGAATATACTGTAGGTTTACAGTCCAAACTAAAGTTGCTGAATGGCCAGGAGGCCTAGTAGATAGCAATGCTTGAAATGTGGTGAAGAAACGTGGTGAAGAAGCAGACAGCGATGCTTGTAAACTGGTATAGAAGCAGGATTGCAGTATGGCCTGGAGGGCCTAGCAGACAGCGATGCTTGAAACCTGGTGTAGAAGCAGGATTGCTGTATGGCCAGGAGGGCCTAGTAGACAGTGGTGCTTGAAACGTGGTGTTGAAGCAGGATTGCTGTATGGCCTGGAGGGCCTAATAGACAGCGGTGCTTGAAAAGTGGTGTTGAAGCAGGATTGCTTTTTGGCCTGAAGGCATACTTGCCAACCCTCCCTCATTGTCAGGGAGACTCCCTGAAATAGCAGCAATCTCCCTGTATCCCTGAAGAGTACAGCAATCTCCCTCATTTCACCTTACCCAGTGGCGTCACAAGGGGGGTGCGGGGGGTGCGGGCCGCACCTGGTGTCACCCTACAAGGGGGTGACACCAGAAGCCTCACTTTCATGCCCGCATCCCCCGCCACCACACAGCTGCCAGGGGCGGGGGAGCCGTGCAGGATCCGCCCACTCCCCCGCCCACGTCCCCAGCTGTCGTCTGCCGCAGTGCTTTAAATTTTTCCTTCCCCAAGAAAGCGCACGGCGCGTGATGTCACACTGCGCCGCCGCTGAGAGGAGCCTGCTGCATGTCCACTCCTCCGCCCGCCGCCGCCACTGAGAGGAGCCTGCTGCATGTCCACTCCTCCGCCCGCCACCGCCGCTGAGAGGAGCCTGCTGCATGTCCACTCCTCCGCCCGCCGCCGCTGCTGAGAGGAGCCTGGTGCATGTCCACTCCACCCGCCGCCACCGCCGCTGGAGGGCTCGAAGAGACTAGTGAGGAGCCGTCAAGAGGAAGGTAAGTGAGGTGGGGCTAGAGAGGCTGGCTCTCTGAGGACACAAGTGAGGGCTTGCTGGCTGCATTCAGAAGGGGGTGCTGGTAGGGGACACAGAAGTGTGGGCTGGATACAGAAGGGGGTGCTGGCAGGCTGGCTGGGGGCACAAGTGGGGGCTGGATACAGAAATGGGTGCTAGCTGGGGGCACAAGTGGGGGCTGAAAACAGCAGGGGGTGCTGGCAGGCTGGCTGGGGGCACAAGTTGGGGATGGATACAGAAGGGGGCACTGGCAGGCTGGATGGGGGCACAAGTAGGGGCTGGATACAGAAAAGGGTGCTGGCAGGCCTGCTGGGGAGCCAAGTGGGGGCTGGATACAGAAAGGGTTGCTGGCAGGCTGACTGAGGACACAAGTGGGGGCTGGATACAGAAGTGGTGCTGGCTGGGGGCACAAGTGGGGGCTGGATACAGAAGGTGGTGCTTGCAGGCTGGCTGGGGGCACAAGTGGGGACTGGATACAGAAGGGGGTGTTGGCAGGCTGGCTGGGGGCACAAGTGGGGGCTGGATACAGAAGGGGGTGCTGGCAGGCTGGTAGGGGACACAGAAGTGGGGGCTGGACACAGAAGAGGGTGCTGGCTGGGGACACAGAAGGGGGACAGGCTGGCTCTCTGGGGACACAGAAGGGGACATACTGGCTCTATGGGGACACAGAAGGGGACATACTAGCTCTATTTACTGTATATGTTTATCAGCGTTCTCCCTACACTTAATTTCTCGTGTGTTTGCCCAGCAAAATACCCCTGCCATCTGGCACTTTGATGTGGCCGAGAAATGGGCACTGGGAAAACACACACGATTTAATATTAAGACTTACTGTCAGAGTGCTGGGTGGCGTCAAACTGGAGAGCAGAGCAGATCCCTCCCCCAGTGTAAAAGGAAAGGCGCTTTGACACCAGTGAACAGCGGGACCACTCTCTGCGCTTCAGGGGCCGTGTGGTGTATTACTGGATCTTCTACATTAAAAAAAAAAAAAAAGTGGGGCAGTTTCTGGACACTGTTAAAAAATCTATTTGTTTCCAAAAATAAAGTGGGCAGTATATGGTTAGCTCTTAAAAAATGCTGACCTGTCATGTTCCTATGAGTGGGTGCTTCTCACATGCTAGACACAAAAAAGTGCAGCCATTCTCTCAACATGTTAGGGGGATCCCAGGGAGTTTGCTGTACCAGGGCCCAAGATTTCTCTTGGCAGCCCTGCATTCTCGCACCCCCCTCCCCCCCACATACGCTGCCACTACCACACTCCTGCCAGCACCCACCAGTGCGCTCTCCACTACCACCACTGCCGTGCAGGTGGGAAGGTGTGGACGGACTGGCGGCGGCATCCATAAGACCGTCCTCCTCTCTTCTCTACTCAGAATGCAGGGTGTGACGTCGTCACGCCTGCCGGGTGCGACCGGCATTCTGGGAGGAGCACTGCAGTGTGAGTGGTGGACTGGTAAGGGGGTAGAGAACACGGAGCTGTGCCCCTTGGTCCTGATTTTTTTTTTTTATGGAGAGGGGGAGTGTCACCATGAGTTACAGCACCGGGTGACACCAACCCTAGTGACGCCTCTGACCTTACCCTCATTGTGACACTGTTATATAAAAGAAAAAACAGACATATATACATTCAAATGGGATCATTAGTATAATTTCCCTGCATTGGTTATAAGGCACAATGATCCCTATGGCTACATGTATTTTCTGAGAAGTATCATTATATTTTCATCAACAAGCAGATCTTACTAACTGCTTTGGGGCTCATTTACATGTGGATACAAATCAATTTTATGACACGCCTCTCAGATGTAGCAGTACACGCCCAATTTAACGCGCGCTTGTAGGTGTTGCTTTCACAATCTCCCTGAAATGCTTTTTCAAAAGTAGGCAAGTATGCCAGAAGGGCCTAGTAGACAGCGTAGCTAGAAACGTGGTTTAGAAGCAGGATAGCTGTATGGCCTGGAGGGCTCAGTAGACAGCGATGCTTGAAACATGGTATAGAAGCAGCATAGCTGTATGGCCTGGAGGCTCTGTAGACAGCGATGCTTGAACCGTGGTATAGAAGCAGGATAGCTGTATGCCTGGAGGGCTCAGTAGACAGCGATGCTTGAACCGTGGTATAGAAGCAGCATAGCTGTATGGCCTGGAGGCTCTGTAGACAGCAATGCTTGAACCGTGGTATAGAAGCAGGATAGCTATATGGCCTGGAGGGCCCTGGAGACAGCGTTGCTTAGACCCAGGGTACTTGGGTCACTTAAAAGCCGGTGAGCAGAATCAGGGCCGCCAAGAGCCAAGGCGGGCCCCGGTAATAGGGGGCGTGGCCTAATCTCGGGAGGCGTGGCCACGCCCCCTTGCCAAAAAATAAATAAAAAAGATTTGCAGCGCCGAAAAGCATCGCTGCGTGCCGGGGAGGGGGGCGCTCTGAGCCCCCTCAGCCCGGCGCAAAGTCAGGGGGCGCGATCAGTGTGATCTCTCCCCCGCACAGGCATAGGAGACTGCTGTGGCTGCTGCTCAGCAGCCACGAGCAGTCTCCAACTGCAGCTCAGCACACGCTGTGTGCTGGGCTGCTGTGAGGGAGGGGGGGGCGGCGCCGGACCCGGGCCCCCCCGGTAATCTGTACCCGCTCCCCCTCCTCTCGGCGCCCCTGAGCAGAATACACGCAGCATGTAGAAAATATAGCTGGAAGTCTGGATGCACAGAGAGCAGCTTGCATAACCAAAAGTTCCACATGAAAACTCTATAGCCGACAGGGCGGCGACAGTCCAGGACATTTAAATAGGATCAGCTGCCAATCAGGCAACACTAGGAGGAAACATGTGAAATCCTCTGACGTCTGGGTCTCCTATCAACCGGCAACCTAGAAGCATGGTCAGGAGCAGGAGGAATACTGGCAGGAGACAAGTCCTGGACTGGACTTGTAACAGTGGGGCATTACGGGCCCGCTGGCACTTGTAGTTCCACAACCAAAGCAATGCGAAAAAAAACACAACCTACACCATGAAAGTTAAATTTTATTATAACACACATGCACACTCACACTCACTATCACACATACTCACCTCTTATCCGTAGTAATCCATAGGGGTACCTATATAAATAAAATCCATACTCACCTCTCCTATGCGTAGTTCACGTTCTCTTCTCCAAGTAGGCATCCAAAGGGTTAAAACAAAAAAACAGGAGGTACCGAATCCAAGCTGGACAGAGCAAAGCTATGTGTTTCCACATAGCTTTACTCCGCGCGAATGACCAGGGCACATGTGTGCCCCATCATTGAAGGAGCCGCCAGCCAATCAGCGGGCATCTCCATCGGAGCAGCTCGCTGATTGGCTGTGTGCGGTCATAGACTCCCCATACACTCCCCATAGTCTCCCCATAGACTTCAATGGGGAGAAATCACCATTGAAGTCTGTGGGAATCGCAACATTGTATCTACTGCTGTAACCACAAGGTTACCCTCAATTAACCTTGTGGATAAGGCAGTAGATACAATGTCACGATAGTGAGTGTGATAGTGAGTGTGAGTGAGAGTGTGCATGTATGTAATAATAAAATTTTACTTTCACAGTGTATGTTGTGTTTTTTTCATAATGCTTTGGCTGTAGAACTACAAGTGCCAACGGACCCGTAATGCCCTGCATGCTGGTATTTGTGGTTCTCCAAATACCAGCATGCAGGGGAGGCTTGCTGGTATGTATAGTTCCACAACTATAGATAATATTTAACCATTTAATTTACAATACACACTAACACTTTCAACCTGGCACCCACCGTCCTAGGGTGCCGGGGATAGCCCCGTGCTATCAGCCTAGGCCAGGGGTGCCCTGGAGAGGGTGACCCCTTTATTGGAGGGGTCCCCAACTCCCCAGGGATCCCTGGCCTTGGCTGACTAGCGGTCAGGGCTGATGCTGCGGCTGGGGGGCCAGTGAAAGGTCACCCCTGGCTGTGGCATCAGTCACCCACTAGAAAGGGTCTGGAGCTGGTTTTTAATATAAATATAGGGGTAACCTCACATCAATTTTTTTATCCCTATATTTAAATCCAGCGCTGTCCCTGCTGCCTGGTGCTGGTTCTTAAATTACAGTGGAAACCTACACATTTTTTTCCCTGTACTTTTAAGAACCAGGACTGGGTGGCAAGTTCGGGGCTGGTTAGTCTTTTGAGGGTGGACCTCACGTCATTTTTTAAAAAAATATTTAACCCTTTTTTTTAAGTCATAACACAGAAGCAGCAAGCACATATCTCACTGATATGTGCAGGCTGCTAGCTCTGGAGAGATTTACAGAGAGAAAACACTGCAATCTCGGATGAGTAATCTCCTGCAAAACGAGTTACTCGGGAGAGATATCTTGTTCTGCTTCACCATCGGCCAACTGGTTTAGCCTCATATCGCCTGTTTTTTGAAAAAAAAAAAAGTGATTAAATCACCAGAGTTTTGGCGAGTTCCAGCCAAATGAATCACTTTGCAAATCGAGGCCATCTCGAATCTTAGTAAATTTACCCCTAAAAGTTAAATGGAAAAACTCCCTAAATCTGTTATAAGCAATTTAAACTTGGTGATGCCTAATCACCAATGGTCCAAACGTAATATAATTAGAGTTTTGCTCTTGTTAAGATTTTCTATATAACCTGTCTAACCTGCCCATCTCCACCAAAAATCTAAAAGCCAAGATATATGCATACTTTATTTTTAGTCTTTCACCAAAATTAACCCACAAAAAAAATAGCCATCTTAAATGCTGACATCACAGTCAAATAGGTCTTCTTTTCTGAAAAAAACTGTGCTGGGGACCTGTTTCTTTGGGCCCTTTTCAAAAAGAAAACTGACCCTTTCTCTTCATCCTCCCAAACCAAAAGTCCACTTAGAGGGAAAAAAGGGATCTTCAGGTTCCCCTTCACCAATGCTAGGGGATTCTGTTGACATCCCCAACCCTAGATAACAAAAGGCCCCTTAACAGCCCAGTATTACAAAACATATTGAAATATTAAGGCACCAAAATTAAATGATATTCCAAATGGGTTAGCCATTGTCACAATTAGAGCAAACACTGTTATTATCCAAAACCAGGGCCGGACTGGCCATTGGGCACTTCTGGCAAATGCCAAAAGGGCCAATGACAAGATGGGCCGGTCTGGGCGAGTGTAGGCTTACCCGACTGGGTTCACCTGTTTATTTACTATCTCACCACAGCCGCATCATTGCGTGATGTTGTCATGATGCGGCCGCGTCATGACGTCATTACGCGAGCGGCGGCCGGGTTTGAGGATGGCTGCTGCACACACATCGCCGCTGCACGCGGCGATGTGTGTGTTAATCAGTAGCCAATGACAGTCAGACAGACTCTAATTGGCTGCTGCACACACATCGCTGCAGCGCGGCGGCGATGTGTGTGTGTTATTTAGCAGCCAATGAGAGTCAGACAGACTCTCATTGGCTGCTGTGCCCACTGCAAGAGCCAGGCTGGAGCTCACTCGCCTTCCGGCTCCTGCAGTGGGTAATGGGAGAGACGTCATGACATCTCTCCCATAATGTAGAGCGCACCAGCCCAGGAGGAATGACGTGCGGCTGAAGTGTGAATTCAGGTAAGTGTATTTTTTAAAATGTTTTCACATGTTTGTATCTGCACTGCATTGGAGGGGGGAGGGCACTTCTAGGGGCACCACTACTGGGGGGGCACCTCTACTGGGGGGATGGTAACTTCTACTGGAGACTACTATTGGTGGGGCTACTGCTGGGGGCACTGCATCGGGGGGACCACTACTGGGGGGGGACCTCTACTGGGGGGGTACTACTACTGGGGGGGAACTACTGATGCGGGCACTGTAACAGGAGGGGGGACCTCTACTGGGTACTACTGCTGGGGGGGCTACTACTGGGGGCACTATATAAGGGGCTTACTACATGGGGCACTGCACTGGGGGGACCAATACTGGGGCACTGAATAGGGGGATCACTACTGTGGGCCTGCATAAGGGGGACCACTATTGGGGGCACTGCATGGGGGGACTATATAAAGGGCACTGCATAGGGGGTACCACTACTAGGAGCACTGCATAGGGGGGGACTACTACTGGGGGCCCTATATAAAAGGCACTGCATAGGGGGTACCACTACTGGGGGCACTGCATGGGGGACTACTACTGGGGCACTATATAAGAGGCACTGCATAAGGGGGACCACTACTATGGGCACTGCATAGGGGGGACCACACCTGGGGGCACTCTATAAGGGACACTGGATAGGGGGATCACTACTGGGGGCCTGCATAAGGGGGACCACTATTGGGGCACTGCATGGGGGGACTACTACTGGGGGCACTATATAAAGGGCACTGCATAGGGGGTACCACTACTGGGGGCACTGCATTGGGGGGGACTACTACTGGGGGCACTATATGAGGGGCACTGCATAAGAGGGACCACTACTGGGGGCACTGTATAAGGGGAATTAATGGGGGGCTGCATAAGGGGGACCACTCTGGGGGCATTGCATACTGGGGGTACAGTATAAGGGGAACTAATGGGGGGCTGCATAAGGGGGACCACTACTGGGGGTACTGTATAAGGGGCACTACTAGGGGCCTGCATAAGAAGGACCACAACTGGGGACATTGCATACTGGGGGTACTGTATAAGGGGCACTACTGGGGTTAAGTAGCATTCCTGCTAGGCTGTTTTAGCGGGGCGTGATGCCCTGCCCTCCTTCTGGAGAGCAAAAAGCACCCTGCCCTCCTTCTGGAGGGCAAAAAGCACCCTGCCCTCACAGCCTGCGGGTGCTGTCTTCACCCGCAGGTCGCAGTGTCTCGCGGGTGGGGAAATGTGTGGTGATCCAGTAACCGACGGAGAATAGACGCCGGGCGCATGTGCATCTATTCTCATTGTCGGCAGCGCTTGGGGGCTGCCCGGCGTGTCCGTAAGTGCCGGGTATGCCCCCAAGAGTGATGAAAAGAGGACGTGTCTAATAGACACGCCCCCTTTTCAATGGCCATGCCCCCTTTTCAGCGCGCGCACAAAAGTGCCCTCTCTAGCCCCAGCACCCTGCCTGCCGCCGGTGCTAGAGTGAACACTAGTTAAGGTACACATGGAAAGGCATGTTCAGAGTCATGAGAAAGGCATGTGTGTCATGTTGACATTCCCCATTTTCAAGTGACCACGTCCATTTTTTTGATATGCACACATAGGGAGGGTCTCCATTTTTAAATTTGCCCTGGGCTCTAAATACCCTTGTTACGCCACTGCTTGTATGTTGTTCTAATATTAATTATATTTGTATGAGCACAGACTAAGAAGTGGGAGGGGTCATGATTAGGAAGGGGAGGAGTCTTTGCCTGGAGCCAGATGCTGACGCGAGGTGGGCCTGTGTGCTCTTGAAATGCCAGGGCCTCTTTTTAGTCCCAGTCCAGCCCTGTCCAAAACCAATAACGTAACACAGCTCTCTGCAGCACCTATACTGATACTCAATATCTTGAATACGTATGCAAAAGTTTTAGCGACCCGCTTATATCCTATTGTCTTTAATATAGTCAACCAAAACAGACATCTTCCAGGTGGCCATTTTATAAAGTAGCCTATTTTGAGGATAATGGAGTTCCTTATACTGTAGAAATTGCCAGTTAGAGTTCATGCAAGTAGTGTATGCTAACACCCAATAGGATTCAATAGCAGCTTCATGGCTCCATGAGTCTCAGCTGACACTCAACCCAGCTTTCTTTTTAAAACCACGGCATGCAGTGACATAAGCACTCATAGCACTGGAGAAACTGCTGGCAGTGGTTCACAGCAGGCAGGGTAAGAAACTAAGAATACTTATTAATCAGTCTAATTAACTTGTTTGGAGCCGGAAGAAGGAGGCAGATGGATTGCACCATGATCGACCTCGAAGAGGAGACAGTGGCACTTAGGGTAGATAACGCCTCTCTATTTACTGTGATTTGGTCCTGCCACCATTAAGTAAAATTGTATGGTTTGCACCTATTCTGTCTATTCAGCCAGCACCCCTTCTGTCTCCCCATCCAGCACCACTTCTGTCTCTCCAGCCAGCACCCCTTCTGTCTCTCCAGCCAGCACCCCTATTGTCTCTCCAGCCTGCACCCCTTCTGTCTCCCCATCCAGCATTTCTTTTGTCTCTCCAGACTGCACCCCTTCTATCTCCCCAACCAGCACCCCTTCTGTCTCTCCAGCCAGCACCCCTATTGTCTTTACAGCCCGTACCCTTTCTGTCTTTCCAGCCCACTCCCCTTCTGTTCCTCCAGCCAGCATCCCTTCTGTCTCTCCAGCCAACATTCCTTCTGTCTCTTGGGCCGATGTAGAGTTCACTGCAAGCCTGTTAGATTTGCACTCACAGTGTGTGCACAAAATTAAATACATGTGTTTGCTCATAAGCATCTTTGTTGTGTGCCCACAGACATCTGTGTCGAGATGTCCGTAAAAGATGACGTTTTGCCTCGTTCTGAGAACTGAACTTGGCATGAAGATCCGAGCCAACACCGAACCGCACATCTCTAACTAGAACATATTTAACCAAGAACAAACTAGGAAAGTTTTACAAGGGCAGACAAATTCAACAGATGAGACAATTGAATCAATTTTCTGCAAATATTAGTGAGAAGAACCTGTCATTCATCATCAGAAATGTGTATGGTCTCTTTTTGAAGAAACTACCCAGTGAAATCATCTTTTGATACAGAATTAGGGCTTTTTCTACAATACTACTAATGATTGATTTTCTATAAAATGATGATAATGTTTGAAAAAGAACAAACAGGAAACCTGTCAAATGTGCTAATCCTCATTCTATAATCCTATTCATTTATACACCATCATAAGAAGTGGGTAGGGCATTCGCTGTCAGTAATGAAGTAGGGATTTAATACTTTACTTTTTAAAGGAGCTACAGTAGAATATTAGGTGCAAACTGAATGGAATTACTTAAGTCCTTCTATCATATAGAACAAATCATACAATGAGGTTTATTGGACATAATTTGACATATGTTTAATATACTGTATATGAATGGACCAAAATCTATATCATAAGCGAGAAAGTGTGTGTGTTTTGTGTGTGTGTGTGTGTGTGTTTTATGCACGGCCAGAGTTTTGGACCTAGGGCCTGAATCAGACTTGGGAATAGAGGACCTCATTCAGAGCCGGACGCTATCAGCCGTTCGCTCGTACGCATTCAATTGTTTTAAACCACGCATGTGCGGCCGGATCATTGCGGGCATTTTTCGTTCGCTCGTATACACAGCGAACAGGAAGTGACCTATGTCATTTGATTGACAGAATGTTCCATTTATGGGTGGTAACGGGGGTGGAGATGAGAAAACGCAGGCGTGGCAAGGTGTTTTTTGGGCATATATGTATTATCTTGTGCGAACGTCCAATGTGGACGCTATTTTGTACACGTCACTGTGTGATACAATTTCCATTAAGACTGCTCGCTCAGCTTGTGGTCTGGTATAGTCTACCGCAATGATGATGGTCTCCTCGTTCTTCCCTGGACTCATCGATGGTGTTGCGATTAATCAAGTGAGGCAACAAAAACAATTAACTTTTAATAGCTAAACAGCTTGTAAGGTGTTTAGCAAATAGACCTTTTTTAGTAGCTAAAAACCGAACGCAGGTGAACTACTCAGCTGATAATTTCTAGGGCATACAATCAATTAGCTAACAAATGTTTGTGTTTTTTGTGTGCTTTTGGCATATTTGTAAGTGTTTATTTTTTAGGCAAACAATATTGTATGCATGTTTGGTTTTTTTCAATTTTATTTTTTGACCAAGAAAACACTCGTCCTTTTGTTTTTGGATAATTGTTAATTAAAACTCATAAATTGTTTTTAACCCTTTTTTTGTCAAAAAAATATTAAATATTTCTATTTCCGTTGTATTGTTTGTAAATTTGTTAGAGGGATTACCTTTTAACTAGTTTGTGAATAAATCAACAATAGAATTTGGCAAATTTGGTTCCAAAGTTTATGAATTTTTTTTTTTTTTGGGTTTAAAGTTTTTTTTTAAGTAAACATATTTTTTTTCAGGGAACAAAATGTAGAAATCATTTTAGCCACACACCAACAAAATAAGTGGCATTTGAACACAAATAAAACAAATAAAAACAATTCACAAGAAAGGAGAGGGAGGTTTTTGGCATGCAGGAATATGGGGCAAACGCAGAGATGGATTGTGGGGAAATTACCCAGTGCTGTCATCGCCTTTTAGGCCGTTTGGCCGGGGGTTGGAGGGAGCCTGAAAGGGTCCGGGAAGTTCTTCGGCTGGCCTGGCCAGAGGCAGATGTTGTGGCCTCTGGACTAGGCATAGGGGTAGGCACATTTGGAGGGATGGCTGTTGTTGTGCCAGAGGTGGAGGGTCCAGATGTTCCGGCAGGAAGGGAGGCCGGCTCCAACATGTGCTGACGAACGAGCTGCTCCAGGGCATTTGCTATTCGCACGTTGGCCCCAGTATTTTCTGCCAGGGCCTTAGCAATGGTCACGTTGGCCGCAGCACTTTGCTCCAGGGCGTCCGCCACCCGTAGCAGATTGGCGTCCATCCTCAGCAGAATCTTGGTCTGCTGATCCATTTTAACATTGAGATCAGTGAGGAGGGCCTCTGCCTGCGAGGGGGAATGCCCTGGACTGTCTGCCACAGGGTCCCCAGCAAAAACAATATACCAAAACATGCCCAAAACAAAAGGAATGCAAAACGAACAGATTCAAAACAAATAAGGGCCCAAAAATAAAAATCCAAAAAAAAAGGGGCAAAAATACAACATTTGTGGGTAGCGTTAACAAGAAAGACACAAGTGTGTGTTTGGACATGTGTCATATGTGTAAGGGGAAAACATCCTTGACATTATTTTTTATTTTATTTTATTTTTCTCAGGCTAATATTGTGTTTTCCTCACTATATTTGGGCCAATTTTCATGTTATAAAACATATCTATATAGATACCAGCTTCCTTATAACATTATTTGATATGCAGATACGTATATTTTGTACCACACCTCCTAATTACATTAATTGTGTCACAATACCTCCAAGTAAGATATCCATATATGGAACTACAATTCCCAATCATCTTTGCGATTTACCATAGAGGATTTTCCCATTGTTATTTTAAAAAGGATGCAAACCATATAGTTGTTTTGCACAACAGTTTTAATCATTCTTCAATACTTATTAAAGTATTTTATATGATATTTCTAGAGCATAAACCCAAATAAAAGAAGTGTGACACTTAGAAGATTTTCCACATAAAATCGGCAGTGATAAGAACTACATGTCCCAAGATCCTTTGCGAGTCAGGCGGGACTTCCGGTTTTGGAGAAATACATCGCGGCCTGCTGCGAGGGATCTGGCTATGCAGGAACAGCTTATGCACGCTTCGGGTGGAGTGAGACCAAAGCGGATAGACATACATCTTATCCCTAGAGCCGGTAAATGTAATTTTGTGGAATGACGAAACCGGAAGTGACGTCATCGGGGCGCGAGCCGTGGACACTATAAAAGAAGACTTCTGGCACAGTACCTCCATACCTTCATAAAGGGAGCTTGAATACCGAAACGCGTTGGTCCTGGAGGCTGTTGATAGGTGGTCTGGTACTGGAATAGAGGTGAAGTATGTGTTCCCCCATTTTTTCATCACCATCTATGTGATTGCGTTGGCGCCCACCCAATCACATTTTTTGGATCACATGACTCTTCACCTATGTTTCCTGAAGTACCCCCCTTATCACATTTTAACTGAGGGGAAATTTTGACCCAGCACTTGTCTTGACCTTCATTGGGTCTGTTTTATAGATTTTAACAAGTTTGATTATGTGCTTTATGTAATAAATATATTTGTGCATTGTAACAGAGGAATTTTTGAAGTTTTTCACAAAGATACCTTGATGAGTTTTAACTATCACCAGAGTGTGTGAGTATGGGTACGCATTTACCATATACACGTTAGACAGATAAGACTGTCTTCATTTGAATCACTGCCTGTTTGAAAGAAACCTTTACATGCTTTATAACACGCCTAACATGTGTAAGTCAGGTGTGTGATCTGCTATTTATGGTTATTGAACATTCATCTATCTGATAACTGTATACATCCAAGAAGACGTTTTATCACTACCAGTTGTATGCACCCATTTAATCATCTCTATAACCAGGCAACCAGGTGTACCACCTGGTCCATCCCATCTGGTTAGGAGTGTCTTTCTATTTATATGAGCAATCTTTATTCTGGAGCCAGTTTTATTATTTGGAAACTTTGTTTGAGAAAACCTCTAGTCATTCCCATAAGGTGAAGTTACGTATTCCTTTTTCTTGGCCTGCCTTTTCAAGTATTATAGAGATGCAATAGAAGAATCTACACATTTCGTTTTTTTGTATATTTTATTTCATATACACGAAACTATTTTGATGGACGACCCTTAAGAAGACTACCTAGTATCACTTATATGGTTGTGAAAAGGGAAGGAAACCATCCCATGTTGTTTAGATAAGTATTTTTTTCTTTGGTACCCCTTGACTTTACACACAGTCAGCGCCCCCACTCTATTCTACATCCTCTTTTCAGGATTTGTTTTTTGCCTAGGTTTGAATTTCATCAGGGCCCAGGGCCGATGCTACCATTAGGCAGCTTTAGGCAGCTGCCTAATGGTGCCAGCTCCTGAGGGGCGCTGTTGAGGTGACTGAGATCGCCAGCACAAAAATTAAAGAAGTCTCAGAAAGAGACAGCCTTTTGCTACTTAGTGCTGACAGCAGAAGTGGATTATATAGACAGTTGCTGCCCCTGTACTTTTCCCCTGCTCTTCTATTCATGTATAATGTGTCTGGCTGGTTCAGCATTGCAAGCAGGTAGCAGTGTCCGTCCTCTTCCCCTCTCCCCCTCTTTGAAAGTACATAGATGACCTGAGGTATTTATAAACATTTGTGGTATATTCAGCCCAAACTACAGTCACACACTTTCTGGGGCAGCTCACACATCATGTGGAATAGTATTATTACAGTAGTTGCAATAAACATTGGACAGATAATAACTTCATGAACAATCTAATTTTAGTATGAACTAAGTTGCTGATGAGGTGTTGAATGTACACCTGTTTAGCATATGTTGTGTGAATTTACGTTGTGTATGCTTAGAAAATGAACATGCACTAAGGCAGCTGTGCACAATCACTTTGGACCCTTACCACCAAAGAGGTGTAACTGGGATGTGGTGGGGTGGGGGGCACTAGGCTGAAGCTATGCCTAGGGTGCCAAGACACCTTGTACCGGCCCTATCAGAGCCACACACTGCCACACAATCCAGTAAATCTGGGACACTCTTAAATTACACAGGTTCTGGGGCTGAGGGGTGGGCTTTATGCACACACTGTCACACTCTCATCTCTTCCAAAGTGCTGTGCTATATCACTTTTCCAACAGCCGCATACCTGAAATATTGAATTAGTCAGCCCTCTGTGTTTGCATGATAAACTTTGACATTAAACAGTGTGCATTATAAGCATTTAACTCATGTCTCATCTTACAGCAGCCACCCTGGGGGTCTTAGCAGAGTGCCTGGCAGGCTCATGAGCAGATCAGAACTCGATTCATGCAGCCTGTGGCAGACAGCATAATCAATCCACAATCTTTGATCCTGGCAAAGCTTAGCATACAGAGATTACAAACAGCAGGGCCCCCTTCTGTCCGGGAATGTGACTCCAGTCCTAGCATTCCCTGATGGCAGCCCTGCTTGATGTTGGTCTGCAGAGTGATTTCTGGGGGTGATTCAGCTGCGGACACAGTGATGGATCATGCAGATTTCCAACTATCATTAATCTTCACATGTGTAGTATGGGTCTGCGATCATGCAGTCAGTGATTGACAGTCTTCTGTAGTTTCTGGGCGGAGGGGGTGGTGATGTTATCCATTTTCCAAAACGGAAGCATGTCGTCGCCATTGGAGAGGCCAGATCAGACAGAGATTTTCTGGTCTTTTACTCATCTGCTGCGGCTGGCTTGCGTGACCCCATGGTCACTCAGCTGGCTCAAGGTATCGCAGATGATGTGATGCTGCGTCCTTGGGCGCATCTGGGATCAGTAATGCATTCAATGCCATTTACTTCTAGGTTCTCCAAATGATAGTGAAGATTTCTCCAGGTGCTTTTTTTTTGCTTTAATTATGTATTTTTGTTTATGTATCAAGACTTCTGTCAACCAGCAGGACATTGTTATGGTGTCAGTAGCATTTTACAATGTATTACCAGCAGCTTGTTCATATGTATGCATGTATGTATGTATATACAGACATAAATAAAAGATTTAATTCCTCTACCTACTTATTGTCATTTTTTAACATATACCCTTTTACATTTCTTATATGTTCATCTTCTGACTTTTTACTTTTGCTACATCTGATTAGCATTTCATTTTTTTTCTAACCTAGTTTCTAATTTTGCAAATATTTTTGACTCCCTGTAACTCACATATTAAGAATTTGTCTCTGATGATTGAGAGTTTGCATTAATGGCAGGGCTGCAGTCTGAAATTGAGGGGCCCAGGACTGACAAAACAGGCAGCCCCCTTTTTGTGTTTCTGCAACTCCATACCTGCAGTGTCTCTCCAGCTCCAGCCAGCTCCTTTCCGTCTCACCAGTCAGCACCCTGTCTGTCTCTCCAGCCAGCACCCCTTTAGTCTCCCCAAGCAGAACCTCTTCTGTCTCTCCAGCCAGCACCCATTCTGTCTTTCAAGCCAGCACCCCTTTTCTCTCCAGCCAGCACCCCTTCTGTTTCCCCAGCCCGCACCCCTTCTGTCTCTCCAGCCAGCACCCCTTCTATCTTTCCAGCAGCACCCTTTCTGTTTCCCCAGCCCACACCCTTTCTGTTTCCCCAGCCCACACCCTTTCTGTTTCCCCAGCCCACACCCTTTCTGTTTCCCCAGCCCACACCCTTTCTGTTTCCCCAGCCCGCACCCTTTCTGTTTCCCCAGCCCGCACCCTTTCTGTTTCCCCAGCCCACACCCTTTCTGTTTCCCCAGCCCGCACCCTTTCTGTTTCCCCAGCCCGCACCCTTTCTGTTTCCCCAGCCCGCACCCTTTCTGTTTCCCCAGCCCGCACCCTTTCTGTTTCCCCAGCCCGCACCCTTTCTGTTTCCCCAGCCCGCACCCTTTCTGTTTCCCCAGCCCGCACCCTTTCTGTTTCCCCAGCCCGCACCCTTTCTGTTTCCCCAGCCCGCACCCTTTCTGTTTCCCCAGCCCGCACCCTTTCTGTTTCCCCAGCCCGCACCCTTTCTGTTTCCCCAGCCCACACCCTTTCTGTTTCCCCAGCCCGCACCCCTTGTCTCACCAGCCTGCGTCCCTTCTGTCTCTCTAGCCAGCACCCCTTCTGTCACTCTAGCCAGCAACCCTCTGTCTCCCCAGCCAGCACCTCTTCTTTCTCCCCAACCAGCAACCCTTCTGTCTCCCCAGCCAGCACCTTCTGATTTTCCTGCCAGCACCCCTTCTGTCTCTCCAGCCAGACCTCACATCCAGCCTCTGCAGCCCACAGACACTTATCTAATCCTGTGTCTTCTGGCTGCTCTTCTTTGTGCTGCAACCGGCTCCTCTCTCATCTCACTTTATTGTACCAGGCAGCCGCCAGCAAGTAATGGATAGGATAGATCCATCTATAACTGCTACTTATGCCGCTGCAGTGATCAGCAATGCATAGGAAATGGTTATAGATAGTTCTCTCTGTGTCCTCTTGACAGCTGGCGTCCAGAGGCCAATGCTTCCATGGCCTCTGAGACATCCACTATGCAACTCTCGAGGTATTGGCAATAGGAGCAAGAAGCAGGCTCCCCTCACTGTCCGGGCACGGGACTCCAGTCCAGGCAGTCTCCCTCCTGATGGCGGCCCTGATTGATGGTAAATGCTAAACACACTCTAGCTTAATAATACACTGACTCATAGGGGTCCATTTACTAAAATTACAGTTTTTAGAAGTGGAGATGTAGCCCATAGCAACCAATCAGATTGTAGCTATTATCTTCAAGAAGGTGCTAGTTAAATGTTAAGTAGAAGCTGATTGGTTGCTAAAACCCCCCACTTTAGTAATTATACCCCTTAGACTCCATACCCACTACCATTGCTTTAAATGTTGGTGGCACCCTAATCACATTTGACTGTAACGCCAATGCGTTCACTTGCAATGAAAGGACGTTAGTCTAGTAGGAGATGTTGGGTAAAAACATGTTGCAAAGCAAACTCTTAAAAATGCTTGAAAAAGAATTTACTGAAAACAGAAAATGTCAGGTGGACTTTAAGGGGTAAATTAACTAAGATTCGAGTTTGGTCGAGTTTTTTAGTTTTTAAACTCACTTTGCTTCACCAAAACTCGGGTGAGTTTTCCCTTAACAAACTCGCAAATTTAAGAAGTGAGTTTAGCTAAAAGTGAGTTTTTCGATGGTGAAGCAGATCAAGTTTAGGAGGTGAGTTTAAGGAGAGTTTAGGTAAGATTACTTACCTGAGATTGCAGTGTTTTCTCTCTTCCAAACTCACCCGAGCAAGCAGCCTGCACATATCAGTGAGATATGTGTAAGCTGCTTGTGTGTTAAGACCTGTAAAAAACGGGTTAAATATATTTTTTTAAACAATGACATAAGGTCCCCCCCCTAAAGCTTAACCAGCCCCGGACTTGCCAGCCTGTCCTGGTACCTAAAATTATGGGGAACAAAACTAGTAGGGTTCCATTGTAAATTAGGTACCAGCACCAGGCTGCAGGGCCAGTCCTGGTTTTAATTATAGGGGTAAAAAATTTGTGTAGGGGTACCCCTAAAATTAAAACCAGCACTGGACCCTTTCTAGCGGGGGGCTGATGCCACAGCCAGGGGTGCCCCTTCACTGGGCCCCCCAGCCACAGCATCAGCCCTGACCGCTAGTCAGCCCAGGCCAGGGATCCATGGGGAGTGTAGGTGTAGTGTGTAAAAATTAGAATAATTCACATTGTCATTACAGTGGAACTACAGGTCCCAGCAAACCTCCCTGCATGCTGGTATTTGGAGTACCACAAGTACCAGCATGCGGCGCATTAAGGGCTCAATGGTACATGTAGTTCACCTGTAAAGAAATGTGTAAAAAAATACAACACACACGTGAAAATAAAGTTTTATTACATACATACATACACACACATACTCACCTTTTCCCAGATGTTCACGTCCCCTTCTCAACGTAAAGCATCCCATAGTTGTACCACGTGGAGGAGCCGCTCATTGGGTAAGCCCATGTGGGTCCCAGCCAATGAGCGTCCGCTAATGGAAGCTGCCGCTGATTGGCTGGCACCCCAGCACTAATGATAGCTCAAGCCTGGAGATGCAATTAGCAATACTATAACAATATGCTGTAGTGTTTTCTTACAGTGTATCCGGGGCCCTCTTTGGATTACTGTGGAGAACACCATGGGACAAAAGGTGAGTATTGGATCTTTTTTTCAGGTACAACCATTGGATACTTTACGGAAGGTGACGTGAACATTTGGGAGACAGTGAGTATGTATGTGTATTAGGGGTGTGCACCGGCCACTTTTTGTGTTTTGGTTTTGGATCTGGATTGGTTTTGCCAAAACCACCCTTCCGTGTTTTGGGTTCTGGGTTTTGTGTTTTGGATCTGTATTTTTTTTAAAAAAGCATAAAAACAGCTAAAATTACAGAATTTGTGGGCTTTTCTGCTCCTATGCTATTATTAACCTCAACCTTAATTTCCACTCATTTCCAGTCTATTCTGAACACCTCACAATAGTGTTTTTATGTCCAAAAGGTTGCACCGAGATAGCTGGATGACTATGCTAAGCGACACAAGTGGGCAGCACAAACACGTGGCCCATCTAGGAGTGACACTGCAGTGGCAGACAGGATGGCAGTTTGAAAAACTAGGCCCCAAACAGTACATAATGCAAAGAAAAAAAAGAGGTGCAAGATGGAATTGTCCTTGGGCCCTCCCACCCACCCTTATGTTGTATAAACAGGACATGCACACTTTAACAAACCAATCATTTCAGCGCCAGGGTCTGCCACACGACTGTGGCTGAAATGATTGGTTCATTTGGGCCCCCCAAAACAAGCTGGCAATTAATCTGTCCCTGCACAAACTGGCTCTACGGAGGCAAGATGTCGTCCTCATCCTCCTCATCCACCGATTCCTCACCCTCTTCACTGTTGTGTACATCCTCATCCTAACAGAGTATTAATTCGTCCCCGCTGGAATCCACCACCACAGGTCCCACTGTACGTTCTGGAGGCTGGTCTCCCTGGAAGAGTTGATAATTAATTTTTATGAACATCATCTTCTCCACATTTTGTGGAAGCAACCTCCTACGCCTTTCGCTGACAAGGTTCCTGGCTCCACTAAACACTCTTTCGGAGTACACACTGGACGGGGAGCAACTCAGGTAAAATAGAGCCAGTTTGAACAGGGGCCTCCAAATTGCCTCTTCTTCCTGCCAGTACAGGTACGGACTGTCTGACATGCCTACTTGGATGCTGTTACCAATGTAATCCTCCACCATTCTGTCAATGCTAACAGTAGCATATGCAGTGACAGTAGACATGTCAGAAATTGTTGCCAGGTCCTTCAGTCTGGACCAGATGTCCAAACTTGGTCCTGCCTGCCCTGCATCACCACCAGCAGGTTGCTTAGGATACCTAAGTTTTTTCCTGGCAGCCCCAGTTGCGGGAGAAAATGAAGAAGGAGCTGTTGACGTTTCACATTCCGCTTCAGCTGACAGTGTTTTCACCAGCAGGTCTTTGCACCTCTGCAGGCTTGTGTCGGCCGGAAAGAGAGACACCACATAGGCTTTAAACCTAGGATCGAGCACAGTGGCCAAAATGTAGTGGTCTGATTTCAACAGATTGACCACCCTGGAATCCTGGCAAAGCGAATGAAGGGCTTCACCCACAAGTCCCACATGCCGAGACGGAATCGCTCCGTCTTAGCTCCTCCTTCACTTTCTCCAGCTGCTTCTGCAAAAGCCTGATGAGGGGAATGACCTGACTCAAGCTGGCAGTGTCTGAACTGACTTCACGTGTGGTAAGTTCGAGGGGCTGGAGAACCTTGCACGACACGGAAATCATTCTCCACTGTGCTTGAGTCAGGTGCATACCCCCTCCTTTGCCTATGTCATAGGTGGATGTATAGGCTTGAATGGCCTTTTGCTGCTCCTCCATCCTCTGAAGCATATAGAGGGTTGAGTTCCACCGAATCACAACCTCTTGGTGATGGTGGGGCTGGTTCAAGAGTGTTTGCTGGCGCTCCAGTCTTCGGCATGCAGTCGCTGAATGGTGAAAGTGGGCAGAAATTTTTTGGGCCACCCAAAGTGTCTCCTGCACGCCCCTGTCGCTTTTCAGAAAATTCTGCACCACCAAGTTTATTGTGCGAGCAAAACATGGGACGTGCTGGAATTTGCCCAGATGTAATGCCCGCATAATATTGGTGGCATTGTCAGATATCACAAATCCCCAGGAGAGTCTAAGTGGGGTAAGCCACTGGGCGATGATTTCCCTCAGTTTCTCTAAGAGGTTGTCGACGGTGTGCCTCCTACTGAAACCAGTGATACACAGCGTAGCCTGCCTTGGAACGAGCTGGCGTTTCTGAGATGCTGCTACTGGTGACACTGCTGTTGTTGCTGCATAAGGTGATACATCTACCCAGTGGGCTGTCACAGTCATATAGTCCTTAGTCTGCCCTGTTCCCCTTGTCCACATGTCCGTGGTTAAGTGGACATTGGGTGCAACTGCATTTTTCAGGACACTGAGGACACTTTTTCTGACATTTCTGTACAGTCTCGGTATCGCCTGCCTAGTGAAGTGGAATCTAGATGGGATTTGGAACTGGGGACACACTACCTCCATCAATTGTCTAAATCCCACTGCACTAATGGCGGATACCGGATGCACATCTAACACCAACATAGCAGTCAAGGCCTCAGTTATACGTTTTGCTTCAGGATGACTGCTGTTGTACTTCATCCTCCTCGCTAAGGACTGGAGGGTCAATTGTTTAGTAAAAGTAGTGGTGTTCCTACTTCTTCTCTGGGATGATGAATGACTCCCAGCAGCAGCAGCGGCAGCAGTAGGCGTAGCAATGCAGGATCCTCCGAAGGAATCCCAGATAGGAAAGTCAGTCATGCCAGTGACATGGCCTGCAGGACTACTTCCGATCCTGACTAAGGAGGAAATTGATGAGAAGGGAGTTGACTGTGTGGTTTGCAGGCACTTGGATACAACAGGACAACGGGATTTAGGTGTCCCTGGACTGCTTACGGTCTTAGCCAAAGTTTCTGAACTTGACAGTAACTTTTTATGAATGCGCTGCAGGTGCCGTATAAGGGAGGATGTTCCTAGGTGGTTAACGTCCCTACCCCTACTTATTTCACCTTTACATATGGTACATATGGCAAGACAGTTGTTGTCCAGATTTGGATAGAAATATTGCCTGACCAAAGAGGTGGAATGTTTGGTCTTCTGCCCAGGCATGATCGTGATGGGCTTTTTCATCCCACGGACAACAACTGTCTCCCCCGGAGCCTGATTTAAAGAAACTACATCACCATCAGAATCCTCCTCGCCAACTTCCTCCTCAGCGCAAACTACACCAGTATCCTCATCCTGTTGTACTTCAACAGTGACATCTTCAATTTGCATATCAGCAAGTGGACTGTGGGTGCTCCTTTCAGCACTTTCAGGGGGAGTGCAAATGGTGGAAAGAGCCACCTCTTCCCGTCCAGTGCTGGGAAGGTCAGGCATCGCAACCGCCACCACAGTTGGACTCTCCTTGGGGATTTGTGATATCTTCTTAGAACGCACAGTTCTTCGCTGTGCTTTTGCTAACTTAACTCATTTGATTTTTTAGTGGGAGGAGGGCTTCCATCGTCATGTGAAGCTGAACCACTAGTCATGAACATAGGGAAAGACCTTAGCCGTTCCTTGCCACTCCGTGTCGTAAATGGCATATTGGCATGTTTACTTTTCTCTTCAGATGATTTAAAAGGTTTTTTTTAGGTCATTTTCCTGAACTTTGTCATTTGGGATTGTATGTGCCCTCTACTATGACATTGGGCATTGGCCTTGGCAGACGACGTTGATGGCATGTTATCGTCCATGTCATGACTAGTGGCAGCAGCTTCAGCACTAGGAGGAAGTGGTTCTTGATCTTTCCCTATTTTATTTTTATCGGAGAAAATTTGGTCCTCAATTTATGTTATATTGATATATACATGCGGCTAAGGCGCACACAAACACAGAAAATATTTTTTTATTTTTGTTGGAGACTAGTGCACTTTGTGGGTTACACCACCCTTTAAGAAATGAGCCAGCCGGCTCTTTACTTATGGGACATAGGCGCACGCTTGGCGCTGCTCCTTTGCTGATGCACATGCAGCTACAGCCCACATAATTCACAAAGACAGAAAAAAAAAGAAGAATTTTTTATTGTTTGTGGAGTGCACTTTGAGGGTTACACCACTCTTTAACAGATAGACGCACGCTTGGTGCTGCTGCTTTGAGGATGCATGTACAGTGCAGACAATTCACAAACACAGATGAAAATATTTTATTTTTGTTGGATTGCACTTTGGGGGTTACACCACCCTTTAACAGACAGATGCATGCTTGTCGCTGCTGCTTTAAGGATGCAGGCGCAGCTACAGCCCACACAATTCACAAAGACAGAAAAAAAAGAGAATTTTAAATTTTTTGTGGAGCGCACTTTGAGGGTTACACCACCCTTTGACGGACAAGCCGGCTGGCCCTTTACTTATGGGACACAGCACACGCTTGGCGCTGCTCCTTTGTTGATGCACGTGCAGCCACAGTGCACACAATTCACAAACACAAAAAATATTTTTTTATTGCGTTTGGAGTGCTCTTTGGGGGTTACAGCACCCTTTAACGGTCAAGCCAGCCGGCCCTTTACCTATGACATAGGCGCACGCTTGGCGCTACTTTGTTGATGCACGTGCGGCTGCTGCGCACAGAATTCACAAACAAAAAATATATATTTTTTTTTTTTTGGAGTGCACTTTGGGGGTTACAGCACCCTTTAACGGACAAGCCAGCTGGCCCTTTACTTATGGGACACAGGCGCACGCTTGGTGCTGCTCCTTTGTTGATGCACATGCAGCCACAGTGCACACAATTCACAAACACAGAAAATATTTTTTTATTTGGTTTGGAGTGCACTTTGGGGGTTACAGCACCCTTTAACGGTCAAGCCAGCCGGCCCTTTACTTATGACACAGGCGCACGCTTGGCGCTACTTTGTTGATGCACGTGCGGCTACTGCACACACAATTCACAAACACAGAAAAAATATTTATTTTTTTAGCACTTGTGGGGAGCACCCCTGATGGACAGAGCACCCCCTGGACAACACTACAGCACCCCTTTAGGACTGGGACACTGCACAGGACTTTGGAGTGGACACAGCCCCTATGGACAACTGACTGCAAAACACAGTCCAGCCAGCCCCTATGGACTTTGGAGGAATGAACACAGCCCCTATGGTCAACAGCAGCACAGCACAACACAGCCAGCCCCTATGGACTTTGGAGGAGTGGACACAGCCCCTATGGACAACAGCAGCACAGCACAGCACAACACTACACTGCACTACACTACCCAGCCCAGCCCAGCCCACACTCCCACCCTCCCTCTTCACTGTCCACAGCCGAGTGAGAAAGTGGCGCCGACGCAGGTACCTTATATAGAATCCAAAACCTGCGAGACCCGGAAGACGGGATGATGACGTTTTGCCTCGATTTCAGATCCGAGTCAGGCGTGAAAAGTCGAGCCTGACTCGGATCTGCCTTTGATCGGGGAGGCTCGGGGGGATTCGGATTTCAGAAATCCGAGCCCGCTCACCCCTAATGTGTATGTATGTAATAAAACTTTGTTTTCATGGTGTGTGTTGTGTTTTTTTACACATTTCTTTAAAGGTGAACTACATGTACCATTGAGCCCTTAATGCCCCGCATGCTGGTACTTGTGGTTCTCCAAATACCAGCATGCGGGGAGGCTTGCTGGGACCTGTAGTTCCACTGTAATGACAATGTGAATTATTCTCATATTTACTAGGGATGAGCGGGTTCGGTTCCCTGAGAACCGAACCCACCCGAACTTCGGAGAACCGGTGCGATCTGAGCCCAAGCTCGGATCTCCCTGTCTGCCCCGGATCCCTCTCCCGAGGCAAAACCTCGAGATCTGCTGTCGGCTCTCGAGGTTTTGCCTCGAGCGGCCATTTAAAAAAAAATGCCTTTGCCTTTAATGGGCAAAGTGCTCATTGGCTGACAGAGCCGTCTGTCACGGCTCTCAGCCAATCAGCATTATGGTGCTCATTTGCATGTAGCACGGGCTCGTGAGATCCGTGCTACATGCATCTGTGTGACTGACAGTGACACAGAGCACAGATGGGTCAGTGAGACCCGTCTGTGCTGCTGTGTATTTCAATGACACAGATGCACGCATGGACCAGGAGATCCGTGCTACTTGCATCTGTGTCATTGATACAGAGCACTGACGGGTCCGTGAGACCCGTCTGTGCTGCTGTGGTAAAAAAAAAAAAAAAACCTGTGTAAAAAAAGAAAAAAATGGCGTGCCCCCCCCCCCAAAAAAGAGCAACCAGCCCCGGGCATTAGTGACCCAGTGCTGGGTGTGCTTAAATACAGGGGACAAACGACGTAGGGGTCCCCTGTACTTAAGCACAACCAGCACCGGGCTTGTCAGAACCAGCGCTGGTTGCCAAAATACGGGGGACAAACGACGTAGGGGTCCCCCATATTCTGCGCAACCAGCTTTGGGCTCTGATCCGGTCCTGGTTCTGGAACTACAGGGGTAAAAAATTAGTAGAGTTCCCCTGTATGTTCCAGAACCAGCACTGGACTTTTTCTAGCAGGGGGCTGATGCCACAGCCAGGGGAGCCCTTTCACCGGGCCCCCCAGCCGCAGCATCAGCCCTGACCACTAGTCAGCCCAGGCCGGGGATCCCTGGAGAGCTGGGGACCCCCCCAATAAAGGGGTCACCCTCTCCAGGGCACCCCAGGCCCAGGCTGATAGCCCGGGGCTATCCCCGCCAGGTGGCGGGTTGATTGTGTGGTGTGGTGTAAATAAAGAATATCAGCTATACGAGCGTCCAGGAGGACGCTCCATTTTCATGGAGGCCGGCCCTCATTCAGAGCGTGCTCTCTGCTCAGAGCGTACGGCTCTGAATGAGGGCCATTGTCTTTACAAGTAGAACTGCAAGTCCCAGCTAGCCTGCCCGCATGCTGGTACTTGGAGAACCACAAGTACCAGCATGCAGGGCATTAAGGGCCCACTAGTACCTGTAGTTCACCTGTAAAAAAAATGTTTAAAAAAACACAGGACACACACACCGTGACAGTATAAGTTTATTAAACATACATACACACACACACACATGTACACATACTCACCTATGAAACATCGTCCACTTGTCCGGTAAAGTATCCATAGGGGACCTGTGAAAAAAAACATACTCACCATCTCCTATGCGAGGTTCTGTCCTCTTCGTTCCAAAGTAGGCAACCCCGGACTTGGCAAAAAAACAAAACGAAAACGCGATCCACGAACTTAGTACCGTTCTATAGAACGGTACTTCCCGAATGAGAGCTTAGCGGCAGGGTATCACCATGGAAAACCCGCTGCTAAGCGTTCATTGGCTGAGAGAGGTCATCTCCCGTCTCTCAGCCAATGAACGGCTCCCTCCATTGTAGTCAATGGTGGGAACCGCAGGGTAAACTTTAATAACCTTGCGGCTCCCACCATTGACTACAACATTTAAGACATATATGATTATACCAAATTTAAATCATCCTCTCTAGTCTATCAATCCCTGGCATCTTAAGCTTTATTATTAATTCTTGATTTTGTTTTTCATTTAGCTACTTTATCAGGTATACTGTGCTTATTGTGAGGCTTTGGGTTACATTTTTTATTGTTATTTATAGTGCAGACATATTTAGCAGAGCTTTACAGAGAATATTTCAGTCATTCACATCATTCCCTGCCCCAGTGGAGCTTACAATCAATATTCCCTATCACATGGACATGCATACACACTAGGACAGTGGTTTCCAAACTTTCTTGAATCACTGCGCCCTAGAGTATCAACATTATTTCCATGATGCCTCTAGGTCAAAAGTTTCTTGCGAAATTCAGCAAAAATTATTAAATGAAGTAAATTGAGCTTTCATGTCATCAATAGGTTCAGTTGTGTGCTGGTGGACAGGGTTGTGCTTCTGTATGTCCACATATTTTATGGTTGTCAGCCACCAGCATTGGTTTTGTCTATTACATTGGCCATAAATAATTTAATTTGGTCCTGGACCACCAACCCATGCTAGTTTGGGAACCAGTGCACTAGAGTTATTGTTGTCAAAACCAACTAATCTCCCAGTATGTGTTTGTAGTGAGAGAGGATAGCGGAGCAACATACATACTCCACACAAACAGTGCATTGGCCAAGAATTGATCTAATGACCTCTAGTCTGTGAGGCAGTATTATTATTATTATTATCATCATTTATTTATATGGCGCCACAAGTTTTCCGCAGCGCCTTACAAAGTACATAAACAAATAGGTGACAAGTGACTTACAGTACAATACAATACAGGACCACGACATGGATAATATACATTGCTACATAAGTGATCATAACACCCACATAAGTAGCAGAGCATAAGCAACCAAGTGTTAGGTGCCCTAGTGGGGAGTAAGAAGCAGATGAAAGTAAAGTAGGGAGAAGCACAAGAGGGTAGAGAGCCCTGCTCGCAAGAGCTTACATTCTAAAAATGTTGAACACTACACCGTGCTTTCAAATTTTTTATTGTATTCCTAATATTAAATACGTTTTAACGGGATGTCTCAATCCTGACATCTAGGGTGGGAGGTTAGGGTTAGGCACTAGGGGGGAGGTTAGGCACTAGGGGGGAGGTTAGGGTTAGGCACTAGGGGGGGAGGTTAGAGTTAGGGGGGGGACAGGGGAGGGTTAGGTTACTTCATCCTGTCGGGCATCCGCTGTCGGGATTTGAGCCGCCTGTGTTTCAAAACCATTCCGTTTTAACAACTTTGTCAAATTCAATGATATACAGTATTAAGTGCTATCCCCTCTTCCTTGTCTCACACACATGGGGACACAGACATACACAAGCACATATAGTATTGGACACACAAACAAACACACATGGCACAGATAGACACACACAGAACACAGACTAAACGGTATGTTTACTTAACAGCAGTTTTTCTATGGTAAACAGAAATCTCCATTGGTATTTAAAGCTACAGACATATTTTGACATACTGTATAGAGTATGTGACTTAATATGCTCATAACAATAAGTGGTTAAGTGCCATAGAATAATTTCCTTTTATAATGCATAATAGTGCAACAAAAACTCAATAATATATTTTTTATTATATTTTTTGTTTTAAAATTAATGCTGTATGCCACATTTACATGTAGAACAAGGCAAATGTATTGTGTGAGTTCATTAGACACATATTAACATTAATTCATCTAAAAACTATATTCCATTAGGTCATTTTTCCTTAGTAGTAAATTTCCAGTTTTATTTAATTAGCTATAGTAGCACACCAGCTGAGCCTTGTAAAATACACAAGATATGTTTTATGAAAGAGCCACAAACACCCATCTTATGGGACATGCATGAACTATGTAATTGATAAAATAGTAATATATTATGTCCTGTTGGGGAATCCTCTGGATATACTGTATAGAATAGTAATATATTATCAAGTCCAGCAGGGACATTCTCAGGACATAGTTTAAAGCCCTATACTTATGGGGTAAGAATATATTTGTTAAGATGACAATATATTATTATGGACTAGTGGGAAATGCTAAGGATAAGTAGTAGTACATAACGGTATTTTATTATATCCAGTATATATTTTAAAAGAGCGATTAATTGACCTGTGCTCAAGCAAAAGCACAGGATATTGTTAGAGCATAATACTGACCTTTCTTCGGTTATGGGATATTCTGACTAAGTCATATATTTTAAAAGTGAAATAAGTTACATACATTCATATATCATAATATAAAACACACAGGATATATTTTACAACACCTTTACAAAGATATGAGCCTATGGGATATGTACCAGAAGAGAAATTCTAGTTTGAAAAATAAAATGGTCCTTTTTGGAATTTAACATTTATATTACATTTTTAATGTTGGTTATATGTATTCCTGTACAGTTAAACAGGGTCATTTCAAGAATGGGTATTCACAAATGACCCATGAGGACAGGAGGCTGACCATTGGATTTCCAAGTAATGTGAACTATTTGGAATGTCTAAGGGAAATTGGATGCATAGTCATATGAGCTGTGTCAAGGATTAGGAGGATTGAGATTCGGGTCAGGACACCTTGGGCTAGCTAAATGTACTGGAGTACAAGCTGGATAGCCTTATGATGCTATTCGTTATGCGGACAACTGGGAGCAGTAGAGGGAGACTGATGCCACAGAGAGGGATCCATGTCCAGAGTGCAAAAGAGGTAGATTGAGGGACAGACACTGAGGCAGGATGCAGGCTTATAGGATAATCAGCAGTATCAGGGTAGTGCAGGTTTTCTGGAATATACTGTAACAGAATGCTTGACTTAGGGATCTGGGGGTGCTACAAGTGGCCAGAAGGAGCACCATTGGAGACTAAATGACACTGCTGTACTCTGTAACAGGGCCTTGTGAATGTCCACTGGACAATTGGCTAGAGGCTTGGACGGTAACCAAAGATGGAATTCTGTACCATGACGAAGAATGTATATTAGAGGCGTTGACCCAGGCTCTCTCCTCAGGACCACATCCCTTCCCATCAATGAAGTACTGAAGGTAGTCATGTCAAAACTGAGAGTTAAGAATGTTTTTTAACTCATATTCTTCTCCATGCTGTGTCGGGATCTTGGGGGAACCTTGACTGTGTGAACAGAAGCAGTTGTATACCAAGGGAGAAGGGATATGTGGAAGGAATTGGGAATCCAGAGGTATGGTGATAATCAAGGCTTGTAAGAAAGGATGAACTGAGAAGTGCTATGAGGACTGATGTACCATGGGGCAAACTTCACGGAACGTACTCAAAGACATAGGTTGCATGTTGACAACCAGACCTTATCTCAAGGCTGAAGTTTAGAAATAACTGATTCGTGTCCACATAAAACTTGTAGCATTATGATGTTTTCACGAATGAGGCTCTTGCTTGCTGCTTGGTCTTGGGAAAATTCTGGAGAAGACACTCTGCTGCTGGAACAGAAGCAGTTGGCATGGGAGAGAGTTATGTAACCTGGGGGTGTAGACCATATACAGTATGGAACAGAGTGGAAGAATAATACATATGATAATAGCTGTTGTGGGGGAATTCCGTCCGTGGAAGAAGGTTGGACCAATTGTCTTGAGATGATGAGATGTACAATCGAAGAAAAGTCTCAAGATCCTGGTTGACCTACTCAGTCTGGCCACTAGACTGTGGGTGAAAGGCAGAGGAGAAATTTAATTTAACTTGTAATGCTATACATAGGGACCTCCAAAATTTTGCCACAAACTGCATCCCACAATCTGATACTATTTCAACAGGACAGCCATGGAGACAGAATATTTGCCAGATGAACAGTTGGCCAATCGAGAATAGCTTGGACTTTTTCTGGATCCATCTGTAAACCTGAACCAGATATGATGTATCCTAGGAGTTAATGGAGCTAACCTTAAAGACACAATTCTCCAATGTGCAGAGCAGATTGTTTTTTCTCAAGCAAAATAGTACTTCTTTTACATGGTGATGAGTCTCAAACTTTTTTTTTTTTTAAATGAGGATGTTGTTCTGGGAACATATAGCAGGTCCCAAAAGATCTAATTTAAAAAGTTTAAAAAAAAAATGGCAGGAATATAACATAGACCAAAGTACATTACCAGGTACTCGTAATGCTCGTCCTGGGTATTAAAGGCCATCTTCTATTCATTACCATGGCAAATTTTAACAAGGTTGTATGCTCCTCTGCGATCCAGTTTTGTAAAGAAATTTGCTCCTTTAACTGTATTGAAATAATTCTGAGATCAGAGGAAGGGAATACCTATTTTTAATAATGATGTCATTCAGCCCTCGATAATCGATACACAGGCATAGGCCCCCATCCTTTTTGTTAACAAGGAATTCCACACTGGCTGGACAGGTAGAAGGATGGATGAATAATTTTTTCCAGGTTCTTTTTGGGGTTTTTCCTTGGAACTCTCTTTGCCCGTGGCATTTACCGGACCTACCACAGCCCTCCCTACACCGTGAATTTTGGAGGACTCCAAGTGCAGCATATCCATAGCCTATGTCAATAGGAGCATTCCCCCTATCGGTGCCAGGAACGGTAACTATATATCAAATAAAACCATCATACCATCGATTCCAGTATTAAGTATTGTCATTTGACACAATGTATGCGGGACAGTTCCAGTGAATTGATACCAGTGTTGCAATATACCTTTGACATTTTTTCTCTATTCAGGAGCATAATAGGAACAGATGTCTGTCCATGTTGAATTAGACCAAGGGTGTTACTGTTTTAATCACAATAATTTTTAATTTTTAATTTTTTATTTTATATAATTCTTTGAAATAGTGCAATTTCCATTGTATTATATTGGTTTTTTTTTTAATTCTGTATTAAAATTACATGAATTGTTCCTAATATCAGGTATTCATTTATCATCAAAAGCGCTACTATACATGTTGTTGTCTCTTTAATGACTGAGTCTCAGGGAGGGAGAGGGAATAAACCCTTCCTCTGGTAGGTGTTTTCCCTGGCATTAAATCTATGGGACATTCCAATCTCGGTTTAGAGTAGTGACTCAAAGGCTTATTTGTTAAAGAATTCCTGGAACTTTCTATAGTCTGGAGGACTGGTGAGATCTTCAGAGTCAGACGTAGTGCAGTGAGGAAGAACCTGTATGAGATACCAACCTGTACAAGAGGAACTCCAGGCCAGGATTTGAGTAGTACAATCAACATGAGGGTTATGTTGGCATAACCATGGAAGTCCATAGATGAGCTGACCGGAAGCCTTCAGAATGACAGGGAAGAAGATGGATTCAGAATGAAGTACCTCTACGGAGAGGTTCACTAGGACACATTGCTGAAAGATGATACCACCAGGAATATGATGTTAGGATCTGAGTTTGTTGTGGACCCGGGGTGGTAATAGGAGCAGACACCTGAACAGATTTAAATTGAAAATGGGTTTTTTAATGGGTGAACTTGCAGACATGTACACGGATAAAATAAAGTCCAGAATATTGAGAAGATGGTGATTGGAAACTGTAGTGAAGTGAGAATAAACAATGTGCGGTTAGTGGCAGAACTAATAAAAAATCTTTGTAATCCAAAAGGGTTACTGCAAGGCTGCAGACAGGAAAACAGTTACTGATTGATACTGGTGAGATGAAATCCAGAGATGTATAGAGTAACTGGATTAGCAGCAGCTGATGAATTGAACTGAGATGGCTCAGTGGAGAATCAGAGAGCTAGGTAAATGGAGGCAGTGTAGGTTCAGGGTTAACTGTACACACAGGTCCTTTGGCAGGGAAAGGGTAAGTAGAAGGTGCAGGATGGTTCCAGCAGGAGACTGGGAGCCGGCAGAGCGGTGCAGGCTACTTGAAAGCGGGGATCCAGCAGGAACACAGGTGAGCACTCAAACAGACAGGTTTACTGAAGCACAGGGAACTCTCTCACAGCATACGCTGTGAAAAACATTGCACTGGCACCTATGGGAAGCTCTGAACTCCCTTAAGTACCCAGTGCAGAATCGTGATAGGTCAGAGAGAGCATGTGACCCGCCAGGGCTGGAGCAGCTAAGTCACATGACCAGAGGCAAGATGGTGGTGCTCATACCAAAGTGGAATGGAAACACCACCAGGCCTACCCCAGCCAGAATGACACAGTGCCCGTGGAACACTTCACACAGAAAATGCCTGCCGCCAGACACCAGCCCCTCCACCAGAAAGACTACGCCACAGCACCCTCACAGGTAATACCCATCGTCCCCTATGCTGGGAAACCCTGGTGATGACATATGACTTTTGTTTACTGTTGTAAGGTAGATTGTAAATGTTAATGGTATGGCTTCTTTACCAAGGCAGCTGACATAAACTTTCCAGCTGCTCCAGAGTAGAGAATGACTGGGAGGTATACAGACTCTGCAGAGTAGATGATATGACACAGTCCGTTTTGCAAGGAGAATGGATAGAAACTGCTAAACTGACCTCCCTACCATCAGTAAGAAGAGGATATTTCCAGTCATTTTTGGACAGGAGCCAAGAATATTGCTGGGACCAGCACATTAAAGACACAGATTTTCTCAAAACCATTGTTCATGTTCTTCTGGGGTGAGACAAGAATGACCTAATTGCATGGGCTCCTCAATATTTGGAAGTGAAGGCTGGAAGCGTGGAGTCAGACAAACTATGGGAAACTCCACTTTACCCGTTTCCTAATCTCTTTCATTAAAAAGGAATTTTGCAAACGGATATCAGGCTCATCTTTAATCCAGTAAATAGTGACCAGTGCCTCACTGTTCCACTAGAGCTCAAATGGGAGGATCCGGAACTGTACTACATATTGCCCTACTGATTTGAACCTTGTTGAAGTCGCAAAATGTCAGATGCTGAAGATGTTTTTCTTCCAGGCTCATCAAAGATCCTGTGAAAGGTACTGTAGCTAATATGCTGTCATAGTCAGACAGGATAGGATCTGATCTTTCCCACAATGGACATGCCCATGCCGAGGTTTGCCCAGAGAGTAGGAAGATAATATATGCAATCTTGGTTCTAGCTATAGAAACTTTCACAGGTTGCAATTCAAAATGGATTCCACATTGATATAGGAATCCCCAACAGGTTCTAGGTTTCCCGTCATACTTGGTCAGAGTAGGTAGGCGCAGCCTGGTAACCGAAGGGACAGAACTGGGCCTCACTTGATTAAGCAACTGTGGTATGGCTTGGTTATTTAGGGACACTTGGATTGCATCTGTGCGAGTGAATAGACCCTGCAAGAATTGTATGAATTGGCCTAAATTAGTTTCTTGTTTTTACAGTCTGCTAGTCAAATATTGGGTTGGGTCCATTTTTGGAGTTAGTTTTCTTGCCAAATCTGGCCAGTACAAACTGACATTGCATTAGGATGATTGAGATTCAGGTTTGAAGGGTAAATTTACTAAGATTTGTGTTAGTCCGAGATTGTAATCTCGGGTGTGTTTAGGCATTTCTTAAACTCCCAAATTTATTAAAGACAAACTCGGATGTGTTTTCTCTTCTGACACAGGAAAACTCAGGTGAGATTGTCAACAGGTTTAAATACACCATCGGCCAACTCGAAAGTACTTTCACTGAAAAATATACAACTCGGGAATTTACCAAGAATCATGATTAGAATCATGGGTGTAATTGTAGCAAACTCTGACCTAAATAGAAGTTTCAAATAGACCACCTCCTGAGCTGTGTGTTTTGCTACAAAATACACAGATCAGTGTGATCTGTGTATTTTTCAGCATCTACAGATAGTTTTAAGGGTTCATTTTATAAAAAAAATTATGTAGGGTCCTCCCCAACAAGCATAACCAGCCCTGGTGGGCGCCTCAGCCAGTCCTGGTTCCTAAAATTATGGAGACAAACATGTGTAGGGTGCATAGGCTTCCCCCTATTTTTAAAACCAGCACCGGGCTCAAATCTGGCTGGGGTGTAATGTCACAGCCAGGGGACACTTTCACCAGGTCTCCCCGACCAAAGCATTATCACACCAAACCAGTCAACCCAAGCCAGGGATCTCAGGGGAGGTGGGTACCCCCCAATAATGAGGTCACCCCTTTCACGAGCACCCCAGGCTTAAGTTGAAGCCGGGGCTCTTCCCCGCACTTCTGGGCAGCGGGTGCAAGGGTAATAGTGTTGAAAATATAATTAAACTATTGTTTTTTACAGTTGAACTACAGGTGCCAGCGTGTCTGCCCTTTGGCACTTGTGGAACTACAAGTGCCAGCAGGTGGACGGCGCCCGTACTCCCACTGTAAAAAAATTAGTTAAAAAAACCACAAGACACACACACCGTAGAAAAATACAATTGTATTACACACCAACCACACTCTACATACTTACCTACTGCCAGGTGTTAGGTCCCCTTCTCCATGTAGAAATCCAATGGGTTACCTGTAAAAAATATCTTATACTCACCTACCTCCTGGTGTAGATTCAAACCTGTTCTCCAGTAGTATCCAATGGGTCTTGGCAAAAAAAAAATGAGTGTCCCATCCAGCTCGGACAAGCATTGGTATAGTGTATGTGTTATCACATATACTTATAACATGCGGAATGACAGAAGACACTACTCTCTCTGAAATTCTCACGGCCCACCAGCCAATCAGAGGCCGCTCTACATGTAGCTGCTGCTGATTGGCTGTGACCCACATGTTGTAGAGTGACAGACATGTGGCTTCAGCTTAAGCCTGGGGTGTTTGGGACAGGAGGGACCCCTTTATTGGGGGGTCCCTACCTCCGCTGACATCCCCAGTTTGGGCTGACTGACTTGATGTGATAATGCTTTGGCTGGGGAGACCTGGTGAAAGGGTCCCCTGGCTCTGACCTTACACCCTGGCTGGAATTGAGCCTGGTGCTGGTTCCTAAAATACGGGGGAACCCTACATGCTTTTTCCCCTGTATTTTTAGTAACCAGGACTGGCTGAGGTGCCTGTGGCTGGTTATGCTTTTTTTAGTGGAGGACCCTATGTAATTTTTTTAAAACAAAATGTATTCACAATAAAAACACACAAGCAGCCTTCACATATCACAATGATATGTGCAGGCTGCTTGTTCATGACAGAACACGGGTAGTAAACACGGGGATTAAACACAGGCAGGAATGATCAAATACAACATCGGAAAACACTATCCTGACAAACACGGGAGCTAGGCAAATACCCGATTTTCCTTTTTTAAAAGACTCACGATTTTCTTTCCTATTCGTGTTTAAAAACTGATCAAATCGGGACCAACGTGAATTTTAGTAAATTTACCCCTAAGAGAGAAGGACTGAGGGACAGACACTGAGGCATGAAGCAGGCTTAAAGGATAGTCAGTAGCTGGGGTATCAGGATTTGCCTATTTAGCTGGAGTATAAGGCAAGTGCAGGTTTTCAGGATTGACCTATAGCTGGAGCATTAAGCATGTGCAGGTTTTCAGGAATATACTGAAACAGGATGCTGGAAAGCACATTTGGAGCAGGTTGCAGGAAAACTGTATACTGAAACAGAATGCTGGGAAGCACAACTGGTACAGGCGGTAGGAAAATTCTGGAACAAAATGCTGGAAGCAAAGAACCAGGAGCCATGGTACTAGGTCTTCTAGATGAAAAGTTGTACTGGCAATGTACTGCCAGCTGCCAGTTCTTCCTGGTTAAAATAGGGCTTCATAGGCACTGAACCAATGTTGAGCAGAACATGAGACCAGGAGCTGCTGGATGCTTACTGGCTGAGTGGAACTTGTGACATATTCCAAGATGGCAACATCCATAGTCTGGAATGGCGGGAACCACCAGGAGGAGGATGACTTAATACATAAGGTAGCGGAATAATAAATGTAGTTATTGGTGGGGAAAGTGCATGTGGTTATTTTTAGGCAGGGGCCTTATCAGTCTCCTATAATAAAGAGGTAATTGACTACATTGTGTTGCTGCTGGGGGTGCGGTATATTTAGAATGAGAGACAGTAGAAGGCTGTGGCACGAACCAAACACCTATATCATTCATTTGCTGGCAACCAACCCTTGCCATTTATTTTAAGTGGTAATCTGATATGTCAACATGCAGAATGTCGACATTTATTATATTGACACTATAATGTTGACATGTTCAGATTGTCGACATTCAACATGTCGTCAGTCATAATCATCACACTGACTTTTTAGCCAAAAACAGACTCTGGGCCTGATTCAGCTTAGGACAGAATTGCAAAGCTGCACACAAGCAGCATTGCAATTCCATCCTTGCAATTATGGTACTGCAGCTGGAGGCATCATGCCTACTTCATGCATGACTTATCTGAGCTGCATTGTACAACTCAGCATTGAATAATCTGCGAGAACATCAGCCGACTAAGTGACCCATGGGGTCACACAAGCTGGCCGCCGCAGATGAGAGAAAGAGGCCAGGAAATTTCCGGCAGCCGACTGATATCCTGGCCTCTTCCCTCCCCCACAATGGTGGCGCCCCCTCCTGGTTTTTGCTCTGGTGTAAAATGGGTATAACAGTCTGCTGCCAGTCTGCGTGTGAATGTGCAGGACCTATACTGCACATGCGCAGTATGGATCAGGCACCAGCACAGATTCACGACCATCGGGAATCTGCGTTCCGCAGTGCACTAGTATGCACTGCTGAATCAGGCCCTCTAACCCTAATTGCAGCCTAGCCCTTATCCTAATTGTAGCAAACCCTAACCCTTATTGCACCTATAGGAGATGTTTAATACATGATATAAATACTTTGTTTAAAAGGACAAAATAAAGCTAGAAAATACAGCAATGTAATTACTAACTCTGCAGGAGGACAAATATAGAATTATAAGTAATAATCTGATAAAACTTTTTGTTACTAGGTAAATATGGAAACATCAAACTTGTTAATGCAGCATTTTTTCCTTCTGATAGGTTTTCTCTATTATTAACAGTTTATTAACAGTTATTTATACTGTATAATGCATACATACTGTATTCTACTTTACAGAGAATATGTAATCATTCTCATCAGTCCCTGCCCCAGTGGAACTCACAATCTACTGTATCTTCCCTACCACATGTACATGCACAAATACACACTGACAGCAGCCAATTAACCTATTAGTATGTTTTTGGAGTTTTTCTCTATGAACTATTCTCTATTTCAGTAACTCATTGTGTTTGAAAGCAAAACAGCTTTTATATAATACTTTTTCTAATGCTATGAAAATTCCCAGCTCAAGAAGATGAATGACTGTTGTACTTCTGCTTACTAATTAAATAATACATTGCTATTTATTTTGTGTGTGTATACAAGGCTTCCATAACACAATAATCATGTGTAGCTAGGCAGTGTATGTAGTGCAAAATATACAAGCATTTCATTGGTCCAAATGCACAGGTCTGAGCTAAAAGAATGGAAGAATATTCGGTTGCACTCTGTATAGAGATCACCTTACCCAAGTGATGAAAGAGAAGCCCAGGCGCCCGCTCCTATCAGCTGTCAGTGCACAAGGAGCTCGCAGATTGCAGTGCAAGGGTCCCTCTGATGGGACTGAGCTCTGGGAAGTGGGAATAACTGGTCTGGTCAGCACGGGAAAGGAATACAGGGCTAAGAAAGGTGGATGTGAATCTCAAACAAGGAAAGAACATCATGTAAAAATATATAATGAAGGAAGAGGGGGGGTCTGTGTGTCTTAGTACCAGCAAAGCAGAGAACCTGGAAGAATGAGCAATGCACTGTGGGGCTAAAGGAAAGTACAATACAGAAGCTGCTCCCTGCTGTAGTATTTGTGTGTCTTGTATCTCTTCCTATTGCAGTTGCGATTATTTATTTTCTAGGAACACATCTAGGGCTCAACCAACTTGGAAAACATGGACCTTACTGTCGTCACACAAACGGCGGACACCTCTTCACAGATGGGGTACCTGGAGGACAGGTAATTCATGGCTCCACCGCTGCTGCTATGATAACCTTACTGCAACTGCAAGGCTCAGCATGGGCAAGAGATATGCTGGGATTAGTGGTACTCCAGCTTCCAGAGACATCCATTGTTTAAGAAATAAATTATAATAGCACAAAGCAACCCTGAAACCCACATATCTATCTATCTATCTATCTATCTATCTATCTATCTATCTATCTATCTATCTATCTATCTATCTATCTATCTACAAACACATCTATCTATCTATCTATCTATCTATCTATCTATCTATCTATCTATCTATCTATCTATCTATCTATCTATCTACAAACACATCTATCTATCTATCTATCTATCTATCTATCTATCTATCTATCTATCTATCTATCTATCTAATCTTAAAACATTTTTTTTATATATAACCCACAACAGTATTTGATCCTCTCAGCCGCCGCCTAGGTAATTAGAGTAAAGCAAGAGGTGGCCAGATGGTGTTATGTTAGCCTCTTGCCCAGCATATGCTGTACTATTTTCCTAGAAATATGAATAAATATATTTGTGTGTAAGCTGAAACGCTATTGCCAGCTATTTTACAACAAGGACCTGTTGTTTATTAGCCCCTTATATCTTTCCCTGATGTGCATTGATTGGAACAAATACTACAAGCACCACAAACATTTGAGCCACTATCTAATGAAGATTTAGCTTATACTAGTAGCCGAGGGAAGAACGGCGCTATCGGTGTCAGCGCAACAAAGTGGAATTCGCAAGTTATTATTAAATAGGTGACTTGTGAATATTCCTTTTCCTACGGTAACACTGAGATCTTATACAGTACGTATGTTTCTTCTGAGGAGTCAGACTGGGAAAACTGGTGGCTTGTAAATGCGTACAATCGTCAATTTGCAATTAGCCTTTATATATATAGATGGATAGATAAATATATATATATATATATATTATATGTATATATATATATATGCATGCATATATGTGTGTGAATATATATATATATATATAGCCTTGATTTTTGCAATAGTTTATATATATATAAACTATATATATAAACTATATACCAATATATAGTTTATATATATATAAACTATATATATAAACTATATACCAATATGCATAGTAGCACTATAAACAGCCCTCCAGAGACTGTAGGGTTAAGGCTAGAAATCTGCTCGCTCCCCCACCTTTAACCAGTGCAAGATGCTGCTGGGGACAGGGGAGGGGGCTAGTGGGAGAGATCTCTGCGCTCAGTCTGTCAAATGCTCGATGCAGGCAGCGAACAATCCAGGAGGATCTGCACATGGGTTAGGGTTGGGGAGGAAATGGAAGTCTGTTGCTTGATTGTTGTACATGAAATAAATAAAATAGTTCCATACTGCATAGTAGCAGCAATGTAGACTTGGCGACAAAATAAAACATAAAGCAGTTGGCTGCTATTACTGGAAATGCAGTTTACATTAGTGTTTATTAGCCAAACTAGGATTCCAAATATTTCACTAAGTAATCTAAAAATACTTTATTGGGCTAATATAAGACACATTGTAGAATGGGTAGTCCTACATGAATATTTAAGAATTCTGTGTTTTCCAGGCTCAAGCACAGTACGTACTGTATGCATTGACTTTGATGTCATATTTAAACAAGCTGAATGATCTGGTATAAAATAACCCCGACATATAAACATGATATTATTGCAGAATGCAGGGAGGTTTCCTAGAAACGCATCAAATCATTTGAAACTGGTAACCTGACTGCTGCGGTGATTTACACAAACGTCACATCCCATCAATGCAATTGTTACTATTCATATTTAATATTTCAGCTGTGATCAACTGTAACGTGTCTTTCCAGCGTGTTTATTGATATTGCCTTTTCCATCTAATGTTTATCTGCAATTTCCATATTTTTTTAAAACAATAGTTAAACAAAGTGATTGTATCAAATCTCTACATAAACAATTATATTATTATAGTCATTGTGTTTGCTTTTGTAATTGTTGGTAGATTTAGGCAGAATCGACCTTTTATATCAGGTTTAAAATTATACTATACATTGCATGTAAAAAGCTTCTGCATAAACGAAAAATAAAAAGCCAGTTATTCAGGATTAATTCCCCTGTTGTATAGCAACAAAGACGAAAAAACATGGCAAATATAGCCGTCATCGGAATGCCTACAGTACTAATAATCTAGCATGCAATAAACACATCATCTGATCGTCACCTATATCCAGGAATCATTTGGATGACTGGATTTATTGCAGCAACAGAACAATCAAAAAATAAGCTTTATTGCTTTAGAGATGTTATCATTTTAAATAATTTCTGTTATATACTTATATTAAGAGATAAATAAAAGTGATACATTTCATAATATTAATGGATCAACTCAATGATTATGCCGATAAAACAATATATAAAATATATTTGCAGTCACATCCTACAGTGACTGTTTAAAAACCTCGATTCAGTGTCCTGAATGACATGAGGCCGATTACAGGTGAGTAATTACTAAATGTATTAATCTGAAAGTTTTCATTTACGATTCTATTGTTTTTATTTTGAATTGGGTATAGAGTCTTTATATAACACATTTAACTAATTCGTTTTTGAACATGATACACATTATCAGACGTAAACAAACGTGAAGCTCAGCTTTCTATATTAGTACCTACTCTTTATATAAACGTAATTGGTTCTAAATTGAATACTGCCTCCACCCTCCCTAAACCACTATATATGAATATTTAAGCATAGGAAAGAACACAAAGCTAAACATCAAATTCTAGGAACAATTTGCTTTAAAAAAAAAAAAAAAAAAAAAAAAGATCTATGTACCTCTATTGCCAGTTTGTGTATATGTGCTGCGATTATCGCACCTCATACTATAAAAGTTGTCCATTATAAATAACTACCACAAAGTAAACCACCACTGTTGCGAATGAGCTGCTGTAGTCATTATCAATGGACACAGTTTACCTGTTAGGGTGATAAAAATTAAACATGTGATACCCCTTTTACACCGAAGCTAAAACCCGGGTTTTTGAAGGGTTAACCCGGGCAGCTCCCTTGTGTAAAAGGGGAGAGAGTTGGCAATCCAACCCAGGTAACTAGCAGGGTTTAACACGGGCGTAGCCCGTGAAACCCTGTTGTGAGAACAGCGTACTCCGGGTCACGATGACCTGGAGTGCGTTGCTAGCCGGCCGATTAGTCCGGCTTCAGTGGCACTTGGAGATGATGTCATCTCCAAGCGACCACTTTCACTCCGCAAAAGCCGGCTCTATGCAGACCCGACTGCGGTGTGAGCGGCGCTGACTCGGGAATATCCCGAGTCGGCGCCGGCAAAATTCCTGGTCTGATCCGGATAGGAACTTTGTTCCAACTCCGGGTCAGACCCAGAATTTAGGTGGAAAAGGGGTATTAGATACACTACAACCCCAAGACCCTCTCCCTGCCCCTTCTCCCCAAAAAATAAAAAAAGGCCACATACTATTTTCTTTTTTTCCCTTTTTCTGAGAGCTGTCATAATGATGGTAGTAAAATGCTTTGCTCTGTTTTGAGAGTCATATAATGTTTTTTTTTTGTAAATTGCTTTTTGAAGCAAGTGATAATTATAAAAGGGTCACTATGTGTGGGTTACATGAGCAGAAATGCTCCTATGCCCCCTGGATGCATGCACTAGAGCCCTGAGGATACTGTGTGGTGATTGTGTGGATGACTTGCACCATATGCAGGCTACTGACCCCATTATGGGAAAGCACATATTGGAAAAACATTAAATTACCACCTGATGGCTCTACCTATTATCAAGTATGGCCATACCCATTATTAATTATATGTATTTCTTTTTTCTGTGTTGTTTTTTCTGTACTTTCATCTTCCTGTACTGCTCATATATAAATTCTGTGTTGTACTGATCAGTAACTTTTTCAAAATGGTAAACGTCATTACTTTGTACTTCTGTATATATAAATATGTGGCACTTCAGATTTTAGATCATATCCTATCATAGTGAAACCTGGAGATGACGGCAAATTCATCACTTACTTTCACTTTGAACAAGCAGTTGAATATTTAGTAAACACAGGACAGTTTTTATCTGAAAAAGCAAAAATATATTTATCAACATAGTGCCATTGTTAGATCATAATATTTAAATTTACGATTATGGAAAGAAAATTTCCACCTAATCTGATTGGATTGTCAATTAATTTGGTAATTATCATATACTCTATTGATATATTTGTTATTCACGCACACAGCAATCATTTCACATAGTAATATAAAAAAAATCAGACAAAAAGATAAAATTATTATGTACAGCTAGATTAAGTAACTTGACACCTTGTAATTTAAATTGATGCAGTTATGTAATAAAGGATTTTAACATCACTTTTTACTGTGTATCATTTTCAAATAAGAAGTATAAGGGACTTCGGTCAGCCTTTATTGTAAATGGCACAATAGTACATTGTACTATTTTATTGATCGAGCTTTATAGGCACATATTAATGATCTTCATATAAATTGTGCCTATGGGGAGATGCATCATACATTCTAAAGAGAAAAAAGTAATTTTATAGAAGGTGATAGATAAATGATAGCTAGAAGCTGATTGGTTTTTATGGACAACATCTCCATGTTGCTCTTTAGAAGTTTTGATATAGTTAAAAAAAATGTTTCTTAAAAGTAGAGGCTGAGACCTTATTAATGTAGCCTCACAGGTCATATTAAATCATGTAATTTTAAAACAGCCCAGTGGTTTTTGGCTAATATTTATTTCTAAGTTAACATTTACTTATACCCATTTTCCACTGCCACAATAACCTGGGTTATTGCCGGGTCTACTCGGGTTGTGGCTCAGTGTAAAAGGGTCCCTGAAAAATAACCAGAGTCCACTGACTCTGAAATCCAAACCTGGTCGCAACCAGGGTTGAACCGGGATGGACCAGGGTAATGGGGCACTGTAAACGGCATGACCCGGGTCACGATGACCCCACTCATGTCTCACATGACAGGACTGGCAGCCTTCAGTAGCGCTTGGAGATGACGTAATCTCTAAGCATCCCCTATAATTCTGGAAGACCTGGGTCATGGAAGACTCGGGTCTGGTGTGAACGGCTGGACCTGGGAGTAACCCAGGTCCAGCCACTGGTGTAAAAGGGGTAAAACCCGGCTCTGACCCATGCTCAGTCCGTGGTCAGTGTCCTGGATCGGAGACGAGTTTTTGGTGGAAATGGGGTATTATATAGCGCCAGCATATTTTGTCAAATGGAAACATTACATATATGCACAAGTCAGCTTGAAAAAGTCCAGAGAACTGGACGAAAAGCGTTGCTGTGTGCCTATCTGGAGTGTAATCTGATTAATACTGTGACTGGAATATACTTTAACCACCTACTAATAGGAACTGGTGACTATATTTGCACCTTACTAATACTCAGTGCCGTAACTAGACTTTTTGGTGCCCTGTGCCAGAAAGAGCATTGTTGCCCCCCATTTTTCAATTAGGGACATAACGCACCCAAAAAATGGCCTCTTGGGGAAGGGCCAGGGAAGAGATAGGGAAGGACAGGAGATGCTGGGGATGAAATAAGAAGAATCTATATATGAGAATGATAATAAACAGAAAATTGACAGGCCTGAACAGCGCCCCTTGTCCTGTGGTACCCTGTGCCATGGCACAGGCCGCACTACCCTAAGTACGGACCTGCTAATACTAATTGCCTGTCTACAACCAATGGGCCCTGTGATACTACCTAACTGATGAAGCTTCAAGGACACTTATATAACTAGGGCCCTCATTCAGAGCCGTACGCTCTGAGCAGAGCGCACGCTCTGAATGAGGGCTGGCCTCCATGAAAATGGAGCGTCCTTCTGGACGCTCGTATAGCTGTGGGTCACCACCCACAGGCTATACGAGCGTGCATTTTGATGGCCGCGATGGTCGAGACCATCGCGACCATCGAAATTGCGAGCCGGAGCCTGCGGTTGAGGTTTTCAACCGCAAGCTCCGGAGTGATTTTGGCTCTATCAGAGCCAAAATCACTCCCACTGACATCACTAGTGATGTCAGTGGGCCGGCTTTTGACGGGAGGCGTTCCCGTGGGAACACCCCCATCAGGGAGGCACGCCCCCGGCACGCCTACCAAAGGGGGCGTGCTGTCAATCAACATTGACAGCACGCCCCCTTTGATCGGGCACAACGAGCGAAGGACTTTCCTTCGCTTGTCGCGTCTGGCGCATGCGCACGACGGAGCTCCCTCCGTCGTGCGCATGCTCAGTGCAGAACATTGACCCACTTGCGAGCGGACAGCCGCTCGCGAGTGGGTCTGAATCAGGCCCTAGGTTCCAATTACCTGACATTATGTCAGTATTGAAGCTAAAAGCAACACTGATACACTATATACACTATGGGCCTGATTCAGACCAGCTCGCAATCGCTAAGCGCTCGCAAGCGGGTCGATGGTGGGGCATTGCGCATGCGCGGCTTGCGCAATGCGTATGTGCAAGCCCCGGAGCGTGACAGAAATTCTCTCGCTCTGGGGCTCGCTACAAACGGGGCAGCTGTCGATATTGATGTGGCTGGACAAACGGAGGCGGTCCTGAAGGAACGCCTGCCATTTGTGGGCGGCCCTACTGACATCACAAGTGATGTCAGTAGTTAGCTTCCGGCTCTATTAGAGCCGGAAGCTCACTGGGGCTTACGGCAGACAAGACCCTACCACAAGGGTCTCGTCGCAAGCCCGATGGTCGTGATGGTCGCGACCATCACGACCATCACCTGGCCGCTCGCTAAAGCTGGGGGTGGTCACCCACAGCTTAGCGAGCGGCCAGGAGGCTGGATTTTTTAAAACAAAACGGCCGCCCTGATTCAGAGCGAGGGCTCGCTTTTTGCGAGCATCTCTGAATCAGGCCTTATATTTGCTGTGGTTATATTGTATGTATATTTGCAATTGTATCAATTATTACTTGAATGAGAAGTATAGACAGACTTATTTAATCAGAATAAAATTTAGGTGCACCTACTTCATTTATGTGCTCTTGTTTTTTCTTTTTTACTTATATTCTATTTGTGAGAAAGTATAAATAAATATTTACATGTGGAATATCAATAGTGGTCTAGGAAATTTGTTTACCAGAACAATCCTCTTAGTTTTTAAGTACATTTTACATAAAGGATTTGCTAATTTTTCCCTTGCAATGAATTGCAGCAGGTAAACTTGATTAAATTGACTAATTGTTTTACGAGCACTAGGGTAATGCACAGTCTATATTACATGAATTTCATTAGAATTATGTAGTTTTGGAAAAAGTCTCCATCTACAGTAAACACCATACTGACACACTTACCCATGCATGCGACCACATGAATTTGCTCAAATTAACCACATAATACCATAAGAAAAGCAATGGCTTTTGCCATACACATTTAAGCAGGGTGAAAGAGGTTGGGCATGCTATGACTCTGTTACTCCACAATAAATAGAAAATATTGTGGTGGTTGGGGGTGAGTTGTGATAGACTGCATGAAGGAAAAGTATATATAGCTATATATGAAAGGTTGACCACTAATAGCAGCTTGCTGTGATACTTATACTGTGAGCTTGGAGTGCCGTCCGCCTTTCCTTGCTATATATATATACATGCAGTATATGTATGTATATATATATATATATATACTCATCTTAATTTCTACTTTCTTCTTACATTTATTGTGAATAGTACATCACAATGGTTAGCTGACCATATATATATATATATATATATATATATATGTATATATATATATATGTATATATATATATATATATGTATATATATATATATATATATGGAAAATGGGGTGGAAAGGTGCAAGCGCCAAATAGTGTATTACATTAAAATAAAATGGTGTAATTGTGCTCAAAATAGATATGTGCGTACCAGAAATAAATTCTTTATAGGTTATCTGAGCGGTCTTGTCAGCCGGCTATAGCTTTATCCGGGTATCTGGTGCCACACAATGGACCTTCAATGAAAGAGGCTCGTAATAGAGCCAGATGAGGGAGAGCAAATATAGTGTAGTAAGTCTAGTACACAGTGCGTGATTAATAATTATTGTGCGTACCAGTTAAAATCTTGCATTGAGATAGAGAGATAAATTCTTTCCTCGTCTGTCCTCCTGTGTTCCTCTCACCCCAAGCTTTTTCACATATTTGGATGGTGGTCTTTTAAATCAAAAAAGGACCCATCATCAATAGTATATTTAAAACAGGGGGCTTTATTATAGGGGAATATACAAGGGATACAAATAGACAAGGTTAAATAGGAGATAAAAAAGTTTTGCTTATCTGCAATGGTAGTAGTCAGAGGTCATAAAGGTAAGGCTGGCACTGCCTTATGCCTGTGAGAGGAACACAGGAGGACAGATGAGGAAAGAATTTATCTCTCTATCTCAATGCAAGATTTTAACTGGTACGCACAATAATTATTAATCACACACTGTGTACTAGACTTACTACACTATATTTGCTCTCCCTCATCTGGCTCTATTACGAGCCTCTTTCATTGAAGGTCCATTGTGTGGCACCAGATACCCGGATAAAGCTATAGCCGGCTGACAAGACCACTCAGATAAGCTATAAAGAATTTATTTCTGGTACGCACATATCTATTTTGAGCACAATTACACCATTTTGTTTTCATTTAATACACTATTTGGCGCTTGCACCTTTCCACCCCATTTTCCAGATCACATTTCGTCTGACAGCCATTCAGACATACGGAAAGGACAGCTGCCTCCTTCCACCAAAAAGGATTGTAGTGTTGGAACTTTCTGAAAAATGTTACAAACTGATAAGCACTTACAACGCATGAAATAATTAATAATTCAGGGTATTATACAGAGCGCCTTCCAGGAACCATCACCTCTATATATATATATATATATATATATATATATATAGTGTGTATGTATATATATATATACATACACATTGGATATACATATAGTGTGTATACACAATATATATATATATATATATATTTATATATTATATAAAAAAAAGCACTAATCCACGGCACTCACCATTCCTAGATTTGGGGTGCAAATTGGTTATTATGTTATTATTATTAGTTATTATGGTGAGTGCAAAGCCCCTGTGATTTTTATATATATATACATATATAACCATACAGAGTGTCCGCACTTGCAGCACCAGAATCAACTTGGGGGTGCTCAATTAAGGACAAAACAGCCCATGAAATATAAAAAATGAGAAGAATTGGCACTCACCAGGTAGCTGACAAGAAAATTGGTTTTTAATTACCCATCTTGAGGGAGAAAGTGCATAGAGCCATAAAGTGCAATAGTCATAGTCTACGTTTCGGTCCTATGTAGGACCTTCTTCAGGACATCACAGCAGACATGTTTCAGCTTGAAAACCAAAGACAGACTAAATACCACCACCACTAGCTGACATATATACCCACTTCCATTAGGTGGAACTCCACCCACGCAAAACACAATGTATGCTGGGACATAGTCACTGCATATTATAAACAACTAAACAAACATATCCCAGTCGACACTAAGATGATTTCCTTATTAGCAATGAGTCCCACATATTCAATTTATCTAGCTATGAATTATCTACAGCAGAGTTGGAAGTTTTATCTCGTGGTTTATCGTTTGTTCCTACCAGTTTACATAATAGTTTTGGTTGGTCTGTCGACCATTATAAACTTGGTAGGAAGATGAGACTTAGAGAATTTTTTGGTAACTCCAACAATTCTATACCAGATTCATCGTTTAGATCACCTAGTATCTTGGATCCCCAAAGTAACAACGCAAGCATTAAAACCTTCTTACGGCTTTTGGATTATGATATGAGGATGGTCAACTCCAAGCCGAGATATGATAATCTGTCTAGAGCTCAAAGAATTGCCCTTAAATCTCTAATACAAAATGATCAAATTGTGATTAGACAAGCTGATAAGGGCGGAGCTACAGTGGTGCAGGATTGGCATGCCTATGACAGAGAGATTAAACGACAGTTATCTGATATAAACACTTACACCAAGGTTGATACTAGTCCTATGATTAAAGTGAAACGTAAAGTCGACTCTGCCATTGAGTTGGCATGCCAGCATGGTTGGATTGATGAAAAGGTTGCTGGGTGGTTAAGAGTGGAATATCCAGTGTGTCCGATATTGTACACGTTACCTAAAATACATAAACAATTGGTTGATCCCCCAGGGAGACCGATAATATCGGCACGCAATTCTACTCTACAACCATTAGCTCAATTTGTCGATTCTTTTTTGCAATCTATTGTTGTTAAGATGCCTAGTTATGTGAAGGATACTAATGATTTTCTCACTAGCCTTAAATCATTGACATATCTTCCTGACAATATACTGTTGGCTACGTTAGATGTATCCTCGCTATACACTGTGATCCCTCATGATGGCGGCCTACAGGCTGTTAAACAAGCTCTCACAAACAATGATTATCATGGTCCTCCAGTTGAATTTATGCTGGAACTTATTGAATTAGTTCTGACTAATAATTATTTTCAATATGGTAATAGTTATTTTATACAACGTAAAGGCACCGCCATGGGGTCAAATTTGGCGCCGGCGTATGCCAACCTATATATGGCACAATTTGAACAGATGCATATCCTACCTGTATTTGGGTCAAAAATTTTATTTTACAAGCGTTACATTGATGATTAGTTTTTGATTTGGTTGGACTCTGAGGCTCAATTTATGGACATGGTCAATTTGTTGAATGAATTGGATTCCCCTATAAAATTTACTAGTCAAGTACATCATTGTGAGATCAATTTTCTGGATGTCACGATATATCGTGATGGCAACACTCTCGGCACCACCCTTTATAGGAAGGACACTGATCGCAATACCTTACTTTACTCTACGAGTCAACATCCAAGTCAATTAAAAGAAAGTCTACCAATTTCTCAATACTTACGTATCTTTAGGAACAATTCCTCAGTTTCCCAAGCAGAAACACAAATTGCGGGGATGACCCAGCGATTTTTGGAACGAGGTTATTCAGACATGACTTTACGTAGATGTTTATCTAAGGCAAGAACACGGCACTCACAGACAGGTCTGACAGAAAATTCCAGATTGGACCCGACAAGGATGCTATTTACAAGCACCTTTGATGCAACTTCTAATCATGCCAATAAAGTTATTTGTAAACATTGGCCCATAATCACGTCAGATCGTGAATTAGGAGCATTGGGCAAGAAGCCGCCGGTTTGTGCCTATCGACGTGGTCCCAATCTTCGTAATCTTTTAATGCGACCAACTATGACACCAGAAGTAAAAACGAACACTTGGCTGCACAATCGGAAGATGGGATGTTTCAGATGTCCAGACTGTACAACTTGTCGGTCTTTATTGACTGGAGCTACTTTCGTTCATCCGCACAATGGCAGAAGGATAAAAATAAAACACAAATTACATTGTCTTATGGACTTTATTATTTACATCCTAGTTTGCCCATGTGGGTTGTATTATGTCGGGATGACGAAGAGACCCTTCAGAGAACGGATGGCGAATCATCGCTCATCCATCAGAATGGCGATAGAGACACAGAGAACAGATAAACCTGTGGCACTACATTTTCTACAACTTGGGCACTCAGTGTCTAGTATGAAATGCATGATGATAGATCATATCCCTGCTTTGAGAAGAGGTGGTGACCGGGATGTTGCCTTACGTAAACGTGAAGCAAGATGGATTTTTGAGTTAGACACTCTAGTTCCAAAGGGACTTAATGAATCCAATCCACTTAATGTTTTTTTGAAATGATGTTGTTTTTTGTAATGATGGTATTTTGTAATGAGGGCTTCTATATATTTATGGGAGTCCCTATTTTTCCTTTTCCTTATTTAATGTTGTTTAGGGTCATTTCTTTATATATGACTTTTTATTGTTGATTATTATTTTTGTAATATATATTTTTTTCAATGTTTGGTTTTATGCTGACATATATACCTACACCAACGCATTGCTAATAATATTTTTTTAAATGAGAACCCACTTTTGAACATTTATTCCCTGTGGTGTGTAGTTGTATTATCCTCCAGACCAGCAGGGGGTGTTATTGAGATATGTTGTGCTGCATGCCCTCTATTGTTTGGGTCCTTATGTGCCATTGAAGGCATTAGAGCAATAAACTTTTGCTGCTGAATGTGCAGATGACGTTGATCCCATTTTGGGCACTCTGACACTATTATAATGACAGCCCCATGAGAATGTCAGCGCTATTTGTAACTATAGCGCTGACTAACTCCCGACAATGATTTGTGCGCGACTTCCGGTTGTAGGTATGCGTCCCACTGCTGTGGAACGCATGGAACTTCCGGTAATAGCGCCGTTTTCTTTCTCTTATATCTGTTGTTTAATTCCATGTGGAAGTTGTTCTCGACGCTCTATGGGCGGTGGGACTCATTGCTAATAAGGAAATCATCTTAGTGTCGACTGGGATATGTTTGTTTAGTTGTTTATAATATGCAGTGACTATGTCCCAGCATACATTGTGTTTTGCGTGGGTGGAGTTCCACCTAATGGAAGTGGGTATATATGTCAGCTAGTGGTGGTGGTATTTAGTCTGTCTTTGGTTTTCAAGCTGAAACATGTCTGCTGTGATGTCCTGAAGAAGGCCCTACATAGGACCGAAACGTAGACTATGACTATTGCACTTTATGGCTCTATGCACTTTCTCCCTCAAGATGGGTAATTAAAAACCAATTTTCTTGTCAGCTACCTGGTGAGTGCCAATTCTTCTCATTTTTTATATACATATATATATATATATATATAGTGTATATACACACTAGTGCAATATAATATAATATATGCACAATCCACAACACGCTTGGGGTTTAAGTACTAAGCCTTAGAAAGAGGTAAAGTGTACAGCGATAAAGTACCAACCAATCAGCTCCTACCTGTTGCTGTTTGAAAATGACAGTTCGGAGCTGATTGGTTGGTTCTTTATCTCTCTCCAAGGCTTTTTACATGGGGGGAGATGTTTGAACGGGAGATGGGGCGCAAAAACGGTAACTGTGCATATTATGTGCTGCAGTTACCACTTCCCTGCATGTAGTAATGCAGGGAAGTGAGTAGGATGACAGGGGCTCTTCAAGATAGGAGTGCCGATGTGCCGATAGATGTAGGAACAGTCAGTGGCACTGACCGCTCCAAGAGCTGCAACTATCAATATCGACAGCTGCAGCTGTCGTTGCCCTATCACAACAGCAGGGACAGCACCGTCCCTGGCTGAGGAAGCTGCTGGCCTCTGGGCTGCATGCGAGATCTTGTGCATGCCCATTGGAACCGCCGGTAGGTGAGACACAACGCATCAGCACTAGGCTGATGCTCTGTGGGCTCTGGCGGGGATTGCCGGAGGTGGGAGTTTTCACTCCCCCACTCTGGCAGATGAGATGTTTATACATCTTAACGGTACTGCTTCCTGCTTTGCTTCAGTAAAGAGCAGAGGCGCTGAGAGCTGCTCCGTGCCCAGAGGGGAGGCATGGCCACACCCCCTACGGCTAAAAATTAAAAAAAATGTACGCTGGGGAGGGGGGCGCTGTGTGCCCCTCAGCCTGGTGCAAAGTTAAGCCAGGGAGGGGGGCGCGATTAGTGTGATCGCTCCCCCCCCACCAGGCATAGGAGACTGCTGCAGCTGCTGCTCAGCAGCCGCGAGCAGTCTCCCACTGCAGCCCAGCACACAGCAGCGTGTACTGGGCTGCTGTAAAGTAAGAGAGAGGGGGGAGCGGCACAGTACCTGGGCCCCCACCAGGTCCATCCAGCATGTACTAATGCTTTAGGCCGGGTAATTAGTATCTGCCCCCCCCCCCCTCTCAGTGCCCCTGGTAAAGAGGCAGTGTAGGAAGAGTCATAGCTATAATACACCTCCCCCATAGACCCTGAAGTCACATCAGTGCGAATGCATTTCTACTGATTTCCTTCCCTATTCTCCACCCCCCTCCATCCAATGTCATCTCTTGTTGTTTATTGCTTGAAGATCCCTCCCCTTATATGCCAGGCAAGTGCATCACTGCAGGAGATTTCCACATATGCTGCGCTTTTATTTTGCTAGGCATTACATTTTAACATAAGTTCCATAATTATCAGCTATTTATTTAGTTGAATGACCTTTACTGAATGCTAGATTTTGTCCAGAAACACAGCATACCCCTAGCGTTCCTCCTAATGCATAAAATTACTTGTGGTGTTGAAAGCTTCCTGCAAAGGAAAGCTCTGACACCTGTCATACTTAACTTTATTCTATATTTTCCATATGCAATCACTAAAGAATGTGCAAAATATCTGAATACTGTCGTGTTTTCACAATATACACCTAAATACATGTAAAGGTGTATATTATTGCATGTCTGTAGAAATACCATATATATACAGTCAGGTCCATAAATATTGGGACATTGACAGAATTTTCATATTTTGGCCTCTATTCACCACCACAATGGCTTTCAGATTTAATTTGAGGGTAATTACATCCAAATCAGGTGAACGATGTAGGAATTACAACAGACTGTATATGGCACTCCATGTAATAAAGCTGAACCTTGTCTTGGTGCCCTTGGTGCCCTCCCCGGGGGATTGTGGGGGATTCTAACATGGACATAGCCATCACATTAGTGTTAAACTCAGGGTATGCTATCAAGGTGAGCTTTAAACCTTATAATTCTGAGCAATAGAGTAGGGACTTGCAGTAAAGTGGGGTCCCGTGACGGGGGCTGCAAGCTTAAATGCATTGATCAATTCATGAACCAAAACCCCACTGTTTATTATGTGTATTAGTATTATTGTTAGTTATTATGGTGAGTGCAGAGCCCCTGTGATTTCTATTTAAACAATGTGGTCACATACCATGTTGCACCCCAAAACTAGGAATGGTGAGTGTCGTGGATTAGTGCTTTATATATATATATATATATATATATATATATAATATATATATATATATAAACAAGTCCAAGTTGTGGCACTCTGAATAACGGCAAGTAGCTGCTGCCGGTGCCCACTCAGAGTAGTAATAAATAGCAAAAGGTGCGACACTCCTAGCATGCGAAAAACGAGTCACAGAGTGATGATATTTGCCTCTCTGTGACTCATTTTTTCCATGTCAGGAGTGCCGCAACCTTTGCTATATATATATATATATATATATATATATATATGCGAGGGTTGTCCAAAAAGTAATGCCTAAATGCTCATAACTCTGAAATAATATGCAACATTTATTTGAAACTTTGTAAGTTTGTACGTTAATATGTCTGATAACTATATATGTAGTTTTGTTTAGGTAGTCCAAGAGATACCATGGAATCCAAGATGAAACAAAGAGCTGTCATTGAATTTCTGGAAAAAGAAGGCTGCAGTGCTACATAAATCCACAGAAGACTGAAAAAAGTGTATGGTGAGCGTACAATTGACTATAGCAATGTCAGAAGGTGGATGAATATGTTTTCAATTGGGAGAATCGTCCATGTGCGACAAACCTCATGGTGGCAGACCATCAACTGCAGTGACAGCAGAGAACTGACACAAAGTCGATGCCATGATTCAGAAAGACCATTGTGTGACCATCAGAGATATCAGTGATGAACTGGAATGTAGCCATGGCACTATAGAAACACTAATCAATGATTTGGGATATCGTAAAGTGTGTGCTAAATGGGTTCCAAAGCATTAACCAGGGATCATAAGGCCCAGAGGGTGTGCAATGACCTTTTGACCAACTTTGAAGCCAACCCTGAGACGTTTTTGGAAAATGTCAATACAGGAGATGAGACCAGGGTATTCCTTTATGACCCAAAAACAAAGGCCCAATCAAAGCAATGGAAACACCCAAGTTCACCTAGGCCAAAAAAGTTTAAATCACAGCGATCCATAAACAAAGTCATGGCCACATTCTTCTGGTATTGCCGAGGTGTTATTCTCATCGATTACTTGGAACAAAACCAATCAATCAACAGTGATCGATACATTATTACACTTAAGAATCTGAATGAAGCCATCCGCATAAAAAGGTCAACAATTCGACCTTGACAAAGGTCCGAATGAGGACCAAAACGTCGGAATCTATGTGTATGATGGAATAAAGCAATCTTGTTTTGAAAATCATTACATCAGTCTGGTGAGTGCACCCCTATAAGATATTATATTTTTTGTTCTTGTGGAGTAATCCCGGATCAAGGATTGGTGCTGCACCCCAGCAAATTAACTGACTAAGTGTGTGCGGAAACTATATGAGTATATATATATATATATATGTTGTTGAGCATGGGGTGCCGGCAGTCGGGATCCCAGCTGTCAGAATCCCGACAGGACTAGCATACCGACACTTGTTGGTCGGTATGCTAACCCTCCCCCTCTCCCTACCCTAACCCTCCCTCTTTGGTGCCTAACCCTAACCTCCCTCTGTAGTGCCTGAACTAACCTCCCCCTCCCTGCACCCTAAACTTAACTCTCCCCCCCACCCAGCTACTTACCTTCGGTATATATATATATATATATATATATATATACATACAGAATATTACTATAAAAATTCAAGAGAAAGAGTCCTAATGGTGTAATATATATACATATGATGTCACTTCTTAGTATATCCATTGGCAGATGCAGATGCATGCGTATGAAATCAAGGCATTTCTCAATCACTTTAATCCTTAAGATATCCAATACCGTGTTTATAAGTGATCCCTTCTAAAACAGACACATGAAAACACAATGATACAATACCATCGAAACGTTTTGTAAAATTAGATATACTATTAAAATATTTTCATAAGGTTTATGCACGTAATGCTTATCTGAACTGAATGTCCACAATGCAGAGTACCAGACACAGGTCCACAGGTCCAATAGTAGCTGAAACAGTGCCAGCAGTTAAAACAATGTAGCAGGACACCTTATGCATTTCTTTGCACATATTTACTCATGAGTAAATATATATATATAGCACTCTGAGACTCAAAAAGACAATATATAATTATATTTGTATATGAAGAAATAAATCAGATTTAAAAATGGAAGGCTCTGTAAACTAACTTTCATATTTTATAATAGATAACATGTTCTATGTGTGTAAGTCTGGAAAACTTAATATGTATAATAATAATATTTGGTTTATTGATGTCATTTTTCCATATGTGTACATAAGTAAATGAACCATAAGTAGACAGCACTTAGAAAGTATTACTCTTAATCTGTTCAGCTATTTCTATGAGAAGATTCTAAATTTTGAAAACACTGCAGATCCTGTCCCATAAATCCACTTACTTATATATACACATTGATGTATTTATGCACAATGTCAAGACCGAGCTCACGCAGATCCCAATTCCTGACATCTAGAAGGTGGAGTTTAATATTTTACCTACAAGTAATATTTTTTCACCCTCCTGCTTAGTGATACACTCCTCCAGGCAAGCATCTATATCAACCATAGATCCTTACATATCTTTAGTTACTACTGCGCATTTTCTGCAACACACACTATGATTCTGTTAATTGGTCTCACAACAACTCTGTAGTTTTATAATAGCCTAAGAAATCAATAGCTTTTTCAAAGTCTAAGATTTTAGAGCACATATGAACCGGTGTGATACGGCAGACCGACAGTCCGGATGCTGGCGGTCAAAAGACAGACAGCAGCATCCCGATGCTCAGAATCCCAACAGGGACTCTGTAAGTATCTTAACCCTCCCCCTTCACCCCCTAACCCTCACTTCCTGCAGCTTAACCCCAACTTTTTTCCCCCCGCAGCCTTACCCTAGCCCTCCCCAGGGCCGTAGAGAGCCCGACCGGGCCCAGGTGAAGGGGGCATGGTCTAATAGTGGGAGGCGTGGCCACACCCTCTTGCGGTTTTGGGGTGCAAAGGTGCGGAAACCACTCTGCACCCTTTGGACAGACCCCCAAAGGATAACTGCGTCAAAAAAAAAAAAAGAGGAACACCCCAAAAAATCACTTTGAAAATGTGGGTGAAAAAGTACAAAGTGGAGGTACAAGTGCAAAAACTAGCGAAATAGACTTTTGGGGGGTCTGATAGTAAGGGGGAGGTGGTTTTTTATTGCAGGTGTTTGCTGAAGGTGCGTTTTTTGCAGCACTTAAAATTTGACTTTATTGATTTTTAACTATGCTTGCACCCATTTCCAAGTACCCCATATTTGGCAGGACTACTTATTTTCCCCCCCAAAAACTGCTTAATGCTATTCTTCACAACATGTATAGCCGCTATTTTGGAGCCACTGACAGCACTTAAGCACCCCAAATAGCTTCAGTAGGGCTCATCGGGGACATTTACATTGATCCCCAATGTTAATGCATCTTTTGGGGGGTGTCAGGCTGATTTCCCCAATTCTGCCAACACTTTTCACCTGTTAGAGTTTCGGCAGGATGCGTTTTCGCGTTCTTTAGAATTTAATATGGCGAATAGCGGGGGCGCGCACGCTAAGTTTCCACGGCTAAAACACGAGAAGTCGGCGAAAAGTGCGGCATGCGAAAAAGTATCGCGAATGTGAAACTTATTGAATACAGCTCTAGAACGGGTTTCTTGCCAATGGAATAAATGATGTGATAATATATTTAATCCTGACCACATTTATAGATAAGTTATTCATTTGTTTATCCAGGCTAAAGAAAGCTCATCATTTTGAGCTTACATTAATAATATCAATCTTTTTTTGCTTGTTTGTGGCATAGAGTTTTGGTTCCCAAGGGAGAGATTCAGCATCAGACGGAAGTGCAAAGCTGCGCGCAGGCTACAGATATGATGTATGCACGCAGGCAGCTTCGCAATTCCATCCTTGCTATAATGCAAATGCAGCAGGATGTGTATGATACCCCCTGATGCACTGCGATCCCAGCATTGTGTCTGAGGTCGCAGGCTGGGATCACCATCGCGACCATCGATGGCCGCAATGGTGGACATCGCTGGTCCGCTGGCCAGCTGAATAAGCCTCAGCTTACTCAGGCTAGCCGGCTTGCGAGGCCAGGAAACTGCATCCATTGGCGCAGTCCCTGGCCTTGCCACTCCTGGAAAATAAGGGGCGAACATGCCCAAATTTCCGGGAACGCCGGCTGACCCCATCCCCCACACTGCCCCTTAAATTCCTCTACTTGTCAATCAGGCAGAAGGGGCTGTGTGTGATTACGCAGGCCCCATTACGCACACTTGATAACCGGGAATCTGCGTTCAGCATTGCACATCAGCCCCCAAGTCCGTAATTTAGCTCTATAACATGGCTTTGTTGAAGGTCTAAAGTTTATTGAAGAGATATGAATGCTGTACCGCTTCAGGCAAATTAGAAAAGCATTTAGTACAGTTCGGCACAAGACTTGGGAAGGGGATTACCATATTTGCTATAGAGAAGGTATATTTTATTTAGAATGGGTATTCCAAAACTGACTGCATCTTATTATTCTTGCATGTAATTATCCAATTATCTACACAAGAAAAACACAACAGAATCACCCCCATCACACTGTTATACACCTGTAAAAAGCCAACACTCTACATTTGTAAATACAATGCAGACACACCTCTTTTCCCCTGCCCAAATAACCTGGGTTATTGTTGGGTCTACCCGGGTCACGGCTTGGTGTAAAAGGGTCCTTAAAAAATAACCCAGGTTGAGTGACCAGGGAATATGACCCTGATAGCTACCAGGGTCAGGCCCGGGCAATAGTGCGGTGTAAACAGCGCAACCTGGGTTAGCCAACCTGGGTCACACGAAAAAGCTGCTGATTGGAGCTTCAGTGAGCAGTCACAACACACTTTTTATGACCTCATCTTTGTGAGCCTGAAAAAGGACATTTCTAAAGACATACAAAGATTTTGCAGGGCAGACCCGGGTTCAGTGTAAACTGGGCCGACCTGGGAATAAACCGGGCCCAAAGTGCAGTGTAAACTGGGTCTGATCCGGCTCTGACATGGGTTGAAACCATGTTCGAAAACACGGGTCAGACATAGGTTTTTGGTGGAAAAGGGGTATAAGTAAAATCCTAATGCTAAAGAAGAGTCTTTATGTTGGATCACATATTAATATGTTTTTAAATTGAGAAGTACAACTAGAGCCTCCTATATGGCACTACAAGGACCAGCACTACAAGTATTTGGATACCTCCTGGAAAGTTAGCTCTTCTTTTAAAACCACATGAATACTGTATATGATCCAATATTGGGACATTGATTTATTAGTGTTAGAACCGCTCTGCATTTTATTTATGATTAGAATGTTAGGGTTTTTAACTTTTTTCTGATTTATGTTAGTGTGCTGGATGATTCAATTATAACTTTCAGGCACCTGTTTTAGTCTATAAATTGATTTGAGCAACTCCCATTTTATATATGATTATCCCATTATACTATATTCTACAGCAATACAATATAAATAACTGCTCAAAAAGTTGGGATACTATGGCTGTACTGTGTTATTGTTTCTTTTTTCTAAATAATCACTACGTCTTGTTTCTGTCTCTGCTTACTCCTAATTGAAAGTGATTAGGATGCTCAAGTATAACCCAATACTGCCCATTCCTGGCCTGTCTGTTGTAAGTAACAGGACACCATTAAGAATCATCACATTTCCCACAAGGGCATTCTCAGTATTAATATTAGAGCTGAGATTGCCCTCCTTTTATACGTACGAGAGGTAAAGTTTGTAGTATGTATCATAGTGGAACACACATTAATAAAAATTTAAGTTTCATTTCCAGTAAATCCCTATAATGCAATTTATTTATTTATTTATTTTTCAATTTGAACACAATATTTATTTTCCTTTGCATAATGTATTCATTTAATTTGGTTTAAAAGCATTTCTGTCACAGGGTATTGATTTTAATTATTTTTTATAAACTTTATGCAATGTTATAATCTAAAATAATGAGTTATTTTTCCATTTTGTTAATTGCTTTATTTTTGCCTTTATCAGTTGGACATGAGCATAGCCAGAGGCTGGCTGGCAACTTTTAGCCTAGGGGAAAAAACAAACAAGCGGCCCTGGCTTTCTACAAGTGCATAACAACTGAAAAATGGACATGAACCAATCATATGCAAGTACAGTACAACTGATGCAGAGTTGATGAAGTGACATCACTGGGCTGTAACGGACAATTTGATGTAGAAGATGTAGATGAAGTTCAGTGTTGACATGGAAATGCAATCACAGAGTTGGTTATAAGCGTAAATATGCTTGTTTCCACACGCACATCTTTTGCAACAAGTGGAGTATACGTGTTCAAGTCCGTCTAACCGCCATCACACCCAGAGGGAGAAACTGTCCATCTCTCACAAAGAAAATTAAAATCAACATACAAATGTGAGCGCTGGCACTGGTCACGAACCAAGACAAATCATATATATTACTATTAATACATGCAGTTAGTAAAGTACCACTCTATGGGGTCATTTCAATTAGCTGCAATGGAGGGCTAGTTGCCATTGCAACAGCATTTTTAACAAGTAGACCCCAGATCTGATTATCCCGTCCCCCCCTTATCACACTAATAATTAGTTCCGATCCCCTTCCTCCATTTAGAATGAGAATCCAGATATGAAAGTCACCTACAATTATGCTCATACCCCAGGCCTGACAGCCCACCCCATCCCTCAATTATTATCATACCGCAAACCTAGACCAAAGATCTGACAATTTCCCCTCCTTCCTCAATTATTGTATAATCAGTCTCAAACCTGACAACTCTCCATTTACCTGAATGATAATTATTTGCTAAAATTGCCTCCCACCAGACCTAACTACCTCCCCTTCTCCCTCAATAAAACATGTTCCGGAACTGCCCCACAGACCCCGCCTGCCCCTGAGCACATCACATAAAGAAGCAGTCACACATACAGTTATTGTATACAAAGGGCCGGTTTAGGGGCCACATATGCCTGGGACTGAAAATGATCAAATAGATATTGTCTGTAGTAGTGCTGTGTGGCTGTTGCCAGTGTCATGTGGGTGTGCATATCCTCATACACTATCAGCCCTAATGTCTCCCTAAATCAGGGGCAGAGGGTAGTGCCCATGCACTACCCTCCATGCACCCCCAATCCTCTCTCAATGTTTTCAGGGTTTACCGCACATGCCCTCATATATGGGATAATAGCGGGGTGCCATTTTCCCAGTGATTTCTGTAATGCACATGTGCAGATCTCCATTGCCATGGCGTTTGCACCAAGTTATATCTGCTGTGCAGATCTATGATCTATGGAAATATGGCACTTGCACCATGTTCCCCGAGATATCCTATTTTGCAGATGGTGAGATCAATTGTGAATGGGTACAAAGTGTACAGTGTGGGCCCCCTGGGCTTAGGGGCCTGTTAGATCTGCACTCCATGCATCCAATATAGAGAAGCCCATGCCCTAAATACGTAATATTAGAGAAAGTACATCAATTTGTGAGGAAAACAGAAATACAATTTGAATACTTATGATTTATGGCTGACGAGCAGCAGGTCATCATCACTGGTTACTACCTCTATCCCCAATGATCCAAGTACTGTATATTTACCACCAATGACATTACCCCAAATAAGTGCATGCCAGAATATAGTTTCTTCCATAGCACCAAATATAAACTACTGTAGCCCTCCAGTGTTGTGTGTGCTGTCTTGGATGTACCTGTTGTCTTCTGGACTCTCTACACCCACAGCAGAGAGAAAGGTGGTCCCCAATCCCAACACAGTAAACAACAATAGCATAACAGTAAAGCTTTATTATTCAGCAATGCAGCTTCCCAGAATGACCACGGCAATGGGTCTCCAGAACTCACCACCAATGTAACAAATAAACTTCAATAAAACATTATATTCCATGCTTATATTCCCAATTTAAATTAGTTGTTTGTAGAATCACCCAAGTTCACTATTCAATAAAAGTTTCCTAACATCAGATCCTTAAATATGAAATTGCAGAAATACATGAAATATCTTATTCAATCCTACCATATATTACAATTTATAACAGGAATAATGTAACTTTCCTACTAACTAAATTTTATACTGCAGTAATAAATAATTTTTACACTGTACAAAGTGTCCCAAGGGGATATGTCCCAAATTACCCGGTGTTGCACTGAGTTGGTTGTTCCCTTTAGTTCGCCAATATTCCCACGATTATGTTTAGCTAGGGGCACTCAGCAATAGCTGGTGTAGACTTTCAATGGTATTAAATGCGATGATGAAGGGATTACGCAGCTCCTTGTTTTAATAGCTACACTGTTGCTAAGCACTCTCGCCTGTATTTTATAAGTTCTAGGGGTATATTTACTAAAGTGAGAGGTTTTATAAGTGGAGCTGTTGCCCATAGCAACCAATCAGATTCTACTTAACATTTAACTAGCACCTAAAAGATAATAGATTGGTTGCTATGGGCAACAGCTCCACTTAAACTTTCACCTTAGTAAATATACCCCTTAGTCTCTCCCTCTCCCTGGCAGTAGGTGGGGACTGTACTGTCAGTTACATTTATGGGAGGAGAGCTGTGGGAAGTAGGGCTGGCAATATCAATGATGGTTGATGACAGTGTGTGTAGTGGTTTACTAAGCTCACTGCTCCTGCGACCAGCTGCAGGCCTGTAGTCTCTGCTTCGGATCTGTAGTGAAGACTCAGCTGCTGACAGGCACCGAAGGTCCTCCCCTGCTGGCTGTTAGATGCCTCTCCCTTTTTCCTGTCACTGCCTTTCCACTGCCGGGCCGCCCACTGTCTCACTCTCTGGTGGCCACCCGGTGTCGCTTGATCAGAGTACTGCCTCTCGGATGCTTGCCCCTTCAGCTCACTTGGACTGCTGCGTCTGTCCCGGTCCCCGAATCAGATCACCATCTCTCTGCAGAGCTGCCTGCTACCACTCTTCCTCAACTCTCTCAAGGTACTGGCCACACACCAACTACATCTTTTCAACTTCCTTGCTTGACACTGGTCATGGCACCTGCTCCTGACCTCTTGATTAGCTGCAGAGACTGCTGGGAATTGTCTCCCTGTGTAATGACAGTGCGATGCACAGTCAGGTGTAATATCTCGCATTGCGGGGTATTACACTATCAGGGGCGTTTCTAGAGAGGAGGGGACCCATGTTCAGTCTCCGACACGGGCCCCCTCCTCTCTGTCTGGCTGCCGGCAGCGCACTGAGCTGTGTGCAGCCAGCGCCGCAGTTATACACTCTGGGCACTAGAGTGCGCCCAGAGTCTATAGAGTATGCATAGGTCACCGGGAAAATGGCCGCCACGGCCATTTTCCCTGTACTGCGCCACGGCCATTTTCCAGTCGTTTTTACAGCGCCGGACTCCCGCGCCAATGTGGGACTCTGGAGAGGTAAGTAATGCTATGGGTGCAGGGTGTACAGTGCGGGACCCCCTGGACCCAAGGGGCCCGTGTGCCCTGCACACCTTGCACCCATTATAGATACGCCCATGTACACTATAACCAGTAAGCAGTTGCTTATGTTTTTTCTCAGTGTCTCTTCATACATTTAATTTACCCCCATGGTGTCTGAGAACTATGTAGTAAGAACTAAGTGGCTGCAGACCCACAAATATTCTTGCTGTACTGATGATTTCCCCTTCTTCCTCAATTAATTATAAATGGTAGAGTTGGCCCAATAGCTGTGAGGAGCTAAGGAAAGAGGGTCACTAAACAGAAGCTTCTTTTGCATTGGCCTGCCCAAAATGGAGGCAGCTGCAAGAAGAAATGTAACCTGGTGCAGGGCCCATGATTTTGCATAGGCACATCCCACGTTAATGATGTCATATACCCATGGATGCGCTATAAGCAGCAAGTGCTCCCTATGCAGAAAATGTAAACAAATATGAAAGTTATATTTTACTATTTAATATTTGCATTAGTACCTGATAAATCCTCATTATTTTTAAAATGGGAGGAGAGCTGTGGGAAGTAGGGCTGGCAATATCAATGATGGTTGATGACAGTGTGTGTAGTGGTTTACTAAGCTCACTGCTCCTGCGACCAGCTGCAGGCCTGTAGTCTCTGCTTCGGATCTGTAGTGAAGACTCAGCTGCTGACAGGCACCGAAGGTCCTCCCCTGCTGGCTGTTAGATGCCTCTCCCTTTTTCCTGTCACTGCCTTTCCACTGCCGGGCCGCCCACTGTCTCACTCTCTGGTGGCCACCCGGTGTCGCTTGATCAGAGTACTGCCTCTCGGATGCTTGCCCCTTCAGCTCACTTGGACTGCTGCGTCTGTCCCGGTCCCCGAATCAGATCACCATCTCTCTGCAGAGCTGCCTGCTACCACTCTTCCTCAACTCTCTCAAGGTACTGGCCACACACCAACTACATCTTTTCAACTTCCTTGCTTGACACTGGTCATGGCACCTGCTCCTGACCTCTTGATTAGCTGCAGAGACTGCTGGGAATTGTCTCCCTGTGTAATGACAGTGCGATGCACAGTCAGGTGTAATATCTCGCATTGCGGGGTATTACACTATCAGGGGCGTTTCTAGAGAGGAGGGGACCCATGTTCAGTCTCCGACACGGGCCCCCTCCTCTCTGTCTGGCTGCCGGCAGCGCACTGAGCTGTGTGCAGCCAGCGCCGCAGTTATACACTCTGGGCACTAGAGTGCGCCCAGAGTCTATAGAGTATGCATAGGTCACCGGGAAAATGGCCGCCACGGCCATTTTCCCTGTACTGCGCCACGGCCATTTTCCAGTCGTTTTTACAGCGCCGGACTCCCGCGCCAATGTGGGACTCTGGAGAGGTAAGTAATGCTATGGGTGCAGGGTGTACAGTGCGGGACCCCCTGGACCCAAGGGGCCCGTGTGCCCTGCACACCTTGCACCCATTATAGATACGCCCATGTACACTATAACCAGTAAGCAGTTGCTTATGTTTTTTCTCAGTGTCTCTTCATACATTTAATTTACCCCCATGGTGTCTGAGAACTATGTAGTAAGAACTAAGTGGCTGCAGACCCACAAATATTCTTGCTGTACTGATGATTTCCCCTTCTTCCTCAATTAATTATAAATGGTAGAGTTGGCCCAATAGCTGTGAGGAGCTAAGGAAAGAGGGTCACTAAACAGAAGCTTCTTTTGCATTGGCCTGCCCAAAATGGAGGCAGCTGCAAGAAGAAATGTAACCTGGTGCAGGGCCCATGATTTTGCATAGGCACATCCCACGTTAATGATGTCATATACCCATGGATGCGCTATAAGCAGCAAGTGCTCCCTATGCAGAAAATGTAAACAAATATGAAAGTTATATTTTACTATTTAATATTTGCATTAGTACCTGATAAATCCTCATTATTTTTAAAATAATTAAATATAATATATCACAAACTATATAGACCCACAAATAATATAACAGAATATCTTTAAAGTAAAATTACTTTATCAAATACTGTAAATATATAGTAAAAGGCTGTGATTTACTGACTTATATCGTATATATGTAAATTATATAAAATAACTGCTGTGCTATCCCCAAAGCTGCAACTTTAGTACCCTAGTACCATAAAACTTAGAGAATTTTTGCCAAGACCTCCACCTATAACTCTGTCTTCCCTCTCTGTGGTCGTCAATTTATATTATGAAAGAGCAGAAAACGATTTTATTTGAAGACATACTGGCACCATAAATATTAAAATAATGAAATGAGTATTAATTCATATAAAAAAGTAGTGTTTTTCAAATCCTATTGCTTATCTATTAATTATAATGTTAAAAGGCTATAGTAGAGAAAAGGTGATTTTATATATAGATGAAAGTGTTTAATTGATACATTGCATTCTTTAGATATTTGAATATTTCATCCTGATTGTAAACTGTTTCATTTTATGTTGTGTCTCATTACAGCAATGTTCGATTTACGGTGGTCATTTAGGTTGTAACACTGTTATCCTGAACTGTAACTGTTTAAAAGATACATTGTAGTCATTATCCAGTCAGTGATATCCTGCAGTGCCATTTATTCCTTGGCAGTGCTGTCCGCGATTGTGTCAATATCATGTTGTTTTGCTTTATGGACTGAACACTTGACTTTTTCCAGTGCTGACCGTTATTGCAGCTGACCATGACACTTTCTACTTTAATAACAGTCAATCATCCGGCGGCTGACTGTGCGTATTTGTTGATTCAGTTGGTTTTGTCCATGAAACTAACACTAGATAGTGGGTACTATTAGACCCGATTTGCATGATTTTTAACTATGTCTAGTTCATGCTAATGGATCAATCCAATTAACTTGCCATGAGTTTCTGTCACAGCGGTATGTAAAGGCTGGCAATGGCATCGAAACTCATCCCCTTCGCGGCCCCATCTCACCCCAGATTTGTTCATTTTTGTTCACAGGCCTATGGATCTGTGAACAAAAATCTATGAATCCGGTGGTACCAGAAGTGAGGCATATACTGTAGCTGCACTTACTCATGGGGGCAAAAACATTGAGCATTATAGGATTTAGCCCTAAGACTTTTGCTTGTTAATGCTTGGATCACTTGATAACGCAGGTCTGTGATGAAAAAGCTTTTTTAACAAATTTATGTGATACTTATAGATTTTTGGCATCTGAACACGAAAATGACTCCCGATTTTGCATAAACTTTTAATATATTATTTCTTGATGTACACAGGAGTATAATTTAGAATATAAAAGTATTATTAAAAATGCTTTCAATACCTTAAATTTTGTGTAATCATTTGCTGTTCAATTATTTTTAAAGTTATGCTTTACTGCATTACACTGTTCAGTATTATGCCAATTAAGTCTTGTATTTGCACTTTGTCACATGTTCATATGAGATTGTACTAACTTGAACATTCATATTGTAAAAGTACTATGTTGAGAGTCCTCTTATGGCCTACTGTTATCTACACTGCCACTCATTGCTAATGATGATGTGCCTTTGCAATGAGTTTGAATGGTACACAGCAGGATAATTTCATTGCTGTGATGCAATAGCCTGATTTCACTGACTTTTGTGTCTTTTACTCTACATTAACCCTTTGTCAAACTGTATACTTATTCCCCTGATTGAAACGTTCATTAGGCTCTTACAAGTGATGTACATTTTATACATAAATGTAACACCTTTTTCATCATCTACCAGCAGAACCGTAGAGAGCTTTTCTGGGCCTGAGTACTGTTGTGGCCATGCCCCCTACAAAAAAAAAAGAAAATCCAGTATGCGCTGAAGGGAGGGGGGTGCCATGTGCTCCTCAGCCAGGGGCAGATCCAGGTTGGGGCTATCAGTGCAATTACCGCCCCCCCTCCGCACATCATGCAAGCAGAGGAGACTGCTGCAGCTCAGTGCCTGCAGCCTCCATGTACTACCCACTGGTAAAAGAGGATGCTGGTGCTCCAGATGACAGGTAAGAAAGGGGGGGCAGCAGACCCGGGCCACCGCCAAGCCCCTCCCACAAGCCTGGGCCACTCCAACAAGCTTGAGCCTGGGTAATTAGTTCCTGCTACCACCCTCTTAGTGCCCCTGTCAAGCAGTGTGTGCTGATTCTTCCTACACATCTATGGAAAAATTATAATAAAGCACTCAGTAAATGTACCAAAAGAAATAAACAGCAAATATACAAGCAAAATAATGAAGACAATAAAATGCAATTGAAATATCAAACTTTCTATAACATACTGAATTAACAATCATATAGTAAAGTATGATAAAATAGAATAAAATATCAGTCCTCCTATGATTCTTTTTATATAGCCATTCCACAGAATAAGCCTCTAATAAAAATCTTCTCACCAGATGTATAATGAATGTAAGCATAGAAACCATAATATGTAGGTTGCACCCTCTTTCTTCAATCTCACATGAAAATATACTTGGTTGAATGTAAGAATCTCTTTTCCATGAAACCTGGTGGTCAGAAATGGTCATCTGTCCACTTGACCAATAAGTCTTCTCCGCGACAACACAGTCACTGGTTCCCTTGGAAATGATTTCTAGAAACAAGACCAGCCTGGGTCTTCCCTCAGTACTTTGCCCACCAAAGGAATTGTCTGGCAGCTGATGCTCATTTTTAGAATCTACTCGATAAATGAGAGCTATGGGAAACTTCTCCACTTGTCCTCTTAAGTTTGTTTCATCTCCCAAAAGTTTTGTTTTAGTGCAGCCGTAACCCGCACACTTTTACATTTGTTCCACTACTGTAGTAATGAAGCAGTCGTGCTCCAGAGATACTATGACTGCTCACTGCTGCTTTGTAAACAGAGATGGAGATCTCCAATTCTCCAGTGGGTGTTAGACGGTTTTGTCAACTTAATTACCCATCTGGAAATCTCTGAAATGCTGCCAAATTTCAGAATTGATCCAACTGATTTGCCTATTTTTTGATATGGATATCATGACTGAGGCAGACTCTGGAAGAATAGGAGATCATAGAAGAGGATAGCCTTACTCATTTTGGGTGACTATAGGGTAAATGTAATAGCCTGCAAGTTGCATGCTGCAGCAAAGGTTTGGTAATATAAAGGTAGGATTTTCAGCGATTTAGCTGCTAGAATGAAATCACCAAATTAGTTTTGTCTTTTATGATATTGCTGCTTTAAATCTACTGGCTAGTAAGCTAACTCTGCCAGCTGCTACTGTGGCTATTACTTTTACACCATCATTTCAATCTGTATTATTTGATGTATGGGCCTGATTCAGCAAGGATTGCAACTGCGCTTAAGCGCGCAATCGGCCAATTGTTGCCTTCTGTGCAGGCATTTCCACCGCAGTGCACGTGCGCGAAGACTCCACTGTGATCGGGATTGCAGTGATTACACAGACCCATCGTGATTGACATGGAGTACCATTTTGGGGGTGGCTCTGGGGCGTGCCAGTTCATTTTCAACGCCGTTGCTGGGGCGTGCATAAATTATCCATTGCAATGCCATACGCAGCTTGGGCTTTCACTGCGTGCGATGAGGTTAGCAATTCCTGAGTAAGGTCAGTCCTTGTGCAAGTGTGCGTGAGGCTGCGATTGTACCCGATGTTGCCGATGGTTTTGCAGTCTTGCTAAGTATTACAGATGTGTGTAAGGTAAAGTGGGCGTCCTTATGTTAGGCTGCGTATGGCCTTGCGAATGCAATCATTAGCATATCTAGTGAGATGGCGTGCATAATTGCTATTGAATCAGGCCCCATGCGCATATTGTACTTTTTGGAAGAGATGGCAGCTTCCTGAAGCAGCGATATCTGCACACGTTTGTGCTGCTCTTTTTTTTTTTTTTAAGCTAACTAAATAAAACACTCCAGGCTGAAGCTGTGAAATAATGTGGACAGAATATGATGCTGCTGTAGTATTCCACCCCCTTACATACATTCATTGAAGACACTGTATCATTTATTCAACAACTATTCTTGAAAGCTGAATAACTCATTTGGATATTTGAAACCCATATTGTTGACACAATACCTTTTTCCATTCATTGTACACTCTTTGACCAATCAGATTTAGTAGTCTATATATAACATCCATTTAGTTAAAAGTTAGCGGCAATGGTTTTTGCTTTTGCAATTCTTATTGAAAGTGCGATTTTTTTTTTATAAAGATTGTATGATGGTGAGTGGTGTATGTCAATGAATTTGTTTATTTTATCTGAGTATTTAATTGTAATAAATAAAATAGTAGAATTATGTTGTCATTAGAGTGAGTATATTGGCTATGGGTCAGTTTCCATTAAAACTTTTATTTATCCATATTACGGGTGAGCGGGTTCGGATTTCTGAAATCCGAACCCCCCCGAGCCCCCCCGATCCGAGGCAGATCCGAGTCAGGCTCGACTTTTCCCGCCTGACTCGGATCTGAAATCGAGGCAAAACATCATCATCCCGCCTTCCGGGTCTCGCGGGTTTTGGATCCTATATAAGGTACCCGCGTCAGCGCCATTTTCTCACTCGGCTGTAGACAGTGAAGAGGGAGGGTGGGAGTTAGGGCTGGCTGGGCTGTGTAGTGTAGTGTAGTGTAGTGCAGAGTAGTGTTGTGCTGCGCTGTGCTGCTGTTGTCCATAGGGGCTGTGTCCACTACTTCAAAGTCCATAGGGGCTGGCTGGACTGTGTTGTGCAGTCAGTTCTCCATAGGGGCTGTGTCCACTCCAAAGTCCTGTGCAGTGTCCCAGTCCTAAAGGGGTGCTGTAGTGTTGTCCAGGGGGTGCTCTGTCCATCAGGGGTGCTCCCCCCAAGTGCTAAAAAAATAATATTTTTTCTGTGTTTGTGAATTGTGTGCGCAGTAGCCGCACGTGCATCAACAAAGTAGTGCCAAGCGTGCGCCTGTGTCATAAGTAAAGGGCCGGCTGGCTTGACCGTTAAAGGGTGCTGTAACCCCCAAAGTACACTCCAGTCCAAACCAAATAAAAAAATATTTTCTGTGTTTGTGAATTGTGTGCGCAGTAGCCGCACGTGCATCAACAAAGTAGTGCCAAGCGTGCGTCTGTGTCATAAGTAAAGGGCCGGCTGGCTTGACCGTTAAAGGGTGCTGTAACCCCCAAAGTACACTACAGTCCAAACCAAATAAAAAAATATTTTCTGTGTTTGTGAATTGTGTGCGCAGTAGCCGCAGGTGCATCAACAAAGTAGTGCAGAGCGTGCGCCTGTGTCATAAGTAAAGGGCCGGCTGGCTTGACCGTTAAAGGGTGCTGTAACCCCCAAAGTACACTCCAAACCAAATAAAAAAATATTTTCTGTGTTTGTGAATTGTGTGCGCAGTAGCCGCACGTGCATCAACAAAGTAGTGCCAAGCGTGCGCCTGTGTCATAAGTAAAGGGCCGGCTGGCTTGACCGTTAAAGGGTGCTGTAACCCCCAAAGTACACTCCAAACCAAATAAAAAAATATTTTCTGTGTTTGTGAATTGTGTGCACTGTGGCTGCACGTGCATCAACAAAGGAGCAGCGCCAAGCGTGCGCCTGTATCCCATAAGTAAAGAGCCGGCTGGCTCATTTCTTAAAGGGTGGTGTAACCCACAAAGTGCACTACTCTCCAGCAAAAATAAAAAAAATATTTTCTGTGTTTGTGAATTGTGTGCACTGTGGCTGCACGTGCATCAACAAAGGAGCAGCGCCAAGCGTGCGCCTGTATCCCATAAGTAAAGAGCCGGCTGGCTCATTTCTTAAAGGGTGGTGTAACCCACAAAGTGCACTACTCTCCAGCAAAAATAAAAAAAATATTTTCTGTGTTTGTGTGCGCCTTAGCCGCACGTATATATCAATATAACATAAATGGAGGACCAAACTTTCTCCGATAAAAATAAAATAGGGAAAGATTAAGAACTACTTCCTCCTAGTGCTGTTGCTGCTGCTGGGAGTTGTTCATCATCCCAGAGAGGAAGTAGGAACACCACTACTTTTACTAAACAATTGACCCTCCAACAGTCCCTAGCGATGAGGATGAAGTACGACAGCAGTCATCCTGAAGCAAAACGTATAACTGAGGCCTTGACTGCTATGTTGGTGTTAGACGTGCGTCCGGTATCCGCCATTAGTGCAGTGGGATTTAGACAATTGATGGAGGTAGTGTGTTCCCTGTTCCAAATCCCGTCTAGATTCCACCTGCATCCTCAAAGCAGCAGCGACAAGCGTGCGTCTGTCTGTTAAAGGGTGGTGTAACCCTCAAAGTGCGCTCCACAAACAATAAAAATATTCTTTTTTTTTTCTGTCTTTGTGAATTGTGTGGGCTGTAGCCGCACTTGCATCCTCAAAGCAGCAGCGACAAGCATGCATCTGTCTGGTAAAGGGTGGTGTAACCCTCAAAGTGCGCTCCACAAACAATAAAAATATTCTTCTTTTTTTTCTGTCTTTGTGAAATGTGTGGGCTGTAGCCGCACCTGCATCCTTAAAGCAGCAGCGACAAGCGTGCGTCTGTCTATTAAAGGATTACATCGGTGACAGCATCCAAGTAGGCATGTCAGACAGTCCGTACCTGTACTGGCAGGAAAAAGAAGCAATTTGGAGGTCCCTGTACAAACTGGCTCTATTTTACCTGAGTTGCCCCCCCTCCAGTGTGTAGCCGCACTTGCATCCTCAAAGCAGCAGCGACAAGCGTGCGTCTGTCTGTTAAAGGGTGGTGACACCCTCAAAGTGTGCTACACAAACAATAAAAATATTCTTCTTTTTTCTGTCTTTGTGAATTGTGTGGGCTGTAGCCGCACTTGCATCCTCAAAGCAGCAGCGACAAGCGTGCGTCTGTCTGTTAAAGGGTGGTGACACCCTCAAAGTGTGCTACACAAACAATAAAAATATTCTTCTTTTTTCTGTCTTTGTGAATTGTGTGGGCTGTAGCCGCACTTGCATCCTCAAAGCAGCAGCGACAAGCGTGCGTCTGTCTGTTAAAGGGTGGTGTAACTCTCAAAGTGCTCCAAAAAATAAAAAACTATTTTTTTAATGTGTTTGTGACTTGTGTGCGATGTAGCCGCACTTGCATCCTCAAAGCAGCAGCGACAAGCGTGCGTCTGTCTGTTAAAGGATTACATCGGTGACAGCATCCAAGTAGGCATGTCAGACAGTCCGTACCTGTACTGGCAGGAAAAAGAAGCAATTTGGAGGTCCCTGTACAAACTGGCTCTATTTTACCTGAGTTGCCCCCCCTCCAGTGTGTACTCCGAAAGAGTGTTTAGTGCAGCCGGGAACCTTGTCAGCGAAAGGCGTAGGAGGTTGCTTCCACAAAATGTGGAGAAGATGATGTTCATAAAATGAATTATCAACTCTTCCAGGGAGACCAGCCTCCAGAACGTACAGAGGGACCTGTGGTTGTGGATTCCAGCGGGGATGAATTAATACTCTGTGAGGATGAGGATGTACACAACACTGAAGAGGGTGAGGAATCGGTGGATGAGGAGGATGAGGACGACATCTTGCCTCCGTAGAGCCTGTTTGTGCAGGGACAGATTAATTGCCAGCTTGTTTTGTGGGGGCTCAAACGAACCAATCATTTCAGCCACAGTCATGTGGCAGACCCTGGCGCTGAAATGTTTGGTTTGTTAAAGTGTGCATGTCCTGTTTATACAACATAAGGGTGGGTGGGAGGCCCCAAGGACAATTCCATCTTGCACCTCTTTTTTTTCTTTGAATTATGTACTGTTTGGGGCCTAGTTTTTCAAACTGCCATCCTGTCTGCCACTGCAGTGTCACTCCTAGATGGACCACGTGTTTGTGCCGCCCACTCGTATCTCTTAGCATAGTCATCCAGCTACCTCGGTGCAACCTTTTCGATATAAAAACACTATTGTGAGGTGTGAGGTGTTCAGAATAGACTGGAAATTAGTGGAAATTAAGGTTATTGAGGTTAATAATAGCATAGGAGCAGAAAAACCCACAAATTCTGTGATTTTAGCTGTTTTTATGCTTTTTTAAAAAAAAATACAGATCCAAAACACAAAACCAAGAACCCAAAACACGGAAGGGTGGTTTTGGCAAAACCAATCTAGATCCAAAACACGAAGAAAGATCCAGATCCAAAACCAAAACACAAAACACGAAAAGTGGCCGGTGCACACCCCTAATCCATATACACTTATGGTTTTGTATTATTTCTTGTCTTGGGATTTGTTTTCAGAATTGTATATACTATAAAGGGATGGGTACGGGGTGCCACCGCTCGGGACAGGGTTAGGATACTGACACTTGTTGGTAGGTATCGATTTCTAACACTCCCCCCAACCCCGCTACTTACCTTCGGTATGCCGGTGCCGGGAATCTGACAAGTGTCGGGATTCCAGCACCTACATTCTGAGCTCCAGAATCCCTGCAGTCGGAATATTGACCGCATCCCGTATATTATTAGTATACACTTCAGTGCTCTGAAAATGCACTTTCTTAGTTATATACACAAATAGGATAATTCATCATATATCGATTTGTATTAGCCCTCAGGTATTGATATTTTTATTGTAAATTATTATTACAGAGAAGTAATTGGTTTATCATGTCACTGAATTTATGCAGATCTAATCACTTAAATCATCTGATCATTCAAATGGTATGATTTGTAGTTCCTAAGAAGTGTGATCCAGTCTATAATGACATAATAAGGGCCTGATTGAATGTCGATGTATGGCGCCGTTGAATCTAAGTGGCGCTGCGCATTCACCCTGAGCACGTGCGCACAGAGTCGTAGTTACCCAGTCTCAGAAATGTCTTGTAAATGTACAGAGCGTTCCTGAGCGGCAACTGGGAGGTGGCTATACGGACGCATGGAGATGGTCTATCTTATGGGCATGTATTGGGAGTATTGCGGGTGTGTTGCTGTAGTGGTTGTCACTCAAATTCTTAATCATTCACATAGGAGGCTTTAATCTGATGGAGAATCTGCACCTAGCACGGGGCAGGTGCAGAATTTGATGGTGCGGCCAATGGTTATGTCTAAAGATGCACCAAGCGGTATTTCAGTAGCTAAAGATGCTCAAATTGGGCATCTAAGTATATGCACAGCCAGATGCACGGCTGTATACCAGGGAAGGGCGTATAGCGCTATTTGTATAAAGGCACAGAAGCAATACTGGCAAAAGACGCACACACAGGCGCTGCAGCATGTGACTCAGAATCAGGCCCTAAATGGTCACTTCAGGTATCACAAAGTTTACCACAAGCTACAGGCACTGAATTGCTGTAATGACCCAAGACCAGCATTTCACACGAACCCATTACTTTGTATGTGAACTTGTGAAAATGCGTCAATGAAAATAAATAATTATTATCAAAGGAGGAAAGACCTAAATCCAGAACAGATTTTTACCATGATCCAAATATTACAGGAGAAATAAATGCATATAATACAATATATGTTTGTGTGACAGCATGGGAGAAGAGCTGGCACTTTGGCCAATCATGATTTGTAGACCTGTGAACTACTTTATAATATGGCTGCAAAAATAACATTGAACTTCATGATTACTAGATATTTAATGCACTCCTTCTCCTGTATAGGACAATATGGAACATTTGTTTAGCTTACCGACAATGCTAATGTATAACTGGGTCCAAATCATACTGCTAACATTAGAGGACAATGGTAATAAAGGAACAAAGTAAACAGCATTCCTTTTGGGCATGGTGTGACTAAGATCACATGCCAACATCTCCGATGGTGCAATCTCGTGCATGCCTCCAATGCCCAGACACAATTCAACGCTAGTCATTGGAGAACTATGAGTCTAGAAATTATGAGTACTGTGGGATATAATTGGGGTCTTTTGTGGTTTATGAATACCCTCACATCACAAACATAGAGATATTGATTGTGGTTAAGGAGGGGGAGGTACGGTATATTGCAGTTCACTAAACTGTGAAAAGTTCATAGATAATGGCAATTTACCTCAGCTGGTGAAACTCTTGAGTTGAACCAAATACAGAGCCACCATTATAGCAAGCAGTCACATGGCCTGCAGTTGGGGTGGGGTGACCTCTATCAATGATTCAGGGCTTGATTACTGTTGGTACAGTGAATCAACTGCTCATGGTCTCCACTGCTCCCTAATCCCATTCAGAGTTGGAGCCCCTTGTGGGTTTCCTGGTATCTGTCATGTCCCAGCTGGGGTCATTACAGGGAAGGAGGCGCACAAGTTTATTTGCAGCCATGAACATTACAGAAGACTTCAGAAGGCTCCAGTTTACATGAGAGTCTAATGGTATGAGTAAACTCTGCATAAACTTCACTCACTTACTTCTGAATCCTACTTGGTGTTTGTCCCCTTGGTCTTAAAGCTAAATTAGAGAGACAATTCAACTTAAAAAACGGAATTAGCTATTATCCTTTATTATTATTATTATTATCCTTTATTTATATGGCGCCACAAGGGTTCCGCAGCGCCTTACATAGTACATAAACATAGTGCGCAAACATAGTACATAGACATAGTACATAGACAGTTGAGCAGAACAAGAAAACAGTGTCATACAGTTTAAGACAATGCAATACAAGTACATGGTATATAAACACTGCTGCAACAGAAGCAGGATGGCAAAAGTCACGGGTTAGGTGCTTTTGAGTATAGAGCAGATAATATAAGAAAGAAAGGATAAGCACAAGAGGAAAGAGGGCCCTGCTCGTGAGAGCTTACATTCTAGAGGGGATGGGCAAACAGACAGGGGTGACACGGATGGGGTAGACAGTGAGCATGGGACAGAGGGTTAGGATGACAGATGGGTGGATTCCTATTTTACAGTATGTGTATAAGTCATTTGAATTAAGATTTATGCCACTGACATTCTACTTTAAGAGGCAGTTTTTGTAGGTGTCTGTGGAAAGCCATGGCTGTTATATCAGTTTACGTGAAGTCTGACGGGTAGCTGAAGCCACTTCATGAAGGGCTATTTAGAGAGTTTGGTTAACGTATAAACCAGCAGTCTCAGGTAAATGTAGAAATTGGTAAAAGTAGTTATTGTAAAGAGATGTTCAGATGTAAAATAATAGGTTGTGATCAAGTGTGAATTCTATAAAGGCACATTTATTGATTTGGAGGGTGATGGGGGACATGTGAGGTTTGCAGGATATTTATTCCATAGTATATCCGCTGTCCGTGTGTGGGGCCTGGATTTGGTGATATGTCACCAGATAATAAAAGCAGAAGAATGGAGAAGTAGATATAGTTGTAGGTGTGTCAAAAATTTTTTATAGTGACACAATGAGGCTGTAATAGTCAATTTAGAGGTGAGTGACTCAATAGGGCGGCAGTGTGCCCAGAGAGGGGAGATGCAGGGAGAGTTAGGGATGTTATATCCTTAGAGAAAATACAAAGGAGGGAGTTGAAAAAAAAGAAATGTGTAGTACATGGTGAGTTTTAGGTTTGTTTTTTTTAGACAAATTTTAAAGTAATTGGTATCTTAATCTGAAATTACCTTAGATGTTGGTCAATGTTTGTTCAACTGTTTGATTAACTGTTATGTAATCACACTTTGTGCATTTAACACTTGGTGTTTTTAACCCCAGCTGCAAACAGCCCCAGCTGCCCCTAGACTGAATATAAGGAGTGGTATCCCTTGATTAAGACAGGCTACAACTGACTCAATTGGCTTGCTGATCAAAGGAGATAACTTGCTCTGAGTTGGAGCAAAAACCAGGCCAGATATATACCATAAACTATGCTTCACTGACCAATACAGACTATACAGGAAGAGAAAAATAAATAAATAAAAAAAATCTATGCAAGAGATACAGTCACATACATTTGAATCCACACACGATTGCAAGCATGAGGTTCTATGCAGAATATCGGTGCAATAAGCAAGATGAGACAGTCACATACATTTGAATCCACACACGATTGCAAGCATGAGGTTCTATGCAGAATATCGGTGCAATAAGCAAGATGAGACAGTCACATACATTTGAATCCACACACGATTGCAAGCATGAGGTTCTATGCTTGCAAGCTATATAACTATATCAGACATAGGACCTCATTCAGAGTCGGTCGAAGCAGCCGCACGGTCATACGCCACTGATGTTCGCTATACTGCGCATGCGTAAAGTTCGCAATGCGCGTGCGCAAACTAGCCGCTACGTTCAGAAATTTCTTTCTCCTTGAACACAGCCAGGTCGGTAGTTTGAGTGACATATTGAGGCATTTGTGGGTGGTAACAGGGGAAGGTGCTTGAAAACGGGGGAGTGGAGATCCGAACGCAGGCGTGCTTAATTATGCGAACAGCATTTTATGGGAGTGCATCCGGTTTATGGGAGTGCATAATTAACAAAGTAGCATCATGGCACATGTGACATGGGAGGTTTTTACACTGACATGATCGTAGAGCTTAAGAGAGGGTATGGTCAACCTTAAGCTCTACGACCAGTTCCGATGGTTCCCGATGGTCTCGATTAATCCTTATATGCCCGGAGATGATGTGTAATGCGTACGAGAAGGAGGCGTATTTTTTTGTCTTCCGGCCGCTTCCTCCCCTTGGTTGGCCAGCTACCGATCCGAACTTAGGGACGCAACTTGCGAGGGAATCATTTGCATATCCGGCCCCTTTTCCCGTACAACCGAGCGGCCGCTTCGACCGACTCTGAATGAGGTCCATAGTAACTGGGAATTCTATTTCTGGTGTTTTTATTTTACAGGTACAAATAGTCAAGCAGTAAACAGCAATCACAGCAAATGGAACACTTAGTTCACGTCAGCCAGGAATAGCTTTAACATAACAGGATTTGTACATGAGTATTTGTGTATACGAGCCTTCGATTGAAATTAGTATAACTATATCATCAATTCAGGAAAACTGTGACTACTTCAATAAGCCTTGAGGAGTAATGCACAGAAATAAATGGAAACAAGTAAACATATTTGTAAACATGCAATTAAATACAACTTATCAGTCTACATATTAATACCCTAAACAAGTTAACTAGTTCTCTACCAAGCCACAGTCCCAACCCAATATCCCCAATAACTAGAGTTCAATAATATAGCTCAGTCTCTTCCTTCCTGCTGGTAGTGAAGTGGCCAATTCTTATGTTGGTGCACTAAGCTAAGTTAAGGAACTGAGGGCCTGATTCAGCTTTGGGAATATAGTAAGATATAGCAAGTAACTGTGCAGATTTAAAATATGCATAGAGATTTAGATTTGGGAGGGTGTCCAGACTGAAATCTAAATTGCAGTGTAAAAATAAAGCTGTGCAGTATTGTGGGCTACATGCAAAAGCAGCCAGCTGTTACCCTACATGCAAAAAAAAGTTTGTATTTGCACCCCTTGCACATGGTTTGTCCAGGTTGACAATTACTTGCTCTATTCCCAAAGCTGAATCAGGCCCTGAATGCTGCTTCCCATGGTCCTTTGTTTTATTGAACACAATGCACTTTCCTCAAAGGGTGAAACATAAAGGGATCTGTACTGTAATTTCCAAATTGTTTTTTTTAACATACATGCACTGACTCTAACTCCCAACTCTGTCTCATGGTGGGGAATTGTTAAATGGGGTGGACTTGAAGGAGTGTTATTTTAAATCTCTAGTCTAACTGTTTCACTTGCATAACTCAGAGTTTTGGGGCTGAAGGCTGTAGGCACTTTTATGGCACCAGGGTGTTGATATCCAAGATATACTTTATCACTCTTGCAGATTTTAACAGTATTTGCAGTCAGTCTTTTACTGTTAAAATCAATTGCTGCATGGGATTCACAGGTGTTTAACTTCAATATTTCCAGGGGGGCATTAGACTGCATGGGGGGGATGCTAGTGTATTGTAGTGTACAGAAAAAATGTGATATAGTTTCACTTCTATGCTGCTCTTAGGACCAAGACAGTTCCAGGCATCTGCTTTGCCTTTTTCCCTGTCTCATTGGCTGCAGAGCAACACAGGGGCTGGCGAAAGACAGCTGTTTCCACTGGACCTTTTAATTAGGAGGTCCCGCTAATTGCGACATCTGTCCAATGACAATGGTGATCCACCCTTGTTTGACTTCAAAGGAATCATTGCCTTCTCCGCTGCTGCTGCACTGCTCCTGTCTCTCTCCTCTCCAACCGACACCTGCCAACTGCCCACTCCCAACTGTCTGTTAGTGGCACCTGGCAGGGTCCTGGGCTCTTCAGTTGCCCATGCATGGTGACTGAGATGCTTTACCAGTACGTGGGCACCCAGAGTCTCTCCCCTGTGCATCCACTGACACTGACGCTGAATTTAAGTGAAATATGTAATAAAGGGGTATTCTAATAATCCAGTTCAGCCCATGTTCACAAAGTAATGCTACATACAATGAAGGAACAATGAAAATACATTTTCTTTCATATATTTGACAAACAAAAGGGGTTCCCACAATAAGGTATAGAGGCACTTAGTGGAGGGTATTACAAGAGCAGTGGATAACCAGATATATCTACATACAAGTGGATGAAGGCAGCAGATCTGGCTGTTGGTAAGTTGTTTGTCCATCAATTTGGGATACCCCAAACCACATGAAGAGCCCAAGTTCTCCTGTGGTTGGCTCTATCATTATATAATTATCATGTCATCTTGCCACAAGTTACATAGAGCACCAGCAGACAAGCCTAGAAACAGTTTTTAAATGATGCGTGTTCTTTCATTGATGTGACCTATCAGCAGATTGCCAGCCTGTCCAGTGCCCAGAGAAAATTGATCCTCTTGGATGATGATTTGGATGAATTGGGTAGCAGGGCAGTGTGAGTTGGCACAGTATTGAAGGGCCTGCTGCTCTTATATGGGGTTGCCGACAGTCTTCGTGGGGCTGGTATGTAATATATGGAGTGACACATATTTGGAGGGGCTGCTATGTAAAATGGAGTGAAGTCTGCAATGGAATCATATACACTAATATAACATTTTGCTATGGGCCCACAAATGTCTGCTTACACCCCTGAAAGGAATAATAAGGATGCTGAATATGCACTGCTAAGAATAAGGCAATGTGGCTCTGTGGTAAGTAGGACTTTCTGCCCTTATCGCAGCTTGCTGAGAACGCGTTATCCTATTGGTCCAGATTCACTTAGCCTTGATACCTTACCACATGAAGAAAAAGGTTGTAGCCTCTGACTTTTACTCCCAGAGCTATTCAGTTACAAGCGCTTTTCCTTGAGCAGTAATTCCGGGTCTAACGTTCGATAACCCGTAGTTTCTGGGATAAGTCCCCGTCCTAATGATTAACAAATTAGCCGCCACAGTTATAAGGGCAGAAAGCCATACGCAGATTTCTGTTTGAGCCTCAGGAGGGGGCAAACAGAAATCCGCATTGTGTGCAGCCTGAGGGTTTATCGCTAGCTGCCGTCGGCTGCAATTGAATGGCCCCCGCCACTACTACAAGCCTGCTATAATTAGCATGGCTAATTGAATCCAGTCCTTAAACTTATAGACTGCAAACACATCTGGGATGATAGTGGAGTCTATTCATTCTATTCTGTGGCAAAGCTGTGGAAGAAACCTGGCTAAATAACATTGTTAGAGTTTCTGGGCAGAACAAAAATGATTGGCGGAATTCTTTGCCGAACACTTAAGGCCAAATTCTGCCATAGAATCGCACATAATTCTGTAGCCGACCGTAATACTTCATGGAGCAGTTTTGAAAACTCTGCTGATATCTACACACTATACACTACACACTATACACTACACACTATACACATATGCAGCCAATCGCCACATTTTGCCTTCTGGTATATGGATAACCATGGCTGCTAGCATAAGTACAAAGCAAAATGATCTGTTTTTGACAACCTCATGTGTTTCGCTTTCAATTGTCCAATCACAATGGCGTCATACTGCAGCGCCAAGAAAATCTGCAGAAGCATTGCTCCCTGTCGGAATAAGTCAAAAGCCGGGTACACACTAGACGATATATCGTCCGATCCGGCAGATCAGACAACATATCGTCCACATCGTGCAGTGTGTACCCACTATGTCGCTGACAATGCATGCTCCCGTATCCATGCAGGTCCGACAGGCGATATCGTCAGTGGGGGTCATGCTGCCGAATGCAGCATGGCCCCCGCTGTCGCGCTGTTGCTCCTGGCATTGGCAAGTGTGTACGCACTTGCCTATGTCGGGACCTGCCACCTACGATATCGTGCTGGGTAGACATCGGCTAATGTGTACCCAGCATGAGCATTTTTTCCTACTTGGCAGCACTAAAATGTGTATTATGTAAGATCTTTGCTCTATAATTCCAAAAGAAAACAGACTTTTGGGTAATAGCATTAACATGCCATTTCTTTATAGCAATGCCTCACACAGTGGGATCATAGAGCCTGACACAGGCTGATACCCTCACAGACCGTCCACCTACAGACAAATCTATTTTGACTTTGTTTGCTAAATTGCTTTGTTTCTATAATGTTGTTATTACAACACAGTGTATTGCCATATAAACATCATATAATGTTATGTACATTTTTAGTATGAATAAGATAAATATTTTAACGCAGTCACATAAATAAAGTACTGAAAACCACTAAATGCAAGCCATGTGTATGTAATGTCAGCACTTGTAAGCTACCACACAGCCAAAGTATCTCACATCACACAGTGCATCTATAGTGGAAATCTCTGGCCATAGCTGAGCACACAGAGATGTCTGCTGGGATAAAAAAAAAACATGGCTAATTCTTTCAAGCTCCATCTGTGGGTATGATAAAGTGTGTCCATTATGGAAGACTACCAAGTTAAATTAATTATATTTCTCCATTATAGTACAGCCTTCTGAAGATGATTGCAATTTCCTCCTTAAATGCCATTATCCCTAAGTCTATTTTGAAGATGATGCAATTGAGGTGAGCTTAATGTAAGTTTAACAATACAAATAACACTTCCCTGCATGTATGTTTTATAAGTGCATGTAAAGGCTATATCATCTTGCCATGGCTCCTATATAAACAAGCATTGTAACATTTTTTTTTAGATTTAAACAAACCCGTGTCTGTTTAGATTTCTTTCTTCAGTGATATCTTGGATCAATAGTTCAGTTTCATGTTGTTATGCTATTAGTAGTTACCAAAGCCCATTACCTCACCATACCAGCCTGGCTACTGTATTTTTATGTGCTGTAAAAACTTCAAAACAAGGCCGGACTAAACCTATAGCAGCCCACAGAAGTGTGTGGTCAAACCTGAATAGTATGTCTTAATGGGGATTTCCATATCTTTCCACCTTTTTATACTTTCCCCCAGTAACCACTTGGTGAGGTCTCTGTATACTTGGATGTCTAGTGTTACCAGATCTTGCCAATGGCACTAACAAGTGTAATAGGATATAGCTGTCAACAGTGAAGTATCTATAATGACTGGAGGGTCCAAGTGGGAGAGGGGGGAGGCACACCTTGCAGCCATTCAATATACTTACCCTGTGTGTTGGCTGGGCCAGTGCAGAAGAAACCTCCTCCACTAAATATATTTAATAGTATAAAACACTCACTTATAGTAAAAAACACATGTGCATAAAAGATAACCACATTAATTTAAGGTCCACTAGAACGACTCTTCGTAGTATAAGCATATATGCCAGATGCAAGAGTGGAAAAGGCACATCACAGCAGCCCACATAGTCCAGAAACCAGTTCCAGAGGTAGTTCAAATAGATCTTAAGTAGTGCCACAGGCGACGATGTCTGGTCCCCTTGCAACATGCTTAACACGTTTCGAACAAGTAATTATTCCAGGCACCAGATATTTACTATAGTGAGTGTTTAATAGATAGTACATTTACCATATATTAATTGTTTCTTCTTAAACTGGTATCACCATCTCAAAGTAGACATTATTTTTCTAGGAATACCCTAACACTCTAGATTATTAATGTCCTTATACCTCTCTGTAATGAGATATCAGGACATTATTCTATTACTATTAAGCCAACAGACATTGGGATTATAAATTAATCTGAGGTTAATTACACATTTATAAAGGGTGAGTACAATCTTGAAGGATTTATTTGCTCAGCCTCCCCCCCCTTTTTTTCTATGTATATGTGTATATAAGGTACACTAGGAGGTGAGACCCCTTCTCCTGGACTAGCACTCCTCCCACCTGCCTTTAGTATGGGTCCTTTGCATTGCAGTGCACACATTTAATGGGCACTATTAAAGGTAAATCTTAGATAAATTTATATAATGTGTCAGTATTAAGGATGTTAGGGATCCACCTGATGAGGTTCACCATGACATGGTAACTGGCCAAACATGTACTAAGAACCTTATTTTAATACCATGGCAGTTGTTGGAGTTTATTATATATATATATGTTGATAATCAGTATACTTAGTGCTTAGGGGTAAATTTACTAAAGTGAGAGTTTTTAGAAGTGAGTTTTAAAAGTGATGTTGCCCATAGCAACCAATCAGATTCTAGCTATTATCTTCTAGAAGGTGCTAGTTCAGTCTCTACCTAATCCTCTGTTCTGCCCCCTCCTTCCACCTTTATCCTTTCCCACTTATCTCTTCCACCTCCTCCTCCCCTTCTCCCCCCTCCTCTGCCTACTCTTCACTCCTCACCCATTACTCCACTTTCTTCCTGTTCTACCCCCCCTCTGTCCTACTACCCCACCACCAAACCCTCCTCCTACACTCCTCTCCCTGTCACTTCACCCCACTGCCATCCACATCTCCCTCCCTGCCCACCTCCTATAGGTTCCATTTCTAGCTCAGGTGCCCGCACCATCACTAAACTCTATTCATATCGGTCCCCCAAATTAATCTTGCCTCCACGTTACAGCAACCCGGATAATCTTATTCACATCTCCCCCACAAATGCTATCTCTCTATCCTGTGCCCTCTGCAATGCCAAGTCAGTCTGTAATAAACTGGTCCCCACCCATGACCTTTTTATCGCCAACTCCCTGAATCTCATAGCCATTACTGAAACCTGGATCTCACCCTCTGACACCACTTCTCCTGCTGCTCTATCCTCTGGGGGCCTTGCCTTCTCCCACACCCCCCGGCCTGGGGGTCGCCATGGTGTGGTGGTGTTGGGGTCCTTCTATCCACCAGTTATTCCTACCAGCTAATACCCTCTGAACCATCCCTTACATTCCCCACATTTGAGGTTCATGCTATACGCCTCTTCCAACCAGTAAACCTCAGAGTAGCTGTCATTTACCATCCCCCTGGCTCTCCCTCCAAATTCCTTGACAACTTCGCTTCCTGGCTCCCTCACTTTTTCTCCTCAGATCTTCCCTCCATTATCCTAGGTGATTTTAATATTCCTATTGACATTCCCACAGAATCCTCTGCAGCTAAACTCCTTACCCTCACCTCTTCATTTGGTCTAGCCCAATGGACCTCATCACCCTACCATGTGAGTGGGCACTCACTTGACCTGGTCTTTACTCACCGTTGTGATATTTCTGATTACTCCAGTTGCCCATTCCCCCTCTCTGACCATCACCTTCTCTCTTTTAACCTATCCCTCTCTCCTTCCCCTCTTTTAACTCTTAAGGCTACCATTACTAAGCGTAATATTCAGGCTATTGAAACTGTTGCTTTTTCCTCTATAATTTCTCTCACCTGTCCTGAACAAGCTACTTCCCTGTACAATTCCTCCCTTACTTCTGCTCTTGATTCTGTTGCTCCGGCAATAACTACTCACCCTCGCAGATCCACACCACAACCCTGGCATTGCAAATGCCCCAGATACCTACAAAAGTGTTCAAGAATTGCATAGCGTCAGTGGAGAAAGTCACGCTCTAAGGCTGACTTCCTCCATTTCAAATGTATTCTCTCTTCCAACAGTGCTGCCCTGTCTCTCTCCAAACAAACATATTTCAAGAACCTCATCTCCTCCCAGTCCTCAAACCCCCGGTGTCTCTTCGTCACTTTCAACTCCCTCCTCTGCTCTTCCCCTCCTCGCCTTCCCTCCTCACTCTCTGCCCTCGACTTTGCCACCTACTTTACATCTAAAATTGACTCCATACGTGAGGAAATCATATCCCATCAGACCCTCAGCACTCCTCCCCCTCCTTGCCCTTACCACCCCTCCCCTTCTGTCTCACCAACTCTGACAGCCTTCTCCCCTGCTTCTGGAGAGGAAGTCATGGCCCTCATCTGGTCCTCCCCTCTTTCCACCTCCCCTCTTGACCTTATCCCTTCCCGTCTCCTCTCCCACCTGTCTCCTTCTGCCTGTTCCCATCTGGCTCACCTCCTTAATCTCTCCCTATCATCTGGCACTGTCCCTTCTGCATTCAAACATGCTCTTGTCTCCCCCATTCTTAAAAAACCTACACTTGATCCTAACATATCAACTATCGACCCATCTCTCTTCTCCCTTTTGCTTCCAAACTCCTTGAGCGTATTGTCTACAACCGCCTTACCACCTTTCTTTCCTCCCACTCCCTCCTTGACTCATTTCAATCTGGCTTCCAATCTCTCCACTCCACTGAAACTGCCCTCACGAAAGTCAGCAACAACCTCCTTGCTGCCAAATCTAAGGGCCACTACTCTTTGCTCATTCTCCTTGACCTCTCTGCTGCATTTGACACTGTAGACCACTGTCTCCTCCTGCAAATCCTTTACTCTCTCGGTTTATGAGGCACTGCTCTCTCCTGGCTTTCCTCCTACCTCTCTGATCGTTACTTTGCTGTGTCCTCTCATGACTCCTGTTCCCCCCCACTTCCACTAACAGTAGGAGTTCCCCAAGGTTCTGTTCTTGGACCTCTCCTTTTCTCCCTATATACACCCTCTTTAGGTGAACTCATTAACTCCTTTGACCTCCAATATAATTTCTATGCTGATGATACTCAAATTTACCTTTCCACCCCTGAGCTCTCCCCCTCGCTCCTTACCCGTATCTCCAACTGTCTCTCTGCTGTCTCTTCATGGATGTTCCAGCGCTTTCTTAGACTTAACATGTCTACGACTGAGCTGATCATCTTCCCACCCTCTTCCACTACATCACTTCCCACAATTTCATTATCTATTGATGGCACAACTATCTCCTCTAGCCCCAAAGTGCGCTGTCTTGGAGTTATCCTAGACTCCTCCCTCTCCTTTAAACCGCACATTCAGCACCTCTCGCAGTCCTGCCGTTTTCACCTAAAAAATATCTCCAGGATTAGACCCTTCCTCACCCAGGATGCCACTAAAACCCTCATCCACTCACTGGTCATATCCAGATTGGACTACTGTAACCTTCTCCTAGCTGGCCTCCTAGTCTCTCACCTCTCTCCACTACAATCGGTTCTCAATGCTGCTGCTCGGCTCATCTTCCTCTCCAGATGTTCTACATCTGCTTCCCGTCTCCTTCAAGCCAATTCAAGTTCTTACATTCGCCTACAAAGCCCTCACCAAATCCTCTCCCGCATACATTTCTGACCTTCTCTCCCCTCACACTCCCGCCCTCCACTTCGCTCAACTAACGCATGCTGCCTCTCTTGCCAACTGATTACTTCCTCCCACTCCCGCATCCAAGATTTTGCCCGTGCTGCTCCCTACCTTTGGAATGCTCTTCCTCTCCCTATCAGACTCTCCACATCTCTACAAATCTTCAAACGGGCTCTCAAGACCCACTACTTCATCAAGGCCTTTCAGCACTCATCCTAACCCACCTCATGCTCTTTCCTTCCTATCTTCCCCTTCTGTGTCACACCTGTCTGTGTGCCCCTACCCTTAGAATGTAAGCTCTCATGAGCAGGGACCTCTTCCCTCATGTGCTTCTCTTTACATTTTCTTCTACTCCCCATTAGGGCACCTAACACGGGACTGCCAACTCCCGGCAGCTTATTGTGAGTTCCTTAATCACTATTTCAGCAATGTATATAAGTCATGTCCTTGTCCTGCACTGTAATGTACTGTAAAGTTACTTGTTTCTTGTTCACCTATTAGTTCTATGTACTATGTAAGGCGCTGCGGTACACTTGTGGCGCCATATAAATAAAGTATAATAATAATAATAATAATAATCTTTTCAGTTTGATTGGTACACCGAATCATTCAAACTACCCACAAGCTACTGTCCCAGAGCATGTTGTGCACCAGTCAGGTGAAGAGCCGGGTATATCCCGATAGTGGATTTACCAACAGGAGGAGATCCCGACTGGGGCAGGTAAGTATTCTAGCCCTCCCCTGTCCCCTTAGTGCCTAACCCTAACCTCCTGCCATCAATAGATATCTTGGGGCCCGGTACACACATATTTTTGGGGCCCCCTCATCACTGTAGGTACAAAGTTGAAATAAGCAGGGTAATGTACAGGGATGTGTAATTGGTGCTCTCTCCACTCCCACACCCCAAACATTCTTCCATGAAAGTAATTTCTCTATCTCAGACCCTTCCTTGGAAGATTGAATGACAACCCCCCCCAAGTTTTCCCATGGAAGCCTTTTTCCACCCTTCTCCACCCTGACTTCTATTAGGGAAAGCTAAGACCAAACTGCTTTCCCCTTGCAGGGTTGTAGCTAACCTTAAGGCACACATGTGTGATGATGCAGCTCCCCTCCATGTGCGCGGTCTGCAGCCTGCTTCCGAACACTGGCCAAGCTCCTCCATCCCATCTAGGACTCTTTGCCACCTGACCTGCATTGCGGACAGGGCAGGCTTGTCCTCTTGGCTCCCCACAGGCTGGGCAGGCGTGTCCCGGCTCCCCTCCCCTATGCCGGCAGCGCAAGGACATGTGATGACTGAAGTCTGGTGCTTTCAATGCACGCTGAAGCCAGGCTGCTGCTGCTGTTTTGTAGCCTCAACCAGGCAGAGGATCTCACCCTCATAGTAATGCATATGCAAGGCATCATGCACTGCATAAAGGGGATTGTGCTGTGGCCCTGCGGAAGCTCAGGGCCTGGTACATGTGTCCCCCAAACCCCCCCCTATTTACGGGCCTGCCCCCCAGGGGTGCCTAAACCTAACCCCCCCTCCCTGCACCCTAAACCTAACCCTCCTGGGGGAGTACCTAAACCTAACCTCCCCTCTGGTGGAGCCTAACCCTAACCCTTCACCCTAGGGGTGCCTAACCCTAATTCCTCGCCCCCCCAAAACCTAAACCTAACCCTGACTTAGAGCCATAGTAGAGCCCCTGTGTGCCTTGGTCTGGCAACCCTCCCCCTTCCCCGCTTTTGTTCAATAGGACTTACCCCATGGCATTTCCTTGTCCTTGCAGTACTGTGGGCCTGATTCAGCAAGAATCAATATTCTGCTAGAACGCAGGCACCGCAGTTGCTAATATCAACGGTGAAATGCAAATGTTTGCAATCTCATTACGATCACAGCATAATATAAAGACGCCCACTTCCCCTTACACACATCCGTATACTTGGGCTAATAGCGAAACAGTCGGTAACATCGAGTAACATCGGAACCATACGCACAGTTAAGGCAGGTCAGACCTCACTCAGGAATTGCTAACTTCAGTACATGCTATGAGGCCTCAGGCTGCGTATGGTATTGCAGTGGATAATTTTTGCACGCCCCTACAATGGCGTTGCAACTCACTGGCACGCCTGTGTACACCCAACCGCCCCCCTGGCACCACCCACAAACGGCACTTCCTGTCAATCAATCACTGTGCTCAGGATCTGCGTAGCCTCTGCAAACACAGTTCCCATGGCAATTGCTAGTTCGCGCATGCGCAATGCAAATTAATTGACCGATTTCATTCGTCTTTACTCCTGCGATTCTTGCTGAATCAGACCCTGTGTCCCTAGTTTTAATTGGACTGCTGTGGTGCCAAGCATTGTGGGACTACTTTATAATACTGTTTTATCCTACTGAGATGAGGCTACTGTGTATCATCATGTTATTTTAATAAGCAGTGGCTGGGTGTTTATTTTAATATTTTGTGAGTCTGGTGACAGCATGCATTTATATATGAAATTATTATTTTTAGTAGGAAAACAGATGATTAATATCTGTGTATTCTCAATTATACTAGTGAAATCTGGGTTACTGCAGTGGTATAATGCCTAACAGACCAATACAAAAATAAATGGCTTACAGACATGAGTTTATTAATTGCTTGTGTAAGTCAAGCTCTGCCAAGTCCATTCCCTACCAGTGTGTCCTAGTTCATAACTGCAGGTGGTATTGCAGAGTAAAGCACAACTTCATATACTGTATACAGAGCATGTTCCCAGACAGTCAATCACATGCAGTCAGCACTTTAACTGTCTGGGCTGTGTACATCCATTTCATGTGTCATATGACCACTGTGCCAGTGACGAACAGCGCTATCACTTTTGTTAGACTGGCAGATACTGCACAGTTGATTTAAGCATAATGTTGGTTGCCCTCAATTTCTTCTCACATAATTATATTGTTTGCCTTTCATTACATTATTCCTTTCATATGCTGAAATTAAAGACCATAATATTGATTTATTACTATTTTCAAACATTTATTTATGCGGCTCCACAAATTTGTGCAGAGCAAAACAGATAAGCAAAGTAATAGAAACAGAGAATTTTACGGCAGATTAGAAACACTTGGCCCATCTAGTCTGACCCTTTTAACTCAACCCTATTTGATCCTTAGTTCTTTGTAAGGATATTATTATGCATATCCCAAGCATGTTTAAATTGCTCTACTATCTTAGGGGTAAATTTACTAAAGTAAGAGTTTTTAGAAGAGAGTTTTAAAATGATGTTGCCCATAGCAACCAATCAGATTCTACTTAACATTTAACTAGCACCTTCTAGAAGATAATAGCTAGAATCTGATTGGTTGCTATGGGCAACATCACTTTTAAAACTCACTTCTAAAAACTCTCACTTTAGTAAATTTACGCCCTAGCCTCTACCACCTCTGATGAGAGGCTATTGCACGTATCCACTACGCTTTCTGTGAAGTTATTTTTCCAAGAAATTTCCCCTGAACCTACCTCCCTCCAGTCTCAGTGCATGTCCTCATGTTCTAATACTCCTCTTCCTTTGAAGAATATTTCTCACCCTGCACTTTGTTAAAACCCATGATATATTTTGAAAGTTTCTACCATGTCCCCCCTTTCCCTTGTCTGTTCCAAACTATACATATTAAGATCTTTTAGTCTTTCTAAGTAAGTTTTGTGATGTAAGTCATGCACCATTTTAGTTGCCCTTCTTTGTACAGTATTTTTTATCCTTCTGGAGATATGGCCTCCAGAACTGTACACAGTATTCTAGATGAGGCCATGTGGAATTATTACTTCTTTCTTTCTGTTACTGATTCCTCTCCCTATGCAACCAAGCATCTGACTTGCCTTTCTAATTGCTTTGTAACATTGCTTACCAGGCTTTAAGTCACCTAAAATAGTGACTTAGATTCCTTTCATCCTCAGTAGTTTCCATTATAGTGCGGTTAATACTATAATTAGTCTATGGGTTTTTGGAACCCAAGTGCATGATTTTGCATTTTTTGGCATTAAACTGTAGTTGCCACATACTTGACCATTTCTCTAGTCTACCTAGGTCATTCAGTCAGTTGTTTTACCCCTCCTGGCGTGTCTACCCTATAGCATACCTTTGTGTCATCTGAAAAAAGGCATACTTCTCTTCGATACCATTTGCAATATCCCCAACAAAGATATTGAAAAGCAGTGGTCCAAGTACAGATCCCTGGGACATTGTAACCTTTCCCTCCTGTGACTGCACTCCATTTACTGCAACTCTCTGTTTCCTACCCTGCAACTAATTTCTCATCCATTCAACCATCTTAGAATCCAATCTCACACTTTCGAGTTTATTTAGCAGTTTGCGATGTGTGACAGTGTCAAAGGCCTTACGAAAGTCTAGATAAGCTACATCGACGGCTCCTCCTTCATCTATTATTTTAATCTCCCAATCAAAAATGTCAAGATTTGTGTGGCCCCCCAGTAATCCATTCTGATTGGGATCCTGTAAATTGCTGGATTTGAGATATTCCACAATTCTTACTTTTAATAGTGTTTCCATCAATTTCCCTACTACTGATGTAAGTCTCACTGGTCGGTAGTTACTTACCTCTTCCTTGCTTCCACTTTTGTGCATTGGGATTACATTTGCTCTTTTCCAGTCCTCTGGAATTACTCCCATAGCAAGCGACTGGTTGATTAATTCAGTTAATGGTGTTACCAGCACCACTTTAAGCAAGTTTTTTTTTTGTGTTAGCAATTTAGTGGCTCTATTATTGTTCGGTGACACTGCCGCAGTTTATCATCCATGTATTTGTGACTCTGCAGGTGGTCTGTCTTCACTCGGCAGGGGTGCTTTGTTGTCCATCAAAAAGGGGTACTGTCTGTGTTGGTCATCAAGGGGCTGCTGCCTCATTCACGGGTGCTCTTCCCCAGTGTAAAAAACAATATTGTTCGGTGACACTGCCGGTCAGACCGCAGTGTAAGTTTGATATGTAGGACGATCAAATGAGAGGACAGCAGGAACCACATACCAGTCTTGCAGCTGCTGCCAGCAGTCATGATGATGATGCAGGGCCATCAACATCATCTATGAAGACCGATGCCCAAGGGCTTAAGTCAAATCAAACATGCAATGTTTTGCAGTATTGAAGAAAAAAAAAAGCTAAGTTAGCTGCAGAGAAACAAAAAATTGGCAATATGCCATTTACTACATGAAGTGGCAAGGAAAGGATAAGGCCTTGGCCTTTATTTATGACTGGTGGTTCTGCATCTTATGATGATGTAAGCCCTTCTCTCTATAGATGTGTGAAAAAACTTAAAATCGCTAAGGCACATGAACCAACTGTGTGCTCAGAAAAGTCACAGATCCTCCAGGAGAGTCCAAGTGTGTCCGCGGTTGCCATGTGTGAGCCTGACCTTTCTAATACTGTACTTGAAGAGGATCCTCCTTCCACTATTTGTGTGCCCTCTGCAAATGTGGGGATGAGCAGCACAAGTCAACATGCTGACGTAGAAATCGAGGTTGCTTCTGTGGAATTGTACCAAGAGGATGAGGAGGATATTTCTGTAGTTGGCGCTAACAAGGATGATGAGGATGTTGATGCCGAGGATGTTGTTTGTGTAAATCGGGCAACAGTTGTTGCCCATGGTATGAAAAAGCCCAGTTGTCAAGTCATCTGTAACATTTGCTAAGCAAGAGTGAGTAGAGGTAAGGACCTTAACCATCTAGGAACCTCCTCCCTGTTACATCACTTGCAGCACATTAATAAAATATAAAAGTGTTTTTCAAATTCAGAAACTTTGGCTAAAAACTTAACAATCAGTCCAGTGTCACCTAGCTGCTCCCTTCTCTCTGTTAGATCCAAGCGCCTGCAATCTCCACCACCAACACCTGCATCATCAGCTGGAGAACTACAGGCTGCTTTCCTCTGATGTAAATAGCAAGTCTTGGTTCTATTATCCCTAACAACCTCCCTGAGTACAAAGTAAACATCTGTTTACAGTATGTTCTAGCAGCACCTCCACAAGCAAGGCCACCTCATTTCTATTAGTTGTACAGTATAAAAAAATAAAAAACCTCCTCCAGATCAAAGATGTCTTTTAGGAACTGAAGAACTTGATCCTAGATTGATCTGTCCTCATACATATTTTTAAGAATCAAAACATTAAAATAAATAAATTAAAAACTAATCAATCCTTCAATTGATCGGCCAATATATCGGCCAGTGTGTATCCAGCATTAGAATCACTGAGATACTGTACAAATAATATATTTTTATATTTGTGTCATATACATGTGCATTTTAGGAGTGACTGCAAATAAGGTATCCTTATCTGTGTGACCAGACCTTGTCTGTGTTTTAGGAACCTAACAATGCTTTTGTTCACAAATATCTTGTCTTGGTCACAGGACGAGATTAATAAAAATACATTATTTTTGCAGCTCTCGCTTTAATAAGAGTAAGGGTGTATTCTACCATTGACCAGCTCTGTTTTGTTTCTAGCAGAAAACAGAACCAGAAAATGTGTCATTTTATTCTACGAATTGGACAAAAATCTTGCAAGTGTATTATCCAGAAACATTTTAAAATGGATTGGTTCCAGGATTACATGTTTTAATAAGGTTTATGTTTACACTTGTGGGAGAAGCCTGAATTATATATGTAATACTAAGGTCAAAGTAAAAGCCAGTACAAACCTGGAATAGATTCAAAGTGACTTTGGGAAAGACAAGGTTATCAAAACTCTGGCTGAGCGATTGTAATCTTGCATGTGCTCCCATATATCACCGAGCTAAAGAAAATACTGCACACCTAAAGGGAATTTAGCATATTAGATAAAATAAAAAGATGGTGCCATAATGGAATGCATTTATTTATGTTGGACTTATTTAGTTATATGGAGTACTAGTCCCATACTTGCTTCCTTTAATTACTATCATGGTGGACACGTGTTTTAATGTACATTTTGTTCTTCAATAATGTTTAATTGTAGCAAGTGATGTTGTCTTTCAAGAAGATGACTCTGTTAGATTTTATAATTTTATTTTGCAACATAAAAATGTAAATAATTTCTTTATATAAGAATGTAGAAAACTATTAACCTACATAATTCATTTTCAGAAGTCACATTTTATGTTTGTAGAAATAAAGTTTATATGTAATTTAGGTCCAATTTACCAGTCAAGATGCTAGAACTATATTTAAAAAAAAGTTGAAAATATAAAGGTAAAAGCCAATGCAATATGGATGTAGAGTCCTATTGTAAATAACGGGGAATCATATATTAAAAGTATTTATCCTATATTGTGGCATTTAGTAGAAAATAAACACACATAGAGAAGGGCTGATGAAGAGTTTGTTGCAAAATGTGAGTAAACTACTTCAATCAAAAATGGACGCAAAAATAGTGTATTTATGTCCATGTACAGCAATCAAGATGCGTTTCTTTAAACAACAGTATCATATTGTTATATGCGTACTTAGCTGGTTGAGTCTGGACTGAATCATTGGAATAGTTGCTGACTTGTTCACCTGTTATGATGATGTCAGCCTGGGCTTTGGCCTGGTCGACTGTAATTGGTTTGCCAGCAGTTTTAATCAGGTGGTGGCTCTTGGGCCTGTATGGTTTGTTCTGTTCTGGCCTGAGTCTCCCACAGGATTCCATGTCTTGCCAAGTTCCTGGTTCTAGCTGTTTGCAAGCTGCCTAGGAAGGATTTCTGGTTTCTTCATATGCTAAGTATCATGAATACATTCTATTGCATATTATTGCTAACAGATATACACCTGGCTAATATACTTCCCTGGAAAGTCCATGTGTTTTGAAATGTCTTATGCCGTAGTTTGTGGTATATCTAAAGAAATTACTGAGTTTTGCAGTTACTCTCATGTTTATTGAATTATCATTCTGGAATTATTATTATTATTATTGCTAAAGAATATATATATATATATTATTAATGTAGTGAAAATATAACTGCATAGCCTTTTGTTATTTGCTTAATTATAAGTAGCTAAATTGAACCCTTGTATGTTACTAGCTGGCAGTGACGTTAACTGCAGGAGAGTATTCTGGTATTCACTGATTAGGAGAGCTAATTGTATTACTACATCAATTAGCTTTAGACAGACTTCTGTCTATTTGGGAAGCTAAGCAGTTAGGGCATGGGTTTATTCATTGGATTGGAGACCTCCTGAGAATCTAGGTGTTGTTCCCTATATATAAGTTCTTAGAGTGTCACATTCCTTTGTCTATATTTTGATACCTGTGCTTCCTTCACTGTTATTACGTTAAGTGCAAGTCCAGGTGGCAGCCGAGTACCTACGAACAAGTGTGTGTTCCGGAAAAAGGGGTTGTTATTGGTGAAGGGCAGTTTGTTTAGGTTTGACAGTGCAGGAGTTCATCAGGTATCATAACATTACAACCCACCAATATTATAGAAAATTACATTATCAGGAACTGACATTATGGACCCCACCGTATGACTGTAACACAAGAGTTAATGAGTCAAGTGCAGTCATTGACTCATTATGTGCAGGAATTGTCCAAGATGCTTGCATTTCAGAAACAAGTTGTTTCTAGAGCATCTGAGACTTTATCTCCTAGCCTAAAATTAGGTTGCCAGATCTGTTTTCTGGGGATAGAAGTTTATTTAACAACTTTAAGGATAGTTGTAAATTATACTCAATTAAGACCTGTTTCTTCAGGTTCTGAGACTCAGAAAGTCAGTATAATTATTTCATTATTGCAACCTACTTAAACCTGCAGCTTAAACCTGGGCATTTGGGCTTAAATCTGTTTGTAAGGAATTATCCTCTGTAGAGAAGATTTTTAGAGCTTTAGGCATTTTATATGATGACCCTGATAGGGTCGCTTCAGTGGAATGGCAGCTGCGGTCATTTAGGAAGGGCTCTGGGTCAGTTGAGACTTACGATACTAAATTCCGTAGGTGGCCCATTGATTCCAACGACACCGCTTTGCAAAGTCAATTTCGTTAGGATTTAACTGAGACTATCAAGGATGCACTTCTTCAATATCTACAGGAGACATCCTTAGTCTCTCTTATTAAACTCACTATTAATATTGATAGACATTTCAAAGAATGTAGACCAGAGATAGGGTTTGAATCAGGTGATTCTGGTGTAAAGACTGAGCAAGATGAGCCTATGCAACTGTCAAAGAAAAAGATAGGAGGAAGGTTGGTGGGCTATGCTTTTATTGTGGCAGTAAAGATCATTGGGTTAGGAAGTGTCCCCAAAAGGCGGAAAACTAAGAGCCTAGGTTGTGAAGGGGAGTGCCTCCTAGGCGCCATGAAGAGTAAAGCCACTAACTCCCTACTATCACACTTCTGTCCACTGACAAGAAATGCTTTGATTGACTGTGGGACTGCAGGTCATTTTATTGGTCAGCAAGTTCAAAAACTTAAAATTCTTGTAGAGAGACTTCAAGTTCCTCTTTCTGTAACAGGATTGGATGGGCAACTTTTGTCTTGTAAAACTGTATCTTTTGTTACCGTCCCAATAGAAATGTTCCTGGGAGTTTACATAGGGAATCCACTAGTTTTTTGTTATTGTCTCCTGTATTTCCTTTGGTTTTGGGGTTTCCCTGGTTATGTCAGCATAACCCGGTTATTGATTGGAAGATTGGTCAGATTACTCAATGGAGTAAGAAATGCTGTATAGCTCTCCCGATTAGAGTTGTCCTCTCCAATCTGGCTGGGTTGCCCAGTACTTATCATGATTTTAAGGATATGTTCAATAAAAAGGCTGCTGAGGATCTACTCCCACATAGCCCCTATGATTGCAGTATTGAACTTTTTCCTGGTAGTCGATTACCCAAGGGGCGGTTGCTTAATTTAACAGATCCTGAAAGAATGGCTGTTGAGGACTTTGTTAAGGAAAACTTAGAGAATGGTTTTATTAGACCATCCAGATCACCTTTGGGGGGCTGGTCTTTTTTGTTTATAAAAAAGATGGATTACAGAGGCTTGAATAAGATCTCAGTCAAAAACAGTTACACTTTGTCCCTTATTCATGAATTATTTTATCCTCCATTTTTACTAAAATTGACCTTAGAGGTGCATATAATTTGATTCGCATTTGTGAGGGCAACTAATGGAAAACTGCATTCGTCACTCATTCTGGTCATTAGGAGTCATTAGTCATGCCATTTGGGCTTACAAATGCACCTGCTGTGTTTACGGGATTTTATAAATTATGTATTTCAGGATTTTTTAGACAGATTTGGGGTGATTTACCTAGATCACATAATGATCTATTCCCAGAATCTTGAGGAACATAGGAATCATGTGTGTCTAGTGCTGCAGAAGTTACGTGAAAACAGTCCTTTATAAAATTTAAAAATGTGAATTTGAAAAGTTGCATTTCCGGGAATGTTATTTTGGGGCAAGGTTTTTTATGGATCCTGTTAAAATCCAGGTCATTGAGGATTGGGCCAGACCCCTTAATATTAAGGCATTTCAAAGATTTTTAGGATTTGACAATTATTATAGGAGATACATGAAGGGGTTTTCTGTAGTAGTGGCTCCTCTCATGAATAAGACTAAAAAGGGGGATGATCCTTCCGATTGGGATTCTGAGTCAGAGTTAGCTGTTATTTCTCTAAAGAATTCTTTCATGAAGGTTCTAGTGTTAATTGATATCAATTTAGATGCTCCCTTTATTGTGGAGGTTGATGCCTCTGAGGTAGGGGCGGGGGCAGTGTTATCTCAGGTCAGTTAGGAGGAAAACAAGTTGCATTCATGTGCCTTTTTCTCTAGGAAATTTTATGGACCCAAACTCAGTTACAATGTTGGTAATTGTGAGCTCTTAGCCATAAAATGGGAGGAGTGAAGGCATTGGTTGGGAGGAGCGAAATAAGATTTATATTTATACCGGTCATAAGAATTTGCTTTATATTCAGAATGCCAAGAGGTTGAATTCCAAACAGGCCAGGTGGGCACTTTTTTTTCCCCAGATTAAATTTTACCAATTTATTTCGGCCAGGCTGATGCTTTGTCCAGAAGCTTTTTGCTTATTCCGAGGTTGTTCCTGAGATTCACATTATTTTGCCTGAAAGAATTGTTCTGGGTTTGGCTAAAGAGTTAGATCAACAGTTAAGGTCATTACAGAGTCAGGTGCCCCCTGAGTCACCGGTCAAACATTTGTTCATTCCTTTCTCCGTACGGAGAGCAGTTTTGCAGGAGGTACATTGTAGTAAGGTTGGAGGATACCCTGAATACTTTAAGACTCTTAAATTGTTATCTAGGTATGTCTGGTGGCCTTCTATGAACAATGACATTAGGGAATTTGTTCAGACTTGTCCAGATCATGGTCAAGTAAAAGTCCCTAGAGGTCAACCTGTAGGTCCACTGACTCCGTTACCTATCCCTGTTAAACCATGGACGCATTTATCCATGGATTTTATTGTTGATTTACCTGAATCTATTGGATTTACTGCTATCTGGGTTGTTGTGGATAGATTTCCAAAAATTACACATTTTATTCCTTTGGTTGGCTTGCCTTCTGCCAGGGAGTTGGCAAAACTGTTTGTGTCTGCATGGTATACCCAGTAATATCTTGTCTGATAGAGGGTCACAATTTGTGGCTAGTTTCTGGAGGTTATGTCTGTTGATGGGGGTGGAGTTGAGTTTTTCTACTGCATACCATCCCCAGACGAATGGACAGACAGAAAGAGTTAACTAGATTTTGGAACAGTTTATAAGACTATATGTGGGTCATCGGCAGAAGGATTGATCTGGGTTGTTACGATGGGCAGAATTTGCGTATAATAATGCAGGTCATTCTGCTTCTGGGATTTCCCCATTTTTGTGCAATTATGGTCTTAATCCCAAAGCTTTTTTATTAACCATACCTCAGGATGAGATACCTAATGAGATTTGTGGTTTGGCTACACGTTTTAAATAGATCTGGAGAACTACTCATGTGACCTTGCACAGAGCTAAGGAACGGGCTTGTAGAGCAGTCAATAAACATAGGAGGCCATGCAATTTTCACGTTGGAAACATGTTTTGGGTCTCTACTTAGAATTTAAGATTAAAGCAAAGTTCTCATAAATTAGGTTCTAGATATATTGGACCATTTAGAATTTGCAGTAAAATTATTGCTGTATGTTTTCATGTGAAGTTACCACCCTCTTTGAAAAGCCAGGTGTCGGGTTCCCAGCGTAGGTCTAATGACAGGTGTCGGGATTTCAATGCCTGTCATTTAGCCCTTGCTGGGATTAGACAGTTGGGAAGCCAGCAGTCGGGATTCCACCTGACTGCTTCCCGTTATACCTTATCTGTTCTTGGTTCTAGGATTCTGTATCCGTTGGAAAGCTCACTGTATCCAACAAGAATTCCTTCCATTGCTAATTTTTTTAGCTTGATGCATTTTCCTTCAGGAATACAAAAATATGATTTGCACCCAAAAACTCTGATGCATTTTACATTAGATTTCACACCATACCAACAATCATCTGGATTTTTTCTAATGATCTAGAGAACAATCCATTATGTAAATAAATACCTTAAATTTCTGAGCTGCTGGACATTTTTTTGGTCTGTTTCCTTTTTTACTCGGTGTTGAGTTGCTCTCATACAGTCAGACGATTTCACTATAAGATTGTTTGTATTCTGTTGTATTGTTTATGGACCCATAACCTGTTGCAGAATGTTTCTTTGTTCATAATTCCAACCTACTGTGAAAGATTGTGGAATAAACTTTAGAACATAGTGGACTAATAAGAATTCTCGAAGATAGTACACTATCTAACAAAGGAAGACTACACAGTTATAACTTTAGATACAGTGCACCTACTGACCCTCCAGTACACCATCTCAAACAATATTTAGCCTGTAGCTGTAGTTAGAGTCATTAAGGAAAAGAGAAAGAGATTTCACAGTGAAGGGCATTCAATAATTGGTGTAATCTGTCCTGCAAAATTATATATTTAAACTGATTCTTTACTAAAAGAAGAGCTCCATTCTGATGCTACTCCCACCACTACCAGCACCACCAAGGGTTTGGGAAATTCTCCTCACCCACTTAGTACCAGAAATGTGCAGTTCCTTCCTTTAGGACTTGAACATTATATCCATATCATCACATGTATTTCCAAATAGCAGATTCTTCCAAGTGCTTGAGATTTAGGGCCTCGGAGAGAGCATTTCAATATTTGTTATTGGCACAGTGCCCCTTCCTTTACATACACACCTGTATTATTCTTTTTGGATTGTTAAGGGTAGCCTATAACAGAGCAAGACCCTACTATAATACTTTTAATATAGTTAGCTTTTTATTGAATTTTACTATCAAATCACTTATACACCCATTTTGCACCTGGGTCTAGGTGCTGAAGAAAGCTATCCAGATGTGTCATATGTTCAAAGATTTCCATACCTCATCAAGAAGTGAACAGGTTCTCCAGACACAATTCATTTGATTCCATGTTACTACACTTTTGTACTCCACCCTAAATTTTTTTTCCAGTTTGTAAATTATCCCCTACACTGAGATAGTTTACAAGATTGCATGTACATTTACCGAAGCTGCTACCTGTAAATCTGTGAAATATTACGCATTTCCTCCTATTGCATAATCTTAGATACTGTATTAGGATTAATATAAAGAGAGGTTCTCCAAATCCTCCCCAAAATACTATCTGTGCCTTGCAAATTATAATTGACATCCATTGCCTTAGAAGCAGTTGTACTGATAAAACCTTAATTTAAGGCTCAAAGTAATTTGAAGGGCATTTAGGGGACTTTGTCGATTTGCCCAGATCTGCGTAACTCTGTTACTGATTATATCCTTATAACAAGCATGCCAAAATTTAGAAATTGGATGTGAGTTTAACATTTTAATTTTTGGATGTAAATTTCAAATTATGAAAATAAACATCGTCAAACAAACGTCCAAAACTTAAGGGAATTAGCTTAATAACTGAAAGTGCATAGTCATTTCTACTGATATGATAATGGTACAAACCTATCGCATGAATGTGTTTACCAATTACTTTGCTATTCATCTGCAGTCTGCAGTGGCAAGGCATCAAAGCAGGATATAACTTTGTCCACCATGCAAGAGGTAAAAAAAAAGAATCTTCTTTATATATATTTTCAGCAGAGGATTATAAATCAGCAAATGACATCAGCAGCAATCGACGCAGCGGCAGCATGCTTGGTACTGTAGCTTCTGTCAGAAGCTCTGAGTTACCACAAGTCAAAATGTTTCTTATAAATCATAGCTCATTACAATAAGTAAACAGTGCCAACATTTAATTGATATCTTCAATCCTCATCTCAAAATTTTTTAAAGGACATTACTAAATTCCTATTGATTGTATGCAAATGTCCTGGGCTGCAACTTAATATCCATAGGTCAAAGTCCTCTTGACTTCCAGGAACAATTCCTAAGAACAGTGTCCGTGCCAGCTTGGTTTTGCTTCTCTCCCCAATATCAAGGATTGAAATCGCTTAGTCACAGAGGGCTTGTTGATATCTAGAAAGTGCGATCTTGCATAGCAAGGTGGTAAATTTAATTTTGCAAAGTCTTTCTTAGTCATTGATGCGACCTGCCAAACAGTTCTTATCTATGGGCTCTCAGACTGGCGACAAGTTTATGTAACTCAAAAACATCCTTTATATAATCACTCAACTTCTTGGCATCTTGCCCTCTTAGAAGTTTAAAATACATACATTTCTATAATGTGCATTTTCTTAAAGCAAGCTTTTATTAACTTCTAATCACTAATTTAAATATGTATATTCTTTTTGCACATCAATATTCTATTAATGCAAGACCATTTTTTAGTAGCTGAACTTCACTTCACACAAATGCCTTCATTGATTAAATAAGGGAAATGATATTCCAGTTTTATCAAGAGAAATAAACATTTATTTTTGAAAGCAGACATTTGGGAAGCAAGAAGGCAAAAAGAGTGATTACAGTGGCAGGTACATGTAACAGCGTTTAAACGGACAGACACACCTGTGTTTTTCTGACCACTTCCTGTTACCACCTCCAAATGCTGACAACCTGTCAGTCACTTTGTGATGGGATCCGTTGTACATCCGTAATCGCAATGCGATGGTTGCGCATGTGCAGTGCGGCGTATACGCGTGCACGATGGCAAACAATCGCCCGACCTACGTGAAAATCGCATTAGTGTCCATCTCTGAATTAGGCCCTAATGGTGCGTACACACTGGGCGATTAAAGTGGACGACTGAACGATAACGATATCGTTATCGTTCAGTCGTCCACTTTATCGTCCATTTTTAACACAAAAAAGATGAACGATGACGACGACGCGCGTTCCCGCGGGTCGTTCGTCATCCTCGTTCATCGGGCTGACATGCAGGCCAACCTGACGACCTCGTCAGGTTGCTGCATGTCAGGGAATGGGTGAGAGAGCCCGGCGCTGAACGATATCGCTAATGATATCGTTCAGCGGCTGTGCTCAATGTCATGAACGACATTGAGCACAGCCTGCCGGGGACACACTAGACGATATCGCTCAGGGAGCATATCGTCTAGTGTGTATGCACCTTAAGTCTTCCTACGTAAAAAAGAAATAAACAGAAAATGGAAATCAACAACAACAATACTCCCTCGTTCAGACAGACTGAGAATGGACCACAACACTGGACTGTTAGATCCTTCTAGTAGACCGGCTATATTGGGAAAGGGCCAGAACATAGCTATGTTAATCCTTATATTTTCTTTTAGCTTACTGAAATTTGTTTTGAGTGGACTATCTGAAGCCCCTAGGATGCTCCAGGTGGCTCTACAGGCTTCAGGGTGCATATTGGGAGCATCCACATGATGCTCTGGGTAGCTGTATAGCAGTTCTTTTGGCTGCAGGGTGTCGTTCCAGGCATCCTCAAACCAAATGCAGTTGTCTGTGGCAGCGATGGTGCCACACCCAGGGCCCGAAAATGTCTCACTATTAACTAAATAAAATAAAATCTTTCAAATTGTCTCCTTTTATAGAAGACCCTGGGATCCTCATTTTGTAGTACTGAACATGGTCCCAAAAAATTATCATTTTAAAACTATGGACATTTTAAAATGTAATAATACATTCATTTTGGAGAAGTGACTTGGGTAATTACTCCCTCCTGCATTTTTATTCCAGCTACTGTGATGTAGTGTAGCATGGCACAGCACTTTTGAACCCTATCAGGCCATTGCTTTATACTGTTGTGCAGGGATTTACATGGTCAGCTTGCAGCTTTTGTGAAGGGGAAATGTTTTCCCTGGATAAAGGGTGCATGGTGGTCAATCAGGATGTTCCTCATGTACTGTATAGTAATCTATAAATATCTTTAAATCCTATAATATGACTGCATTATGCAGTATATGTACGTAAGTGAATATAAATGAGTAATAATAATAGGGGAAGATTGAGGGAATATCTTATTTTGAATGACGATGATGAAGGATGTGTTTACTGAATTTGTCTCGATTAAAACTTGACTGTTTGTGGGTAATTGCTATTACTTACCAGGTCTCTTACTTGCCTAGGCTCACTAGATAAACCAGGGTCATAGTTAAGTGCAAGTAAAGTGATTTAAAAAAAGACAAAGGGAGAGATGTATCAAACTTTCTAAAGAGAACATGTGGAGAAGTTACCAACAGCAACCAATCAGATTGTAGTTATTATGATAGCTAGAATTTAATGGATGCTATGGGCAACACCTCCATTTGTCCTTTTTAGAACATTTGTAAATCTCCCTCTATATCTCCAAGCTTTGATACATCTCCCCCAATAAGTCTTGATATACAGATTTCCAAAGGCCTGCCTTGGCATACCCTTAAGAAAACCACAGGCCATGGAGTACGTTCAGTGTTTTCTTTACAGAGCCAGAAAAAATATGAGGCTTAGCCAGGCAAAAAAAAAAAAAATGGAAAAAAAGAAGAAGATGTAAAGCAGTAAAACAGTAGTTCCTCTGCCACTGCTTACTCAATCCATATGTGGATTTAAACACAGGAAATACCCACCATTCACCGCAATCAAGCCAGAGGCCTGTGCATCACAAAGTGCCTTGTGGAACTAATTGGGCTTTATTAAGATTGTCATTGACATGAGAAAGAATTTCGAAACTTTAAATCAGAACATGCAATGTATATAAAAGGAGATAACACTCTTCCAGTTGATTCGATATTATAAAACAAAAGTCATGCTGACGTTCTGCAGTATTTCTCGTGATACAGATCTCTTTGTAAGATATCCTGTGCGAAATACAACTTGTTGATATGTTGTGTGCTTTTAGCTGGAATTTTTTTTTTCGTCTGCATAAATCTTTCTAACGTAGGCAATTTTTCCAAAGTATTTTTTGGCACCACATCACAGTTTTCAAATGCCCTTACTTTGCCAACTTAAAATTATATTAAACAAGATTTGTGGCACGTATCATGAAACCAATATTTGCAAGTTGTGGAATTTAGGATTATATTTTTACATATTGAAAAACACTGCCAAAACATTTTTTTTTATTCCTTTTTAGGATTGCTTAGAATTTCTCTTCACACATACAGATGGATTATGGTTAATTTAGACAAATGTATTGAAGCCGTCTTGAACCATTCTGCACTAACCCCACTCACTTCATAGTAGGGATGAGCGGGTTCGGATTTCTGAAATCCGAACCCCCCCCGAGACCCCCCCGATCCCAACCGGGAACCGAGTCAAGCTCGGGTTTTCCCTCCTGACTCGGACCTGAAATCGAGGCAAAACATCATCATCCCGCTGTCGGATCTCGCGGGTTTTGGATTCTATAAAAGGTCCCCGCGTCGGCGTCATTTTTCACTCTGGCTGTACACAGTGAAGAGGGAGGGTGGAAGTTGTGCTGCTTTTGTCCATAGGGGCTGTGTCCACTCCAAAGTCCATAGGGGCTGGCTGGGCTGTGTTGTGCAGTGTCCCATAAAGGCTGTAGTCCTAAAGGGGTGCTGTAGTGTTGTCCAGGGGGTGCTCTGTCCAACAGGGGTGCTCCCCCCAAGTGCAAAAAAACAATTCTTTTTTTTCTGTTCGTGTGCGCTGTAGCTGCACGTGCATCAACAAAGTAGCAGCAACAAGCGTGCGCCTGTGTCATAAGTCAAGGGCCGGCTAGCTCGTCTGTTAAAGGGTGCTGTAACCCCAAAGTGCTCCAAAAATAAATAATATTTTTTTTTCTGTGTTTGTGACTTGTGTGCGCATTTGCCGCACGTGCATTAACAAAGTAGCAGCGCCAAGCATTCGCCTGTGTCATAAGTCAAGGGTCGGCTGGCTCATCTGTTGAAGGGTGGGAAAACCCAAAAGTGCACCAAAAAATAAAAAATATTTTTTTTTCTGTGTTTGTGACTTGTTTGCGCATTAGCCGCACATGCATCAACAAAGTAGCAGCGCCAAGCGTGTGCCTGTGTCATAAATCAAAGGCCGGCTGGCTCGTCTGTTGAAGGGTGCTGTAACCCCCAAAGTGCCTGAATAAAAAATACAATTTATTTTTTTCTGTGTTTGTGACTTGTGTGCGCTGTAGCCGCACATGCATCAACAAAGTAACAGTGCCAAGCGTGCGCCTGTGTCATAAATCAAGGGGCAGCTGGCTCATCTGTTGAAGGGTGGTGTAACCCCCTAAGTGCCGGAAAAAATAAAAAAATATATTTTTCTGTGTTGGTGATATGTATGCAGTGTCCCATAAAGGCTGTAGTCCGAAAGGGGTGCTGTAGTGTTGTCCAGGGGGTGCTCTATCCATCAGGGGTGCTCCCCCTAAGTGCAAAAAAACAATTCTTTTTTTTCTGATAGTGTGCGCTGTAGCCGCACGTGCATAAACACAGTGGCAGCGCCAAGCGTGCATCTGTGTCATAAGTCAAGGGCCGGCTGGCTCGTCTGTTGAAGGGTGGTGTAACCCCAAAGTGCTCCAAAAAATATATATTTTTTTTTCTATGTTTGTGACTTTTGTGCACATTAGCTGCATATGCATCAACAAAGTAGCAGCGCCAAGTGTGCGCCGGTGTCATAAATCAAGGGCCGGCTGGCTCGTATGTTAAAGGGTGCTGTAACCCCAAAGTGCTCCAAAAAATAAAACATATTTTTTTTCTGTGTTTTTGACTTGTGTGCGCATTAGCGGCACGTGCATCAACAAAGTAGCAGCGCCAAGCATTCGCCTGTGTCATAAGTCAAGGGTCCGCTGGCTCCCAAGGGTGGGAAAACCCAAAAGTGCACCAAAAAATAAAAAATATTTTTTTTTCTGTGTTTGTAACTTGTGTGCGCATTAGCTGCACATGCATCAACAAAGTAGCAGCGCCAAGCGTGTGCCTGTGTCATAAATCAAGGGCTGGCTCGTCTGTTGAAGGGTGCTGTAACCCCCAAAGTGCCTGAATAAAAAATACAATTTATTTTTTTCTGTGTATGTGACTTGTGTGCGCTGTAGCCGTACGTGCATCAACAAAGTAACAGCGCCAAGCGTGCGCCTGTGTCATAAATCAAGGGGCAGCTGGCTCATCTGTTGAAGGGTGGTGTAACCCCCTAAGTGCCGGAAAAAATAAAAAATATATATTTTTCTGTGTTGGTGAATTGTGTGCAGTGTCCCATAAAGGCTTTAGTCCTAAAGGGGTGCGGTAGTGTTGTCCAGGGGGTGCTCTATCCATCAGGGTTGCTCCCCCTAAGTGCAAAAAAACAATTCTTTTTTTTCTGATTGTGTGCGCTGTAGCCGCACGTGCATCAACACAGTAGCAGCGCCAAGCTTGCGTCTGTGTCATGAGTCAAGGGCCGGCTGGCTCGTCTGTTGAAGGGTGGTGTAACCCCAAAGTGCTCCAAAAAAAAAATATATTTTTTTTTCTGTGTTTGTGACTTTTGTGCGCATTAGTTGCATGTGCATCAACAAAGTAGCAGCACCAAGTGTGCGCCTGTGCCATAAATCAAGGGTCGGCTGGCTCATCTGTTAAAGGGTGGTGTAACGCCCAAAGTGCCGGAAAAAAAAATAAAAAAATATTTTTCTGTGTTTGTGTGCGTCTTAGCCGCAAGTGCATCAATATCACATAAATGGTGGACAAAAATTTGTCTGATAAAAATAAAATAGGGAAAGATCAAGAACCACTTCCTCCACTAGTCATGACATAGACGATGAAATGCAATCAACGTTGTCTGCCAAGGCCGATGCCCAATTTCATAGTAGAGGGCATATAAAATCCCAAATGGCAAAGTTCAGGAAAATTACCATAAAAAAGAAATTTAAATTGTCTGAGGAGAAACGTAAACTTGCCAAATGCCATATATGACACGGAGTGGCAAGGAACGGCTAAGGTTCTCCTCTATGTTCATGACTAGTGGTTCAGCTTCACATGACGATGGAAGCCCTCCTCCCGCTACAAAAATCAAACAAGTTAAGCTGGCAAAAGCACAGCAAAGAACTGTGCTTTCCTATTCTAAGAAGATATCACAAATCCCCATGGAGAGTCCAAGTGTGGCGACGGTTGTGATGCCTGCCCTTCCCAACACTGGACAGGAAGAGGTGGCTCCTTCCACCATTTGCACGCCCTCTGCAAGTGCTGGAAGGAGCACCCACAGTCCACTTACTGATATTCAAATTGAAGATGTCACTGTTGAAGTTCAACAGGATGAGGATATTGGTGTAACTGGCGCTGAGAAGGAAGTTGACAAGGAGGATTCTGATGGTGAGATGGTTTGTTTAAATTAGGCACCGGGGGAGACAGTTGTTGTCCGTGGGATGAAAAAGCCCATCAGGGTCATGCCTGGGCAGAAAACCAAACATTCCACCTCTTTGGTCTGGCAATATTTCTATCCAAATCCGGACAACTGTCTTGCCATATGTACCATATGTAAAGGTGGAATAAGTAGGGGTAGGGACGTTAACCACCGAGGAATATTCTCCCTTATACGTCACCTGCAGCACATTCATAAAAAGTTACTGTCAAGTTCAGAAACTGTGGCTAAGGCCGTAAGCAGTCCAGGGACACCTAAATCCCCTTTTCCTGTCGTATCCAAGTGCCTGCAAACCACACCATCAACTCCCTCCTCGTCAATTATCTCCTCAGTCAGGTTCAGAAGTAGTCCTGCAGGCCATGTCACTGGCATGACTGACTCTCCTATCCAGGATTCCTCGGGAGGATCCTGCATTGCTACGCCAACTGCTGCCACCACTGCTGTTGCTGCTGGGAGTCGTTCATCATCCCAGAGAGGAAGTAGGAACACCTCTACTTCTTTTACTAAGCAATTGATCCTCCAACAGTCCTTAGCGAGGAGGTTGAAGTAAGACAGCAGTCATTCTGATGCAAAGCGGATAAGTGAGGCCTTGACAGCTATGTTGGTGTTAGACGTGCTTCTGGTATCCGCCATTAGTGCAGTGGGATTTAGACAATTGATGGAGGTAGTATGTCCCCAGTACCAAATCCCATCTAGATTCCAGTTCACTAGGCAGGCAACACCGAGAATGTACAGAGACATCAGAGAAAGTGTCCTCAGTGTCCTAAAAAATGCGGTTGTACCCAATGTCCACTTAACCACAGACATGTGGACAAGTAGAATAGGGCAGACTAAGGACTATATGACTGTGACAGCCCACTGGGTAGATGCCTTATGCAGCAACAACAGCAGCGTCACCAGTAGCAGCATCTCTGAGACGCCAGCTCATTCCAATGTAGGCTACGCCGACAACCTCTTAGAGAAACTGAGGGAAATCATCGCCCAGTGGCTTACCCCACTTAGACTCTCCTGGGGATTTGTGATATCTGACAACGCCACCAATATTGTGCGGGCATTACATCTGGGCAAATTCCAGCACGTCCCATGTTTTGCTCACACAATAAATTTGGTGGTGCAGAATTTTTTGAAACACAAGCACGTGCAGGAGACGCTTTGGGTGGACTGAAAAATTTCTGGACATTTTCGCCATTCAGCGACTACGTGCCGAAGACTGGAGCACCAGCAAACACTCTTGAACCTGCCCTGCCATCACCTGAAGCAAGAGGTTGTGATACGGTGGAACTCAACCCTCTATATGCTTCAGAGGATGGAGGAGCAGCAAAAGGCCATTCAAGCCTATACATCAACCTATGAAATAGGCAAAGGAAGGGGTATACACCTGACTCAAGCACAGTGGAGAATGATTTTGGTGTTGTGCAAGGTTCTCCAGCCCTTTGAACTTGCCACACGTGAAGTCAGTTCAGACAATACCAGCTTGAGTCAGCTTGAGTCAGGTCATTCCCCTCATCAGGCTTTTGCAGAAGCAGCTGGAGAAAGTGAAGGAGGAGCTAAGATGAAGCGATTCCGCTCGGCATTTGAGACTTGTGGATGAAGCCCTTCATTCGCTTTGCCAGGTTTTGAGGGTGGTCAATCTGTTGACATCAGACCACTACATTTTGGCCACTGACATCGATCCTAGGTTTAAAGCCAATGTGATTTCTCTCTTTCCAGCCGACACAAGCCTGCAGAGGTGCAAAGACCTGCTGGTGAAAACACTGTCAGCTGCAGCGGAACGTGACACGTCAACAGCTCCTTCTTCATTTTTTCCCACAACTGGGGCTGCCAGGAAACAACTTAGGTATCCTAAGCAACCCGCTGGCGATGATGCAGGGCAGACAGGAACAAGTTTGGACATCTGGTGCGGATTGCCATCAATTTCTGACATGTCTACTGTCACTGCATATGATACTGACATCATTGACAGAATGGTGGAGGATTACATCAGTGACAGCATCCAAGTAGACATGTCAGACAGTCCGTACCGGTACTGGCAGGAAAGAGAGGCACTTTGAAGGCCCCTGTACAAACTGGCTCTATTTTACCTGAGTTACCCCCGCTCCAGTGTGTACTCCGAAAGAGTGTTTAGTGCAGCCGGGAACCTTGCCAGAGAAAGGCGTAGGAGGTTGCTTCCACAAAATGTGGAGAAGATGATGTTCATCAAAATTAATTATCAATTCTTCCAGGAAGACCAGCCTCCAGAAAGTACAGAGGGACCTGTGGTGGTGGATTTCAGCGGGGACGAATTAATACTCTGTAAGGATGAGGATGTACACAACTCTGAAGAGAGTGAGGAATTGGTGGATGAGGAGGATGAGAATGACATCTTGCCTCCATAGAGCCAGTTTGTGCAGGGACAGATTAATTGCCAGTTTGTTTTGTGGGGGCCCAAACAAACCAATCATTTCAGTCACAGTCATGTGGCAGACCCTGGCGCTGAAATGATTGGTATATTAAAGTGTGCATGTCCTGTTTATACAACATAAGGGTGTGTCGGAGGGCCCAAGGACAATTCCATCTGTGTCGTGGGCTGGTGTTTGTCATTTGTGCTGTGTCCAGCTGGGCTGGTGCAGAACTGTAGATATCTCTAGGCTGGTGCTGTGTCCATCTGGGCCCAAATTCTGGACTATAATATATATATATATATATATATATATATATATATATATAGTAAAAAAAAAAAATATCAATCAGGTTTTTTTTTTATTTTTCTGTGTGTGTGTGCGTGTTAGGCTTAACCACAGTACCACACAAGGGACCTCATTCAGAGCCGCTAGCAAAAAGCGAGCATTCACTCTGAATGAGGGCGGCCGCTTTTTTTTTTAAAAGGCAGCCTCCTGGCCACTCGCTAAGCTGTGGGTGACCACCCTCAGCTTTTGCGAGCAGCCAGGTGATGGTCGCGATGGTCGCGACCATCACGCCCATCAGGCTTCTGATGAGACCCTTGTGGTAGGGTCTCATCTGCCGCAAGCCCCAGTGAGCTTTCGGCTCTAATAGAGCTGGAAGCTCACTACTGACATCACTCGTGATGTCAGTAGGGCCACCCACAAACGGCAGGTGTTCCTTCAGGAATGCCTCCATTTGTCCAGCCACCCCCCACCCACCTACAAAACGAGGTGAGCTGTCGATCAACATCGACAGCCGCCCCGTTGGTAGTGAGCCCCGGAGTGAGTGAATTTTTCACTTGCTACGGGGCTTGTGCAATGCACAACCATTGACCCGCTTGCGAGCGCATAGCACTTGCGAGCGGGTCTGAATGAGACCCAAGATCCAGACAGCAATGCAAGTTGCAAGCTAGTGCTGCCTGACTCCAGTCATGCTAAAAAAAAAAATCAGTGTCTTTTATATTTTTCTGTGTGTGTGTGTGTGTGTGCGTGTTAGGAATAACCACAGTACCGCACAAGATCCAGCCAGCAACGCAAGTTGCAACCTAGTGCTGCCTGACTCAAGTCGTGATCAACCTGTGCTCTGGGCCCAAGTTCTGGAGCATAAAAAAAATGAAAATCAATTATCTTTTTTTCTAATAATTGTCTGTGTGTCTGTGCATGTTAGGCTTAGCCGCACAAGATCTAGCAAGCCGGCATGGCAACCTAGTGCTGCCTGACTCCAGTCATCATCAATCTGTTCTCTGGGCCCAAGTCTCTGGACCCGAACCCCCCCCCCTCGCCAGAAATTAGTGTCTTGTCTATTTATTTTCTGTGTGTGTGTTAGGCTTCGCCACACAAGATACAGCAACCCAACCTAGTGCTGCCCGACTCCAGTCGTCAACAATCTGTGCTCTGGGCCCAAGTTCTGGACCCGAAAAAAAAAAAATAGTGTCTTTTGTACGTGTGTGAATTTTGTAACCGCATCTTGGCTACACTATTGGTGCTTGTGACACTGCTTCAAGATAGCAGAAAATATGGAGGGCTGTCACATGACAGGAGAGCAATGCCAAGAACCACATGTTGTAGCTGCCGCCAGCAGTCATCATGATAATGTAAGGCCGTCAACTTCCTTGTCCTCTATGAAGGCTCATGCCTTCAATCCTCAAGGGTATCCCAACCATCATCTTTGCACAGTCCTCAACTCTATTAATAATTATATCAATCAGTTTTGAGCCAGCAAGCTGGATGCAACCTTTTGGCCCTTTAACTAGATGAAAAAAAATCAATTTTGTGAGCTGTGAGGTAATCAAAATTAACTGGAAACGAGTGGAAATAAATGTTATTGAGGTTATTAATAATGTAGGAACAAAAAAAGGCCCAATTTATGTGAGTTTAGCTGTTTTTTTATTTTTTAAGAAAAAAAATCCATATCCAAAACCAAAACACGAAAACAAAACATCAAGGAAAAAAAATCCAAAACCAGTTTCAGTTCCAAAACCAGGGGATATCCAGATCCAAAACCAAAACACGAGGATCGGCGCACATCTCTACCCAGACCCCAAAACACGGAAGGGTGGTTTTGGCAAAACCAATCCAGATCAAAAACACGAAGAAACATCCAGATCCAAAACCAAAACACAAAACACGAAAAGTGGCCACTGCACCCCCCTATGTCATAGTGTTACAGCTGCAAGATCGTAGTGCCTAGCGACAGGTCCTCAGGCATGCCATTATTTTAGATGAGAAGTAGTCATATTTGTAAATGCCGAAATTCATAATGCCGACACCACAGTGTTGACATGGGTGATGCAGGGGTCGGGGGAATCGGGAAATCCAACATGTTGGAAATCCTCGATGCACCACAAAATGACTGAATTAGGGAGTCAGAGATTTTTAACATGCTGTTTTTCCCTGATCGGCTCATGGATTGCTGGTCATTGATATGTCGATTAGTGTTTTTGATCTCCAGTTGGCAGAACGGGGAATTGGGGCCGTAGATGTATGGCCAGCATAAGGCTGCGGCAGTAGAGTGTTAGGGCTAGGCAATTGGAGGAGAGGGCTAGGGTTAGGGGGAGCAGGGGTTATGTCCTTGAGGGGGAGGGTTAAGGGTTACAGTTAGTAATACCCACCCCTTGAATTGTCTCCGGATCTGCTCAATGTATTCAGTACATCATCGCCAGACCCAGAAGACACTGCTGGAGCTGTTGTTCCAGGTAAGTCACCACTAGACCACCAGAGACTTTTTGTCGACATTCTAATCATGTTATTTCATCATTCTCGACATGATGACTGTTGACATGGTCAATGTTGACATGCCGACAATATGAATGTCAACATGATGAATGTTGACAAAATATACCACGTCCATATTTGTCATACTTCTATTTTTCCTCTATAAATGTAGACATGTCATGTTTGGTTTTTGTTGCATAATATGTTATAGATTTTGATTCTTAAGGAATCCAACTATTTATATTCACATGTGTGCCATAAACCTGGATAAACACATCAGAGAATTGGTTGACGTTTTGGTAGCTTGGTAATGCTTGATGCTATTTTACGATACCCACATTCAGCCCACAAATTTATACTTCCCAGTTCTCCACCAGGCCGAGGGGAATTCTTAACAGAGATATTTGTCCGCTAAAGGGAAAAAGCATTTGGTTTCAAGACCAGTGACAAAAAATGATGTATTCATTACTTAGCTTAGAAACATGCAATTTACAGTAGCACTGCCCTGAAACCTTACTTTAATCAAAGAAACATGTTTGCAAATGTCTCCTTACAGAATTTGTAGAAAACAAAGATATTAGAGGATGGACACAGTGAGTTTGATTTTTAAAATGAAACGCTGAAAGACATAAGAAAAATGCTTGGTGCATAATCCTCTGGTAAATCAAAGTATTATTTCATAGTTTATCTTCAACATTGTAACTACACTTAGAACACATGAGAATACCATTTGAGAATCTATGTGACCATGTGATTTACAGCATTTTAATTGAGTTTAATCTATCTGAAAGTGGTGCTACAAGGAATTACTCTCCTCATATTCGATGGCTGCTGTTTGGAACGTAAAGCTCATACACACTAGAAGATTTTTATGAACGATATGGACGATAACGATATCTTTCAACAATATATCATTCGTATCGTTTAGTGTGTATGCAGTGAACAACCTCCTGGGGGTCGTTAACGATGTCTTTTGTCATCCGTACAAGCAGGTCAATCTGACGATATCATCAAGAATTGCCTGTTCAGAGATGTGGCAGTATGGATTCACTGAAAGATATATTTAAAGATATCTTTCTGTGTGTACACCCAACATCGTTTGTCCTGCACTACAGAAAATTCAAGGGAAATCTTTCACCAATATCGTACATACAGCACATCGTCTAGTGTGTATGAGCCTTTAGCAATTCACCCAATTTCCCGGACTAGCAAACTGCTCCTTAAGAAATGGTAACTATATCAGTCTCATTCCACATGTCAGTGCCACAAGACATGATGGTACGTCACTTTACAGCATATTGTCAAAACTTTTACCAATATTTCAGCACAGTTGTGATTAAGTTCACTTTAAAGCATCTGTTCTTCTATTGTTGTAATACAGATGGAGCAGGTTTGTTTGATACAAAAGGAGAGACCTTGTGATCAGTACCAGTGAAAGTTCTGTGGGTGCCACAGGTCCCCTCTTCAGCACTCACAGAACCACACACACCCCTCCTTAGTGAAGTGGACAGGGTAAGGGCGAGGGGGGCGCATTATTATCAGTGCCCGGCTTCTGCTTCTCTGAGGGGTCTATTTACTAAATAGAGATAAAGTGAACGAAGATAAAGTCCCAGCCAATCAGCTTCTATCTGTCATTTTTCAATCACAGCCTGTCACATGGCAGTTAGGAGCTGATTGGCTGGGAATTTATCTCTGTTCACTTTATCTCAATCCAAGGCTTAGTAAATAGACCCCTGAATAAGACTGGGAGTGTGATATTTTGCTATGAGGTCACAGCACAACTTCACATATCCAGCATATCACCTGTTGCGAAGACCCCGGTTGAGCCGGGTTTTTGCACTTAAGATGTATGCAGGGTACACTGAAGTTAAATTATTGTCATTGTCAGCCAAAGAGGTAGGGATGTAATAAAATAATGTACTCTGAAAAACAGTTTGTTTTTGGTATTTGGCCGTTAGCTGCTCTCTAGCCCTAATTTTGACTTCTAGCCAAGTCGTTAAATATATGAGAGTGATATTTCATGGTCTTTTGAAACATAACAGAAAAGAAATATGCCTGTGCTCAGTTTTACCCATAATGTACAGTCAGGTCCATAAATATTGGGGCATTGACAGAATTTTCATATTTTGGCCTCTATTCACCACCACAATGGCTTTGAAAATGAAACAAACAAGATGTGCTTTAACTGCAGACTTTCAGATTTAATTTGAGGGTAATTACATCCAAATCAGGTGAACGGTGTAGGAATTACAATGGTTTCTATAGGTGCCTCCCACTTTTTAAGGGGACAAAAGTAATGGGACTATCAACTCAAAAGCTATTTCATGGACAGGTGTGGGCTATTCCCTCGTTATTTCATTATCAATTAAGCAGGTAAAAGGTCTGGACTTGATTCTAGGTGTGACATTTGCATTTGGAATCAGTTGCTGTCGACTCTCAATATGAGATAACATGGTACCAGCTGCGTGACTGTATTAATGCCATACAGGGGCATAACTCTCAGAGACAGTGGAGGCGCCTGCCTCCGGGTGCCAAGCCATGAAGGGGCTTCTCCATCTATAGCATGTACAGCAGCACTTGTGTGGTTCACAGGGGAAAATGAGTGTGACCACTGATCCTCCACTGCAGCTGTGCACCCACTGCTGCTGCAGCATTGATCAGATCTGTCCCAGGAGCCCTGCTAACACCTGCAATAAGGGATAGGAAGGCTCCCACCTGATAACCCTCAGCCTGCAGCAAGCGATGGTGCACCCACTGCTGCTGCTGGACAGTGAGCTGGGACCCGAGACACCTGTCTATACTCCTGTTCCAGGGACCACCGCTACAGAGAGCCACCTGCCGGAAACACTGATTCTGCATCACAACAAATGGTGGCTTACCAGCATATTCTGCTGCAGAGTCGGCTGAGACTCAGTGAGTCTGTCTATCTCGGACCAAACAGCCATTGTCACATAGTGTAAAAATGTAAATATCAGGCTTTATTGTATATGAGCATCTCTGTCTGATTCGGCGCTGCCAAGGCTAACCTTGTAAAAGCCACAGCGAAACGCACATCGGTGTCCTGCTGTGTGTCAGATGTCACATGTACTGTCTCTCCCATATTATACTCATAATCAGGGCCGCCATCAGGGGGGCTGCCGAGACTGGAGTACCGGGCCCGGGCAGAGAGGGGGCCCGCCCACAATCCCAGCCCCCCCCTTGCCTACAGATCCATCGCTGCCGCTAAACGAGTGTGGGTTTTTTTCTGTGAGACGGAGATTCTTGTGTGCCTGTCAGCGAAGGGAGCTACCGCTCATGCGCGGCAGCTCCTCGTTCTCTCATAGCCACAGAGAGATCACAGAATGAAGGGAGCTAATGATGTGGTACATGGCTCCTCCTAGGCAACTCGATAGGTGAGGTCCTTTGGTTAAATTGCTCGGTCAGCCACTGCACTCCTACTCCAGCTGCAGGTATGTATGTATTGCATGCAGTATGTATATATATATATATATATATTAGGGGTGAGTGGGTTCGGATTTCTGAAATCCAAACCCCCCCGAGCCCCCCCGATCCGAGGCCGATCCGAGTCAGGCTCGACTTTTCCCGCCTGACTCGGATCTGAAATCGAGGCAAAACTTCATCATCCCGCTTTCCGGGTCTCGCGGGTTTTGGATCCTATATAAGGTACCCGCGTCGGCGCCATTTTCTCACTCGGCTGTGGACAGTGAAGAGGGAGGGTGGGAGTTAGGCTGGCTGGGCTGTGTAGTGTAGTGTCGTGTAGTGCAGTGTAGTGTTGTGCTGTGCTGTGCTGCGCTGTGCTGCTGTTGTCCATAGGGGCTGTGTCCACTACTTCAAAGTCCATAGGGGCTGGCTGGACTGTGTTGTGCAGTCAGTTGTCCATAGGGGCTGTGTCCACTCCAAAGTCCTGTGCAGTGTCCCAGTCCTAAAGGGGTGCTGTAGTGTTGTCCAGGGGGTGCTCTGTCCGTCAGGGGTGCTCCCCCCAAGTGCTAAAAAAAATAATATTTTTTCTGTGTTTGTGAATTGTGTGCACTGTAGCTGCACGTGAATCAACAAAGGAGCAGCGCCAAGCGTGCGCCTGTGTCCCATAAGTAAAAGGCCGGCTGGCTTGTCCGTTAAAGGGTGCTGTAACCCCCAAAGAGCACTCCAAACAAAATAAAAATATATATTTATTTGTGTTTGTGAATTGTGTGCGCAGTAGCCGCACGTGCATCAACAAAGGAGCAGCGCCAAGCGTGCGCCTGTGTCCCATAAATAAAGGGCCAGCTGGATTGACCGCTGAAGGGTGCTGTAACCCAAAAAGGGCACTCCAAACAAAATTATTTTTTTTTCTATGTTTGTGAATTGTGTGCACTGTGGCTGCACGTGCATCAACGAAGGAGCAGCGCCAAGGTCCCATAAGTAAAAGGCCGGCTGGCTTGTCCGTTAAAGGGTGCTGTAACACCCAAAGGGCACTCCAAACAAAATAAAAAAATATTTTTTTTTGTGTTTGTGAATTGTGTGCGCAGTAGCCGCACGTGCATCAACAAAGTAGTGCCAAGCGTGCGCTTGTGTCATAAGTAAAGGGCCGGCTGGCTTGACTGTTAAAGGGTGCTGTAACCCCCAAAGTACACTCCAAACAAAATAAAAAAATATTTTCTGTGTTTGTGAATTGTGTGCGCAGTAGCCGCACGTGCATCAACAAAGTAGTGCCAAGCGTGCGCCTGTGTCCCATAAATAAAGGGCCAGCTGGATTGACCGCTAAAGGGTGCTGTAACCCCCAAAGGGCACTCCAAACAAAATAAAAAAATATTTTCTGTGTTTGTGAATTGTGTGCACTGTAGACGCACGTGCATCAACAAAGGAGCAGCGCCAAGCGTGCGCCTGTGTCCCATAAGTAAAGAGCCGGCTGGCTCATTTCTTAAAGGGTGGTGTAACCCACAAAGTGCACTACTCTCCAGCAAAAATAAAAAAATATTTTCTGTGTTTGTGTGCGCCTTAGCCGCACGTATATATCAATATAACATAAATGGAGGCCCAAACTTTCTCCGATAAAAATAAAATAGGGAAAGATCAAGAACCACTTCCTCCTAGTGCTGTTGCTGCTGCTGGGAGTTGTTCATCATCCCAGAGAGGAAGTAGGAACACCACTACTTTTACTAAACAATTGACCCTCCAACAGTCCTTAGCGAGGAGGATGAAGTACGACAGCAGTCATCCTGAAGCAAAACGTATAACTGAGGCCTTGACTGCTATGTTGGTGTTAGACGAGCGTCCGGTATCCGCCATTAGTGCAGTGGGATTTAGACAATTGATGGAGGTAGTGTGTCCCTGGTTCCAAATCCCGTCTAGATTCCACCTGCATCCTCAAAGCAGCAGCGACAAGTGTGCGTCTGTCTGTTAAAGGGTGATGTAACCCTCAAAGTGCGCTCCACAAACAATAAAAAAATTCTTCTTTTTTTTCTCTTTGTGAAATGTGTGGGCTGTAGCTGCACCTGCATCCTTAAAGCAGCAGCGACAAGCGTGCGTCTGTCTGTTAAAGGGTGGTGTAACCCTCAAAGTGCGCTCCACAAACAATAAAAAAATTCTTCTTTTTTTTCCTGTCTTTGTGAATTGTGTGGGCTGTAGCCGCACTTGCATCCTCAAAGCAGCAGCGACAAGCGTGCGTCTGTCTGTTAAAGACTGGTGTAACCCTCAAAGTGCTCCAAAAAATAAAAAACTATTTTTTTATGTGTTTGTGACTTGTGTGCGATGTAGCCGCACGTGCACCAACACAGTAGCAGCGCCAAGCGTGCGCCTATGTCATAAGTCAAGGGCCGGTTTGGACATCTGGTCCGGACTGAAGGACGTGCCAACAATTTCTGACAAGTCCACTGTCACTGCATATGATACTGTCCTCAAATCAGCAGCGACAAGCGTGCGTCTGTCTGTTAAAGGGTGGTGTAACCCTCAAAGTGCGCTCCACAAACAATAAAAAAATTCTTCTTTTTTTTTCTCTTTGTGAAATGTGTGGGCTGTAGCCGCACCTGCATCCTTAAAGCAGCAGCGACAAGCATGCGTCTGTCTGTTAAAGGGTGGTGTAACCCTAAAAGTGCGCTCCACAAACAATAAAAAAATTCTTTTTTTTTTTTCCTGTCTTTGTGAAATGTGTGGGCTGTAGCTGCTCCTGCATCCTTAAAGCAGCAGCGACAAGCGTGTGTCTGTCTGTTAAAGGGTGGTGTAACCCTAAAAGTGCGCTCCACAAACAATAAAAAAATTCTTTTTTTTTTTCTGTCTTTGTGAAATGTGTGGGCTGTAGCCGTACCTGCATCCTTAAAGCAGCAATGACAAGCGTGCGTCTGTCTGTTAAAGGATTACATCAGTGACAGCATCCAAGTAGGCATGTCAGACAGTCCATACATATACTGGCAAGAAAAAGAGGCAATTTGGAGGCCCCTGTACAAACTGGCTCTATTTTAACTGAGTTGCCCCCCCTCCAGTGTGCACTCCGAAAGAGTGTTTAGTGCAGCCGGGAACCTTGTCAGCAAAAGGCGTAGGAGGTTACTTCCACAAAATGTGGAGAAGATGATGTTCATAAAAATGAATTATCAACTTTTCCAGGGAGACCAGCCTCCAGAACATACAGAGGGACCTGTGGTGGTGGATTCCAGCGGGGATGAATTAATACTCTGTGAGGATGAGGATGTACACAACACTGAAGAGGGTGAGGAATCGGTGAATGAGGAGGATGAGGACGACATCTTGCCTCCGTAGAGCCTGTTTGTGCAGGGCCAGATTAATTGCCAGCTTGTTTTGTGGGGGCCCAAACAAACCAATCATTTCAGCCACAGTCGTGTGGCAGACCCTGGCGCTGAAATTATTGGTTTGTTAAAGTGTGCATTTCCTGTTTAAGGGTGGGTGGGAGGGCCCAACGACAATTCCATCTTGCACCTCTTTTTTTTCTTTGCATTATGTACTGTTTGGGGCCTAGTTTTTCAAACTTCCATCCTGTCTGCCACTGCAGTGTCACTCCTAGATGGGCCACGTGTTTGTGCCGCCCACTCATATCTCTTAGCATAGTCATCCATCTACCTCGGTGCAACCTTTTGGACATAAAAACACTATTGTGAGGTGTTCAGAATAAACTGGAAATGAGTGGAAATTAAGGTTATTGAGGTTAATAATAGCATAGGAGCAGAAAAATCAACACATTCTGTGATTTTAGCTGTTTTTATGCTTTTTTTAAAGAAAATACAGATCCAAAACACAAAACCCAGAACCCAAAACACCGAAGGGTGGTTTTGGCAAAACCAAGCCAGATCCAAAACACGAAGAAAGATCCAGATCCAAAACCAAAAAACAAAACACGAAAAGTGGCCGGTGCACACCCCTAATATATATATATATATATATACATATATATATATATATATATATATATATAGTATTTATATGCACACAGTGTGTGTATATATGTATATATATATATATATATATATAAATATATATATATATATATATATAATATATATATCTATAAGCAATATCCTGACAGTGTGGGCAGTATGTGTGTGTGTATATGTAGATATATATATCTATATCTATAGATATATATATATTAATACACACACATATATATATATATCTCTCCAGGTAATACCATACCACCATCAATACAGTATTAGAGAAATAGCGACACTCAGGTACTATCATGTAAGACTTCACACAACAAACAGAGGGCCTGATTCAGAGCCGCTCGTAAGCGGCCGCTCGTTCACTCTGAGCGATGTTCGCACAACTGCGCATGCGTATGGGTCATAATGCGCATGCGCAAACCAGTCATTGCGGTCGGAAATAGAGCGCTCGCAAAACAGCGAGGGCCTGCTAATTTGATTGACAGAATGTACCGTTTGTGGGTGGTAACAGGCGAAGGTGCTTGAAAACGGGGGAGTGGAGATCCAAACGCAGGCATGCCTAACGGTAAAAAGGGCGGTTAATGGGAGTGCATAATTAGTAAAGGAGCATCATCGACCATGTCACTTGGTTGTCTTTTAGCCTGAACTGCTCGCAGTAATAGCGGTAAGAAAAACCTACCACAAGCACTGCAAGCAGTTCAGATGCCTTTCGATGTACCCGATTAATCTAATAAATACCGGAGATGACGTGTGATGCGAACGGCAAAGTGGCGTCTTTACAAAGTAGTGAGCAAATTTTTCGTTTGCTCTCTCAGACATAGAGGCATCAACAAACCGCAATGAGCGAGCGCACAATTTTTTGGAACGACCGTCCACAAATAGCGTCCGGGTTTGAATCAGGCCCTCAGTCTGTGCCACCATTTCAGTCCATCCAGGCTTTTATTAAGAATATTCTTGCTAAAAGTCCAGATGGACTAAAACTTTGGGTAAAGACACAGGGGGTCATTCAGACTCGCTCGCGAGCGCAGGACACTCACAAGCAGGTCGATGTTCCCCCAATGCGCATGTGCACGACAGAGGGAGCTCCGTCGTGCGCATGCGCGAGACCCGAATAACGACGGCCAAACCGTCGTTATGGGTCTCGCACTAAAGGGGGCGTGCTGTTGATGGTGACTGACAGCACGCCCCCTTTAGTGGGCGTGCCGGGGGCGTGGTTGCCAGACGGAGGCGTTCCCATGGGAACGCCTACCGTCTGAGTCCGGCCCCACTGACATCACTAGTGATGTCAGTGGGAGTGATTTTGGCTCTGATAGAGCCAAAATCACTCCAGGGCTTGCGGCAACGAGACCCTACCACAAGGGTCTCGTCGCAAGCCCGATGGTCGCAATGGTCTTGACCATCGCGACCATCTTTTTGGCCGCTCGCATATGCTGTGGGTGGTCACCCACAGCTATGCGAGTGGCCAGGAGGCCGCTCCATTTTTAAGGAGGAGGGCCCTGATTCAGAGCGAGCGCTGTGGTCAGAGCATTCGGCTCTGAATCAGGCCCACTGTTTGAATTCCCTTCAAGTAGTACCCATGAGCGACGGCGTTTGTCCAATACTGTATAATATATATATATATATATATATATAATGCCAAGTTATTGCTTATGCATACGTATATATATATGTATATATATGTCTATATATATATATATATATATATATATATAGTAAACCCCCTCTTGCAACAAATCCTGCAATCCCACTGCCCACCCACATCCCTGCCCGTCACACCGTGCCTCTGAAAGGGAGGGGTGTGTCACATAAGGAGTAGGTCTCTGAGCAACAAGAACAAGGTAAGTGTGGAGGCTGCCTGGAGACAGAAGGTGGGCTCGCATGAGACACCGCAAAAGGGGGCCAGGCTGGGGAGACAGTAGGGGGGCTCGCTGGAATTGGAAAAACACTGCATGGCAAGAGTTGCAGAAACATGGGGTGGTGGGGAAGGCCCTGCCTATTTTGTCAGTCCCGGGCCCCACAATTTCTGATGGCAGCCCTGCTCATAATAATCATGTAAAAAAGGCTGATTTTCACTCAACTTTTTAAGAAAAAAATAATAATTGTATGGGTTAAAAGTAGAGATGTGCGCTGACCCCTGTGTTTTCGTTTGGTTTTTAATTGTAGATTTGGATTCATCTTCATGTTTTGATTTTGGTTTTGTAAAACCAGCCTTAAGCCACCCTCAAGTATTTTGGTTTTGGATCTTGGTTTGTTTGTTTTAAAAATTGATAAAAAGTTTTTAAAAACAGCTGAAACGTATTTCTATGATAACCAATATAACCAATAAAGAGGTATCATTAATTAATGAATTTATTATCAGTTTCTTATATAGCGCAGCATATACCGTTGCGCTTTACAATTGTAAACATTAATAGAACAAACTGGGTAATAACAGACAGATATATAGGTACAGTAGGAATGCCCTCATCGCAAGCTTACAATCTAGAGCAGGACCTTCCTACCAAAATGCTTGTATTTTACTGCTTGGGGATATGAGGCCTTACAGAAGACATACTGTATGCTATAAGTGCTTGTTTATTACAAGCTGAATACATGCTTCTTTCACCATCCAAGGAGGCAATGATACAGTGCTAGTAGGATTAGCCTATTTTTATCTGTTATTTGTTACTTCTGTATACCACCAATATACCTGGCAGTTCTGTATAATCAGATCAGCTGTATTCATGCATACTGACCCCTACCCATGTTTTGTGGTTGCACAATAAAAGTATATTTGATCACCACCTCTGCAGGTAAACCACTTCCAAAGGGATGTCTCTTGCACCATCTAAGCAAGGTTTATACAGGAAGATAAGCCTGTTTTTTATGGTCTATATACTGAGCCTTGGATGGAGATAAAGTGAATAGAGATAAAGTCCCTGTCATTTTTCAAACACAGCCTGTGACATGGCAGTTAGGAGCTGATTGGCTGGGACTTTATCTCCGTTCACTTTAGCTCCATCCAAAGCTTAGTAATTAGACATTAGACCACAAGGCTGTGGGCTGGGTTGTATATTGTGTCAGCTGTTATGTTTTGCCCTATAGTATAATTGGGGAGTGTGGATATGAAAAGATTATAGGACAGATGTACTAAGTTCTGGAAAGTGATAAATTGGAGAGTGATAAACTACTAACCAATCAGCTCCTAACTGTCATTTTTCAAACAGCCTGTAACATGACAGTTAGGAGGTGAGTGGCTGGTAGTGTATCACTTTCCAATGTATCACTTTCCAGAGCTTAGTAAGCCTTGGAGAGTGATAAAGTGGAGAGTGATAAAGTACCAACCAATCAGCATCTAACTGTCATTTCACAGGCTGTGTTTGAAAAATGACAGTTAGGAGCTGACTGGTTGGTACTTTACCACTCTTTACTTTATCACTCTCCAAGGCTTAGTGCATCTCCCCCCCTATGTCTTCTCTTGTCAGACTTTGGGCTCTTTCATTGGATGAATTTGTCATGGAAGAGATCTTAGTGCTGTATATGTGCTGTGTATTGTTATATCACATTGTACTTGCTCTGTAATTGATTCTTTACTTGTTTTTCTTTTCCTTTTATTGTACTTTCATCTTTTTGTCACTGCATTGCCCTTCTACTGTATTTCTTTCTCTGCTGTGTTGATATCTCTGATCTCCTATTTTCATTGACCCCTCTTTTCTCCCTGCTCCCCCTTTCCTTATTTACTCCCCTTCTCTAGTTTTTCTTCTCACCATGTAGGTAAACAGCATTTGGAGGAAATGCAATATTTTAAAAGAGGAAAGAAAAAGTTATAATTTATTAAAGATGTTGAGGTAGTCTTAATAGCCAGAATTCCATAAGTTGAAGGGACTTCTGGTGTGTTGTTGGGAAAGGAAATGAGAAAACACATCTGTGTCATCTTCACCTTTTGGGGCTACCTAGAGTTGCTATGAAGCAATGAGGTTCAACCTCAATGGTTAAATGTTGCACTGCAGAATGTTTTAATACTTATATCAAATGGAAATTAGTGAAGAAACGGTAGGGAGGGGAACGCATAGGGTGGGATGTATGACGCATCACATATGACTGTCATCGCAAGCATAATGACATTCAAGAACGCCGTATGTTTGAAGAACATCACAAAGGACAGCTCTCCCATAAGAATTTCCAAATGTAGGACCGGGAGTCTTTCTGTGCATGCGTCGAGTGACGCACGCACCGCGGGGGGTGCTGGGAGATATCTGGATCCCTCCCAGGGTACAATGCGAATAGAAGCCCATAGGCCCACCTCATCCAAGCTCCCGAATATATGACAAATACTATTCTATAATATGTGCGGTACGGTTTCCAGAAATCCGAATCCACCCGAATTTCGTGAATCTGGACAGGTCCGAGTCGTAGTTCTGATCTCCTGAGGAGAATCAGACAGATCTGAGTCGCAGTTCGGATCTTACTGCGGTTCTGAATCCGAATTTCAGGTTTGGGATTTCATAAATTACAGGATTTCAGCTGTTTTTAAAAACTTTTTATCAATTTTTAGAACAAACCAAGATCTAAAACCAAAATACTTGAGGGTGGTTTAAGAGTGGTTTTGCAAAACCAAAATCAAAACATGAAGCTGAATCTAAATCTACAATTAAAAACCAAAACGAAAACACAGGGTTCAGCGCACATCTCTACTTTTAACCCATACGATTATTATTTTTTTCTTAATAAGTTGATTAAAAATCAGCCTATTTTACATGACTATTATGAGTATAATATGGGAGAGACAGTAACTTCAAATTTATTCAGTTGTCACTGAGAGATAAGTAGAATGGCAGTCTTTAGTAATGCTGTGTTGATCACCACCTAGTTCATAATGAACAGGTCATAGACTGGGCCGCCCAGAAGAACTATTGGTTGCTATGGGCAACATTTCCACTTCTAAAAACCCACACTTTAGTAAATATACCCCTTTGGAATGATTATGGTCTTTTGGTTGGTGTAGCCCCGGTCCAGGCGGTGATACAATATAGTAAGTATAATAGACTTTCCCGAATAATAATAATGGTAATTGCTTCTCATCACTGGTTTCCCTTGCAGAGTTCCTTTGGGGTTTCTGGTGCTCCGGAACATAGGATCGTGAATTGGCGCTTAGCACCACACAGTCCAATACTTAACCAAGTTGTCTGTTGTCTGCTATAATGACTTAACCCAATATAAGACAAGTTTTAATATAATACATCATAGTACTTTGAGTGAGACCACATTTTATTTATTACATTTTTATATGTTATTATTACTGCAAGGTAATATGCATATATTACTTTTATGCATTTATATATCTATTCTATATACAGATATAGTAATTAATACATCAATAGATTTGTCATAGATAACTATACATGCTGTTTAAACTCTTACTTTAAATCCTTATACACTAGGAGAGGCAATTAAATTAGTATTAAGACAAAATAATATTTAACTCCAATCTTACACAACTGTCATATTGTCATAATAATCTGGAAAGATAAAAATTAAACTTTGAGTATAACTGCCAACATGGATTATTATTATAATTGATGATTCAATTACTGATATTTTAATTTTGGAGCCAGTAAGTCTGATTTTCATTTTGATTCACAGTCCAATGCATACAAATTCAGATTCATATCTTCATAAAGAAACATTACCGAGGATCATGTCACAATATTTTTAAATCATTCTATAAATATTAATCCTATATGATTTTAATTGATGCTTAAGTGTTTTCTGACAATGGTAAAAGTCCTACAAACAGAATGATGGATGACCGATAGCAGAAACATAAATTAATAAATAATACGCATAAAAAGTTTAACATTTTTCCATTAATCCATTTCCTAAATGTTTGTTTCCACTTTAAAATAATTCCTGCAATATGTTTGTTTAACACAATGTGTAATCACTATATACATGTATGGAAGAACAGCGCAAGGATATTGTGGGTATATAGACTACTGCATGTAATGATTCAAATGTATACATTTATTGAACAAATTATATCATAGCTTTTTGAAACATAAAATATGGAATTAATTCAAAAATATAAATAAAATCGGAGAAATAAATACAATTATGTGTGTATAGGGGGTGTAATAAAATCCCATTAAGGTTATATCTCTGGTGCAAATAATGGACCTGTCCCGCAGGTCAAAATAGATTACTCTGTCCAAAAGTAAATATCTATACCATTCAAAAGGAGCAGTCCCGGAAATGAAATTAATCCCTGCAGCTACGTGCAGTCCCGATGATGGGGAGATGTTATGATGAGTAAATGAAATTTCAGCGGCTTCGTGCCGTCCTACTTGGGGTGTAGGTTGTATTCCTTTATTGGAGTATCTGATCAGGAAGCCTTATGGAATGATGGTATTGGGATTTAAAAGGACCAGAGAAAACTGAAATCTCCGTGGATAGTGTGATAGGTCCTGCTAACGCGTTTCTCTCTCTGTTGCAGCTTCATCAGAGGCCACTGATTTTGGTTTTCATATTTTATGTTTTAATAAGCTATGATATAATTTGTTCAATAAATGTATAAATTTGAATAATTACGTGCAGTAGTCTATATACAGTACCCACAATATCCTTGCACTGTTCTTCCATACATGTACTGTATATAGTTATTTCCATGCTATCAGACAACCACTGATCTTTTGGACAGCTGCAAGATATTGTGTGTGAATATATTCCCACTATATTTTATTGTTATTATATTGAGTCTACTGGATTGGCTAGCACAATCTTTTATTTTTTTTTGTATTTACAATGTGTAATCAACTACACAATACAATTTAAAAAAAAATTGAGGCAACATTAAAAAATCAGCAAGAAAATACATGCTGTGGTTGAAAAATAACTCTTCCGTAATTGTCTACTTGAAGAAAATTGCTGGCGTAAACACAGCACCTTGCAGTATAAAACTACAACCAAGTGAATATATAAAGTAGATATTGATATATGAAGGCAACACATGTCCTTGCCATTTGCAGCCAAAGGTATTTAAGCAGGAAGTAAAACATTATCCCCTGGGGTGAAATAACATTATTATTGGACGTTGAAAGTAAGGCATATTTAAATTTTATGTGTGTTTGAGAACTTGTTCTCCCTCAACTAATAACTTGAATGCTGGAAATATTTCAAATAGAAGCAAGTTCACGGTTCCTACGTCCTGCTCTCAGTATAACTCTTTTGCGTGTAAACAAGTAAACCATTATGTTTCCTATTGAGATAAAGCCTACAATGATAAGTGGAGACTTTCATAAGACAAAGGGCCTCCTATTGCGAGTGTGGATAATCTTCCAGAAAACTCTGTGTTTTGGCAAATCTCACCAGATTAATCTATTAGGCATCTTCTTTCATTATCAAATTTCCGCTGCCTATCACAGTGGCTGCCTTATCGAGAGCCTGTTTCTCAATAGCTGGTCCATTCCTAAGATTTCAGGTGCTAGCCTCCTGTGCTCAGAAACAGGTGTCCCTACTGTTTCCAGGCTGCAAAGGTCTCTGCGCAGAAGCCTGGGAAAGGGCAGGGATATCAGCCACTGTTCTACCTGAGGGAACAGGTAACTGAAAACTGTTGATTCAATGAATTGAACTTAATTGGCACACATTAGCTAGCAGTAAGTGTTTGGGGGGAAAATGCCTTTAAAGCATCCCAACAAAGGTATTAATAAAACACACAATTTTAAAACAAAAGACGTTTCTTCTGAGTGCTGGGTTTTATAAAGTGCAGGTAATCTGTTCCTTACATTTATCCTGTTTATATGCACTGTTAAGCACACTGCTTACATCCCGAAGGAAATAGACTTCAGTTCACAACAAAAAGCTAATATTCCTGAGCAATTAGTATGAAGTATCAGGTTCGTCCTCCCCGCAACGAGTGTGCACGCCAGTCTGGAATTTGTTCTCCAGTTTTTAATTTTGATCAGACCTTTTGCACCTTTGGTTGAAGGCTTCCATGTGCTTGTGCACACAAAAAGAACATTACTGTTGTATAACAAAGTTTTGATTTAATGCAAACAAGATATAATAATAATAATAATAATTATAATAATAATAATAATAATAATAATAATAATAATAAAAACTATTAAATGACTCTGCCTTATATATATATATATATATATATATATATATATATATATATGGTTTTTTTCCATTTACATCCTAATAGATATTGTTACTTGAAATTAAATGTGATATTATTTAGCCGTTTTCCTTCAATATCAGTTCCCTCAAACTCCACATGGGAGGCAGTGCTACTTCATTCCCTCAGGAAGAACGTAGGGTCGTTGGGTCAGCCATTTTGAACTAAATACTCATAGATATAGCTGCATGGTTCCATTGAAATTAATTTAGCTCACCATAGCGAGATACATGTCTGTCACATATTCCCAGCAGTACTGCGGTGTGAATTGAAACTAATTCAGAAGCTGGCATACGGCATGCATATTTCATATGTGTGTGTGTGCCTATCTGGTTTTAATTTGCGGACCCAGAAGTCCTAGAACCAGGAAACATAAAGGAAAATTGTTTTTGAAAACTTCAAATACAGTGCAGTATATCTTAACCTCTTCATGACCAGAGGTGGTTACACCTTTAATGGCTGTAATCATTTTAGATTTTTTTCTTGTGCTAAACTGCCTTTCTCAGCAATAATTAGATTTTTAATTAAGCTTAACTTAAAAAAAAACACAGGAAATGTTGGCCCTGATTCAGAGCCGGACGCTCTGACCAGAGCGCTCGCTCTGAATCAGGGCCCTCCTCCATTAAAATGGAGCGTCCTCCTGGACACTCGTATAGCTGTGGGTCACCACCCACAGCATATACAAGTGTGCAAAAAGATGGTCGCGATGGTCTTGACCATCGCGACCATCGGACTTGCGAGGGAAACCCTGCGGTCGGGTTTCCCAGCCACAAGCCCTGGAGTGATTTTGGCTCTATCAGAGCCAAAATCACTCCCACTGACATCACTAGTGATGTCAGTGGGGCCGGCTTCAGACGGTAGGCGTTCCCATGGAAACGCCTCCGTCTGGCAGGCACGCCCCCGGCACGCCCACCAAAGGGGGCGTGCTGTCAATCAACATCGACAGCACGCCCCCTTTGGTGCGAGACCCCGAGCGATGGAAAGCCCGTCGCTCGCCGGGTCTCGCGCATGCGCACGACGGAGCTCCCTCCGTCGTGCGCATGCGCAGTGGGGAACATCGACCCACTTGCGAGCGTACTGCCGCTCGCGAGTGGGTCTGAATGACCCCCATAGTGCTTTCATTTGATAGCATATCAAATTAATTCTTTTCTTATTTTGGTACTGGAATTGCAGTCAAAAATATACTTTTTTTAAAAGTGGGTCACCCAACTACACTAACGAATCTAATGCAAATTGAATCCAATAATAACTGGTACAGCAATTACCATCCATTTTGTATGTTACATAAAATTTGCATGGGGGCAGGATTCTGTTTCCCCATGCATTTAGCAGGGTCTTTCAAATTTGAAGAATGCTTTAATTTTACAACCCATCAAGGCCATAGGGAGGGGTGTGTGAGTGGTGCTGTCGCCCCAGGGTGCAGAGCCCTGAAAGTGACACCATTGCTGCCCCACGACCCCTGCAACTGGGTAGCATGGTGTCTGGAATAGCACCCTGCAGCCAGTAACGCGACTGCAGTGCTGCTCGGAGCTTCCAAAGGTCACTTCAGACATACACCCTGCAGGGTTTAGAGCCGCCCAGTGCATCCAGGCAGCTCTCCACTTTCTCCTGCCAGCAGCACCACTCCCTCATGTGACATCACATGTTAGGGGAGGGGCCGGCAGAGGGTGACAGTGAGCCCTGCTCTGGCACTGCAACTCATATTAAATTCTCTCAATGTGGGGCCATGATGTTTGGCTGCGGACATAGCAGTAGTATATGGCACCCCAATATTGGTCATTTTACTGTGCACCACTATGCAGAGCAAGGAATTATTGGCTATGTTTGTGATTGTAAAGTGCTGCTGTTCTGACTGCTCTTACGGCACTTTACAGCCATCACTCGTAATTGAATCAACCCCTACAACTACAAAAGGATGTAGTCGGTATCCCAGGATGCTGGCGGCCAGAATCCCAGTGCCGGAATCCTGACAACAATCTGAATCCTGACTCCAGAATAGTGACTACTGACACCACGATGGTGAGTATTAGGGTTATGATTAGGGTTAGGCACTAAGGGGAGGGTTAGGTTGCAGGAGTGGAGGGTTGGGGTTAGGCTGCGGGGGAGGAGGGTTAGGGTTTGGCTGCGGGAGGTTTAGGGTAAGGGATAGGCTGCGGGAAAGTGGGTTAGGGTTAGGGGAGGGGTAGGGCAAGGGTTAGAGTACTTACAAAATACTGTCGAATTCTGACTGTCGGGATGCCGCTGTCGGTATTCTGACCGTATAACTTTCTGGCAATCATAAGTAGGAAATGTATCACATATTCTAAAGAGTGGAGAAAAGGAGATAGAGAAGTTGCACATAGCACTCAATCAGCTTTCGGTTAGCATTTATCAAGTACATTATAAAAAATGATAGGTAGAAACTGATTCGTCTCTATTAGAGATGAGCAGTTCAGTTTTACTTGGTTATGTTCAGATCTCAAACATGGTATCTTATTGGCTATCCAGCTCTCACGTGTTTTGGATAGCCAATAGGATAAATATGAACTTATGCTAATTTGGTGAAAATAACAAAGTCAAAACCAAACCGCTCATCTCTAGTTTCTATTGGCAATTTCTATACTTGCCCACTCTTTAGAAGGCTTGATACATCTTACCCTTTAAGTCTGTTAAATTATTGAAACTTTTACCAACACATGTTGTTACTTTGTGCTATAATTTACTGTTTTATTAAACCACTACTAGATATATGGATAACACAGTGTACAACACAGTGAAAAATACATAATGCTGTTTGGTCATCTAGGTGAGCATCATCAGCCGGTCAATGAGAGAAACTGTTTCATTGCAATACATGTATAAAATGCATAGTTACCTACTCTACCAGAAGTTGCGGGAGGCTCCCGAATTTTCGGGTAGCCCCCCGCACCCATGGAAGAGTATCCAGATAATTGCCAGGAACAGCGGCATAAATGCTGGGAATCGTGGCTCTGTATGGAGGGGACAGGGCTAAATAATGTGAAAATGCATCATTTAGCCCTGTCCTCTCCTCATGGTCCCGTGCTTCATGGCAGTTTTCCGTGACATGGTCGGGGCCTAATGACATAGGAACCCAGCCCCGCTGGGACATAGGAGCTGTCTCCTCTCTGGGCATCTCCCGTATAGGAGATATTAATAGTCAGTAAGTATGATAAAATGTTTTGAAAAGACCAATAAAATTGCTTCCTTCTTTCTATTTTAGCAAAAGTAGGAAGCTATCTATCTATCTATCTATCTATCTATCTATCTATCTATCTATCTATCTATCTATCTATCTACTTTGTTTTACTAGTTAGGTATTTAAATGTTCTATTCTTTCAGACTCCCTCACTCATATAAATCCTGTTTTATTCCATTGTGGGCAATATATTCCCAAACATAATATCTATAACTGTCTGGACAAAACCAGACACAGTTATTATGCCACAGTTATAGAGCAAATGACTACATGTACATTATGGTAATAAAATAAAGGTATTCATGAAAGGCCTCTGCTGTGACAACAGGAAAGCCCGTCTGCTTCCCAGCTACCACCTCTGACAGCACGGTCACTCAGGAGAAAGAGAGAGATGAGTCCCTGGTTCTGCTTCGTGAGTAGGAAGCATTTGATAAGTGCATGACTTTGCTTCCGGTATTCTACAGCACAGTCTTTGTTTCATCTACACATGATTAAATGGTCTACAGGGCAATTATAAACTGGAGGAAGGAAAAGCCAGCTCTCTCCAGGTTTCCTCAATCAGTGTGATTGAATTTCTTCAAGTATAGCAGCAGTAGCGAGGGCAGTCTCTCAATGACTTTTCCTGGTGCATTTTCTGTAGCTTAGCAATGAGCTCTTGTTTAACTGCTTGCTGTTCCATTTTATGACGTGCAAATTGTAGCTTAATAGATTTATATTAGCTATAAACCTGCAATTTTTTTTCATAGAAAGTCTAACTATCTGCTAAAGAAGGTTCATTATTGATCTAGTTTTGGCTTTTTCCGGACCATTTTTTCCCAGTTTCCCACAACTGATAGATGAGATGGATATGAGATTGGATTTTCCTAGCTGCCAAAACACTCCTTCTTTTAAAATCTTACTTACTATCTGGAATCTGCTGGAACTTTCCCTAATGCTGGGTACACACTGGCCGATATATTGGGCCGATCAATTGAACGGCCGATATATCGTGTGTGCGGTGACCAGTGTACACTGACGATATGTCTGTGAATGATGTCATTCACAGACATATTGCATCGCCTGTACACTTGCAGCAGAGCCCATGGGGAGGGGAGCGCAATGTGCCCCTTGGCCAGCGGGACCAGCGGCAAGATAACAGATGATGGTTGCTCAGTGTTTATGAACAACTGTCATCTGCAGATATATCTGTCTGGTGTGTACCCAGCTTAAAACATTTTCTAAAGTTGTGAGACAAAAGTATGATGCAAGAATAGGTGCTCAACCAGAGCTGCCCAGGGATCCTCACTAGGGGTATCCTAACCCCAATATAAAATACAGTTACAAATACAAAGCTGTCTCTCACTACTTTGTATCTTCTAAGGTGTTGCCTTGTTTCCTCCTATTTACTGTATTAAAATTGTGCAGACGTCGGTTTTCATGCCATTACTAACGTCATCTGTATTAAGGGGAGATGTGTCAAACCTTGAGAGATGTGGAGAAGTTGCTCATGTGATATCTCGGTGTGAATTCAGTGCAATGCGTACAGAGTGAAGGTTGCGTGTGCAGAACTAAATGGGTATATTCATCAGCTAAGCTGTGCACATTTAAGGAAGTAGGCCACCCCATTGTTAAGTGTGGTTTGATACCTGTCTCATTATCAGTGCTTACTTGCACCAGCCCTATCTGCATAGCCAGCAATTCCACCAGGGCCATAACTATGGGTGTATGACCAGTGTGCAGGGTCCTGTGGGTGGTACTGTCACTGCACCACTGTCCTTGTTTCAGGCTAGCAGGATGCCTAGAATAGCACTCTGCAACCAGTACTGCTGCAGGAGTGCCGCCCATTGGCACGCTTACGTGTGTACAGTTGTACGAATCGTCTTGAAGATAGTCCATCACTGCTGCACTTCCAAGTGTTGGCAGCCTGCCTTATATGCGTGACATCATGTGCAAAGGGGACGGGGGCGGCACAGGGAACTGATGAGCTCTGTTACGGCCCTGACTTCCACCCAAATGCCCTTAGGGAACTGAGGATTCCCCAGTGCAGCCCAGTTACAGCCCTTACGTCTCAAGTGACTTAAAAATATATAAGTCTATATAGCCATTACTTGTGTACACTTGGTTCCGTCCGGAGCATGTGTAGTGCAAAATACCGCAAGATACGCTCTGCCTATTGACTTGTGTTCAACTCTGCATTGGCCCCATAGAGCTCTGCTTCCTCCACCGTGCTCTGATGGTTTGCCTTTTGCTGGTATCTCTTAATAAATATAATTTATCTCTATGGAGCATTTTTATCAAGTATCAGGTTTTGGATTGACAATAAGAACTTAAGGTTCTCCTTAATGTAGCGATATACAGTACATACACAGGGACAAGGGCTCTGAAATGAGTCTGTTCCTGAGTTGTGTACAAAATGAAGTAATTCGTGATCACTTCACTTCTCTTTCGGGTCCCTGCGGGCACTACTGCTGGCCTCCCATGTATGGTGGCTATTGCCGGGGGATTCCTACGGAATTGTGCAGAGTATAGCCTATAGGCTACAGCTGGTAACGTTAGCTGCCAGGGCCAAGCTTAGTAAATCTGACAGCACAGCAGCTTCCAAAGAAACTACGGGGTTGCTTCTGCAGTCAGAAATGGAGGGACGAGGCAGATATTGGAGATATCTGCTAGAATCCCTTCGTGGTACATCCAGGAGATATTTAATATTTGTGCAGTGTCTGACTGGGACATGAAGGGGCCACCAGGAGTATGCAATCTTAGGGACCCGCTGCAAAACTGCCTACCTGCCACAGAACACATTTATTGTCCCCTCAAAGGGACCTCTAAGTAACAGCTGCATAAGCCAGAGACTCTGGGAATGTAGTTAGTACAGAAACGGTATGGAACATACTGTAGACAGTACAGGCAGACACAATATACAGCTGCATAAGGGTGCAGGGACCCGAGGGGGCAGTCTGAGGAGGAGAAAAATTAAGAATGATCTTTTTTCTAGATCAAGGGTCAGCAACCTATTTCAGGGGGCTCCTGATGACAGCAGGAACGGATCTCTGAGATCGTTCTGTTCTGCCATTAACTACCGCAATATGTTGTTGTCACACAATGAGACAACAAGAGCACGAACCTCTCTTTCTTCAAATTGTCCAGAGGGACATCTGTGGGACAGCACGCAGAGGGCAGGTGGTCCCCCCATGTGCTTCACACATGCGCAGGTCTCCGGGACATCTCTACTGCGCATGAGCGAATCACCAGGAAAATGCCTTAGTGGCCTTTTTCCCAGTGATTTCAGTAGCTCTGCAGCCAGCGCTGGGCCTATGGAGAGGTAAGTATATTTTAAACGGATGCAGGTTGTGCAGTGTGTGGGCCCCCCCTGAACCCAGGGGCCCATGTGCACTGCACACCTTGCACCCATTATAAATACGCTCCTGCTTACTGTTTATCCCCCCTCATACACTGTGACCTCTACTCCCTGCCTATGTACTTCATTGTTATCCTACTGTACCCAGGGCTGGATTAACAATGGGACGGGTGGAGCTGCAGCTCTAGGCCCCAAATGAAAATACACCCACACTCACAGTACAAGTAGGATCCGCTGGAGACAGGAAAAAAAAAATCCTATCACCACCAGCGGGCGGCCATCCGAGGACCTGCCCACTCAAACCCCTCCTTCCATCACCTCCAGCCCCATCCCCCTGGCACAGGACAACTAACGTCTCTGTCCCCAGAGTACCGAGCAGGCATAAAATGAATTTAAAGTGCAATGCAGTGGCACATGCCCTACCAATTTGATGCCACCAGATACAGCGGAGCTAAGGCATGCTACGTGCTTTAGCTCCGCTGTATCTGGTGACGTCACATTGATGCTTCCGGGCGCACCCACATGGATAGTCCTACATGGTAGAGACTATTTCCACTTCAGATTCTTTACATGGAAATGACGTGAAGGGGATCTAGCTGCTTCCGGTCCTACGTGAGCTGACACTGAGGCTGACTGAGGAGTCGGCGGTGGTCTTGGGGATCCTCCTGACTACCAGAGCGCCATGGCTGTACTGCCGGTAGAAACTTACATGATCTTCCTGGCAGTGGAAAGAAGACCCGCGGGAATTGTAAGATTCCAGGAGGAGTTGAGACAGTGAAAGAGAGAAGAGAAGCAGGTAAGTGAACTTGGAGTGGAGAAAGCAAAACATGAGAGGAGGACACAGATGACAGATGAGGAGGAGGAGGAGAGAGTATTGGACACAGATGAGGAGTTTTGGTTTTGGTTTTGGTTTTGGATCTGGATCTCCCCTGGTTTTGGATCTGAATCTGATTTTGGATTTTTTTCCTCCGTGTTTTGTTTTCGTGTTTTGGTTTTGGTTTTGGATCTGGATTTTTTCTTAAAAAATCATAAAAACAGCTAAAACCACATAATTTGGGCCTGTTTTTGATCCTACAGTATTAATAACCTCAATAACAATGATTTTCAGGCATTTCTAGGCATGTTTAACCACCTCATAGCTCACAATATTGATTTCACTATTTTTCACCAATATAGGCCAAAGGCTTCAGCGAGCTGGCTGGCTAAAGTAAGCAACAGAGCAGTGGCACAAACTCACGGCAGTTTAAAAAATATCAGACATCTATAAAACATTGCCACACAGCAGTGGCAGACAGGATGGCAATTTAATAAACTAGAATAATGTCAGTCGGCAATGCCCCAACTTGTGCCAAATGTAAAGGAAAGAGGTGCAAGATGGAATTGTCCCTCCCGCCCACTCTTATGTGGGATATTAAAAAGGACATGCACAGTTTAACAAACCAAGCACTTTAGCCAATAGGACTGACACTTTCGTGGCTGAACTCCTTGGTTTGTTTGGGCCCCACAAAACAGTTTTTGGAAGGACTACCTTCAATTACTAAGGAGGAGGTTGATGAGGAGGGTGTTGGTGGTGGAGATTGCATGTTATGGTCCAAACTGCTGGTAGCTGATACTGGACTGCTTGTTATTAATTTCCAAATTATAATTTTGTTAAACAAATTGCAGGAACTTGCTGCAAATGACGTAACAGGGAGGAGGTGCCTAGATGGCTAACGTCCCTTCCTCTGATAACTTTGGCTTTACAAATGGAGCAGATGCCTTCACAACTGTTGTCAGAATTTAGATTAAAATAATTCCACACCCAAGACATTGCTTTTCTGGCTTTCTTTTTATCATTACCAAGAACTGCTGCCACTGGTGGCTGATTTACGCAAACCACATCCTTATCATCAACATCCACATTAGCGTCAGATAGGACACAAATTTCTCCCTCATCCTCCTTTTGCTCTTCCTCCACACTATCATCCTCATTTTCTATTATTTCACCATCTAATTCTAGCACAGCCGTCATGGCGTCAGTGATTCACTGTGAAACTGTGTGACAGCTGTTATACTTCCTCTATCAAAGGACTGTTAGTCAATTATTTTTTTTAATTACTTCTGATCACGAATGAGGATGTAGATGATGATGCAGGTGTTGGTGTTGGAGATCGAAGGCGCTTGGATCTCACAGAGAGGGAGCAGGTAGGTGACACTGGACTTGTTACGTTTTGAGTTTTGGAACTTGGCAACATACACTGATATTTGATAAATGCGCTCCAAGTGACTGAACAAGGAGGAGGTTGCTAGGTGGTTTAGGTCCCTCCCTCTACTCACTCTTGCATGGCAACGTGCACATATGGCTTGACAACTGTTGTCCGGATTGGGATGGAAATAATTCCACATGTGAGAAGTAGATTTTTTTGCCTTTTGTCCCGGCATGACAACAATGGGCTTTGGCTTTTTCAAACCATGTGCAACAGCTGTTGCCTTACTTACACAAAGGACATCCTCAGCATCAACATCCTCATCACCAACACCAACATCTTCACCATCAACATCCTCATCATCCTTAGCGCCTTCAACTGCCAATATATCCTCCTCCTCCATGTGCAGTTCCACAGAAGCATCCTCAATGACTACGTGTGCAAGATGTTGGCTGCTCTTCCCCACATTTACAGAGGGCACACAAATGTTGGAACTTGGAGGATCCTCCAGTACACTAGTATTTAGGTCGGGAACACACATGGCAATCGCGGACACACTTGCACTCTCCTCGGGGGATTTGTGATTTCGATTTCTCAGGGCACACAGTTGGTTTTTACGGAGCTGTCTTAACAACTTTCACATTTTTAATTGCACCACCACCACTACTACTACAAGCAGAAGGGCTATCAGAATCAGTAGTCTTCTTCATAGTAAGAAGGCCAAAGCCCTTATCCTTTCCTTGCCACTTTGTGTAGTGAATGGCATATTGCCAATTTTTTGTTTAACTAAAGTCAAATACCCTTTCAATTTTTTTTTCTTAATTTCAGTAAAACCTGCTTTACCAGATCGATGGCGTGACTTAAGTCCTGGGGCATGGGCCTTCCTAGAGGTCGCGGAAGTTGACGGCCTTGCACTACTGGCGGCAGCTACAACATGCGGTTCTTGGCCTTGCTCTCCTGTCATGTGACAGCCCTCCATATTTTTTCTGCAGTCTTGAAGCAGTGTCACAATCACCAATAGTGTAGCCAAGGTGCGGTTACAAAATTCACACACGTGCAATCGTATGCACACACAAAAATATTCGAAAAATAGACAAATGATGATTTATATTTTTTATCAGCTCCAGAAGAACTTGGCCCCAGAGTAACAGTTGATCACGACTGTAGTCGGGCAGCACAAGGTTACAACTTGCGTTGCTGGCTGGCTCTTGTGCACTACTGCGGTTATGGCGAAAATCCACCCACACAAACAAGAAAAAAATATGACACTTTTATTATTATTTTTTTCTTAGAACAACTGGAGTCAGGCAGCACAAGGTTGCAACGTGCGTTACTGACTGGATCGTGTGCACTACTGCGATTAAGGAGAAAACCCACCCACAGAAACAGGAAAAAAATATGACACTTTTATTATTATTTTTTTGAGAATGACTGTAGTCGGGCAGCACAAGGTTGCAATGTGCGTCACAGGCTGGATCTTGTGCACTACTGCGGTTATGGCGAAAACCCACCCACACAAACAATTAAAAAAAATGACACTTTTATTTATTTTATTATTTTTGGGAGAAGGACTGGAGTCAAGCAGCACAAGGTTGCAATGTGCGTTACTGGCTGGATCTTGTGGACTACTGCGGTTAAGGCGAAAACCCACCCACACAAACAAGAAAAAATGATGACACTTTTATTGTTTTTTTCATTAAGAATGACTGTAGTCGGGCAGCACAAGGTTGCAACGTGCATTGCTGGATGGCGCTACTGTGGTTAAGCCTGTCAACGCATGCACACACAGAAAAATATAAAAAGACACTTTGATTTTTTTTTTTTTTACTTTTTTTTTTTTTTTTGGAGTCCAGAACTTGGGCCCAGAGATAGACACAGCACAGGCCCAAGACACAGCAGAAAGCCCAGATGGATCACCAGACAGCACAGTGACAGCACCGTGACCAGAGACCACAATAGATCAGCACAGACAGCACAGTGATAGTGACAGCACCATCACCAGAGACCAGAATGGATCAGTAGACAACACAGTGACAGTGACAGCACCGTGACCAGAGACCAGAATGGATCAGTACCAGCCCAGGACACAGCAGACAGCAGCAGCACCTCTCCCAGCCCTACACTACCCACCCTCCCTCTTCAGTCTCCACAGCCAGAGTGAAATGGCATCTGTTGCATGGTCCCTATATACTACATTGATCATAGAGATGAAAGCTTGCGATCCGCAAGATTTCCGTCTCTATGGTTTTGCCTCGGTCTCAAGAATCGAGTAAGGCGGGAACCTGCGAGCCTGCCTGGATCCGACTCGGATATGCTAAATTTGGGTGGGTTCGGTTCTCTGGGAACCGAACCCGCTCATCTCTATAAAGGACACAAAGGAGGAGGAGGTTGGACAAAGTAATGGACACAGAAGAGGAGGGGGGACAGAGTAATGGGCACAATGGAGGAGGAGGGGGACAGAGTAATAGACACAAAGGAGGAAGGGGATAGAGTAATGGACACAGAAGAGGAAGGAATGCGGGGGGTCAGAGTAATGGACACAGTGGAGGAGGGGACAATGACAGTAATGGACATGGAGGAGGGGAGGACAGAGTAATGGACACAGTGGAGTAGTGGGGACAACAATGACAGAATAATGGTCACAGAGGAGGAGGAGTGGGGACAATAATGACCGAGAAATGGGCACAGATGAAGAGGGAGGAAAATAACTTCATAATGGACACAGATTATGATGATGAGGGGACCATGACAGCGTCATGGACACAGAGATGTAGAAGGTGGGTGACAGAGTAATGGACACAAGAGGAGGTGGCTACGACAGAGTAATGGACCCAGCAAAGGAGGTGGGGGCAGACTAATGGACACGGAGGGGGTGGGGTAGACAGAAAATTGGACACAGATAAGCAGGGGATGATGACAAAGTAATGGACATGGGAGGGGGGAAGTAATGGACACAGAGGAGGGGGGACGAGACAGAATAATGGATACAGAGAGGAGGGGGAGGACGATAATGGACACAGATGATGATCTGGGCAGCGTAATGGACAGATGAGGAGGAGAGAGCATTAGAACTCCATAATGGACACGGATGAGGAGGAGGAGAGGATGACAAATACTGTAATGGACACAGATGAGAAGGGGGAACACAAAAATGTGAACAGAGGAGGAGGAGGGGATAATAAAGGGCATACAGATGAGAGAGGGAAGAGCACAGTGCAGAATATACAGATGATGGTGTAATATAATATGGAACATAGGAATGGGTATGATATACCGCCAGCCGTATGGTTCGATTCCCGTCAGCGGCAGCCCGACAGGAGCAGAGTGCGACGCAGTGGAAGCCTGACAGCGCTGGAAATCCCAATTGTGGATAGGTAAGCATCCACTAACCTAACCTAACCCCCCTAACCCTCCTTAGGGGTGCCTAACCCTAACTTCCCCCCCAAGTGCCTAACCCTAATCTCCCCTCTAAGTGCCTAACCCTAACCACTCCCTTCCCCGCTGCCTATACCTAAGTCCTCCGGGGGGTGCCTAACCCTAAGTCCCCCCCAGGGGTGCCTAACCCTAACCCTCCCTCCCCCTAGCCTAACCCTAACTCTCCCGGGGGGGTGCCTAACCCTAAGTCCCCCCCGGGAGCCCTAAACCTAACCCTCCCCCCCGCAGCTGTCCGCTCATGGTGCCCGGCATCACTACGATCGTGATGCCGGGCGCCAGTCTCCCGGCATTGGGGAAATGCGGGCGTCTACATCCAGACGCCTGGCACTTCACCCTTGCCGGGATAAGACAGTCGGGAAGCCAGCTGCCGGTATATAGGCAGTCGGCTTTCCGATTGTTTCCCGGAACATGTACACGGAATGGGGCAAGCTTGGTGCATACATGCAGGTATGGGGTCTGAGAACAATACATAACATATAGAGAAGAGGGGCACACACATAGACAAAGTCAGGGAATGATGGTGAGTAAGATATAGTTCTGTGCCCATTATGTGGTCAGGGCATGATGTGAGTGAGGGGTATTTGTGTGGTGGTGAGAAGAAATACAGAGGGTGAAATATGGGGTCAGGGAGTGATAGTGTGGATCCAGGAGTGGTAGTGGCTGTTGTATGGGGTTTGCTAGATGGTATCTGTGACTTTTAGTGGGTAAGAGGTTTTGTACATAGTATTGTGGATGGGAAGTATTTTGGTGGGTGGTGGGTGATGTAGTGACTTATAGGCAGCAATACTTACACATGTGTCAGCACAAAGCGTGTGCAATATGTGCCCCACAACCATAGGTACTGATGTGCCCAGCTATAACGTGGCATCACAGCGCTATCTCTCACGCCATGCATGGCGCGCCACACACCACGCCATGAGTCGCGCCACAAAGAAAGTTTATTAGTGAAAAAAGTCATTATGTGTAATACAACATTTTGCCCACCAGATGTCACTTTTCCTAAACTACATAGCGCATGCGTCTGATTTCATTAAGTGTAATACAACATTTTGCCCACCAGGTGTCACTTTTCCTAAACTACATAGCGCATGCGTGTGATTTCATTACGTGTAATACAACATTTTGCCCACCAGGTGTCACTTTCCAATGTACCGTACGGTATGTTCTGTATCACCGGCCGATGATTGTTTGACAGAAGCTTAGACATTAGACTTTACAAACTACAGAACTCTATTAATAGGTGAAGCGTGTGGCCTAGCGGTCTAATGCCTAGTCTCACTGCTTCTCTCTTCTTGTTCCGTGGGTTTGAGACCTTGAAAATACAGTATGTTTTTTTTATTTATTTTTAAAATCTTCACTTAAAATATTCAGTATTCAATACAGTACATGTGGAGCGCATGTCTGCCCAGTGCTTCGGGAGTCAAACAGCGAAACTAGGATTTTTATTATTGTATATACAATACTGTACCTTAGAACGCAAACTTGCGTCAATGCCAGCGCTGACATGAACGCAGACATTATAGTGATTTATTATGACCATCAAGTGGCAATGGGCCCTGTTAAAGAGACTGGTTTCTGTATATCAAACTGACTGCGCGTTTAAACCGCAAAATTGCGTCAATGTCTGCGCGTGCCCAGTGGTCGGATTTTAATCACAATGGAATGTGTGCCCCATGTCCAGTGGAGCCAAGCCATACATTAAGTAGCGCTATTTTATGGCGCATGCCCAGTTGTCTGTATTGCTAACAGTACTGTTGAATTTTCACACTAGTGCCATTCTGCACTGTCCGAGACTTACAGTACCGCACAGTATACACAATAGTAAATTCATTACTACAGTACATAAGGTGCTACAGTAGTGGACTAACAGCAGTTTGTAGGGCAGATGCAGAGCGCAAACTTGCGTCAATGAAAATGCTGTCTTAGACTTGGTAACATTAGTAATTTAATATGTTTAGTAACTGATAGTTGACTGTGTATAAGAGAGGGGTCTCTATAGTACAAACTGACTCGGCGTTTAGACCGCAAAATTGCGTCAATGTCAGCACAGTTTGCGTTGTGGTAACTTATAGCCAGTTCTGATGGGTTACGGTACAAATAGGATCTCTGGCTTGTGCCCAGTGGTGGGGTTGCAATGCATTGCCAGTGGTGCTGTGCCATAGCCATACCCTTGTAGCGCTATGGCTATGTACTGTACGCCATGGCGTACAGTATGGAATATCATACTGTACAGTACCAGGTCATGATTCACACACAGTGAAAGTGTGTTATTATTACACTGACTGTGTAATAATAATATTAAAAATAAAAAGTGTAACCTTGACTGTCTAATAATAATGAAAAGCTTCATTATTAAGCTTCCTGGTTTCGAACCCGGGTTGTACAGACGTCTGCAATGTAGAAGTTCGATTTCTTACCTCTACGCTACAGACGCCTGAGTACTGTACTTCATCGTATGGTACTGTAGATGTCACATAAAGTACTGTAGAGGACTAGGAGAGACTTGTGAGCAAGGGCTTAGGTGATCCGTCTTGCTTACACTTCTCTCCTTATGTTCGAGACCTTTATAATTTAATGTATTTTTTTAATGTTCACTATAGTACTGTAGTTCAGTCTTGTTATCCAACCCTTACAAAAATCAATCTATTGTACTGTATATGTGCCCAGCTACAGTACTGTAGTTTGTTGCTCCATACGGTACGCCATACAGTATACCGCATTGTTGCGCGCTACACTGTGGCGTATTGAGTCTCATAGCACTGCGCATGCCCAGTTGTCTGTATTATACGGTACTTATAACTGTAGTTGTAAGTACAATACGGTAGACATTGTAGTGATTCCCTGACTCTAGGAACTACAGTACAGTAGATGGAGTAGTCTAGGGGGCTAATGCCTAGCCCTACTGCATCTACCATTTTCTTGTCCCGCTGGTTCGAGACCTTTAAAGTACATACTTTATACGGTAATTTTATTTTGTTTTAAATCTTCACTAATACAGTACATTATCCAGAAATTCTGGTATTTCTATGCCACAGTACTTTGACCAAAAAGTCTAACCTTGTTAATAAAAAATAAAAAGTGTAACCTTTCAAGCTTCAAACCCGCAAAAGGGTTGTACAGGCAGCGTAATGTCTTGGTTTGATTATTTACCATTACACTACAGCCGCCTGCAATACCAAGTTTGCACCTGGCTTGAGTGTTTCCTACAATACTGTACGTCATCGTATCTCAGGCGCATGACCAGATCTACTGTATACCCATTTAGCGCTTTTTTTTTTTTTACTAAACTCAGTACATTTTATATATTAGGGGGTAAATGTACTAAGATGGTAGTGCTATTAAGTGATGTTGCCCATATCAACCAATCTGATTCCAGGTATTACTGTACAGTATCTTCTAGAAGGTGCTACTGTAGATAAATGCTAAGTACAGTAGAATCTGATTGGATGCTATGGGCAACATACAGTACAGTAACTTCTTAAATAGAACTCCCATCTTAGTAAATTTACCCCTACAAGTTTCACTTTTTCCCCCCAATTTTTTTTCTTCCGCCCCCCAAAATGAAAGTGAATATTTAGTGTGTTCTGACTTTTTTAAAAAAACTTACGCAGTTTACAATACCTTTAGGGGACGTTTAAGGCTTCCCGCAACATTGCACCCCAATTCACCAAATTTTTCTGCCTGCTATTCATACAGTAGGCAAAACTTTTTTACATACTGTCTTACTGTACATTGCATTGACTTCCCGCCTACAGTAGGCAGAAAAGCTTTCAAATTGAATACAGCGATAATTTCACGCCTGGCAAAATGACGTAATCTCCCAAACTGTTTTTAGCCAATCCTGTGTTTTTGCTCCAATGGGTGAAAAAGTGCCAACCAAAGTTCTCCCAACTGTCATCTCACAGGCTGTGTTTGAAAAATGACAGTTGGGAGCTGATTGACTGACACCTTATAACTTTTTTATCACTTCTCACTGTCTAACACTGCTTAGTACAGTAAATAGACCCCCTTGGAGTGAAAAGACGAGACCGGCTAAAAACAGTAAATAGACCACCCCAAAATTGAAAACGTCCCTCAGTGTATACAGTACTGTATGTCTACTGTACTGTAGTCTACTGTAAGTGCCGGGCAGCTGTGAAATCACTGTGATGGGCAACAGGGATACTGTACAGTATATGACTGTGGGCATCAACCCCCATCGGCCAGCGCGCCACTGGTGAGTGAAATCCTGGCAAATAGGACGATACACCTGGCATCTGTGTGTTATTGACTTTTTGTACAGTACCTTTTTAATGACAGATGCACGTGTTGGGTCTCAGGCGCACTTAAAGACTGATTTACATACATTACAAACACCAATTGTATAAATTAATGACAATTTTTATTTAACCTACAGTAACATGCTTTACAGAGGGGGGGGGGGCGGGGGAACTTGTTTAGCTTTCCACTCTTGTAGTCCTCTACTCTCACAAGCATCTTTCTTCTGCCGCTGGCATGTCCTGGAGTTCCAAGCTGGACACGGATATGACTACTGTACAGTACCTACAGTAGGAGGAAAGAGATGACGTGAGAACAGTCCTTCCTCAATGCCGACCGATACGCCCTACTGGGGGACCGAGGACTACACAAAAAGAGTTGGCTTTTAATTTAAAATCATCACTGGCACTTTTGGCCTCAGATTCAGAGTTTCACCTATACCAGGTGCAGACTCTACCGTGCATCAGAGTGCAAGGTCCACTGTACGCCATGAAGAAAGGAGGATAGGCAGAGACAAACAGACAGTAAAAGACAGACACACAGGTTCTCACCGGAGATGCTCTTGTTCTTCATCCTGCTTGATCCCACACACCCTGTACTGTAGGAGAGAGAATCCACTGTGCAGGGCCCTTCCCTGCTCTAACAGTGTCACACTAATCCACTTCTCCACATTAATATATGCCCTAACTAACCAGACTAACAATTTTATTAATAACTACAGTAATTTGTATTATACTGTAATTAAGCCTGGTGGTGAAATACTGTAAGCAGTGCCCCTAGGCCCACAGCCCATAATATAACGATAAAAAAAAAAATACATGAAACAAGACAATATTTGGGTGCCCCAGATGGAGGTGAACACCAGCTGTGTGAATACGATAACAGAGCACTAACATTACCAAAAATCTCACCTTATCCTGATGTCGAAGGGACCGCCGCTCTAACCATACAGTAGATGTACAGTAGAAGCCTGTCTCTCAATTCACAGTGCACCCACTACTGTATGTCTGCAACTATGGATGTGGATGTTGAAGCAGCCACTACTACTGTACTGTATATGAACTAAAGGAACCTGAAAACTTGAAACATCTGCATTACAAATGGCAACATCAAGCGCAGTAGCAGAAAGTGGCAGCTGCAGCACAATCTGTGATGATGCCAATGTGTGCCTTGGAACAGGGGTCAATGTACAGTAGGTGTAAGGAAAAGAGAAAAAGTATGAAGTACAGTACATAAGGTACAGTAAGGGAAAGTTATTGTAGACAAATAGCTTATAAAATAAATTAGGAGAATACTGTATAATGTAGGAACAGAAAGCACAACCACAATACTGTACATACAGTACAGTATGGACACAGTGTACAGTACTTAGCAGTCCGGATCACAAACTGAAAAGAGGAAGTTAAACCCCTCCTCCACATTACAAATTATATACAGTACAGTATAAGCTACATAGCAGTTGCTTGACCGTTTCTTTCGATGACAACTGGTAAGACTCTATGGAGATGATCAATATAATTGTTACACTGGGCACGTGTCAATACTGTTCTCCAAAACTTCATTATCCCATCCAAAAGTTCCTGTTTAGTTGTTGGTTTCACATCAGACCTGATGAACCTCTTCAACTGGGCCCAGACCATTTCAATGGGATTCATGTCCGGTGACCTACAGGTAAGTAAAAAAAAAAATATTCAGTCACAGTACTGTACTTTAGTAAAAAGTGTACTAGAATAATTACTGCTTGGTACTGTACATACTTTTTGGTACAATAAACAGTTAATACAGTACTATAGGACAATACTCACTCTGGTGGTGTGCGTTCCCAATTTATCCCTCTCTCTTCCATGAATTTTGCTGAAGCCGAATGTTTGGGATCATTATCCTGGAATAATCGATGTCCTGATGGGAAGCATTTTCTCACAAATGGCACCATAAAGCAATCTACTATTTTTTCTTGGAAGAAGGTCTTATCCATGATGCCTAAAGAGATGAGAAATTGTCAGTAACAAGCATACACTGTACAGGACTGTAAATAATTTTTAGAACAAGCATTACTGTACTGCACCTTCAAAAATATAGATCGGTCCTGCACCCCAACGAGATATACCTCCCCATACATGGACTTTTAACGGATGCTTCGGACGTGGTTTAAGTGAGAGATGTGCACGGTGTCGGAAGGACAGTCTTGAGAACCTCTCGAGAGAAACCGATGTTTCATCTGTGAAAATGACGTCATTAAAATTCTCTCCACTATCTATCCACCGTCGTGCTTGTTCAACTCTCTTTACTTTATTAACATCCCTTATCATGGGATTTATCCTGTGAAATAAAAACAAGTTTTAGTTTACTGTCATGTAAAATCAGTGCATTATTAATATACAGTATATATATTTTAAAGTATGTACAGTACCTTGTAGGGCCAAAAGTCCATCCCAGTTCCTTACGCATCCGTTTGATGCTGGAACAGGAGATGTCCAGGTCACATTCTGCTTTAAGAATACGTTTGATTTGTAAAGCTGTACGCTCATCATCCTCACAAGTCAATTTGTGCACAATCTTTTTGACGCTCCTACGGTAGAACACATACAGAGCATATAGCAATTATTGTACAGTTAGTGTTGAAATTGGAACACAATACAGTACCAATCTAGCAACATACAGTATACTGTAATAAAAAAAGGTTGATGTAAAGTACCTACCATGTGCATTTAGAAGGAAATCTATATCTGGTCCGCGTTCTCTCAAATGCATGATAGCGCACAGTCTGTAAACTAACAAGAACACCACACTCTTTCAGCCAGGCATGGATCTGTCGTGTTGTTTTGTGTTCTTTTTTCATGCTTGCAATTATCTTGCTGATGGCTTTGCTGATTTTTGCCATGTTTGACGGCAAAATCTGTGTAAAGAACAAGAGAAATACGTTACAGTACTGTTGCTGAGTATACAGACTGAGTACAGTATACAGTACATAATTTAATGTTCAGTATCTTAAACACAGGGGGTTATTACATTCTTACTGTACATCAGCCATAACATGTACAGTATAACCAGCTAGTAAATTTCATTTTGCAGGCTGTGTTTAATAAATGATAGTTTTGAGCTAATTTGTGATATATATTTCCCAATTTAATCTCACATCAAGCTTTCATACAGTATGCCCCAAAATACGCAAATATGCATCTACCGTATGAAGGAGACAGGACAATAAACACAGCAATATTGCGACTGAAACTAAAATGGCCGCCGAGCAAAACAAGATGGCGACTGTCACTCACGGGAGACTATGAGGGGCAGCGGGAGGCTAGGGAACGATCGTTGTGTGTGTGATAGTTACTCCATACACAAATAAGCCTCTACGGGGATGTGTGAAGGACGGGGCATACCGAGGCAGCGGGACGATAAACACAGCAATATTGCGACTGAAATAAAAATGGCCGCCGCGCAAAACAAGATGGCGACGGTCACTCACGGGAGACTATGAGGGGCAGCGGGAGGCTAGGGAACGATCGTTGTGTGTGTGATAGTTACTCCATACACAAATAAGCCTCTACGGGGATGTGTGAAGGACGGGGCATACCGAGGTAGCGGCACGATAAACACAGCAATATTGCCACTGAAACTAAAATGGCCGCCGAGCAAAACAAAACGGTACCGTATATGCATTGAAAAGTCGCTGCGCAAATCAGCGTCTAACACAGCAAACTGCAAAATGACCGTGAACCTAGCAAGCTCCCATACTTACAGTACCAGCGGGTTGATACTGTAGGAAACACCTGTAGAAGCTCAGGGTACAGCAATAAGCAGCAACAACAGCGACTTAGAAGTCAGGCAGCGTTGCAGGTAGTAGTAGTAGTAGTAGTAGTAGTAGTAGTAGTAGTAGTAGTAGCTCAAGGGTTCGTACTGTTGATACGTGCCAATGAGACAATCCAAGCAGCAAGTCCATACTAGTTGTCCTAGCAGACGGGGGATGGTGTCTTTGGCAATGGTGACAATTCGTAGCATTTTTCAGGACACTAGGGCAGAGCTGACTGCTTACAGTAAATGGATTAACAAAGCTTCCTTTATTATGGTAATGTGAGGCTCTTGGCTTGCTTTGGGGGAAGGGACCTGATGCACTGTGTATGACTCTCGGCCCACTGGGCATGCGCCAGAAATCCCATCGCAACCCTCCTACTGGGCATGCGCCCGCCAGAGATGGAAATGCAACAGAATACAATACTGTACCGACTGCAGTAATACAGCCAACTGCGCATGCTCAGTGATAGCATAGCGCTACATGGCGTATGGCTTGGCGCCACAGATCCCATTGTACCCCCCTCCATTGACAGCCACCATAGCGCCAACCGTGTAATACAGAGAGCTCTCTCTCATACAGATCCCACTACTACCGTACTTAGTGTGCAAGGTTGGAGCAGCATCACCAATGTCATCAGTTTGGGATGCAACGCTATTTTGCGCATCAAACGCACAGTCAGCTTTGAACACAGAGCGCTCTCTCACAGACAGAAACCACTCTCAGACACACTGCAAGGGACGTAGCCATAGTGCACAAGGCTGAGACCGCATATGCGTTGTTGCATGTTTGCGTTTTCTGGGCGCACAGTTTGTGATGCAGAGGCAGTAGATTCACTAACAGTTTCTGCAGTTACTGTATGAAATCACTATTCTGTGGTGCTAAATTGTACGGCACCGTCAGTTTGCAGATGCAGAGCCCTGTCACCCACCATAGCCACAGTATGAAATCACTATTCAGTGAAATACAGTACAGTACAGAGCCCTCTCTGGGCACTATAGTGTCCAGAGCAGACAGTGACAAAAAAAAAATATACAGTACGGTATATTCTTTTCCAGGGATCGAACCCCGGACCATAATTCTACCAAAGTGATCACCTAACCACTAGCCCACACGACAGCTACAGTGAACCACAGAGAGTGGCCTCATCCTTGTGCACTCCTCCCGCTGCTGTTTTTTAATTAAAAAAAATAAATTAAAAAAAATTGTCATACTGTAATGCATCCCATATCAGTGAAAGCTGTACGTGCATCTAATTATTCTACAGTATCGGTTATACCGTGACAACAACTCTGGCAACTTCTCTACTATTCAGTTACTGCACCGTACCGTATGTACAATACAGTATGTGCAGTGATTTGCATCCTGTTATAAGATGTTACGTACAGTACGGTACAGTACTATATACTGTATATGTATATTATGCGACATTAAAAATACAGTATGGGTTGTGCGTTCATGCAAATGCTGTGAATATGATAGACATTCAGTACAGTGGAGCACTCACCACCCAGCGGTTAAGCACTATATTACATGCAATTACAAAAGTGGAGCACTCGCCACCCAGCGGTTAAGCACTGTATTACATGCCGTAGCATATCCTTCGTTGAAGAATACCACGGTATTCCACAAGTCCATGGCGCGACTCAGAGGCCTGCACGCCACGCCACAAGTCCATGGCGCGACTCACGCCACGCCATGAGCAACAAAATAGCTGGGCAAATCTGTAACTATCGGCCTACCAAAATGTGTGTGGGGTCAGGGACAAATACAGTATACAAAGAGGTGAGCTAGATTGAGGTGCTTGATGGTATATACTTACTGCGCCTGCCATGGTACTAGCCCTGTACAGACAACAATGCCACAGCACTGGTCATGCCTCTCACATTGCTGGTCACACCCCCTGCAGTGGCACACAGTAGGCCCTTCATAAATTTCAGCTCCAGGCCCATGCAGACGTTAATCTGGCACTAATTGTACCTCTCACCAGGACTTCTAAGTTTCCAGTGAATTATTATATACAGTATCTGTTCCTGGCATAGCTGATATCACTGCTGCCATATATTTATCTACTCCTCATATGCCTAGCTAGTATGGTTCTGACCCTGGAAATGTCCCCACTAGGCGGTGTCTGTGGGGGTGTAGGGGCAGTAAGCTGAAGGTTTGACTAGGGTGCCGGAAAACCTGGCACTGGCTCTGCTCACTGATCACCCTGCCTCCACCTGACAAATCACACTGCCCCTATACACAGGAACCCCTTCACAGATCACACTGCCCCCACACACAGGAACCCCCTCACAGATCACACTGCCCCCACCTCACGGATCACACTGCCCCCACACAAAGACCCCCTTACAGATTGCACTGCCTCCATACACAGACCTCCCCTCAGAGATCACACTGCACCCACACACAGGCCCCCATCAGAGATCACACAGCCCCCACACACAGGCCCCCTCACAGATCACACTGTCCCCACACACAAGCCCCCATCAGAGATCACACAGCCCCCACACACAGGCCCCCCTTAGAGATCAAACTGTCCCCACACACAGGCCCCTCCCCCTCAGAGATCACACTGTCTTCACACACAGGCTCCCCCTCACAGATCATACTGGCCCCCTTCACAGATCACACTGCCACCAAACACAGGACCCCCCTCAGAGATCATACTGTCCCCACTCACAGATCACACTGCCCCCAAACACAGGACCCCCCTCAGAGATCATACTGGCCCCACTCACAGATTACACTGCCCCCAAACACAGGACCTCCCTCAGAGATCATACTGTCCCCACTCACAGATCACACTGCCCCCAAACACAGGACCCCCCTCAGAGATCATACTGACCCACTCACAGATAACACTACCCCCAAACACAGGACCTCCCTCAGAGATCATACTGGCCCCCCTCACAGATCTCACAGCCCCCACACACAAGCCCCCTTAGAGATCACACTGCCTCCACACACAGGCCCCCCTCAGAGATGAAACTGTCCCCACACACAGACCCCTTCACAGATCACATTACCCCCCTCACAGATCACACTGCTCCCTCTCACAGATCACACTGCCCACAAACACAGGTCTCCCCTTAGAGATCACACTGGCCCCCCACACAGATCACACTGCCCACAAACACAGCCCTCCACATCACAGATCACACAGTCCCATGTCACAAATCACACAGCCCCCTCCCTCAAAGATCACACTCCCCCACACAAAGGCCACCCTGAGATATCACACTGCCTTGACACTCAGGCTCCCCCTCACAGATCGCATTCCCCCACACAAAAGCCCCCCTCAGAAATCATACTGCCCCCCCTCAGAGATTGCACTGCCCCATGTCACAGATCATATAGCTCCCCTCACAGATCGCACTCTCCCACCTCTTCAGCCCCTCCTCCTACAGATCACACTGCCCCACACCTCTCGCAGTGCAGTGCACTTAACTGCTTACCTTGGAGAGAGCTCATGTCAAGCCAGCATCCTCCTCTGTCTGCAACTGGTACTGCATGTATGCTTATACTGGCTATTGGCTCCCCACTCTAGATCAGTCATCAGACTGGTTGGGCGGGAAGTAGGCGGTTGGGAAGACATACATAGTGGGCACCAACCCCTGGCTCCCCCCGCCCCTGATAGCGACCCATGAAGCCCCGCCCCTGATCATGGCCCATGAAACCCTGCCCCTCTTGTAAAGGGGCATGGCTTAAAATCAGTGGGGCCCACTGGGGAATTACCCAGCTCCCCGGGCAGCCCAGTCCAAGCCTGTATTGGGTACCCACAGACAATGGGTGCTTTTCATGGCATAGCAAGCAAATATCGTTTAATAAATATGCCCCTATGTGAGTTTCCATCCACCTTCATTCTTCTGAGAAAAATAAAATAGAGATAAACTGAAATAATGTTGGAGAACTCTTCCCCTAATCAGGGCCGAAACTAGGATATCTGTCACCCACTGCAAGGCAGTAATTTTGTGCCCCCTCCCTTCCCGCACCTGGATTTTGTCTTTGCTCCTTCATAAGGCAGTGCACTAGTCAGATGTCCCTGGTATAGGGACTTACATTATTCCACACACCATAATGCCCATTACACATTATGTCACACATTGTAATGCCTATTACCAAAGTGCCACTTACATACAGTATTTGCCCAACACCATTTTATACCCCACAGTAAGGCTTCTAATTACTTTCAAATTACCTGCTCGTTGTCAGGGTGTCACGAACCTGTCTAGTTTTCATCTTTTGCCTTTTGACTTACCACTGCCAGCTGTCTCCATGGATCTGTGTGTGTAATTTGCCTGGAGGATCTGTTCTGATCATACTGCTGCAGCACTTCTCTATGCATTCCTTCCACAGTGATTATATCACCTGGGTCCTTTCCTGTCTGTGAACACTGCTAGCCCTGATTGCAATCACAGGTGTAGTTCAGTGCTGCAGAGATGAATACTCCCTCTGCATGTTGTGCCTTCCACCACTCAGAATGCTACTGCCAGACCACCTGTCCATAGCCTCCAATTGCTGCCAGACCCAGGGTATATACATCCACCCCTGATAGCATTCTGGGCCTGAACATCTCATTACTTCCCGTGGTGTATGGTTCGTGCTGTTTCTGTGTACAAGTGTATACCTGGCTCCTGCTGACAGCATCCCCTGGTGCATTCAGAAAACCTGCTGGTTCCCAGACCAGTTCATCTCCCCTGGCAATCCAGAAAACCTGCTACAGCAATACCTGGCAATCCAGATGTCCTGCTACAGCAATACCTGGCAATCCAGACGTCCTGCTACAGCAATACCTGGCAATCCAGACGTCCTGCTACAGCAATACCTGGCAATCCAGACGTCCTGCTACAGCAATACCTGGCAATCCAGATGTCCTGCTACAGCAATACCTGGCAATCCAGTAATCCTACTAGTTCCCAGGCCAGTGCAACTCCTGTGTTTTCAGCTTCAGCTATAAGTGAGTTCCTGTGCTTCTGACTTTAGTCCTGTGCTCTGCTGCTAGCCCTACTCCTGGTTGGTCCCTGGCGCCCTGCAAACCTGCATCGTGTTACCCTGCATCGTGCTTCCTGCTGTGGATCAACTCCTGCTCCTTCTACCTACCCATTCCCTCCCTGAACCTAAAATCCCAAACCTACCTATTCCTTCCAGAACCTGTTATTCCCAATTACCCTATCCAGCCTGCACCTGAGTTCCAGCCTTTGTCACACCATTTCCGGATTACCCTGTTTAGCCCTCATCTCAGCATTACCTGATATCCCTTCAGCCATTGTCATGTTATTCCGGTCCAAGTTCTTCAGTTCAATCCACGTTATTCCAGTCCAGAGTCAAGTTCCAAGTTCATCAGTTCAACTCAACAAGTCTTCCTGCCGGTCCCAGTCCGGTTCCTCCAAGTTCCTGTCATTTATCATCAAAGGCAGTTTACACTGCTACACAAATCTTGCAAATAGAGCTATCTACGTCATCTGTGGTTTCAGTCATGCCGGTCTCCGTTGAATCCCGATCACCACCTGAGACAGGTAACTCGCAGACACCATTTGTGACACAGGGGTTTTATGCTCATTACCAGGGGTTTCATGCTCGTTTGTCGGGGGTTTCATGCTCATTGCCATGGGGTTTCATGCTCATTGCCAGGAGGGTTTCATACTCCTTGCCAGGGGGTTTCATGCTCGTAGCCAGGGGGTTTCATGCTCGTAGCCAGGGGGTTTCATGCTCGTAGCCAGGGGGTTTCATGCTCGTAGCCAGGGGGTTTCATGCTCGTAGCCAGGGGGTTTCATGCTCGTAGCCGGGGGGTTTCATGCTCGTAGCCAGGGGGTTTCATGCTCGTTGCCGGGGGGTTTCATGCTCATTGCCAGGGGGTTTCACGGGAGAAGATGCAGCTTTCTGCATCTTCTCCCGGCAGCGCCAGTGTTCCGGGCACTTCCAGGAACGCTATGTGCATTGCGCTAGCCTAACAGACACTAGAGGTCCAGTAGGACCTCTAGCATTTGTCTTCTCCTTGCTGGCGGACATTTTTGGATGGCCGTTCTCAGCAGAGCCCATGCGGACAAATCTGCAGCCCCCAAGTCACTGCGCACTACAAGACTGCGTGGGGTATGTAGGGGCTGAGACAGCCCTTTTTCACCCCCTGCATTCTGGCTCCCGGTGCACGTGCACCTCTAGCCGCCCCCGTAGCTGTGGCCCTGCTCTAATGTACGTGGTCATAGTGCAAGGCAAATATTGCCAAAATTTCGTTTGATGACACTAAAGTGTATCACAAGAAACCTTTTTGAAAAAATGTTTTTTCACTATTTAATTTAATTTCAAGTTAAAAGGACTGCTTTATTTCAGGACCTGATTCAGAGATGTACACTAACCTGATTGTTATTGTATATCTCCATTGCTTCCAGATCTGCGCATGTGCAGGGGGCATGGCTGGTCACCGTTCCCAGAAAAGGGAGCGTTGCCCCCGTTTCTCAAGAGGGACCAGGCTAGGGTCTGCATCATCAGAGTATTTATCCACATAAAAGTTGGAGACAAAGCCCGGTCACCCCCTCCACAATCTTTGCCTGAATGTACCCACCAAGAAGTTTGCACCTCGATCCATTTCAAATCACTCAAGTCATCGATCCTGTTTCCTACAAACTTTGATTGCCTGCATATAGTACCTCAGAATACCTAATTCATTCCATGTTTCTCTGCTTAAACCTTTGGTTTTGAATCAATTTTATTCTCCAAAATCGACTTCTCCTGCTGTCCAGACTGGACAAGGTGAAGAGTATGAGGTTAAGATTGTTGACTTTTGATTTAGGAAAAATAACCTACATTATCTTGTGGACTGGAAAGGTTACAGATCAGAAGAAAGATCATGGATTAAAGCTTTTGATGCTCACGCTCCAGACTTAATAAAAAAATTTAATCTCAAGTACCCTGCTAAGACCCATCCTAAGTGTCCGGTGGCCACTCGTGAAAGGGGGAAATTGTAACAAATCTGTCACAAACCGCTGTGTATCATCACCTGTCAGCACGCCAGCTTCAGGCTGCATACCAACTTGCTACTACTCAGTGCAGAGCCGGCGAGTGCAGCAGCGGTCTTCCTTACATTATACCGCTGGGACAGTGCAAGCAAGTTACCTATACTGTAGTACTCTGTGCTCTGTAGTTATTCAGGTTATTGGGTTATACTATTGTGCTGACCCTGCATTGATTTTCCTGTGCTGTGTGATATTGTCTTGGGCTGGCTCAGAGAAGGGTGCTGGTTCCAGGGCAAGGATCAGTGTGCAGTATACTTTAGTGCATACTGAGGTGTTCACTAAGCTGTATTATTTATCCTGACTCTCGGTTTCTGAGTTCCTCACTGGGTTCTAGTTCCCGGTCTTGCGTCAGAGCAGTACCAAAGTTACAGCTTCCTCAAGTTGTACTCTCACCACAGTACTATATTGTTCTGAGTTCTGAAGTTCACCCTTGTCCCGGGGGCCACCATCAGGGAGGGGCTGCCAGGACTGGACAGAACGGGGGTAGCCCGCCCGCTCCTACCCAGTACCTGCTGCTCCTGCCCGATACCAGCCACTCCTACCCCGTGCCGGCCGCTCATACCCAGTACTGCCCACTCCTACCCAGTACCGGCCACTCTCCTTCCATTCTCCTTCCGCTGTGCACAGTCTGCTCTACCCCCTTGAGTGAACAGGGGAGTCTGCTGCAACCATCCCACACTACCCCATTGAGTAAAAGAAGGAGGCCCCACTCCAACTTGTACGCCGCGCTGTGACTCACCCCCGCCCACCCCCTTGTTTATTAAAGTTGTTTTTATTGAGTTGGTGCACATTACATCATGACGTCGTGCTACTGGAAAGAGGAGGTCAGAGGAGCCACGCCTCCCAGACCAGGAGGAGAAGAAGCCAGAAATGGTACAGTCAGGTACAGACATGGTACCTATAAATACCTGAAAAATAATTAAGTTGGGGGGGCATTGCCTGCCTGTTTTGTCTGTCCTCTAGATATAACTTTTGTGGCTGAAAATTTGCGTAAAAAGCTGTTACATTGGGCTCATTTCTCAAAGTTCGCAGGAACTGCTAGGGTATGTAAAACCTATGCTGTCATTTCCAGAAGATATTGGTGGCCTACACTTCTACAAGATGTTCACCAATTTGTATCTGCTTGTGGCATCTGCGCTCAACACGAGACTCTATAGACTGGGATCAGCCGGTGAACTTCTACCTCTGCTCGTACCACATAGACCATGGGCTCACATTTCTATGGATTTTATCAACAATTTACCCAGGTCCAATAGCTTCACTACCATCTGCCAAATATAGATACTATAGGAAGTGTGTATTAATACTATCTGGCTTTGTAGTAATGTTATGTGGGGTGAGTGTGATATATATACCCTAAAGCAAATCACTGAGGGTCGGACTGGTCCACAGGTGTACAGGGGAAATCTCCAGTAGGCCCCACTGCCTGAGGGCCCCACCCTTTTCTCTAATGTCCAGACTGTATACTGAAATTATACATTGCTACTCAGTTATGCTGGGCATACACTATACAATTATCTGTCAGATATCTGTCCAATCTGACTGGTTGGAATGAAAACCTGGTAATGTATGGAAGCAAATGACATTGGATCATATGGTCCCAAACACATGAAAATGGACAAAAACGATTGTTAAAATTGGTTAAATATGTTTGATTTAACTAATTTGCCTGAACAATCATTTTTGTCTGTTTTCCAGTGTTCATGAGCAAATGTTCAATTATCATTTGATCGCATACACTACCAGATTTTCATTCCAACCAGCCAGATTGGACAGATATGAGATAGATAATTGTATAGTGTATGCCCAGCATTAGAGAGTCAGATACATGGTCTCTAATGGCTAGCCTAGTGTCTGTGGGGGCTGACCTCACCCCCTGTGGTAACTGACCTCACCCCATGGGCCCCTACCACTGCATTCCCTCCGTAAGTCCTTCATGCTCCAGCCTACACTGAAATCACCTACCAGTAGATGCCTTTGCTATACAGCAAACATCCACAGAATAACTTTTTCATTCTTATTGCATTTACTATAGTGTTTTTTGTTTCCTTTTGTACTACTGAATACATTTTTACCCTAATGTATTAGCTGGATTTTGTTAATTGCATTGTAAATTGCAGGTAATTGTTGAAGAAATGTGACCTTCAGCACACAAAGCATCGTCAATAAACATTAAAGTATTTTAAATTGCACCTCACTGTATGTCAATGTAAATGTGAGAACAGTAACAACGCTGAAAGAACAATTTTACCTAGATAAATCTGCAGTGAATTATCAAGTAAGCATTTTACCTAAACAGCCTGTTCAGTACTGTAATATAACATCAACCTGACAATGATCTTTCACCTTTATCTGGGACATGATATTTCACTGGGTCATGTTGCAATGTGAAAATAGGAAATAAGCGAAAAATTGGTTGACAGCTCTAATTAAATGTAACATTATTCCCACATGTATGTATTGGAATTATTAATATAATTACATAATTTGAAACAGTTGCAAAAAATACCTATGCAATCAATTCTATGAGTCACTGCAATTATGGACCTAATATTTAATGCACAATTATTTATTTGGTACATTCTGTACGTGTTACGTATTTTTGAATTGTTCCATGAATTTATGAAGAACTACTGAATTGTGTGGTCCTGGCTATTTCAAGTGTTCAATTTCATGATAGTAAAACACATTTGTAATATAAATTTTGGAATTAAATATTTACTACTTCTACTGTTCGGGACCAAGTAATTATTTCTGTTTGATTAACATTTATTTTTAATTTATTTGCATTTAGATGCTGCGAAAACCTATATTGGAAATTAACAGATACAAATTACAGAAATGTTATTTTTGAAAAATCACATTGCAGTGCTGCTAATATGTAAGAACCATTAAATAGTTGAATGCAACATGCCTGATGCTGATTTGAATGCAGATCTGTCATAGATGCTCCTGCGTTTTGTTCACGTAAATAACGGCGAAGAATAGGCAGCACAGTGGTGTCGTGATTAGCATTGCTTCCACACCACACTGATTTCATGATTACCACTCAAACCTACCGTATATACTCGAGTATAAGTCGACCCGAATATAAGCCGAGGTACCTAATTTTATCACAAAAAACTGGGAAAACTTATTGACTCGAGTATAAGCCTAGGGTGGGAAATGCAGCAGCTACTGGTAGTAATCCCTCCCCTGGTAGTGCCCCCAGTAATAATACCCCCCCTGGTAGTGCCCCCAGTAGTAATACCCCCTCTGGTAGTGCCCCCAGTAGTAATAACCCCCCTGGTAGTGCCCCCAGTAGTAATAACCCCCCTGGTAGTGCCCCCAGTAGCAATATACCCCCCTGGTAGTGCCCCCAGTATTAATCCCCCCCTGATACTGCCCCCAGTATTAATCCCCCCTGGTACTGCCCCCAGTATTAATCCCCCCCCCCTGGTACTGCCCCCAGTAGTAATATTCCACCTCTGGTAGTGCCCCCAGTAGTAATACCCCCCCTGGTAGTGCCCCCAGTAGCAATATCCCCTCTGGTAGTGCCCCCAGTAGTAATACCCCCCCAGTAGAGAGAGATGTAATAAAAAATAAAAAAAAAACACTTACCTGAAACCCCGCTCCTGGTCCCGACGCTGCTACTGGCTCCTCCGGCCGCTTTGCATTATGGGAGAGACGTCATCATGACGACGTCTCTCCCATTACCCACTGCAGGAGCCGGAAGATGGCTCCCGCAGTGGGAGAAGCAGCAGCCGATGAGAGTCTGGCAGACTCTCATCGGCTGCTGATTACAACAAACACACAGCTGCCGGCTCCGGCGGCTGTGTGTTTGGCAGTGTGTAGTGCTGACCGAACTCCGTCCGTTCAGCGCTACACACGCGATGCAGCTGTGTCACAGAGACACAGTCTGCACCGCGGCCCGCATGGTACGCTACTCAGCTGCGTACCATGCGGGCATGACTCGAGTATAAGCCAAAGGGGTGCTTTTTCAGCACAAACAATGTGCTGAAAAACTCGGCTTATACTCGAGTATATACGGTAAATGTTTTACCCATGTTTGTGTGAGTTACCTCCAGGTACTTTTATTTTCTCCCAAATGACAATGTTAATTGGCTCATGGGCACAATTTAGACCTACTGTGGGGTCTATGTACTAAGCCCTGGAGAGAGATAAAGTGGATGGAGATAAAGTACCAACCAATCAGCTCCTGTCACTTTACAGGCTGTGTTTTAAAATGGCATCCATCCACTTTATCTCACTCCAAGGCTTAATACAGAGACCCTTGCCTGTCAATTCAGTAGGAAAACTAGATTGCAAGCTCCACTGGAACAAAGACTTATGTGAATGACTAATTATCAAGCGCTGCATGATATGTGTGTATATAAATAACTGGTAACAAATAAATATATATTTATCTCTATGCAGAGTTGTATGTATCGCATGCGATTTGCATGCTAGGTTTGCTATTCATCATCATCAGAGCAGACTTACTCCTACACTAGGTGCAAATGATAGGTCTGGAAACAAGAGTATGTACGTTTATATCCAAAACTGCGGAGTCTGCAATTCCATCCACACGCCCACACCGAACTTTATCTACATAAGAACGCCCCGTTACAGCCCAGTTATGGGCCGGATTCAATAAGAGGCGAAAAGTGCCGTTTGGAGATAAGTTTCCGTGGTTTCGGACTTTCCGCCTATTTTCCAAGAATCTCCATATTCAATTCCAGGACGATTTCGCCTAAGCGGGGCATCTCCTATGATTACAGGGGAAAAAAATAGCAAAATTGTTATTTTGGGGTATTCAAACGTGGGGAAACGACTCAGAACCCTTGGGACAGCCCCCCAAAGGACAAATCAAGACACACACAAAAAAAAATTACCTCAGAACACCTCAAAAAAGATGTAATTTTTGGGGTGAAAAAGTAAAAAGTGGTGGGACAACTATAAAACCTAGTGAAATAGAATTCTTGGGGTGCAGTAAGGAGGGGCCAATTGTTTTGAGGATTGCAGGTGTATGTATGAGGGTGGTTTTTCATGTTTTTTAAAAGTTCACTTTAGAGACATAAAATTATGCTAGTACCCATTTCCAAGTACCCCAAATTTGACTTATTTTTACCAAAAAATACTGCTTTATGCCATTCTTCTCCACTTTTGCAAAGACGCTAATAAACAGCAATTTAAACTACTTAAGTACCCCAAACAATTTTATTAGGGCTATTAGTATACATCTACATTGATTACCTATGTTAGAACATCTTTTTTTTGGGGTGTAGAATGATTTCCCCAGTTCTGACAGTACTTTCCGCCTCTTCCGCATTCGCTGCTTTTCGTTTTCGCCTGTTTAGGAATTGAATAGGGAGAAAAGCGGGGACACGCTCGTAAAGTTTCTGCCTCTGAAACAGGCGAAGGAGGCGGAAAGTCAGACAGGCGAAACTTTTCCGACTTTTCGCCTCTAATTGAATACGGGCCTATGTGTCTGACTATACATCGCCCATTCACAGTGTGAAAACATGAAAGAAACACTCAAACGGTCATAAGTTCAACATATCCTCAGCATCGAAAGCCAGTTTATCAAGTCCAAATACTATGGTGGCTAGATAGTTACTGATCCAGGCAAGTCTAGCACAAGCACACTAACCAGACTGGTCTTGTATACTTCACCTGATGCCATTTCTATTCATGAGGAATACAGTGCAGACACGATGTACCAACAGCTGTAAACTTTGATGCCCATTCCTAGATTAGAAGATAACCTTCTATTAGAGTCTTCTTTAGAACACCAGGTTCTGCATATTTGTTGGCCCTGACACAGAGCCGGATTTAGAGTTCACGGGGCCCTAGGCAAGATATGTTTTAGGGACCCCTCCATCAAACAATCATGCGGGTGTATACAGGGGAATAGTTGAGACGGGAGGAAAGGGGGACAAACAGAGGCAGAAATGAGGAAAGAAGGGTGAGACGGGAGGAAAGGGGAAAATAGGGTGAGATGGGAGGAAAGGGGGATGAACAGAGGTGGACAGGAAGAAATGGGGACACACAGAGGGAGACGAGAGGAAAGGGGGACAAACAGAATGAGACGGGAGGAAAAGGGGGTTGGAATGAAAAGGGGAAGAACATGGTGAGACAGAAGGAAAGGGGGAAGAACAGAGGGAGACAGGAGAAGGTGGGGAAACAGAAAATAAAGTAAACACCTACACAATTGCTAGTGACTCGCAAAGAGAGAGAGAGAGAAAGCGCTGTGTTATTTTATTATTTAACACTATAAGAATTTTTTTTTCAGTTAAACTTACCCATGCCTGTCTTTGCTGGGTCATTTTGATGTCCCTGCTTTCAGAGGCAGAAGACCAGTGTCCTGCATTATCACCCCATGATTCTCACTTGGGAGATGGAATGACTGGGGGGTGAGTCTGTCTCCCGCGGTTCCTACATCACGGGGGAGGCTAGCTTCAGGGGGTGTGGGTCAGAGGGGGCAGGTAGACAGCGGGGTATGCTATGGAGGCAGAGGCTGGCAACATTCACTGGTTACCACAGCGCAGGGTTAAGGAGGGGGGGAGGCTAGATCAGCACACGCTGCGGTGAGGGAAGGCTGGCTACACTGCGGAGGGTAGCTACAGTGGAGGAGGATGGCAGCACTCATGTGACTGCAGGGCTGGCCAGATCAGCTCACGCTGCGGGGAGGGAAGGCTGGCTACACTGCGGAGGGTAGCTACAGTGGAGGAGGATGGCAGCACTCATGTGACTGCAGGGCTGGCCAGATCAGCAAACGCTGCGGGGAGGGGGGCTGGCTACACTGCGCAGGGAGAGGAGGTTTGAGTGAGCCAGTTTGAGGAGGCTGGCTTCACTTACTGACTGTAGCTGCTCGCACTGCAAGCATCACAGGGGTGGAGAGTGAGATGATTGGAGGAGAGGAGTGACAGAGCAGGAAATGGCGCTGCGCTGCAGTGGTGACTGGTTCACCGGGCTGAGCGGGCTCCCAGCTGAAGGACAGTAACTCCACTTCTGACTTCCCCTGCATAGTAGAGGAAGGGTTACGACCATGCTGCTGCTGCTGTCCTGCCTGTGGGTGTGTCCTCTCCTGGCCCATGCAAACATCAACAGTTCAACACAGCGCAGCAGGTAATCTCCAGGGCCGGATTTCAGGGGGGCCCGACCACGGGCCCTTTGAGACCCGACGGGCCCTAGGCGGGCGCCTAGGTTACCTAATGGTAAATCCGGCCCTGCCCTGACAGATCTTTGCGGGAGCTTTCTGCGCTGGCATCTTTGCTTTTTATGGTACGCTCACATGCAATTTTTGTCCTCTTGGAACTAGTCTAGTCTCAATAGCCTCTACATAGCCTCCTGTCATCAAGGACTTTCATTGCACACACCCCACACCATGCCTGACAAAGCTGGAGTCATCTGTGGATTTTCCTTGTGCCGAAAGCAGTCACTTACCTTTGCTAACAACCATTGACAACCACTTTGGTGAGAGTCACTTAGTGATTATTATTTTACTGTGATAATTCCCTGCACAACTTTTATATAATTCATGTAACTCATAAAATATAACCTAGATGTTAACAATTATATTTTTCTGTGGGAGGTTTTTTGTTTTTTTTACCCCCTATAGGGGGAACACTTTTTAATTCATTTTTCTTACAATATCATGTATTAGCATGCTGTAATATAGTCTTGGATGTTAGGACATACAGTCAGGTGCATAAATATTGGGACATTGACAGAATTTTCAGAATTTGGCCTCTATTCACCACCACAATGGCTTTGAAATGAAACAAACAAGATGTGCTTTAACTGCAGACTTTCAGATTTAATTTGAGGGTAATTACATCCAAGTCAGGTGAACGGTGTAGGAATTACAATGGTTTCTATATGTGCCTCCCACTTTTTAAGGGGCCAAAAGTAATGGGACTATCAACTCAAAAGCTATTTCATGGACAGGTGTGGGCTATTCCCTCATTATTTCATTATCAATTAAGCAGGTAAAAGGTCTGGAGTTTATTCTAGGTGTGACATTTGCATTTGGAATCAGTTGCTGTCGACTCTCAATATGAGATCCAAAGAGCTGTCACTATCAGTGAAGCAAGCCATCATTAGGCTGAAAAATCAAAACAAACCCATCAGAGAGATATCAAAAATATTAGCTGTGGCCAAATCAACTGTTTGGAACATTCTTAAAAAGAAAGAACGCACCAGAGAGCTCAGCAACACCAAAAGACCTGGAAGACCACGGAAAACAACTGTGGTGGATGACAGGAGAATTATTTCCTGGTGAAGAAAAACCCCTTCACAACAGTTGGCCAAATCAAGAACACTCTCCAGGAGGTAGGTGTATATGTGTCAAAGTCAACAATCAAGAGAAGACTTCACAAGAGTGAATATAGAGGGTTCACCACAAGATGTAAACCATTGGTGAGCCACAAAAACCGGAAGACCAGATTAGAGTTTGCCAAACAACATCTGAAAAAGCCATTACAGTTCTGGAACAACATCCTATGGACAGATGAGACAAAGATCAACTTGTACCAGAGTGATGGGAAGAGAAGAGTATGGAGAAGGAAAGGAACTGCTCATGATCCAAAACATACCACCTCATCAGTCAAGCATGGTGTTGGTAGTGTCATGGCGTGGGCATGTATGGCTGCCAATGGAGCTGGTTCCCTTGTATTTATTGATGATGTGACTGCTGACAAAAGCAGCAGAATGAATTCTGAAGTGTTTCGGGCAATATTAAATGCTCATATTCAGTCAAATGCTTCAGAACTCATTGGACGGCACTTCACAGTGCAGATGGACAATGACCCGAAGCATACTGCAAAAGCAACCAAAGACTTTTTTAAGGCTAAAAAGTGGAATGTTATGCAATGGCCAAGTCAATCCCCTGACCTGAATCCGATTGAGCATGCATTTCACTTGATGAAGACAAAACTGAAGGGAAAATGCCCCATGAACAAGCAGGAACTGAAGACATTTGCAGTAGAGGCCTGGCAGAGCATCACCAGGGATGAAACACAGCTTCTGGTGTTGTCTATGCGTTCCAGACTTCAGGCTGTAATTGCCTGCAAAGGATTTGCAACAAAATATTAAAAAGTGAAAGTTAGATTTAGGATTGTTTAGTTTGTCCCATTACTTGTGGCCCCTTAAAAAGTGGGAGGCACATATAGAAACCGTTGTAGTTCCTACACCGTTCACCTGATTTGGATGTGATTACCCTCAAATTAAATCTGAAAGTCTGCAGTTAAAGCACATCTTGTTTGTTTCATTTCAAAGCCATTGTGGTGGTGAATAGAGGCCAAAATATGAAAATTCTGTTAATGTCCCAATATTATGCACCTGACTGTAGATTGATATAGCAGTATAAGACCTACAGTCTATCCTACCAGCAGGAAAGCATTGGTGGTGATATAGCTATCATTACTGGTGTTTCTTATAGACTCTGGTCTAATATAGATTGCCCTGACTTTGTGCATAGAAAGGGATTATGGCCCTCATTCAGAGCCGCTCGTTAGCGGCAGTACGCTCGTTCCGAGCGATGTTTGCACATCTGCGCATGCGTACAGTTTTTAGTACGCATGCGCGAACCAGTCAGTGCGGCCAAAAATCGTTTGTACGCTATATAGCGAATGCCTGCTATTTTGAGTGACAGAATGAGGCGTATGTGGGTGGTAACAGGGGAAGGTGCTTGAAAATGGGGAGTGGAGATCCGAACGCAGGCGTGCTTAAAGGTCAAAACGGGCGTTTTATGGGTGTGCATAATTAATACAGCAGCGTCATTGACCACGTCACTGGGTTATTTTATAGCCAGAACTGCTCGCAAATTTGTGGTAGCAAACACCAACCACAAGAATAGCGAGCAGTTCATACGCTGGTCGATGTACTCGATTAATCTAATAAATAGCGGACATGACGTATGGTGCGAGTGGCCAGGGGGCGTTTTTAACAAATAAACGAGCGTATGTTTTGCTCGCTCGTTCAGACTTAGAGGTGTGAACAGACTGCAATTTGCGAACGGATCATTTGAATAGCCACCCCTTGTTTTTGAACGAACGACCGCAAATAGCGAACGGCTCTGAATCAGGCCCAATGTATTCCTGAAAGACATTTTTTCTCTATGTAAACTGGGCTTCAGCTGACTTGCTAACATTGTTAATCACAGACTGTTACAAGCAGCTTGTTCTGATAGCACCTCAGGGACATGAAATTTATACTTGTGGAAAATGCTGGGGCAGAGATGTAACTTTTACTCCTATGACACTGAAATTATTAAACTTTTTTGTTTGTTTGTAGAGCTGTTTATTTGCAGGCATAAGTATAATGCTGGGGAACATTTTGAGCAATGCTAACTTAGGAAACTAAAATGAATGAAGAAGAAAAACTGTTCTCCGAGTGTCCTCTTTAACACAAATCCTCTTTAAAATCCACATGAAAAGCATTTAGGGGTCTATGTAGTATGTACTGTACTAAGGACTCTATTAACATTATTTTTATTAAAATAAAGTGAAAAAGGGTGTTTTCACACCCTTTTCACATTATTTTGGTATCACCTAAAGTTACTAAAGGGCAATTGGAGTAGAATTCGTAAAATTCTACTCCAAGCCCTAATTATCACTTATTTTTAGTAATCAGATCACATTTCCCATAATTATAATGGGACATGCGATCTGTGTGCAAGTTACTAGAAATAAATTTTGAAAAAACACCGGGGAAAGCCCTGTGATAATAACGCCACCTGGAGGCGGCGTTATCCATGGTCTTTGCCGGTTACCAGACTCCTGCTCTGCTCTAACAGGCAGAGCCCGGAGCCAGCCCCAGTGATCACTTGTAAACAGACCACAAGCTGATCTCTGCTTAAAAAAAATAAAAAAAATAAATTACCTGAGTCCAGGGACCGGAGATCGGGGCTCCGGTGTCCGGTGATGTCCTCTCTCCGATCAGCTGGTCTCCCATCGTGCACTGGGACCCAGTCAGCTGACCAGGTCCCAGTGCAGGATGGGAGATCAGCTGATTGGAGTCACGGAGGACATCACCGGAGTCCCGATCACCGGAGGTAAGTGTAATTAACGGAGGGGGGTGTCACGATCATGGGGGGTGGGGCTAAATGGCGGGGGCAGGGCTTAGTGGTGACCGGTCGGCGCATGCACGGGCACTTGTCATGGTATTTTTTGCGAAAATACCGTGATAAGTGTGCAGAGGGGATTCGCAGGGACAAAGCTTTAGCGCAAGCTCTGTCCCTGCAAGGGATTTTTAGTAAATCCCTGTGATATTGGCTGAATTTGCAATGCGAATTCAGTTGGTAATATCACACTACGATCTGCATTCAATATGCTGATTGTAGTAAATAGAGCCCTATGTCTTGAAAAAAGATAAAGTGTATGGTGATAAAGTACCAACCAACCAGCTTCTAACTGTCACTTTACAGGCTGTGTTTGAAAAATGACAGTTAGGAACTGATTGGTTGGTACTTTGGGCCTGATTTAGAGATTGAAGGATTTGCAGAGCCGTACAGAAGCGGATGTGTAAATCCATCTATCTCAGATGCATGTGCAGAGGGAGTTGTTAGACACCTCCTTGCTGCATTTGTGAACCCAGCACTGCGACCAACATTGCAGGCTGGGATTACCATCGCAACGCATTGCTCCTTTGGTCAGGCTGTGGGAAATGAAACTTCCCTCAGCCTGGCCAGGAATCTGCGGCTGCTGACGCAGACCCTGGCCTCGACCCTCCCGGAAAATGGAGGCGACACAGCTCCGTTTCCGGAAACTGCAACCAGGCACATCCCCGCTCCGCCCCCAAATGCCGCAGCATGTCAAGTTATGCTGCGACTTAGGTAGTCTGTGAGCGAGATTGCAGGATCCATTCTGCATATGCGCAGAACAGGTCCTGCGCAGGAGCAGACACCTAAGCATCGGAGATGTGCATTCATTCGAACGTACATATCTGAATCCAACCACTTTATCTTTCTCCAAGGCTTAGTACATCGACCCCTTAGTGATTCTCTCCTCACTTCATTAACCTTGCAGATTAAAGAAGATTTAGAGCCTGATTCAGTGGTGCACATAGTGTTGATGTTGCAAGCAAAGCGGACAATATTTTCAGTCTGCGCATGTGTCCAAATCGTACTGAGCATGCATCCCGATGATGGCCCCTGTATGCCACAGAACCAATTTGGATGCAAGAGCTGGGTTTTTCAATAGGCGGCCAAGTTCGGACAGAGATTCTGCACTCTACAGGGCTGGTATAGTCTCAGATGGTGCAACCGATTGTGTGTCTTAATACGCACAATGACTGATTAGTACCGCAGCCTGTGGGCATCTCAGTAGGAAGACCATTGGCTGAGACATTAGCATAAAGACACAGTGGTGGCTGTGGCAAAAGGAGCAATCATGGCTGTAAATGCGTTCACCTCTGAATCAGAGCGTTAATTGGTTGCTCATTACATGGAGAATGCTAAGGCTTTTCCGTAGGACGGTCACAACTACTGACCTTGGGATCACTTCTGCTTCCCATTTTCAGGTGAAAGAAACTTGTAGATCTCCCAGACTCTTTCTGGGCTGCAATAAGCACAGAAAAATAAAATAAATTCTTTATTCTGCCACAGATAGCACTTACTGTATAGGTGCCACGCTCAGGGCCGGATTTACCGCTAGGCAACCTAGGCGGGCGCCTAGTGCCCGGCTGGTCCCAAGGGGCCCATAGCCTGGCCCGCCGGAATCCGGCCCTGGAGAGAACCTGCATTTTGAGCTGCTGCTGCTAACACAGCTGTCAGCAGCAGCATGTCCAGAGCCCCACCATACCAGGTGGGGGGCGGAGTTGGAGGCCAGTGCGGTCCCTACCTTTAGGCATGGTATGTGGCCGGCTGAGTACACCCCATTCAGGAGCACTGCTCTGTGATGGCGATGTGACGTCATCAAGTCACGTCGCAATAATATTTACTAGGAGGCGGAGCCGCTCGACTCAAGGATTAATGCCAGCAGGACGGGTAAGTATGACGGAGCTAGCAGGGAGGGGAGAAATCTGCTGTGCTGTTCTGTGAGAGGTGAGAGAAGGGGAGAAAGGTCTGTACCATAAGGGGAGAGCGTTCTAAACTGTAAGGGTCTGTGCTGAGAGGGGTCAGTGATGTGAGGAAAGAGGGGGTCTGTGCTGTGAGGGGAGGGGGGGGGTCTGTGCTGTGAGGGGAAGGGGGGTCTGTGAAGAGAGGGGTCAGTGATGTGAGAGGAGGGGGTTCTGTGCTGAGAGGGGAACTGCGATGATAGGGGAGAGAGGTCAGGGATGTGAGTACAGAGGGGGTCTGTGCTGAGAGGGGTCAGTGATGTGACGACATAGGCCCTATGTCATCACATCACTGACCCCTCTCAGCACAGACCCCCTCTATGTCATAGGGGGCCTATGCTGTGAGGGGAGGGGGGCTTTGTACTGAAAGGGCAGAAGGGTCAGTGATGTGAGGAAAGAGGGGGTCTGCACTGTGAGTGGTTAGGGTTAGGCTGCTGGGGGGAAGGTTAGGGTTAGGCAGCAAGGGGGGGTTAGGTTTAGGCTGCAGGGAGGGAGGGTTAGGTTTAGGGGTAGGGTTAGGATACTTACCAACAGGTATCGGTATCCTAACCTTGTTGGGATGCCGACATCTGGATTCTGAGCGCCGACATCCTTTACCCAACCCATACATACATAGCCAACATTTTAAGGCTTCAGCGCATCTTTTCTTCATGGTGCTGTATAGGGACATGAATCAGAAATTAAAATATAGTGCTATGGATTGTTTGAGGGAGGAGGGCCCCAAAACTGGTATCTTGCCCAGGGCCCCATGAGGTCTAAATCCGGCTCTGGCCACGCTGGTCTAACAGGACTATACAGTACAGTACTGTGTATACAGTTATTACAGCTGTTGGTGAAAGTGGCTTAATCCAGGACTTGTGACATTTGCCTCAGATTTGACCAGCTACATTCACTTACAGGATACGTGTGGGTGGATCAACTTATGATCAGGAGTAAAAAACTCACAACAAAATGTAACTTCCACTAAGAAATTCAGGTCTATCTCTTTGTGAACTGGATGGCCTTAACCCAGAGGTTCCCAAATGCAGTCCTTAAGGCTCCCCAACAGTTCAGGTTTTAGAGATATCCATGGTTGAGCACAGGTGGTTATATCAAATTGGCTGAGGTACTAATTAAGTCACCTGTGCTCAACCATGGATATCTTTAAAACCTGAACTGTTGGGGAGCATTGAGGACTGTGGTTGGGAACCTCTACCTCAACCTAAAATCAGTGTTGTAGCAAGGCACTAATGCACCCCCTCATGTGATGTCATGATGTCTAAGGAGGAGGTCAGGATCAGGAAGTAGGGTGCGTGCTAAGGACACATTGTCCAGCTCTCGGGCAGTTCTCCAGGCTACAGGGTGCTGTTCCATGCACCTTCCAAGGCAAATACAGGAGCCAATAGGGCAGCAACATTTGCCCCTTCAGCCTTGCATCCTGGGAGGCAGCAACACTTGTCCAACCCGAAATCCTGCCCTGTCTAAGATGCTTGGACACTTAATATTGAAAGGTGTCTTGCAACACAAAACAATATTTAAAAGCCCTCATTACATGACAGACCTAACAACGATGTGTAAATGTTTTTACAGCAATTTAGCATGGAATACAGATATGGTGAAAACCTACTTTTTTCATGTCTGAGAGACATTCCATTATCAAAATAGTGACCCTATTAAAGATGATAGAGTGATCTTGGAACAGTTGCAAGCCATTTGTGATATTGGGCCAATTGATTGATTTTTTACATGAAAATTAGGTTGTCTTATTAATGACTCAAACTAAAAGGTTTAATTCTTTTGTTTCTGTGTTATATTTCTATTTTATTTTGTTATCACCATTTGATATAAGTATTGTGACATCTTGTCATATTAAATACCCTTTAATAAAAGTCTGTCTTTGTCTTCTTAGATAAGTATCTCATCTGATGGTCTTGGTTTTTATAATATTATAGTTAAACGGAATAATTTTTTGGTTTAAAGTAATGCTCACTAATAAGTGAATTTACAGATATGTCAGGGAGTAACAGTAGACTTCCTAAGAGTGTAAGCTTTTGATTTTAACATTAGTAGTGGGAGGGCTTTGCTTATACTAGTGAGATGGTTCTAGCCAGTTTAGACAGACTAGGGGTTTTAGTATCCATTAACCCTTTCATAACCACGTCATCCATGGCACATCAGCTATGCTTACAAATGACCTAGCCAAAAGCAAGATAAATCTGCAACTAGGTTGTTTTCTCCTTTAACTATTATGGTTACTCCACTTAGAAAACATATAACATTACCATACAGTGAAAAAACACTAGACATATTATGTTACCAAAGAGTGGAACTATCCAGAGCCTGAAAAGAGGTTCGCAGAATATTGTTAACTTTCATTATTCTCAAATAAACTTTCTAATACAATTCCAGAGCATATGCTATCCAGAATAGAAAGCACTACGAACTCCATGCATATTGTCAGAGGGGCTGTAATTGCATTAACATATGGAAATATAAAGGCACTGGAACAGGCAGTAAAATGTAGAAATGGCCAGACAGTAGACAAGGCTGGACATGCAGTTATTTGCAGTGTGTTGTAATCTGTCTACTATTGTCAGGTGGCTAAAATACTGCTTGTTGCAGTTTAATGTATTTACCAAGATCATTTGGAAATCTCAATTATTACTATATAAGCAAATACTGCTTAGAAAGTAATAACATGTTGATTTTGCAGGCATTAAGCTTTCCCTCTGCTCTTCAGGGAAACATTTGCACTGACCCTGTATTTTCTATTTGCTTAACACATGAGCATGTTGCTTTGATATTATCTCCTTCCATAAACAATCACATACAGTTCTCGCTCGGGCTGCAGCATTCCCAAATCAACTGAGAGTCAGACATATTCATCACATTTAAGACCAAGCATGATTGATTGTAAATCGTACAACTACGCAATCCCCATAGTCCTCTCTGTCAGCTTCTCATTTTCCGAACACAGTATGTGCTAGTGAAGATATATATTTCCCCTATAACTTAATGATGATCCAGTTTTATGCATCCCATATTTCCTTATACACAGTGGTGTGTCTATTATAAGGCATCCAGGGGAAGCCGTCTCCGGCTCGAAGCTGTGATAAGAAGGACTAAAATAGTAGTATTTGCCTTGTTGACAAAATGTAAGTGTTTTAATATGCACGCAACCTACATAAACACATTTATGGTAATATCTAAAAGGGATAGATGGGTGAAATGCACACAACCTACATACACAAGTTTATGGTAACATCTATAAGGGATGAGATGGGTGATATGCCCACAACCTACATACACAAGTTTATGGTACATAACATTTATAAGGGATAGATGGGTGATATGCCCACAACCTACATACACAAGTTTATGGTAACATCTATAAGGGATGAGATGGGTGATATGCACACAGCCTACATACACAAGTTTATGGTAATATCTATAAGGGATGAGGTGGGTGATATGCCCACAACCTACATACACAAGTTTATGGTACATAACATCTATAAGGGATAGATGTGTGATATGCACACAACCTACATACACAAGTTTATGGTACATAACATCTATAAGGGATGAGGTGGGTGATATGCACACAGCCTACATACACAAGTTTATGGTAACATCTACTGTATAAGGGATAGATCGGTGAAATGCACACAACCTACATACACATGTTTATGGTAACATCTACTGTATAAGGGATAGATGGGTGAAATACACACAACCTACATACACATGTTTATGGTAACATCTACTTTATAAGGGATAGATGGGTGAAATACACACAACCTACATACACATGTTTATTGTTACATCTACTGTATAAGGGATGAGATGGGTGATATGCACACAACCTACATAAACAAGTTTATGGTAAGATCTATAAGGGATGAGGTGGGTGATATGCACACAGCCTACATACACAAGTTAATGGTAACATCTACTGTATAAGGGATAGATCGGTGAAATGCACGCAACCTACATACACATGTTTATGGTAACATCTACTGTATAAGGGATGAGATGGGTGATATGCACACAACCTACATACAAAAGTTTATGGTAATATCTATTAGGGATGAGGTGGGTGATATGCACACAACCTACATAAACAAGTTAATGGTAACATCTACTGTATAAGGGATAGATCGGTGAAATGCACACAACCTACCAGGACATACACATGTTTATTGTTACATCTACTGTATAAGGGACAGATTGTTGAAATACACACAACCTACATACACATGTTTATGGTAACATCTACTGCTAAGGGATAGATGAGTGAAATGCACACAACCTACATACAAAAGTTTATGGTAATATCTATAAGGGATGAGATGGGTGATATGCACACAACCTACATACAAAAGTTTATGGTAATATCTATAAGGGATGAGGTGGGTGATATGCACACAACCTACATAAACAAGTTAATGGTAACATCTACTGTATAAGGGATATATCGGTGAAATGCACACAACCTACATACACATGTTTATTGTTACATCTACTGTATAAGGGACAGATGGTTGAAATACACACAACCTACATACAAAAGTTTATGGTAATATCTATAAGGGATAGATGGGTGATATGCACACCACCTACATAAACAAATTAATGGTAACATCTACTGTATAAGGGATAGATTGGTGAAATGCACACAACCTACATACACATGTTTATTGTTACATCTACTGTATAAGGGACAGATGGTTGAAATACACACAACCTACATACACATGTTTATGGTAACATCTACTGTATAAGGGATAGATGGGTGAAATTCACACAACCTACATACAAAAGTTTATGGTAATATCTATAAGGGATGAGATGGGTGAAATGCACACAACCTACATACACATGTTTATTGTTACATCTACTGTATAAGGGACAGATGGTTGAAATACACACAACCTACATACACATGTTTATTGTTACATCTACTGTATAAGGGATAGATGGGTGAAATACACACAACCTACATACACATGTTTATGGTAACATCTACTGTATAAGGGATAGATGGGTGAAATGCACACAACATATATATATACACATGTTTATGGTAACATCTACTGTATAAGGGATAGATGGGTGAAATGCACACAACATATATATATATATATACACATGTTTATGGTAACATCTACTGTATAAGGGATAGATGGGTGAAATGCACACAACATATATATATATATATACACATGTTTATGGTAACATCTACTGTATAAGGGATAGAAGGGTGAAATGCACACAACCTACATACACATGTTTATGGGAACATCTACTGTATAAGGGATAGATGGGTGAAATGCACACAACCTACATACACATGTTTATTGTTGCATCTACTGTATAAGGGATGAGATGGGTGATATGCACACAACATATATATATACACATGTTTATGGTAACATCTACTGTATAAGGGATAGATGGGTGAAATGCACACAACCTACATACACATGTTTATTGTTACATCTACTGTATAAGGGATAGATGGGTGAAATGCACACAACCTACATACACATGTTTATTGTTACATCTATAAAGGATGAGAGGGTGACAGTGATCACGCTGAGTGACAAAATATGTGGGTCCCAGGGACCCTCCACTTTAAAATAATGGGGTCCTACCTGACCATTTCTCGGTCCCATCATAATTTATGCTTTAGAGCTCCCCATATGCCTCTCAGACCTCCCCACATGCCACCACATAACTCCACGTGCCCCTAAAATGTCCATCTGATACCCCCAACAGCATCCGATATCCCTACAAGCCCCTTAAGTGCATGTTTAATGCCTCTATGATCTTACAGGTCATATGACTTGTCTGTACATGAAACCCATAGTGAATAAGTAGGCTTACCATATTATCCCTATAAACTGGGACACTCATGGATTACACAGGTTCTGTGGCTCATTAAAACCAGGTGAAATCAAGCTTGAAGTCCGTCAGCCACAGAACCTGTGTAATTAATTCAAGAGTGTTTCGTTTTAAAGGGATAGTATGGTTAGCCTATGAATAACGCTTTAGGTAATAAGAGGCATATTTATCAAAGTATATATGTGGTATACCCTAGAAGGCAAACATTTTCTGAGGTGGTATATAAAGTATATATTAAAAACTACCAGGATGTATGTATAGGAGACCACAACAGATATTCCAGATATCTGCAGCAATGCCTTAGTCATTTTGTTAGGGCAGGCAGGGGGAGCCTTTCAGAAAGGGCCACTCCGCGTGCCTTTGGTGCATGCCCGAAAAAGGGGGGTGGTCATTTAGAAAAGGGGAAATATCCTTGAGATGCGTCCCTTTTTCATCACTGTAGGGGGCATACCCAGCACTCAAGGAGAAACTTGGCTGCCCTCAAGCTCTCCCTGCAGTGTGAATACATGCCACGCCATGCCGGTCACTGCACCCATGAGTGGGGATGGCTGTTTTAGCTTTTCACGTTACATCACACAGTAGTGCCTCTAATAACACATTTATGCCATGCAGTAATGCCTTTTACACATTTATGCCACGCAGTAATGCCTTTTACACATTTATGCCATGCAGTAATGCATTTTTCACATTTATGCCATGCAGTAATGCATTTTACACATTTATGCCACACAGTAATGCCCTTCACAGATTATGCCACACAGTAATGTCCTTCACATATTATGCCACACAGTAATGCCCAGTCTTTACACATTATGCCGCACATTTATGCCTAGACTTTACATATTATGCCACACATTAATTGCCTTTACACCTTATGCCACACATGAATGCCCTTTACACATTATGCCACACAGTAATGCCCTTTACACGTTATGCCACACAGTAATACCCAGTCTTTACACATTATGCCATGCAGTAATAACCCATACAAATTATGCCACACAGCCATGCCCAGCCTTTACACATTATGCTGCACATTAATGCAATTTACACATTATGCCACACAGTAATGCCCAGTCTTTAAACATTATGCCATGCAGTAATACCCATTACAAATGATGCCACACAGTAATGCCCCTTATACATTATGCTTCCCCCCTCCCCAGCAGCCTCTTACCTAACTGCGTCCCTCTAGCAGACCTCATTTGCTGCCAGGCCCCCTGCGCCTGCATCAGCAGGCAGCCACACCAGCCAGCGGCACTCAGTGCAGCCCTTGAATATAGCGCTGCTCTCATACAAAGCTGGCACTGCACGCAAGCCAAACAGAGCTCGCAGACCGGCAGGCGCTGCCTTTCGGCTGCTGGTCTGCAAACTCCAGTTGGCTCATGACTGGCGCCTACTTGATTGATAACAGTGCTTTTAGCGATGCATGCATGGTGGCTGGGTCATGTCACTGGAGTCGTGCTGTGCTGCAGCCAATCCCTGACAGCCTGACAGGGATTGGCAGTGACACAACGCGTCCCCGGGGACCCGGCTCTTTTTTAAAAGTGAGTCCTCAGTCCTTAATACTGGGTAAAATAAGCTCTATAGTGCATATTTGCAATCACTGGGTGATATGCACACAACCTACTGTACATACACATGTTTATGGTAACACCTATAAGGGATGAGAGGGTGATATGCACACAACCTACATAAACACGTTTCAGTATAATTTCATTAACAAATATAGGTAAGGTTAACACATTTTGAGGTCTATTTACTAACACTCCTGCTCCACCTGCTAACGCGGCGAAGCAAGAGCCGGCTCCCGCAGCTGTTACTAAAAATAGACCTGCAGAGGAGAGTGAATGCTAAGTCACCCCCTCGGCGGTAACAGCTAGGACCCCTTTCCCCTGACTCATCATCTTCTTGCCAGCAGGGTAGTGTCTAGATGCCTTTCACGCAGTTTACCCTGACATCATCAGTTACTGTCCAACATCATTCCCTAACATCCACATGTACATATAGGGGTAATATAAACATGTGGCGAGCGAAGTGCGGCGAGCGAAGCGAGCCCTCGAGAGGACAAATTTCTTTGTTTGGTGGCCTTTATTGGCATGGAACCAGACTTCCGCCCTCTCCTCACGTCACTTTCAGGTCCTTACAATGAAGGGGAAATAAGCTCAACCCTGCGGGCAGCTGCAGCAGTGATTTTTGTTTTGTAAAAACTTTATTAACAAACATGAAAGTGACAACAAGGACTTCCTGCTTCTCCAATGAAGAGAAGATGATATCACATACATGCCTACCCTTTCGGAAGTCGGGAAGCTCCCAATTTTTCGGGTAACCCCCCACACCCCTGGAAGGGTAGGCACTTCTCCCACACTCTGCCCACTTCCTAGTGAATTGGGCAGAATAAGGAGAATTTTCTTGTGGACCAGTGGGTCCGTGAGTAGGGGGTGTAACCTAATGATGCCATTCTATGAGAGAGAATCGCGTCATTTTGGCACCGCCCCTTATTTCAATATGCACCGTTCAAAGCAAATTGGCCTTGGGGCGGGGCTTAATGAAGTGACCCATCTGGCCCCACCTCCCACCTGCTTCTCCTCCTGGGATTCTCCCGTGAGAAAATTCCAATATCGGCAATTATGAGATCGGCAGCTACAGAAGTGATATCAGAGCTGGAGAAGACACCTGACAGTAAGTGCCCTCTCCTCTTAGTAACACCTGGGACACTTTGCACACAGTTCCAATCCAAGGAATAAGCATAAATACTCAGTGGAACATTTTATTTTAAATCACATATTTTTCTTTACAGCACACTCCTTCACACAATTTGTTTGTATTTATTTTTAATCAATATAATAAGCTAGAAAGTGTGTCTGTCTGTCTGTCCTTTATACACAGTCAGAGTTTTGCGCCTAGCTCCACCAAATTTGGCATGGTGGTGTAGTTTGACTTGGATTAGGTTTTTATCTAGGTTTGAACTTCGACAGGGCCACACACTGTCACACAATTGCTAATAATGGGGACACTCTAAAATTACACAAGGTCCGGGGCTGACTCCAGTGGATATTGGCAGTCTGCCAAAATTCTGTGATAAAGCTATACAGGTTGAGGGCCTGATTCAGAGCCACTCACTTGATGCAATTGCTCGCCCCCAGCGTATGCAAATTCGGCAAAGTGACGGCATGGCAGGCGCTCGCTCAGAAAGGCATAAGCACGCCCACTTTGTATTGGCGAGCGATCACTTTGTGTCTATAGACACCCATTAGCTTATGTAGAGACCCCCAGTAGCGCACGTCATCTCCAGGAAGTGTGTTAAAACATTGGTACAACGAGGACCATCGGAAGCGAATGCAGCGCTTGTGTTTGCCTTACCTTACCGCAAGCACTGCATGGACTTCAGTATAAAAAACAGGCATGTGACGTATATTATGATGCCGGCTGTTAATTATGCACTCTTCTGAAATGGCATTGAAACACTCAGGCATGCCTGCGTTCGCACCTCCATTCCCCCATTATTAGAGTCCTGCCCCTGTTACCACCCACAAACGGCCTCTCCTGTCACTCATTACACTTGGCTGTCTTTGCTTGGCGAGCGAGCAAATTTAGATTGCTACGAGTAGTTCACACACGCGCACAATGAAGCGTGCGCATGCGCGGTGGCTCAACATCGGCCGAGTACGAGAGAGCAGCCGCTTGCGAATGGGTCTGAATGAGCTCCTAAGTCTCCCATATCCAAATATTCCAAAATACGGAATATTCCAAAATACAGAATACTTTTAGCATGACTGAGATATTGAAAGGTTTGCTTTTTGATGGTTCAATGTGCACAAACTTTGTTTATTTCAAATAAAGTATAAAATGACCTATTGGCTGTGTGTATAATGTGTATATGAAACATAAATGAATTTCATGTATGTACACAAACTTTGTTTGAGCCAAAAAATTATTGAAAATATTGTATATAATTACCTGCAGGCTATGTGTATAACGTGTATATGTATCATAAATGTATTCTGTGTTTAGATTTGGGCCCTATTCCTAAGACATTTCAATATGGTTGTACCGATGGTTGTATACACTTTCTCTAGATGATGTGCGCAAGTGGGCATCTTAAGACAGGCTAGTGGGCGTCTGCATACACAATGTGATCGCACGCCAAGACATAGTGGGAATGCTAATGCCATGCCGTGCAATCGCCTCTGCCTTGCTGGGGGTGTGCCGGATTTGCATATGCTGGGTGCATGTGAACGCATCTAGCGAGTGGGTCTGAATCGAGCCCTAAGCTCCAAGTGCCTGTCTTCAGCTACAGGCACATCTCAGTACCAGCTACTGCTACATGTATCCAAAAGATTGTTATTAAATATGTGCAATAACAGCAACATTTAGATACATGAAAGGAGGAGAGTTGAGTGTCAGTCAATTTGTAACACTGTAATCAACCTGTTATGGTGCCACAGTGATACATAATATAAATTTTTACATGACACTTAAGACTGCATGAATGTTCCAGGAATAAAATGAATAAGAGAATTTTATTTCTTACACAGCAATATTTCCTGATGTCCCTGAACAAATGAAGGGTTTCATTAGCACAGAGATGTGTACAGGGGGCCTGATTCAGAGCCGCTCGCTCACGCTGTGCGTTCGCAAGTGGCCCGATGTTCTGCATATGCGCATGCTTCGTTCTGCGCGTGCGTGAACTACACACTTTGATCGCAACCCTCTCGCTCGCCCAGCAAAGGCAGCCCAGGGTAATGAGTGACAGGAGAAGCCGTTTGTGGGTGGTAACAGGGGCAGGACACTAATAACGGAGGGTTGGAGATGCGAACGCGTGCCTGAGTGTTTCAATGCCATTTTAGAGGCATGCATAATTAACAGGCAGCGTCATAGCACACGTCACTTGCCTTTTTTTTACACTGATTTCCTCGCAATGCTTGCGGTAGGGTAAAGCAACTGCAAGTACTGTGTTAGCATCCGATGGTGCTTGATGTACCAATGTTTTAATACACTTCCTGGAGATAACGTGTTGCTGGTGGGCGACTCTGCCTGTGTGATTGGCCGTACCCTCAGACAAAGTGGCCGCTCGCTAAGACATGGTGGGCATGCTTATGCCTTGGTGAGCATTCGCTTCCTGTGGCGTCACTTTAACAAATTTGCATATGCATCCAGCGAGCATACGCAGATAGTGAGCGGGTCTGAATATATATATATATATATATATATATACAGAGACCTTACGAGCCGATACCTAATTGCCAGATATTGAGTGGAATGGTCATCTGGTGGATATACCAATTTCAGATCCACAGAGTACAATTAACTAACATACAATATTTATGGAACAAATCAATATTATAGAGATTATACTTTTGAGTGAATTTAACTATTTTGAGTTAAATAGGACCATATAGACTTAACTATTGGGATATTTACCACATAATACGGAGCCATCATAGATTGGCCAATGTAGATAAGCTCCTTATTATAATTATGAGTGGTTACTATTTACTCAAGTAGTGCAATTTTCCCTAAATGTTAGTAAATGAATAATAGGTCTTTAAATACACAACAATATAATAATACACACTGGGATCAATATCACAAAATAATTCTAATTATTGGGTCATATAATTGAATAAGAACACCAAACAAGTTAATAGTGTTTTTTAATCACTTTGTTTCACAATATGACACGACAAATTCACTAATCACAATACTTTGCTGGATTTTAAAATAAAAAAGTAATAAAACAATAAAAATATAAAAAATACAATCGTATTTTTATAGATACTAATAAAAGTTAAGTTTTATTTTACTTTGTCTATCTGGACCTTTATATTAATAGGTAAAACTCAGTTACTGATAATACATTTTATCCAGTGAGTGCCCCTTATGGGAATACTTTTTTCTTCCTTTTCTATGTAATTTTTCAAACACAGCCTGTAACATGACAGTTAGGAGCTGATTGGTTGGTAGTTTATCACTTTACAATTTATCACTTTCCAGAGCTTAGTACATCTCCCCCCTATGTCTAAACCGTTATCATCATTACTTTTACTACTACTCATCCTCACATTTGCAGAGGATTCAGAAATGGTAGAAGGAGGCTTCTCAATGATTACAGTGTCAGAATCAGTGATGTCAGACTTAAACATAACACTTGTGGACACCCTTAGGGGTCAATCCTATTATGTGTGGAGGGTGCAAGTTGCCATTGCAATGGCATTAACCACTTGCCTGGCACAGTCGTATCAGATACGACCATGCCAGACTGGGCTTTCCCTGACATGGTCGTATCTGATATGACCAGTCAGAAACACACAGTGGGCGGCTTGCTGGAAGTTAACTTCCAGCAGCCGCCCACCTCAGAGGGACCTGCTGGTCCCTCTACACTTGCGGCTCCCCCTCCTTTGTGTCCCGATCACTGCTGGCCACAGTGATCGGGCCCCGGCAGCACCCCCCTAGAAGCAGCAGCCACGGCTCATGTAGCCGCTGCTGCTGCTGCTGTGACCTGATCCCTGTGGCCAGCAGTGTTCGGGCAGCCATTTCAGTAACTCTGGTAGCCGCCGCTGCTGCTATGTAGCCGGGCCGCTAGTGGGACACCCTCCCACTGCGGCTCCGGATCACAGTGTTCAAAGTGATCACTGTGAGAGAAGCAGCAGCGGCGGCTCTGGTAGCTGCCGCTGCCATTATGTAGCCGGGCCGCTAGCAGGACACCCTCCTGCTGCGGCTCCGGATCACAGTGATCAGTGTGGTCACTGTGAGAGAAGCAGCAGCGGTGGTGGCTGTGGTAGCCGCCGCTGCTGCTATGTAGCCGGGCCGCTAGCGGGACACACTCCCGCTGCGGCTCTGGATCACAGTGATCAGTGTGATCACTGTGAGAGAAGCAGCAGTGGTGGCGGCTCTGGTAGCCGCCGCTGCTGCTATGTAGCCGGGCCGCTAGCGGGACACCCTCCCGCTGCGGCTCCGGATCACAGTGATCTGTGAGATCACTGTGTTAGAAAAGCAGCAGCGGCGGCTCTGGTAGCCGCCGCTGCTGCTATGTACCACGGCAGCCCCTCCCACTCCTGTCCGGCCTCAGCTCCACCTCCCCAAGTCCCCATGTGTCCCGATCACTGCTGGCCACAGTGATTGTGCAAAATATAATATTAGTAATAAAATATGTGTATATATTATATATATATACATATATATGCACATATATATATATGCACATATATTAGGGGTGTGCACCGGCCACTTTTCGTGTTTTGTGTTTTGGTTTTGGATCTGGATCTTTCTTCGTGTTTTGGATCTGGATTGGTTTTGCCAAAACCACCCTTCCGTGTTTTGGGTTCTGGGTTTTGTGTTTTGGATCTGTATTTTTTTGAAAAAAAGCATAAAAACAGCTAAAATCACAGAATTTGTAGGTTTTTCTGCTCCTATGCTATTATTAACCTCAATAACCTTAATTTCCACTCATTTCCAGTCTATTCTGAACACCTCACACCTCACAATAGTGTTTTTATGTCCAAAAGGTTGCACCGAGGTAGCTGGATGACTATGCTAAGCGACACAAGTGGGCGGCACAAACACGTGACCCATCTAGGCGTGATACTGCAGTGGCAGACAGGATGGCAGTTTGAAAAACTAGGCCCCAAACTGTACATAATGCAAAGAAAAGAAAGAGGTGCAAGATGGAATTGTCCTTGGGCCCTCCCACCCACCCTTATGTTGTATAAACAGGACATGCACACTTTAACAAACCAATCATTTCAGCGCCAGGGTCTGCCACACAACTGTGGCTGAAATTATTGGTTCGTTTGGGCCCCCACAAAACAAGCTGGCAATTAATGTGTCCCTTAACAAACTGGCTCTACGGAGGCAAGATGTCATCCTCATCCTTCTCATCCACCGATTCCTCACCCTCTTCAGTGTGTACATCCTCATCCTCACAAAGTATTAACTCGTCCCCACTTGAATCCACCACCACAAGTCCCTCTGTATGTTCTGGAGGCTGGTCTCCCTGGAAGAGCTGATAATTCATTTTGATGAACATCATCTTCTCCACATTCTGTGGAAGCAACCTCCTACGCCTTTTGCTGACAAGGTTCCCGGCTGCACTAAACACTCTTTCGGAGTACACACTGGAGGGGGGGCAACTCAGGTAAAATAGAGCCAGTTTGTACATGGGCCTCCAAATTGCCTCTTTTTCCTGCCAGTACAGGTATGGACTGTCTGACATGTCTACTTGGATGCTGTCACCGATGTAATCCTCCACCATTCTGTCAATGGTGACAGTATCATATGCAGTGACAGTAGACATGTCAGAAATTGTTGCCAGGTCCTTCAGTCCGGACCAGATGTCCAAACTTGGTCCTGCCTGCCCTGCATCACCGCCAGCGGGTTGCTTAGGATGCCTAAGTTTTTTCCTGGCAGCCCCAGTTGCGGGAGAAAATGAAGAAGGAGCTGTTGACGTGTCACGTTCCGCTTCAGCTGACAGTGTGTTCACCAGCAGGTCTTTGCACCTCTGCAGGCTTGTGTCGGCCGGAAAGAGAGACACCACATAGGCTTTAAACCTAGGATCGAGCACGGTGGCCAAAATGTAGTGGTCTGATTTCAACAGATTGACCACCCTGGAATCCTGGCAAAGCAAATGAAGGGCTTCATCCAAAAGTCCCACATGCCGAGCGGAATCGCTCCGTCTTAGCTCCTCCTTCACTTTCTCCAGCTGCTTCTGCAAAAGCCTGATGAGGGGAATGACCTGACTCAAGCTTGCAGTGTCTGAACTGACTTCACGTGTGGCTAGTTCGAAGGGCTGGAGAACCTTGCACAACACGGAAATCATTCTCCACTGCACTTGAGTCAGGTGCATACCCCCTCCTTTGCCTATGTCATAGGTGGATGTATAGGCTTGAATGGCCTTTTGCTGCTCCTCCATCCTCTGAAGCATATAGAGGGTTGAGTTCCACCGCGTCACAACCTCTTGCTTCAGGTGATGGCGGGGCAGGTTCAAGAGTGTTTGCTGGTGCTCCAGTCTTCGGCACACAGTCGCTGAATGGCGAAAGTGGCCTGAAATTTTTCGGGCCACCCAAAGCGTCTCCTGCACGCCCCTGTCGCTTTTCAGAAAATTCTGCACCACCAAGTTTATTGTGTGAGCAAAACATGGGACGTGCTGGAATTTGCCCAGATGTAATGCCCGCACAATATTGGTGGCGTTGTCAGATATCACAAATCCCCAGGAGAGTCTAAGTGGGGTAAGCCACTGGGCGATGATTTCCCTCAGTTTCTCTAAGAGGTTGTCGGCGGTGTGCCTCTTACTGAAACCGGTGATACTCAGCGTAGCCTGCCTTGGAACGAGCTGGCGTTTCTGAGATGCTGCGACTGGTGACGCTGCTGCTGTTGCTGCGTAAGGTGATACATCTACCCAGTGGGCTGTCACAGTCATATAGTCCTTAGTCTGCCCTGTTCCACTTGTCCACATGTCCGTGGTTAAGTGGACATTGTGAACAACGGCATTTTTCAGGACACTGAGGACACTTTTTCTGACGTTTCTGTATAGTCTCGGTATCGCCTGCCTAGTGAAGTGGAATCTAGACGGGATTTGGAACCGGGGACACACTACCTCCAGCAGTTGTCTAAATCCCACTGCACTAATGGCGGATACCGGACGCATGTCTAACACCAACATAGCAGTCAAGGCCTCAGTTAAACGTTTTGCTTCAGGATGACTGCTGTCGTACTTCATCCTCCTCGCTAAGGACTGTTGGAGGGTCAATTGTTTAGTAAAAGTAGTGGTGTTCCTACTTCCTCTCTGGGATGATGAACGACTCCCAGCAGCAGCAACAGCAGCAGCGGCAGCAGGAGGCGTAGCAATGCAGGATCCTCCGGAGGAATCCGGGATAGGAGAGTCAGTCATGCCAGTGACATGGCCTGCAGGACTACTTCCGATCCTGACTAAGGAGGAAATTGACGAGGAGGGAGTTGACGGTGTGGTTTGCAGGCGCTTGGATACAACAGGACAACGGGATTTAGGTGTCCCTGGACTGCTTACGGTCTTAGCCAAAGTTTCTGAACTTGACAGTAACTTATTATGAACGCGCTGCAGGTGCCGTATAAGGGAGGATGTTCCTAGGTGGTTAACGTCCCTACCCCTACTTATTCCACCTTTACATAAGGTACATATGGCAAGACAGTTGTTGTCCGGATTTGGATAGAAATATTGCCAGACCAAAGAGGTGGAATGTTTGGTCTTCTGCCCAGGCATGACCGTGATGGGCTTTTTCATCCCACGGACAACAACTGTCTCCCCCGGAGCCTGATTTAAACAAACCACATCACCATCAGAATCCTCCTCGCCAACTTCCTCCTCAGCACCAGCTACACCAGTATCCTCATCCTGTTGTACTTCAACAGTGACATCTTCAATTTGCATATCAGCAAGTGGACTGTGGGTGCTCCTTTCAGCACTTGCAGGGGGCGTGCAAATGGTGGAAAGAGCCACCTCTTCCCGTCCAGTGCTGGGAAGGTCAGGCATCGCAACCACCACGACACTTGGACTCTCCTTGGGGATTTGTGATATCTTCTTAGAAAGCACAGTTCTTCGCTGTGCTTTTGCCAGCTTAACTCTTTTGATTTTTTTAGTGGGAGGAGGGCTTCCATCGTCATGTGAAGCTGAACCACTAGTCATGAACATACTAGGGATCGACCTTAGCCGTTTCTTGCCACTCCGGGTCGTAAATGGCATATTGGCAAGTTTACGTTTCTCTTCAGCTGATTTAAATGTTTTTTTCAAGGTAATTTTCCTGAACTTTGTCATTTGGGATTGTATGTGCCCTCTATTATGATATTGGGCATCGGCCTTGGCAGACGACGTTGATGGCATGTTATCGTCTATGTCATGACTAGTGGCAGCAGCTTCAGCACTAGGAGGACGTGGTTCTTGATCTTTCTCTATTTTATTTTTATCGGAGAAAGTTTGGTCCTCCATTTATGTTATATTGATTTGATATATACGTGCGGCTAAACACAGAAAATATTTTTTTATTTTTGCTGGAGAGTAGTGCACTTTGTGGGTTACACCAGCCTTTAAGAAATGAGCCAGCCAGCTCTTTACTTATGGGACACAGGCGCACGCTTGGCGCTGCTCCTTTGTTGATGCACGTGCGGCTACTGCGCACACAATTCACAAACACAGAAAATAATTTTTATTTTGGTTTGGACTGGAGTGTACTTTGGGGGTTACAGCACCCTTTAATGGTCAAGCCAGCCGGCCCTTTACTTATGACACAGGCGCACACTTGGCACTACTTTGTTGATGCACGTGCGGCTACTGCGCACACAATTCACAAACGCACAAAAAATATTATTTTTTTGGTTTGAACTGGAGTGTACTTTGGGGGTTACAGCACCCTTTAACGGTCAAGCCAGCCAGCCCTTTACTTATGACACAGGCGCACGCTTGGCACTACTTTGTTGATGCACGTGCGGCTACTGCGCACACAATTCACAAACACACAAAAAATATTATTTTTTTGGTTTGAACTGGAGTGTACTTTGGGGGTTACAGCACCCTTTAACGGTCAAGCCAGCCGGCCCTTTACTTATGACACAGGCGCACGCTTGGCACTACTTTGTTGATGCACGTGCGGCTACTGCGCACACAATTCACAAACACAGAAAATAATTTTTTTTTTGGTTTGGACTGGAGTGTACTTTGGGGGTTACAGCACCCTTTAACGGTCAAGCCAGCCGGCCCTTTACTTATGACACAGGCGCACGCTTGGCACTACTTTGTTGATGCACGTGCGGCTACTGCGCACACAATTCACAAACACAGAAAATAATTTTTTTTTTGGTTTGGACTGGAGTGTACTTTGGGGGTTACAGCACCCTTTAATGGTCAAGCCAGATGGCCCTTTACTTATGACACAGGCGCACGCTTGGCACTACTTTGTTGATGCACGTGCGGCTACTGCGCACACAATTCACAAACACAGAAAATAATTTTTTTTTTGGTTTGGACTAGAGTGTACTTTGGGGGTTACAGCAATCTTTAACGGTCAAGCCAGCCGGCCCTTTACTTATGACACAGGCGCACGCTTGGCACTACTTTGTTGATGCACGTGCGGCTACTGCGCACACAATTCACAAACACAGAAAATATATATTTTTTTGGTTTGGACTGGAGTGTACTTTGGGGGTTACAGCACCCTTTAACGGTCAAGCCAGCCGGCCCTTTACTTATGACACAGGCGCACGCTTGGCACTACTTTGTTGATGCATGTGCGGCTACTGCGCACACAATTCACAAACACAGAAAATATATATTTTTTTGGTTTGGACTGGAGTGTACTTTGGGGGTTACAGCACCCTTTAACGGTCAAGCCAGCCGGCCCTTTACTTATGACACAGGCGCACGCTTGGCACTACTTTGTTTATGCACGTGCGGCTACTGCGCACACAATTCACAAACACAGAAAATAATTTTTTTTTTGGTTTGGACTGGAGTGTACTTTGGGGGTTACAGCACCCTTTAACGGTCAAGCCAGCCGGCCCTTTACTTATGACACAGGCGCACGCTTGGCACTACTTTGTTGATGCACGTGCGGCTACTGCGCACACAATTCACAAACACAGAAAATATTTTTTTTTTTGGTTTGGACTGGAGTGTACTTTGGGGGTTACTTCACCCTTTAATGGTCAAGCCAGCCGGCCCTTTACTTACGACACAGGCGCACGCTTGGCACTACTTTGTTGATGCACCTGCGGCTACTGCGCACACAATTCACAAACACACAAAAAATATTATTTTTTTAGCTCTTGGGGGGAGCACCCCTGATGGACAGAGCACCCCCTGGACAACACTACAGCACCCCTTTAGGACTGGGACACTGCACAGGACTTTGGAGTGGACACAGCCCCTATGGACAACTGACTGCACAACACAGTCCAGCCAGTCCCTATGGACTTTGAAGTAGTGGACAACAGCAGCACATGGCAGCACAGCACAGCACAACACTACTCTGCACTACACTACACTACACTACACAGCCCAGCCAGCCCTAACTCCCACCCTCCCTCTTCACTGTCCACAGCCGAGTGAGAAAATGGCGCCGACGCGGGTACCTTATATAGGTTCCAAAACCCGCGAGACTCGGAAGGCGGGATGATGACGTTTTGCCTCGATTTCAGATCCGAGTCAGGTGTGAAAAGTCGAGCCTGACTCGGATCTGCCTCGGATCGGGGGGCTCGGGGGGGTTCGGATTTCAGAAATCCGAACCCGCTCACCCCTAACATATATATATATATATATATATATATACGGTATATATGCATATATATATATATATATATATATATATACGGTATATATGCATATATATATATACGGTATATATGCATATATATATATATGCATATATATATATATGCATATATACCGTATATATATATATATGTATATAAATATGCATATGTGTGTGTATGTATATATATAGATAGATAGAGATAGATATATATATATAATATATATATATATATATATATATATATACACATATATGTTCCATATATATATACATATATGTTCTATACATATATATGTTCGATATATATATATATATATATATATATATATATAATCGATGGATATCGCAGAGCCTCTGTTTAGGGATGGCAACCAACATTCGATGGTTTACAAACATCCATGGTCTGACTGAAAACAAGTGGTTTGCCATTGCTGGTGGCCATCTATGTTGCACAATCGATGGTAGCGTTAGAAAACATCGACAGTTGTGGTCTACACAGATCTTGCCCAATCGCTAAACAATTGATGGCTTCTAACGATGGTTGATCCATCAATGGTACAGCTGTCAATGGCCATCACTACAGTATAACATAAAAATTGCTATTTTTATGGTATACTGGGTTTTAAAAAAAAATTTTTTTTCAAATAAAATAGTGATGGATAAGTTTAAAATTATGTTCTTGACCTAATTCAATCATAAAAGAAACCGACAATTTTGGAGCGGTTTTTGGAAAAATAATTTGTCAGTTAAGTGGTTAAAATGCCTCACACCCTTCGCTGCCTGCTCCGTGCCCAAATTTTCTGAATTTTGCTTGGAGCCCTATGGGGCTGCGAGCAAAATTCAGCAAATCTGGGCTGCAGTAAAGTGTGGTCATTGCCGCAATGACTCGCGCAAGCGAGATCATCGTGGCTAATATGATTGACACCTTAGACTCTTCTCAGGGATCTGTGAAGTTTGTGAACACAGTTTGTTTTTCAGCCTTAGTGTTATTTTTGTGCACTGATTTGCCTGTTTTAACACACAGTGATGGTAGCCTGTTTACAGTTTACATTGGATTGCAATTGCTAGCTAACAAACACATACAATGTGACAAATATGCCTGCAGTCTCTTAACCCTTCCTACCCACTCCATCTTCCTACCACTCTCTCTAATGGCACATATTGAAACACAACTACAGCCCACACACTCTCCATACACTCTCCTGTGTAAAACATGCAAGTTTTCTGGGAAAATCACATTTAGACTTGTTTTGAGATCCCAACTTGGCAGGAAGACCTGAGCCTGCACTTTGTTCTCCCTGGAAGCCCCAAGTTCGGGTGTGTTTGGTTTCCTGTAAAAGTTAACCGCTCATCTCTAGTATAGAATATAACTTTTTAGCTTAAATTAGGAATATTATGTTTGGAGAAAACCAAACCTAGCATTCCAACATAAGAATCTCTCCCCAATACTGAAATATGGTTAGGACAAGGTTGAACTGCCATCATTAGTGAAACTATGAATTCTGGATTGTAAAAGTAATTTCTACTGGTTATTGGTCCATAAGCTGAAGTTTAACCAAAATGAATTTTGCAGCAAGACAAGGACTCTAAACACTCAAGTTAGTATACAAACAAAATGGCTGCAAATGTGTGTTTTGGAGTAGCTGTCAAAGTCAATAAGTTACTGTCATAGTCATTGCTGAATCTGAAGTGGGTGTTCATGCAAGTAAGCCCACCAACATCCCAGAGATGAAGCCATCCTGTAAGGAGAAATGAAACAAAAAATTCCTCAAAGCTGATGTGAGGGATTAATCAACAATTCTGTAACCACTTGTCATTGCTGCTCAATGGAGTCACACCATTTACTGAAATCATAGGTTCACAAACTTTAAAACTTAAAAAAAATAAATGAAAGAAATAGTATAGCATGTTATGTGTTTTTTTTTAATTACTGGCTTCTCTTTATCAATTTTTATGACTTAGATGAGGATCGGAGCATATTTAGGGACACATTTATAACATTCCAAAAACATTCTTTTACCAGTGTATGCTGAGAAGGTAGAAAGTAAATAAATGTGTTTCCACCCTATCAATAGCTACAAGCACATGCTGAAACACATTTACAATTTTCCCCACACCTCTGGGCTGTAAAAAACATTACTCCTATGAGTGTTAACCTAAGGTCCCTACCCATTACCAAATATAGCATATATAAGTTAATAATATACTGTAATCCTTTGTTACCACTTTTTGTTTTTTACATTAAGTATTTTATCTTAATGCAGTTCAATGGACAATATTCTTTCTTGATAAACCTCAGGGAATTAATTTTAAAAATCATATTACACACTGAAAATTGCCCCACTTATTATTTTATTGTAACTGTTCTGTATGTAAACATCTAGATAATGGATTTAAAATACTTTAGAATGTGACTGTACTACATGAATTGCTAATACTGTGTATTAGGAGTTAATTTAAATATGAAAGTGAAGAACGTAGAAAAAACGTTTAAAAAAAGAAAGCTTGGAAGGTGTTCCAAAACTATAAAAATAATGGGTAATGTTTTTATACATTATATTTTTTATAATGTGATTTCAATTCTTTTGCTGTTAAAATTATCACAGTTATACAGCTCATCAGTTAGCAACATAAAACGAATCAGTTTCAAAAATATGTTGATTGTACAATTTTTACTAGTGATTTATTGCAATTGATAGTTAAAACTACACCATAAAAACAAAAAAAAATTTAAGAAAAAAACACTATTTTTTTCTAAAGATTCTCATGAGAATTGTAAAATCCTAATGAGATCAGATTGCATGACAGGTCTAATTTGTTTGGCACCATTAAAGGGTGTCGTAGTAATATTTTGTGGAAAGAGACTGCTCACAAAATTATATGTATTTATATATCTAATCTGGGTTGCTTAAAGTAATAACCATAATAATTACACTCAAATCTAATTTTTCACAAAAGTTATTTTCCGTTCTTTACGCTCAGTCTTTCACAGCATAAGAAATATTTACACGTCAGTTCTGACATCTGTTTCTTGCATTATTGGAAGCTACATATATCTTTTTATTTTCTAAATGAAAACACAGGCAACATTTTACATGCTTTAATAACATTCTTTTTAGAAAGTCACCAATTACCTTTCCAATGTAAAAAATACCCCTATATTTTGTTCAATTGCTTGTCATGGCTATCGTTATTTGGCCTAAGACATTCTTGGCCCTTGTTCAAGCTTACTGTGATTCTACAATTTTCAGTGCAATGTCTATTACATCCATGCATTAATCTCAGCACAAGTACTTAAACTAAAATATCTGACTGAAATTATTTTTGGCACAAAAAATAAATAATTAAGAATATATGGTTTGCTTGTGACAGTCTGTAAAAATTTATAGAAAATATAATTTACTTAGTATAATTTTCTTCTATCACCACAGTAAGTTAATTAATTAATTAAAAGAGATCTAGACCTTATTTTTTATTTCCCCTTTGCATAAATAACTTAAGTTTGTAGACTGGCTACAAAGATTCTGTTTGTCACTATAGGGTTGGCTCAGGCAGCATCAGGGTACGGAGTCAAAAGGGGAGATGTATCAAGCCTTAGAGAAAGCAACCGATTGACTTCTAAGGAATACATTTACTAAAAGTCAGTTTTGATTTGAAAATCGACCAAAATCGTCAGACATCAACATCGTTTCGATGTTTAAAATATTATATTTACTAACCATTGAGTTTTAGCTTTAATTGAAACCCGACTACGATGTCAGTAATTTTTTGCTGCTCTAAATGCTTTTGGGTTTGATCTTTCAGTTCAAAACCAATGGCAAGTAGAAGTACAAAAACGATGACCGCAAACTTGTTCAAAGAGAAGCACTGTATGATCTGTGCAGGCTTCATTAGGATAAAATGTAAAGAGAGGGTTACATTTAAAAAAAAACAATCATGGGGTCCCCCCACAAAATCATTAACCAGCCGTGGACCAGCCTGGGCTGGTACTGGAAAATAGGGGGAAAAAACTATGTTTCCCCTATTTTTCAAAAACCAACACAGGGCTGAACCAGTTTGGGGCTATTTAAAGTGATGGCCGGGGGACCCTATGCTGTATGTTCCCCTGCTCAGCCATGGCTGATCAGTTTGGGGCTGGTTAATGTGATGGCAGAGGGACCCTATGCTGTATGTCACCCTGCTATGGCATTACCCCCCCACCCCTCGCAGCTATTTCAGCCCAGTGTTAGTTATTAGAAAACAGGGGAACCCCATGCAGTTTCTTCCCCCTACTTTCTAGTACCAGCCCAGGCTGAGAGGTCCAGGGCTGGTTATTGATTTTGCAGGGGGCCCCACACATTCCTTTTTTACTTTTAACTATTTACTTGCTGTAACACCTAAGAAGCTTGCACAGATCATACTAATCTGTGCAGTATTTCTCCGAAACTCTTCTGCGTCAGGTAGGTCACTAAAAACGCACTGCCCTCCTGCAAGCCAACCTGGATGGCTTGCAGGAGGGCAGCATGTTTTTATTGATATGGTGATTGAACACATAGGCGGCCACACCCCCACAGGAGTTCGTTGATGTGCCCATGTTGACTTCATTGTTACTCCGCTGGGAGCTGTGCCAGCGTGGTTGAGCATTGGGTGATCACTGCATGAAAGGTTATTATGAACGGAGGAGAATTTAATATATATACATTGGAAACTGAAGGATTTTCGCTTTGATAGAAGAGATATGAGCGCTCTATACTAAATAACATGAACTTTTTACTAGAGAAGTGCCCCAGGGAGTGCAGATTACCGCAAGTAGATTATTCTATATTTAATTTTAGAAGTAGAGGTGACCACTTCAGCGATTTACTGCAGCGTTATTGTTTGAAGCACAGTTTTTCTGTACTTTATTTTGTAAAATTAAAACTTTCAAAGGGTCTTAAAACTAGGGATGTGCTCCAACCCCCGTGTTTTAGTTTTGGTTTTGGATCTGTATCTCCTTCAAGGTTTTGGATCTGGATTTGGTTTTGCAAAATCACTCTTGCGTGTTTTGGTTTTGGATCTGTATTTTTTCTAAAAATCATAAAAACAGCTGAAATCACATAATTTGGCCCTACTTTTGTTCCTACAGTATTATTAATTCAATAACATTAGGTCATTTCCACTCAATTTTGACCACCTCACACAATATTGTTCACCAACATAGGCCAAAGGTTGACTGGCTAAACTAAGCAACTACGTGTAAATAGCAACAGCAGACATGAATGCCCCCTACACAAGTGCACATGCCTATTCTCACTGCCCAAGCTGTATTTCCCTCCTGGGGTGCGGGGCCACCGATGACTGGCACTCTGTGCCCATGTAAAGCCCTGATCAATCAGAGTTTTTGTTGAACAGTTCCCCAAAATCTCTCCGACCATAAAAACAGCATTCCATACCTGCGGGTCAGAAACAGTGCAGGTTGGATACAGTGCGGGTCACATACAACAGGTCAGATACAGTGCAGGTCAGATACAGTGTGGGTGGGATACAGTACAGGTTGGATACAATGAGGGTCATATAGAGTGTCAATTGGATACAGTGTGAGTCGGTTACAGTGCGGGTTGGATACAGTGCAGTTTATAGTGCAGGTTGAATACAGTGCAAGTTGGATACAGTGTGGGATACATAATGGGTTGGATGCAGTACAGGTCAGTTACAGTGTTGGATACAGTGTGGGTTGGATACAGTGTGAGTTATTACAGTGCGGGTCGGATGCAGTGTGGGATAGTGTGGATTGGATACAGTGCAGGTTTGGTAAAATTTGGGATACAGGACCTGATTCAGACCTGCTCACTAAGGCACGATCACTCGCTCTGAGCAATTTTCGCCCATCTGCGCATGCATATAATTTGCAGTGCGTGTGCGCAAGCAATTCCTTGCGATCTGATTTTGGTTGCTCGTAAGCCACTATTAGATCGCTGCTTTGAGTGACAGTGCCATTTGTGGGAGGTAACAGGGGAAGGTGCTTGTGAACGGGGGGGTGGATGTACGAACGCAGGCATGTCAGACCGCCAAAACGCCATTTAAAGGGCGTGCATAATTAGCAAAGTAGTATCATTGTACACGTTACCTGCATGTATTTCAGCCAGCACTGATTGCTGTGCTTGCGTCAGGTTAAAGCAACCCCAAGGGCGGCAAGCAGTCCGATGGCTTACAATGGTCCTGATTAATCCTTCATTTTCCGGAGATGACGTGTGTTGCGAGTGGCAGGGAGGCGTCTTCAGACACTTGCGAGCGCATTTTGTTGTAGCTCGCTAAAACATAGTGGGCATCCTTACGCGACGCAGTTCGAGCACTTAATTTAAATAACCAGCCCATTTTTGCCAGCGAGGGACCGCAACTTGCAGGCAGGTCTGAATGTGCTCCACAGTACGGATCTGATATAGTGTGAGATACAGTGCGGGTTGGAAACAATGCAGGCCGGATACAGTTTGTTATTATGTGTGGGTTGAATACAGTGCATTGTACAGTGTGAGTCAGTTATAGTGCGGGTTGGATACAGTGCAGTTTATAGTGCTGGTTGGATACAGTGCGGGTCGGATACAGTGTGGGATACATAATGGGTTGGATGCAGTACAGGTCAGTTATAGTGTTGGATACAGTGTGAGTTGCTTACAGTGCGGGATACAGTTCGGGTCGCATACAGTGCGGGACAGTGTGGATTGGATACAGTGCAAGTCAGATACAGTGTGGGTTGAATACAGTGCAGGGTACAGTGTGAGTCTGTTACAGTGTGGGTCGGATAAGATGCAGTTTATAGTGCGGGTTGGATACAGTGTGGGTTGGATGCACCAATAGTGCACTTACTGTGACAGCAGTGTCGGCAGTGCAGGGTGCTGGTGGTGTCATCAATACGAGAGTACCAGTGATGTCCTCAGTGCAGTAATGCTGACGGTGTTGGCAGTGCGAGGGTGCCAGTGGTGTCCTCAGTGTGGGAGCATTGGCAGTGAGAGGTTGCTGACGGTGTCCTCAGTACGTGGGACGGCAGAGCAGGGGTGCTGGCAGTGTCCTCAGTGCTGGGTGCTGGTGGTGTCAGCAGAGTGGGGGTGCCAGCAGTGTCCTCAGTGCAGGGGTGCTGACAGTGTCGGCAGTGCAGGGGTGCCAGTGGTGTCCTCAGTGTGGGAGTGTTGGCAGTGCGGGGTTGCTGGTAGTGGGGCAGCAGTGTGGGGGTGCTGGCAGTGTCCTCAATGCAGGTTGTCAGCAGAGTGGGGGTGCCAGCAGTGTCCTCAGTGCAGGAGTGTTGACAGTATCGGCAGTGCGGGGGTGCCGGTGGTGTACTCAGTGTGGAAGTGCCGGCAGTGTCAGCAGTATGGGGTTGCTGATGATGTCCTCTGTACATGGGACAGCAGAGCGGGGATGCTGGCAGTGTCCTCAGTACAGGGTTTGGCGGTGTCGGCAGAGCGGGGGTGCCAGCGGTGTCCTCAGTGTGGGGGTGCTGGTGGTGTCGGCAGTGCATGGGTGCAGGTGTTCTCAATGCAGGGTGCCAGCAGTGTCGGCAGCATGAGGGTGGCGTCTGTGTCGGCAGTGGTGGTGGCATCTTTGTCGGCAACGAGGGGTGCCGGCAGTGTTGGCAGTGGGAGGAGCACTGTTGCCAGATAAGGGAGATAGGAGGCATCTTCCTTCCCTCCTGGGCCCATTGTATTCAATGGGCTTAATGATGATTGGCTGAGAGCCTTGACAGACTGCTCTCAGCCAATCAGCGTTAAGCCCATTGAATTCAATTGGACTTTGTAAAATGGCTGCTCAAAGCAAAACCTCGAGATCCGACAGCAGGATCACAATGTTTTGCCTCCATTAGGGATACTGGGCAGGCAGAGAGATCCGAGCAGTGTCTTGGATCCCCCCGGAATCCTGAAATTTGGGTGGGCTCAGTTCTCTATGAACCGAGCCCACTCATCTCTACTTAAAACATATAGGAGATATAAAAAAATATATAAAATATATATGAGAAAGGGCTAGAAGTATTATAAGAACCATTTCAGTTCAAAGTCCTTATTCAGTCCGTTGGGCACAAGTGTATTCAGTTTGTATTAGGGATGTGCAGGCTCGGATAGGTTCGAGTTTGCATGTGGAGTTCGGATTTTTCCCTCCAAAAAAACGGAACTCAGAACGAGGCAAAACGTCATCTTACATGGACGAACATCATCATTCCTGGACAAAAGACCAGGAATGATGATGTTCGTCCATGTAAGATGACGTTTTGCCTCGTTCTGAGTTCCGTTTTTTTGGAGGGAAAAATCCGAACTCCATGTGCAAACTCGAACCTATCCGAGCCTGCACATCCCTAGTTTGTATGAATGGAATGGATATACAAATTGAATAGGTTTACCACGTACATGTTTATTTCTTCAGTCTAAATTGATTTGGGGTAAGGGTACCCCTCAGTGGTGACCCAGGCAGCCAAGAGATAGAGTGCGCTTACTGGACTACCTACCTATATTATTGTACTAATGATGGTGAATGGTTGAAGAGGTTTCTAGATGTGGGAAAGCATTTAGGTGGAAGGAATGAGGAAGTTGGGATGGAACGGTGCCAAAAGTAGAGGTGTGCGGGTTCGGTTTTATTCGGTTCTTATCACCAAGTTAGCGCAAGTTCGTATTAGTTCAGATTTATCTTATTGGCTATCCAAAACACGAGACAGTTGGATAGCCAATGTTATGCCATTTATGAGAACTGAACATCCGAGTAAATCTGAGTAAAACCGGACCGAACATCTCTAGTCAAAAGGATAAGTTGAGGCGGAAAATGGAGAGAGGAGTGCACATATTTATCTATTTATCTGGGTCTTATTTCAATTATAAAGAATGAACACAGTAATGTCACACATATGGGTTATAAACCGTGTTACCGTGTCCAGAGGTGTCATGTCATCACCATACATGCCACTCCTTGCCGTGATTGGCGTTCCTGAGACTCTTGCTGTCACATCTCCATGTGAGGCTGGCAAATCCCATCTGGTAGTACCCGCAGCTACGGGAATGGGTGCAGCCATCTTATATTCATTAATATGACTACATCAGCCTACCAGATTCCGGGAGTTATGCTCACATGACTGTCTGACCAATGGACACTGGGGGTGCCCTATTTAAACCTCCTCTACTGGCATTTTTATTTTCAAAGTCTGATTCTGCCATCAGTAACTTGCATTTCTCAAGTGCATGTGATTCTGCCATCAGTTACCTACATTGCGCATGTGATTTTGCCATCAGTAACCTGCATTTCCAAAGTGCCTGTGATTTTGCCATCAGTAACCTGCATTTCCAAAGCGCTTGTGATTTGCCATTAGTAACCTACTTTTCCAAAGTGCATTTACATTTGGTTACCTTCAGTGACTTGCATACTAGTGCACCTGTATCATACTCTGCCTTCAGTTGTTAGTACTCAGAGTGCATCTGCACCAGTTTCCTATACCTGCACACGGTGCATACCGTGGCTAGGACTGCATCTCCAGTAACCTGCATACTAATGCATCCTGTAACATTCAGTCTGCATTAATCATCTGGACTGTCGTGCACCGCGCACTCTATCCAGCAGGTGTCCCACTATACTTCATCTACATCCTGCCTTCAGCATTGTGCAGCACATCATGATCCATCCTCCTGCAGGCTGTCACTGGTACTACAGAAACTCTGCTGTGGTCACTCACACTACCTGTTCTGCTTGGCAGTTTTCTAGTACTGTATTCATACTTAGTCAGTCACATCAATACTTCTGCTATACTCCCACACATTTAGCTAAGTCTATGGGTCCTGATCTGTACCCACAAAACCCTAGGGCCATGAAAAGTAACTTGTAGTATGTAACACGGTAAGGTTACTTTCTGTATTGAAACCAAATCTAAATTCTAACTAAACCTAGCTCAATATGTCAAATTGTACCCAGTCCTAGGAGACACCTGATCTTACATTTCCAAATTTGAACTGAATTTTATATGATCAGAATCATTTATTTGAAAACTCCACAGTAAAGAATAGTTGGTATCACAATAAATTAATTAAAAAATATGTATAAATATAAAAGCAGAACAAGAGTACGACAAGTGGACAAAAAAACTACTGATGTGACACAGAGGATAGGCAGAACCCTGTTTTGAGAGCTTACAGTCTATAGACTAGGGGGTATATTTACTACAGTGTGTGTTTTTAGAAGTGCAGTTGTTGTCCATAGCAACCAATCAGCTTCTACTTATCATTTATTTAGCACTTTCTAGAAGAAAATAGCTAGAATCTGATTGGTTGCAACAACTCCACTTCTAAAAACCTGCACTTTAGTAAATATACCCCTAGTAAAGATATGAAAGGGGAAAAATGCAGTTTTTTTCTTGCTAATAATTATATTCCAGAGAAATCATCATGCATTCTACTTTTGGTGTAAGACTGCAAGTCCCCCTTCACTTCTTGCACAAAAGAATGTGGATCTAATAATGTTTTAAAGGGGACCTGTGAGAAACCAAAAGTATTTGTGTATGGTTTGGGCAAAGATTGATTTTCTTTTATTGCCTGAGTATAGATCGCGTTTTCCTAATATCATGAATCACAGACAATTGGTTTGAATTTTTCCCGAATATAGGTTTTGAGTGAGTAAAAAGTGGTATACTTTCATACAATTTATATTTTGTCTGAACAATGTAGCTACAATTACTTTTAGCCCCTGTTTTATCAAGATTTCTCAGAACAAATGTTAGAAAGTAAGGGGAATATAAACTAAAGGTCGATTTTAATCAATTTAACAATCAATGAAAACCGATCTAAATCGATCAACATCAATGTTGTGTTTGCAAGTACATCGTGTGCCTTGTGAAAACATGCATGATATGCTCAGCCAACATATGTGTATTCAACTCAGCATCAGTCCTAAACATATAATTTAATTACATTTTATTACAGGCTATTTTTGCTCTTTTACAAAATCAGAAAATTGTGGAGGTTCCACGCATTTTACTATGTTTAAATACAACTATTTGTCCGCCATGTGCATATAGAGTTATGCGCCCCCATTCTGATTTTGCTTTTACCCTGTAAAGGCACAGGATGTTGCATGGTTGTTACAGTGTTAAGTGCAGGATTTGAGTTAGGACTCTGGGGTCAGGCGCATTTATCAACCACAGCGCTATACAAACAAGAGCTAAAGAAAGTAAACATAAATGACGTTTGCAATTTTCAATATTTGAGTTTTATGCTACAGTATGTCCATCCTGATTTTTTTATTATGTGTTCAGGTAAATGTAAAGTGGGAGAATAAAATATAAATATAAATATAAAGTGGGAAAATATAAAGTGGGAGAATAAAACACTGTGAGCGATATCCAATTAGCCCCGAACATTGTTCGGGCGCTAATTGATCCCCGCGATCGGCGAAAAACTGTGATTTTTCACCGATTATCCCCAATTTTTCGACAATGTTTTTTTTCACCCTATCCTATTATTTCGGTCAAAATAATAGGCTAGTTCTCTTGAAAACACATAGGTGCCACGATAAGCCCACAGACCTAGGTGCCACGATAAGCCCACAGACCTTTAATCAGGTGGAAAAACGTCAATTATCGTGGATTCTCTTTCGGGACACATCAGGTCCTGAAAAAAAAACCTGATAAGTACTGGCGTACCGGACGACTTCGGGGCTAACTGAATAGCCCCAGGCGAGGTAATTAGCCGCTGTAATTTACCGTGGCTAATTGGAAACCCCCCTATGTAAACTACTCCAATTGGCTTCTCCGCTCCAATACAAAATATACTTGTGAATCTAGTGTTATTGTCTTAATTGATATTTCTGTAAGAATTCGGCAATTAAATACAAAAGAAGTTGAATACTCCCAGGGCATGTTACTTGATTTCCCCACAGCAGCTTAAAACAAACAGAAAAAGTAATAAAAGAAAAATATAAATTCTCAACAAACTGTCACTCAGTGGAATACTTTGTAACAACTGACAAGTTTTGTAATGCCATGACCTTTATGTCAAATTTGTATTAAAACCAGAAGAGACAATATGTATTTCAAAAACCTGGTGACTAAAAAAGATAAAAAAGATTGTCTGATTAGTGCAGCTGGGATTAATTTTGTGCAATCACAAATAATTTAATAAGAACAGTTCTTTGTTATAGGCAGCTTTGATTTAATTTAAAATAATTTTCTTAGCAAACAAAATAAATATTGTGTCGAATGCAAAGTTAGGATCATTTTCATGAAAAAATAATTAAATTACAGTTTATATTTTCATAAAGACTCATTTTATTTGGTTTAATTTGTAACCACATATATGGTAGTCAGTATTACACATTAGTTTATCATTTTGTTATTAGTTTATTCTAGCTTCTATACAAGTGAACCAGTCATTCTGCAAAACATATTTAGCAATATTGGTTTCAATACTTTCATTTCTAATTATTTATTCGGTAAGAGCTAACTTGGCCATATTTACCAAGCATTGTTCATGAAAACTTGTGTAAGTTTCTGAGTAACCAATGAAATATAATTTTTTTTCATGATAAAAGCATTTTATTTTTCCTGTAACTAAATACTAAATAGATCTAAAACAAAACTATTGTATTTTATTACCTTAAACAATCCCATAACCATAATTCATGTATGAAAGTTTAATATAATTAATGAGCCTGCTCCAAATAACATGTAATTCTTTCTATATATATGTATGTATATATATATACATATATATATATATATATATATATATATATATATAGTGTATTTCATAGACAAAAAAACCTTATGGTCTCACATGTGCCATTAAGGCTGCTTAGCCATGATCTGAAAATTCACAAAACCTACTGAATTTGTGCCACACAAACTTCAAAAAGCAATGAAATTATGATCATTAAGGCTGACTCCTTAATGATCATGTTCCTTGCGTAATACAAATATGCCATGACACCATGTGGTTAACTGCAGATTCAAAACTCTCACAGAGTGAGATTGCTGTCACTCACAAAATGGTGGAGCTGCTAATTCACAGAATGGTGTGCTCATTGGAATACACACATGCAGTCTATGCAACTGAGGTCTGAGCAGAATATAGAGCTGCGCAGATGAGATCAGAGTATGGTGGATGGGGGGAGAAAAAGGGCATTGTGGATGGGGCAGACAGAAAGGAGTGCAGAGGGAAAGATTAAGCAGTACAGATGGGGGCGAGCCAAAATGATGCAGATGGGTTGAAAACAGTGGTGCACATAGGGGAGAGACAGAGTGGCATGGTTTGGGGGAACAGAGCAACATGAATGGGGAATACAAAGTAACATGCTTGTGGGAAGATAGAGCAGCGCAGATGGGTAAAGACAGATTGGTGTGGATGAGGAATACAGACTAGCACAATAGGAGAACACACAACAATAGGGATTGGGGAAGACAGATTGGTGCGGATGGGAGGGGAAAGACAGAGTGACATGGTTGGGCAGACAGAGTGGTGCAGATGGAGGAAGAAAGAGTGGCAGAGATGAGGGGAAGACAGAGTGGTATGGGTGGGAGGGGAAAGACAGAGTGGCATGGTTGGGGGGGACAGAGTGGTGCAGATGGAGGAATAAAGAGTGACAGAGATAAGGGGAAGACATAGTGACGTGGCTGGGGGCATGGCAGTGGTGCAGATGGAAGGAAACACAGTGGCACGGATGCAGGAAGACAGGGCGGTGCACATGGGGAAAGACAAATTGGTGTGGATGAGGGCATGCAGACTAGCACAGTTGGGAGAACACACAGCTGTAGGGATTGGGGAAGTTATAGCAGCATGGAGGCAAAGATAGTGTACATGTATAGACAGAGGGGCCTATTCATCATACCTAAATATTCTCTGGAGGTAATTAGGTTTAGAACTCGCATGGAGTTCTACCTAATTACTGGAGGAATTCATCATTCCTCCTCCCCATAACTATCTATTCCGAAAAGCTGTCATTTTATGCGATGACAGCTTTTCGGGAAATAGATAGTTATCTCTCTCTACTCTACCTTACCGCAGCTGTAATCCGTGCTGCGCATGCGCCGTTACATCCATAAAACCAGCACATGCTACAGCGGCAGTAAGTTTGTGTCCCCCCCAACCCCCCCTCCCCCCTTTGCTCACCTCCCCCCGTCCCCGCACTTACCTGCCCGCTGCAGCGCCTCCGGCTCTGGTGGCTGTGCTGTCACGTGTTCTCCCAGCTGACCACAGTAGTTTAGAAAAAAACAAAAGTTGTTTTTTTTCTAAACTTTATTGTGTTCTGCTGGGAGAACACATGTCAGACCAGCCTCCGGAGCCAGAGGATAGACCAGAGCAATGGAGGAAGACGCCAGGGGACCTGTCCACGCTGACACAGGTAAGTGTCACCTGCTATTCGCCACCTCACAGTGGCGGATAGTAACTCCATCAAATTCTGAAAATACATAATTTTCAGAATTTGATGAATACCATAATTTCCATATCCCCATACTAATGTATGGGGAGTGTGGAAATTAACACAGGGGGACTTAGCAAGGAGATATCAGTGATATCTCCTGTGTTAAGATACTTCATGAATACTAAAATAATGGTATTTAAGGAAAATGGCCTTAAAAACGTTATTTTAGTGTTGATGAATAGGTCCCAGAGTATGATAGTTTTAGAAATTGGGAAGCTGAATGTGTATAATGAATGAGATGGATGTATGGAGTGAGAAAGATGTTGGAACTCAGTGAAATTTTTGTGGTGACTGAATGGGAAGATTGTGGGCACTGAGTGGGATGTGTGTGCCACATAACTGCTCAGACCTCAGTTGCACAGACTGCATGTGTGTATTCCAATGAGCACACAATTCTGTGAATTAGCTGCTCCACCATTTTGTGAGTGACAGCAATCTCACTCTGTGAGAGTTTTGAATCTGCAGTTAACCACATGGTGTCATGGCATACCATATCTGTATTACGCAAGGAACACATCCATTAAGGCGTCAGCCTTAATGATCGTAATTTCAGTGCTTTTTGAAGTTTGTGTGGCACAAATTCCGTAGGTTTTGTGAATTTTCAGATCATGTCTAAGCAACCCTAATGGGAAATGTGAAACTAAGTTTTTTTTGTCTATGGAATTTCATAACTTTTTTATAATTCATTAACCATCAGGGTTTTGACGGGCCATGCACAGAAGCATTAGCGGGTGACAGAGGGACTCACTGATGCTTGGTGTTAGGGGGTGCTTTCGTTTTCCCTCCTTGTGTATTTATTTAGCTTTGTTTGTATCTGTACCTGCTGGCAATTGCCAGTTTAAACCTAATATATTGGAAGCAAATATGCTATTATTCATTAAATAACCTTAAGTTATACGTTTTATATATATATATATATATATATATATATATATATATCTATACATGAACTTGCAAAAGTGTTAACAAGAATTATATACCTTTTAACCTTTTAAATCATTTGGAATAATAACACTGCACACAAGATGTAGTCAAGCAAAAATTTATTTTTTATAATCACAATATTTAAACTTTACAATACTAGTTGAAATACAATCAGTGATGAGAGAGAGAGAGAGAGAGAGAGAGAGAGAGAGAGAGACAGGAGAGAGAGACAGGAGAGAGAATTCAAGACGGCTGCTGAGAAAGCACTTCCATGATGGCTGCTGAGAAAGCATGATGAGTGATGGGTTTGTATGTTCTGTGTGGGGGGAATGGGATACCACATGTTCTATTGTCTAAACCTCATGGTCCTTAGACAAAACTCCATTTTGAAACTCTCATTGAAGACTGCCATAATGCTAGCTCTAGAATATCAATGTAATGCATCCAGTAATTCCTACTACTATTATGAATATGCAAACTGAATATTGTATGCCAATTGCTAAACACTGCACCATATTATATTCCAACATGCATAACACAAGCTGATTCTTATGTCCAACAATATCCTCCCAACACAGACCTCACAATCCCTCCAGACCGCATCCAGCACCCACTAGACTGTGGGGAGGGGGAAGAGCAGAAGCACATGTTCTTCCTTTGTTTACAAGTCTCATGCCGGCAGCCATTTTGACTGCAGAATCCATTCCACATGGTTATTACTTATAAAAAAACCTATTTGTACTATTCAATCCCAAAACTATGAAAGTATATAACTTCACAATATTATCATAATATGGCTAGTAATCCACAACTCTTATGAAACTACAATTACTAGCTGATTTCAACCTGAAATATACACATTCGATAGACTACAAATATTTCAACCAGATTCCATTAAATAATATTTCAGAAAGTATAAACTGTCAAACAGTGTACATTACTTATAGGCTTATTACAATATAATTGACCACTACCGAATAGTACAATTACCATTACGAATCCTTTATCACCAGCTGACATCAGACTGAAATGTATATTCTGCAGCAAACAGTATATATGTATATCCCAGCCAGTCATCCATATAATAGACAAAGACTCCAATATGAACATTACTCGCTCCACCAAAACAGACTAGATCACACTATATCATCGACTGTATGCTAACACCAATCAATTACAAATACCATAGTTCTGTTTCACAGAATATTACAATAACTCCATTACAAATCTTTCCTGCATGTTGCCCATTAAACAATACTTTCTTTACCAAATACAACAAATATAAACAGACTATTGTACACTACAGCATATGCTACATTACAGACTCAACCATGTAGCTAACTATAGTAATAAATCACTACATTATTAAATGTTAACACAGACTTATACATTCCTTTACCAAACTACAACCTTGCTACAAATACCCATATAGGTTAAAAACAGATTAACACAAACTTGCTACAGACCCACTACTTGTACAGACATTAAATTAACTACTTAAAATACATGATTTCAACATCTTCCCTGTAAGCAATGTGTGGTTGGAGAGACAGATACTTATCCACCAGGAGTACTTAGGCCCATCTTTGTGGTCTTGTGAGAGTAAGGCATTCGGTATGAATGACCAGCTGACGCATGGCCGGCAGTTCGATTCCTGGCATCGTCAGCCCGACAGATGCAGAGATCCAGGCAGCGGCAGCCCGACAGCGCTGGAAATCTCGATCGTCCCTAGGTAAGTACAAACTAACCTAACCCCCCTAACCCTAATCCTCCTTAGGGGTGCCTAACCCTAACCTCCCCCCATGTGCCTAACCCTAATCCCACCTTTAGGAGCCTAAACCTAACCCCCCCTTTCCCGCTGCCTAAACCTCTCCCCGGGGGGGTGCCTAACCCTAACCTCCCCCCAGGGGGTGCCTAACCCTCCCTCTCCCTAGCCTAACCCTCCCAGGTGGGTGCCTAACCCTAAGTCCTCCCCGTGTGCCCTAAATGGTTGTCCGCTCGCGCCGCCCGGCATCCCTCCGATCGAGATGCCAGGCGCTGGTCTCCCGGCGTTGGAAAAATTACAGGCGTCTAGATTTAGACGCCTGTCATTTAACCCTCGCCGGGATAAAGCAATCAGGAAGCTGGCTGTCGGGCTTACGTCAGCCGGTTTCCCGATTGAATCCCGAGAATAAGACCTCTCTCTTCAATGTGTCTGTCTCTGTTCCCAGTGTATCTCTGTGTGAATGCCAGCCTGTGTCTCTGTAGAGCCCCATCCTCACACCCTCACTTGCAAGGTGTCATGCCCACACAAAGGCATCCCAAACCTTACTGAGTTTTGTAGGGTCTCAAGCAGGAAGTGGTTTATATGTGTGAACTGCTAAGGCTCTAGCTAGAGGTTGAGTGCTATGTAAACAACCCTGATAAACAGGTTTCTGGGCCCTCTCTGGAATAACTGATTACATTTATATATTATTGATTCTAGTTGTATAAGGATGTAATATTAATTAATATTTTCTGATATTAATACATACACTGTTAGACTGGGCATGCACCTGATAAAATCAAATCAATAAGACACAGACACAGATGCATGGACGTATCAGTGAGATCCATCCATGCATTGTTTTAAAAAATGAATGGGCAATATAAAAAAAAAATTATGTGCCTCCAGAACACAACCAGCATCGAGCTTTGGAGCCCCAGTGCTGGTTGTGCTAAACACAGGGGACAAATGATGTAGGGGTTACCTGTATAAAGCACAACCAGCACCAGGTTAATCAGAGCCAGTCCTGGTTACCAAAATACAGGGGACAAATGACATAGGGGTCCCCTAAAAAAACAACAGAATTCTCCCATAGAGAATTCCGGAGGGAGGGGGCATGGTGTTAAAGGGGCTACACCTCAAAAGCTATTAGAGGTACGGAGCTGAAATTTGGTATGCGCTGGTAGAATTGTCGCTCGGTGCTGCATGCCAAATTTCAGGGCAAAAACATAAAAAATTAGGACTTGGGAGTAATCTAAATTTCCAACTGTTATTTTTTCTGACACTTTTCTGCTGTTCTCTATGGTGGATTTTTGAGAAGGCATAACTCAGGGTAGGGGGCGAATTTAGACTTGCGGTTTGTTTTATTAGGTAACTATTGTTCAATGGTAGGTGCTCTTGGGGTTTAGGTAATTGAGAAAGTTACAGTTTTTAAACTCTTACCTCACAAATCCACCATTATAGAGATAGGAAGTTTCAACTTGATGAACAGCCTCAGTAGGAGTGTCTATCAGGTTTACTTACTGTGGCTTCACCTGGGTGCACCAAGATGGCAGGTCAGTGCGGGCGGTAGCGGTGGATGGGCTCAGGGGAAGGAAGCAGCCATAAGTTATAACAGGAACCCCGGTGGGGGGCCAGCAGGCATTAGCTGTGGCCGGGACCCGCTGACATTAGCGGCGGCGGTGGTGCAGGCAGAAGGACCCGGGGGAGGTAGCAGTAGACAGATGCAGGCTCGGATTTGAAAGATCCATGATACCTGCATCTGTGTATAAATAAACACAAAGCATGGATGAGTTCAGTGAGACCCATCTATGCTTCTGTGATTAAAATAAACCCTGTGTAAAAACAAAAAAAATGGAGTGGCCCTACCCCCCGAAATCTCAACCAGCACTGGGCTATGGAGACCCAGCACTGGTTGTGCTAAATACAGGGGACAAATTACGTAGGGGTCCCCCATATTAAGCACAACCACAACTAGGCTATGCAGAACCAGTCTTGGTTGCCAAAATGCGGGGGAGAAATGACGTAGGGATCCCCTGTATTCAGCGCAACCAGCACTGGGTTCTGAGCCAGTCTTGGTTCTGGAAATAAAAGGGGAAAAAATGCATAGGGTCCCCCAGTATTTACCAGAACCAGCACCAGACCCATTCTAGCAGGGGGTGATGCCACAGCCAGGGGAGCCCTTTCACCGGGCCCCCAGCCAAAGCATCACCCCTGACTGCTAGTCAGCCCAGGCCAGGGATCACTGGGGAGTTGGGGACCCCCCCAATAAAGGGGCCCCCTCCTCAGGGCACCCCAGGCTGATAGCCCGGGGCTATCCCCAGAACCCCTGGGCGGTGAGTGCCGGTTTGATTATGTAAAGTGTGGTGCATATGAAAATATAAATATTGTCTTTTGCTGTGGAATGACCCCTAAGTCGTTTGTCCCCTGTATTTAGTACAATCAGTACTGGGTCTCCAAAGCCTGGGGGTGGTTGTTTTTTTGGGGGTGAGGCCATGTCATTTGTAAAAAATAATTTTAAACACAGAAGCAGGTATCTGTGTGCTGCTACCTCCCATGGGTCCAAACACCTGCCCCACCACCGACCGCACTGCTGCCTGCACCACCATCGCTAAGGCCCGCTACAGTCCTGACCGCAGCTACCATGCGCTACCCCCCTGTTCCTTTCCCCCGAGTCTGGCTGCAGCTAATGCCAGCTTCCTTCTCCCAAGCCCACCACCGTTAAAGCCCGCAAATGACGGCCATCTTTGTGCACCCAAGTGAAGCCACAGTGATTACACCTGCTTGAGGCTCCTACTGCAGCTGTGCAACAAGTTGAAAAGTCCTATCTATTCAATGGCACATTCTTGAGGTAATAGTTTAAAAACTGTAACTTTCTAATAGCTTTTGAGGTGCAGCCTCTTAAACACCATGCCCCCCCTCTAGAATTCTCTATGGGAGAATGGCAGTTTTTTACACGAAGCCTTAATATAAGGGCACGACTGTGACCTTATAATAAGTTCCTCAACTAGACTTTATAGCTATAATTTGGGGGAAAAGTGTAGGGGCTAGAATACTGGACTTTGCTTCTCTTGTTTGCTTTCTGATCTCATTGTCAGGGACACCGAGACATTCAGCGAGGTCGGGTGACACAAGGGGGCATGGTCACAACCCCTCGGATTTAAAAAAATAAAAAATGCTATGTGGCGGAGCTTGCTGCAGAGAGGGACTTTTCTTCTCCTCCACAGCTTGCCGGGTTCCCACAGGGGCCCTTAGACAATGCTGGGCATGGGTAATTAGTAGAGCTTTTACAGAATTATTGCTTGTCTCCATGGCAAAATTAAAACAATTGTGCAAGTTGGTGTTAGGAAAGAACACATGCTTTTGTGTCAGATAATGAATAGTTGTTGCTTATGTAATATAGTGAGAGACCCAACATCTGCCGGGTCAACCTCAGCCACCCTCACTTGCCCCTGTCTCACCCGCCTCTTCCCAGTCCACTCTCTGCCCACTCCCTCCTGCTCTCCATCCCCTCCTTACCACTATCCACCCTCTTCCGTCTGACTCTCCAGCCCCTACCATCCTGTCACTAATTCTTATTTTACTTCATTCCCAGTGCTCGTCCCAGTCATCTTAATGTGCACAACCCATGGAGTGATAGACGGGGAACATGCCATGCACGTTAGATCACGCTTGCATGCTCAAGCACGCAAGCGTGATCACCTAATTAAAAGTATTAAGAGCGAGCTGCTAATAATGGGTCTTATTTTTAGTAGCACATAATATGGCTGCAATTCCGGATACCTACAGCAATTGTCAGCCCTATGCACATATACACCTGTATTCTGAGTTGTAGGTATGTTTGCAAATGTGAATGCACCGTTCCCAAACCCTACGGCGATGATAGTCACCGCCATCACTAGTAACGGTACTTACACATTCCCATGCTTGGTGCCGAAGATGAAACTGAAAATGTTGTGCATTGTGCACAACTCAGAATAGGACGCAACTTTGGTTAGACACTTAAGAGATGCCCCCATAGTACATATCTCTCACATACGAACACCCCATTGTCTCCCAGTTGCCACGTAATAACACCCATTCAGCAGCCAAGGAGAAAAGAATAACATATTGTACGTACAAGTGAGAAATGTTTGTATCTATTCAAAGATGTGTAGGCAGCCCCATGACACATACACAGTTTGCTAGAAATTGCTGAATGCGGCCACATTCGGACTTGCAAGCCACTCAGAATCAGGCCCAATGTGTTTTTAACAAACTACATGTACTTTCAAAAGTTATTAGTTGTCCTTTAATGTAGCACTGCCAATCAAAACTAATTGAGGAATTCTTTGTATATGACTTTTATATTGATATGAAGGGATTGAAGTATAAATGTGATGATGGAAGGAAAGAATAAATTTGATGCATTTGAGTGTTGGCTAACACATATTGATTGATAGAATGTAGACATCACTTGCCTGCTGCTCATCCATCAAATTGGGAAGAAAATGTAAATGTTACATACAATAGGCTAAAGGAGTAAGAATTAGAATTGTTAGAACCTCAGAATTTCAGACTTTGCACTGAAATGAGGAGATCACAGAAATAAGTAAGAAAATAAAATACAATTGAATATACTGTACATGAACATCATCATCTTCAGCCCAAAGATACTAGATAACGTTGCCTATCCTGTAATCAGTAAGAAACCAAAATAAATCTATCATTATTTTTCAAAAATAGGAAATCAATAGTACATATCAGTGGTAGCATAGCTGTAAATCAACACGGAATTTCTTAAAGCTACAGTAGTCAACATTGAGTCATATCCAGATGTTCCTTTTGGAGTACGTAACTTCAAAGAACCAGCAACAGCAGACTCTATTTTTACCATTTCTTTATTGTACATTTTCAGCTGAGAGAGGTTATGACAAATCCATCTGTCTATGTGTTAGTTTTCAGGTAGCTATTTCTTGGCTTAACTCCACAATTCTTCTCTGGAATTTACATTTACCAATCACCTCCTAAAAACTATTTCAGACACCTCTGGATTAATCTTGGAAATCTCTATGACACATAAAATTCAGCAGCATTGAACACATAATAGTATGAGTGGGCTTACCAATAAGTTCCACTACAGGCACAAGACTACGTTGGAAGACAGAATTTTCAATGGCTGGCATATAGAGTTAAAACCAAGGGGTCTATTTACTAAGCCTTGGATGGAGATAAAGTCGACGGAGATAAAGTACCAACCAATCAGCTCCTGTCACTTTGCAGTCTATGTTTGAAAAATAAGTTAGGAGCTGATATGTTGGTACTTTATCTCCGTTCACTTTTTCTCCATCCAAATCTTAGTAAATAGACCCCCCAAGATAAGGATATGAACAGAGGGGAACTTAGGAGCCAGGCCGCCCCTAGGTACAATATTATTGGCCACCCACCTCTTCTTCACAATTGGCTTCAGCCTCCGCAGTCACGGGCAGTTAAGCATAGTTAGACTGCCACCCACCAGCAGTGACAGGCAGCTCAGCATAGACATCACAATAGTGTCACTGATGACAGAGGTTCTGTCCCCTTCATGTTGGCTGGGGCTGGGGCTGAAGTTGAATCCTGCAGACAGCTATTTGGCAGGTGGCCACAATCTCTTCCGCACCTACTGTATGAAAATCGCTGCTTACGCTCCCACTCACCCTCTGCTGCCACATTAAAAAAGTATCAGCAGCCCTCAGCAGGTGGTGCCCTTAGGCACCTGCTTAGTGGGAAATCTGCCTCTATATGAAATACATTTTAGACCAAGCTGCCTTTTACACCAGGGGATACATTTATTAAGCAGTGTTTTGCTTTGAATGGTTCTGATGTTTAAAATTCACTGCTTAAAAACTTTGCAAACTGCCGTTTAGTAAATTCATTAATTTTCCCGTCCAATCTTTATGTATCAGTGTTGCAAATTCCTCCAGTTGTCCAATTTTCCACTAACTACTGTGGTTCTCAATATGTGGTGTCCTACTTGCACCTCTTCTCCTCCTCACAGCACAAGCTATTAATGTGATGATGGGCTGGGGCTTGTTGATATTCATATAATGGGGGGATGGGACAGTCATTAATTGTTGTGGATTATTAGTTTATTGTTGGGATTAATGGGGTTGTGGGGGCTATTTCATGGTGAAGTCCTAGTGGTGCACTTTTTTTTTTTTAAATATAATTATTCCTTTCTGAAGCATAAATAACAGCAGATATTGACAGCATCAAATAAATTCATTAGATAATTAGATGCATACAGGGCACCAATGTTGGATTACGGGCATTAAAAAAAAAAAATCATAAAACAAATGTGTAAATACTTCTCATGTTAACTTTGTGTAGGTCAATTTGCATTAGGAAAACTGCCATTATGAAGACCAACAAAAAGGGGCAATAGGAACTATAAGAGTCCCATTACCGCCTGGACAGATTCATGCCCCCCTCAGGTGTATGGGCGGATAGTTATCTATAACACATACAGTAGTTCACAAAATGCCATGGATGAAAAACATATTAGGTGTTGTGTATGCTCAGGTACCATCAATTAAGTATAGGTGTCCCACATTTCAAAGACCCCGCAGACTCTATAATGTTTTTCCATTGAAGCCTCCATCCAGTCTATCACAGAGCTGTAAAATAACTTTTCTTAAATTCAATTGATAGTTCCTGGCTATAACCACACAAGTAAAATGTTGTTGTTTTTTGGTTGTTCATTTTCTGCAAGCAGTAACTATAACAGTTTGAAATGTTTTGCCCCTGTGGAGTTAGTCCCATAATAGTCCACACAGCAGTAAAAGGTAAATAGTTCACCAAATGGTCTGTTGTAAAATGCCTAATTTAGATCCAAAATGCTCTCACCAGTCCAAAAACAGTGAAATCAGTCTGTCTCTTTGTCTGACACTTGGAGCATCTATGAGATGGGAATGAACTGCATTGTGGGCTAATTTTAGTCTTATGAATTACATTTAAGAATAAATTCTGATCCATACTATCTGGAACGAGGCAGCAGATAAGGTTGGATAAGGTTGTTAACGGATCATCTAGTGTTAAATCAGGAAAATGCTGCAGCCAATGCAGCAAGCCTTTTGAAAAGGCTTCTGACTCAAGAAGACATCCAGTGGATTATCCCATTCCAAAGCTTAGAAATGTCTAATTAACTAGCTAATATAGCGCTACGCTTGAAAGTATGCTATGCAAGGAGGCAAGGACATCACACTTAGCTACCACTTGCTGAAAAGTAGGGGGCCATTTTGATGCCCTGTTTATCAGACACTCTTTTATACCTACAACACTCTCCCTCCAAGCAGGAAAGGATAAAATGCGGTACCACCCTGAAATAGGGATTATGATGAAGTGTCTGGAACAAGGTGGCATGTGCGTTGAGATGGGCCATAAAATGCAAGGCCTGCACATATTCCACAGAAGAGTGTTATCCTTAAGCTGTGGGGGGACCTCCTGGCTGTGGAGGTGCAAGAAGGACCTCAGGGCAACACCATGGAGGAAACCACTCTCTGATGCAGTATCAGTGTGTATAGTGGTATCTTGCAGCCAATGCTTAAGGTGTCCCAGCAGCGCTGCGTGATTGCAAATAAATTATTATCAAGCCAATATAACTATCGGCTAGTAACAGCCTCCAGCAGGTTTCCTAGCTGTTGTTATCCGACTTATAAGCAAGGACCTGGTAGACTCCTCCAGAGCCGTAACTAGACTTTTTGGTGCCCAGTGCCAGAAAGAGCATTGGCGCCCCCCTTATTTTTCAAAAGGACATAAAGCACCCAAAAAAGGGCCATGGCTTCATGGGGAAGGGCCAGGGAAGAGATAGGAGATGACAGGAGAGACCAGGAGATGCTGGGGATGAAATAAGAGGAAGTTACAAGCAAGAATGATAATAAACAGAAATTTGACAGGCCCAAACAGCGCCCCCTGACCTGTGGTGCCCTGTGCGATGGCACCGGCCGCACTACCCTAGCTGCAGCCCTGGACTCCTCAATCCAAGTGTAGTTGCAGCAGTAATTATTAAACAGGTAAAACACTGCCAGTGGAAGATTTAAGACGGTCATCACTGGATCTCGTGATATACTGTAGTACGAATGCCAGGCAAATTTCAGTGAACAATATGAAGGTAGACTAGAGAAACTTTTCTCAAAGGATCATTTCGTAAGATATATTGGCTTAATAATAATTTGTTTCTCCTTTATCTCTCTACAAGCTTTGATAAATTTCCCCCTTTGGTTTAGAGGTTGTTTGCTTTCACTTGTTGACACACAATCACATAGTTATTAATTGTCAAAAGATACTGTGCATTAGTGTAATGATCTGTGTAGGAAACCAAGCAGGAACTGATTGGCTGGTACTTTATCTCCATCCACTTTATCTTTCTCCAAGGCTTAGTACATAGACCCCACAATTCTAAACTGACAAAAGCAGTTTTACACATACACTAACACACAGTATCCTTTGGCAATTAATAATTATGTGACTGTGTCAACAAGGGAAAGCAAGCAACCTCTAAGCCAAACAAAATATTTTTTATGGTCTTCTAACCAATATTTTATATAGTTATTCTTTCAAAATATTTTATTTTATAGTGAGAAGAAAAATGATACATTTAATCCTTTTTACCTTTTTGCGTAGTTATATGTGCAACCATGAAACTAAAATTGGGCCATAACAATTTCCAATAGGTCTCCAAGGAGCATTTTGTCTCAATCCAGTGTAACTCCCGACTCTTGTATTTTCTAATTCCAAAGACAAAATTAAATTTTTTCCACAATACTTTTATTCTTGTGTGACATGTGTTTTCCACTGAGGGTTCTTCCAGCCTTTGATTTAATACTTCCAGATGTTTCACGCACCCTTTTATGAGCTTCTTCAAAGAAGAGAAATTTACCATTATAGAAAATTAATGTTTTTGTGATTTCCAAAGAAAGTTACAATTTTATGCCTGGGTAATATACTAAATGCACTGGCAACTGAACACACATATCATTGATAAAGGAATGACAAAACTGGTCATTAAAAAGTTTATGGATGAGCAGTAAAATAGTACTAAGTTTAACAGTGAGTTAGTACATGTCATCTGATGACCTCATGATTGGTGGGTTCCTCTAGATGGCATGTAGCAAGACTTCTAAAAAATCTAAAATACTTTTTGGATTTAAAAGAGCAGTAACAAAAGAAAATATAGAAAATCAAATTATATCAATTCATGTGGTACTTCATAGTTGAGAATGTAAAGGAAAGCTAGCATTTTATAGGATTCATCAAATGTTGATATTTACAAATAATTGAATGAGTTAGTGGCAGTATCTAAATATTTTAATGTTATGAGATTATTCATAAAAAGGACCAAAATCCAAGGTTCATCACAAGAATTGCAGTAAGTCATCTTTTCCAAGGAACAAATTATCATTTTGTGGGTAGCTTACTGACGAGGAATTATTATCATGCTGTATTCTGTACAAAGAACAACCTCACAAACTATAGACCTAAAATAAATAAATATATCACCAATCCATGACAAAATACATTAGGGGCATGACTTGGAGTAAATTTTGAAACCTTTGACATCTGCTGCTCTTGTTAATACATACAGATAATGAGAAGACAGTTACATCACACAGTTTAGCTGTGATATACCTAATTTTATATATGCAAGGCATCCATTCAGTGCATGGAGAGGGCTGGCGGCAGCACAGCTATTGAAGGAGTGCTGGGCTCGCCCCCAGCCTGACGTTAAACGGGAGGCGTGCCATACAGGCATGCCCCCAAATATGTAATTGAAGGGGTGTCGCCAGATGTAATTAGGTCACGCCTCTTTCAGGCGCGCACAGCTTTGCCACGCGCAGGGTTACCGGGAACTTGCACATGGCATGGCAACACCTGGAGCCGCCCCTGCTTATTTATGTTCCTTGTAAGGTGCTGAGGAACACTTGTGGCGCAATATAAATAAAAGATAATAATAATAATAATAATAATAATAATAAAGGACATACATAGAAAAAGCAAACAGAAAAGACAGCCCTTTGCTGCTCTCACCTTAGTACTCAGTAAACTGAGTACTGTAGTACTGAGTACTGTAGACTAAGCTCCATCTCTTCTGTCTCTCAGCTCAGACCACTCTCTCTTCATCAGCAGCATATGTTACAGTCTGTCTCTGTCGATGAAGTCAGACTGTCCTCAGCATTCCAGTGTCTCCTTTAAGTAAGTATTGGGATATTAAAATCAAATTAAAAGTATAACTTTTTTTTTATTTTCCTTATATATTTAAGTAATATAAATATTAATTGATAATGTATAAAATATTCTTGTTTTAGGTATTTGCCATGTTTCTTTTACTGTGATAGCAATAGTAATAGTAATCACAACACTATTGTTTAGTGTCTCTGCCCCATAGGCCATTTTTCTCTAGTCAGAAGTGTCTCACTGTCATGTGACAATCATCCTACAATACAATGACATTTCATCCATGGCCTAGAGGTAAGGGATATGTATAACATTATTAGTGGCATGACCAGGTCTTAAATGGATAGAAATTTGTCAGAGAGCAGACAAATATGTAAGCGACAGAGCATCATGAGTTGACTCATAGTCTTCTGAGAGAGATATCATAAAACTTTGTCTACTGTATGTACATTCCCTGTACTGGGCACAATTAATCTCAGAACATTTTTAATTTTACAGTCTCTTTATAGAACAGATTTCTTGGCAGTTTCTTTTTAAAGATGAAATTGCTGGAGGAAATGATTTTATAGATTAATTATTATTATTATTATCCTTTATTTATATGGTGCCACAAGGGTTCCGCAGCGCCTAACAAGTACAAAAACAAAGTACAGAAACAGTACATAAAACAGTTGAACAGAACAAGAAAACACTGACATACAGTATAAGACATTGCAGGACAAGTACATGGTATATAAACATTGCTGGAACAGTAGCAGGATGGCAAAAGTCAAGAGTTAGGTGCTGTTATAAAGAGTATAGAGTAGATAACAATATAAGTAAAGGAAGGAAAAGCACATGAGGGAAGAGGGCCCTGCTCGTGAGAGCTTACATTCTAAAGGAGAAGGGCATATAGACGGGTGACACAGGTGGAGTAGACAGTGAGCATGGAACAGAGGGTTAGAATGACAGATGGGTGGATTCCTGTTTTACATTGTGTGAGCAAGTAAGATGGAGTAAGATTTACACCTCTGACATTCTACTTTGCATGACAGTTTTTGTAGGTGTCTGTGGAAAGCCATGGTTGTTACTGTAGGTGTCTGTGGAAAGCCATGGTTGTTACTGTATGGTGTCTGTGGAAAGCCATGGTTGTTACTGTAGGTGTCTGTGGAAAGTCATGGTTGTTACTGTATGGTTAAGGTCTGAACCAGCACTCTCAGGTAAATGTAGAAATTGGTGAAAGTAGTTGTTGTAAAGAGATGTTCAGATGTAAAATAATGATAAGTAGTGATAGAGTGTGGATTTCATAAGGCACATTTATTGATTTGGAGGGTGATGGGGGACACATGGGGTTTGCAGGGTATTTATTCCATATTAAAATCACTGTGTGTTTGTGTGGGGCCTGGATTTGGTGATATGTCACCAGATAATAAAAGCAGGAGGATAGAGTAGTAGATATAGTTGTACGTGGTGTGTAAACGTTTTTTATAGTGACACAATGAGGCTGTAATAGTCAATGTATGATGAAAAGAAAGCTCATGAGTTTTAAGAGGAGGGGAGTGAATCAATACGGCTGGAATGAGCACAGAGAGGTGAGATGCAGGGAGAGTTAAGGATGTTATATCCTTAGAGAAAATATAAAGAATAGTTTTGATGAAAAGAAAAGTGTAGTACATGGTGAGTATTAGGTTTGTTACTTTAAAAAACTGATTTCCTTAAAATTTATCTAAATCTGAAATTACCTTAGATGTTGGTCAATGTTTATTCAACTGTTTGATTAACTGTTATGTTATGACACTTTGTGCCTTTAACACTTGGTGCTTTTAACCCCAGCTGCAAACAGCCCCAGCTGCCCCTATACTGAATATAAAGGAGTGGTATCCTTGATTAAGACAGGCTACATATGACTCAATTGGTCTGCTGATCAAAGAAGATAACTTGACCAGATATATACCATAAACTATGCTTCACTGAACAATATAGACTATACATGTAAAAACAAATCTATGCAAGAGAGGAAATATCACATACATTTAAAACTGCACATGATTGAATGAAGGTCTATGCAGAGTATATATGCAGTAGGCAGGATGAGAGAGGAAATATCACATACCTGAGGGATGAAATTAAATAAACAGATGATTAGTCCATATTCATACTTGCCTACTCTCCCGGGACTGTCTGGAGCCTCCCGAAAATCTTGTGCAGCTCCTGGCACCCCGCAAGACTAGGCAAGTCCACCGCATTGTCCGCCGGCCCCCCGCGCCCACACGTGAAAGTGAGCGGTTCATGGGGTGATGACATGATTCGCGCTGAATCGTGTCATCGTAACCCGGCCCCCTGCATTGTAATGCCGGTAATATAAAGCGGGGGGCAGGGCCGCGGTGAGGTGATTTAGCTGACACGCCCCTGCTCCGATCACTTCATCCGCCCCCACCCTCCCTGCTGAACCAACCTGGCAGCCCCCTCCCAAGTGGGGCTGCCAGAATTTCGGTAAGTATGGATTTAGAGTAAAATATGTTATCAATATCTATTAATATATACATTGGGGGATTATGATAAAGACAATTTAGGTGGTATCCCTGAACTGGAAAACGGGAAATAATTGTTTTAAGGTTGAGAAGAAGAGTTTCTTCTGTGTTGCAACATACAGTAAACTGGTGTTAGTGGAAGTCAGCAATATACAAGCAAGTGACACCACACAATGAAAACAATACATGGACAGTAGGAGAGGATATGGATAAAGTGGCTTTATATGCTGATGATGTTTTAATGTTTTTGTGAGAATATACTACCTCTCTGCCAATAGTTTTCCAGGTGATTCAAACATTCGAAAGGTATTCTGGCCTGAAAATAAATTGGGGAAAATCTCATATTCTCCCATTACGAGGTGTTTGCCCTATGGTGTCTTATAATATTATTATTATTATTATTATCCTTTATTTCTATGAGGCCACAAAGGTTCCGCAGCGCCTTACACAGTACATAAATGAGCACACAAGAAAAACAGTTAATAGTAATACAAAACAATGTAGGACAAGGACATGGTTTATAAACATACAATGCCATACTCTCTTTAAAACATATATTGTAGAGAAAAGCTACTTAGAGACCTGTCATGTAATCTATACAGTAAAAAGCAATAGTTTTTATGGTTCATCTAAAGTTAAAAAAAGCCCTTAAACAATAAATGGGCTCAATATATGTTGATACACCATCACAGGTGAAGATGGACTCATACCAGAATCAGGTGAAATAGTGCCTGTAGTAACTGAAGAGATATCCCGGGCCAAACCTCAGCCAGATGGGGAATCAAGGATCTATCCAGAACCAATATGGAGTTGGTCCCTTGATTCCCCCTCTGGCCGAGGTTCAACCCGGGACATCTCCTCAGTCACTACATGACAGGTCTCCTCCTCTTGAAATGGGTTAACTGTTTCAAATATTTGGTCATTTGGATTACAAATTCTTCACAACATTTTGTTCCTTTGAATATACAGCCATTAATTGAGTACCTGTGGGCTAAAACAAGATCTTGGGTCAAATTTCCACTTACGGTAACGGATTGTGTCAATTTAGTGAAAATGGTAGTTCAACCCAAATTCTTATATGTATTTCAACAGTCACCTGTCTTTTTTTCTGAACACTTATTTAGAAAATGAAACAGTATGATATCTCCATTGGTGTGGAGGACTAAACGTCAGAGAATCCAGTTAAACACTCTCACTAGATAGGCAAACTTTAGGCTTGGCCCTCCCAAACGTCAAAATATATTATTATGCTGCACTTACGGTTGTGGATAAAGGAAGTTTGAGAGAACGTATGGATATGTAGTTTATATTCACAGACATCAATATGACATACTCCTATGCAAGCTTTGCTTGCAAGAGGTTTTTTACATACAGATCCGCCTATATTCATTCAGGTTGTATAGATATGGGGGCATGCAACAAGATTGTTGAAATATGAAGGATTAGATCCAGATACTCCTTTATGGAAATCTAAGGGACTGACTGAATTATGTTCTTTACAAGTAGATAGAATATGGGGGTCCAAAGGAATATGTGCTATATGTCAAATATATGATTCTGACACTCTTTTCTCAACTATGTGAAGAGTTTGTCATACTAGCTTCATATTTCTATAGATATCTTCAATTACGACATGCACTATCTGAACAGTTTTTGTAATCTTCCCCATACAGTATATAGTAGATTCACAATTACAAATTTTTGATGGCCCTTGGTTCGCGTGGAACACGTATGGCTTAGGTTAAAAGATAAATGGGTGGAAGACATTGGGTCATTAAGTGAAGAAGTATGGAATATGGCGATGGCGTCCCCTCGAAGTTCTACTAACTTGATTAGATTCCAGCAAATACAGTTGTTTATTTTACATAGGACATACTGTATCTTACTCCAGTTAGATTAATGAATTTTGCAGGTAGAGAATCAGACCTTTGTCCAAAGTGTAATGTTGATTCGGGAAGTTTTTGGCATCTTTTGTGGGATTGCTCCTTAGTGAAAGCTTTTTGGAGCTTTTTGGAGCAGGGTCATCCAAGTTCTGGTCAATCCGGGTATACTCCCTTCAGTGATAACACCCAGGTTCTGTTCTCTGGGTATATTGGGTGTTATCACTGAAGGGTGTATAACTGGGTGTTCTTGATAAACATACTAAGCAATATGCTACTAATTTATGCACATTAGATAAGGTGATTATTGCTAGGGCTTGGATGGCACCCCTGGGACATGATTTCAATGCTTGCAAATCACTAGTTAACTGGAGCTGGTCCCATGAGAAATATGTGTACCTTTCTCTGAATTCTATGCATAAATATGAAGGGATTTGGAGTAAATGGATATTCTCAATATTATGATGTGTTAGTGGGTACCACTTAGAGAATGTGTGGATACATATTATGTGTGGATACATACTATATTATATATATTTTATTATATATAGAAATTGTTGCAAGAGTAAAGTTGTCACGTCACAATAAGTTATTTATATATAGGCATTGTTTTAAATGTGCATAGTTGCTACATTTGAAGTTAGTCACTAAGGTTAGGGCTATGGAATTTATAATCACAAGAATGTTCAATTCACTAATAATTAATATTATAGATATCAATGTATATAGCAATATATGCGCTAATTAATTTAAGTGGTAGTTGATATTCACATAAATTCTACATTACATTTATGCAATGGTATAGTTAAATGTAGTAGAAACTGATATATGTGGAAAATATGGTTATATATTTAAAAGATCTGCTATGTAATAAGCATTAGATGTTGTTTGTGTTTTTGTTCTTATATATATATATATATTTATTTTTTTACTACATGAACTGTAGATGAAAGGCCATTTCACCTTAAAGAGACTTTACATGAACTATGGGCCTGATTCAGACCCAGTTGCAAGTGCTGAGCGCTCGCAACCGGGTCGATGGTGGCCCACAGCGCATGCGCATGACAGAGCCGGCTCCGTCGTACGCATGCGCGAGACCCGGCTAGCAACGGGCAATCCGTTGTTCAGGGTCTCGCACTAAAGGGGGCGAGCTGTCGATGTTGAGTGACAGCTCGTCCCGTTTGGTGGGCGGGCTGGGGGGCTGGCTGCCCAAACTGAGGCGAACGAGGGAATGCATGCCGTTTGGGGGCGGCCACACTGACATCACAAGGGTCTCATCGCAAGCCCGATGATCACGATGGTCTTGACCATCGCGACCATCATCATTGCCGTTCGCTATAGCTGTGGGTGGTCACCCACAGCTATGCGAGTGGCCAGGAGTCCGCTCCAAAAAAAACCACCCTGATTTAGAGCGAGCGCTCTTTCAGAGTGTCAGGCTCTGAATCAGGCCCTAAGTGTCTGATTCAGAGATGCACGCAATGCCGATGTGTGTACAGATCGAGCAATCTTTTGCCATTGCACATGCGTATAAGCCGTACAGCACGTGCGCTGCATTCGCATTGCAATTACAGACACAAATTGAAATAGGGAGTTAGCATTTGGGGGTGGAGATGGGGGAGCGGTCAGACAAACACAGGTGTACCTGTCCGTTTAAACGCTATTATATGGGCGTGAATATATTAGCCTCTGGAAGTGCATGCGCAGCATGAGAGTCCTCTCTGGGAGAGAAGCGCTCCCGCATCTGCAGCTGGTCAGACCTTCCGCAAGGGCAAGATGGCTGCCGATGTACATCAATGATACCGATATTTATGCAGGTATGCGTCATCATGCGCAGGTAAGAAGACAGCACTGGGCATTTTCTGGGGCTAACGCAGGATTTCCAGAAGGGGATTTCCAAGTATACGGTGGTATTTATACTAATGCAGTACCTGCCCTGTTGTCTCAATCTCAGGATGGCAGCATCAGATTAATATGATTAACATTTATCTTTATTCTTTGAATATATTTTTTAATTGAATAAAAGTTTTTAACTATTTTTTTTTTTTAAATAAATTCTATCTGTGCATTTTGAGGAGGGTGCTATCTTATTGTTAGGAGAGGGTTCTGGGAAACTGGACACTACTTGGTGTACCCCTGATGTTAAGATGGGCTGACAGAATATAAGACATATACAGTATACATAAGCAAAGGGGCAATAAGAAAGGGGCAGAAAGACATAAACAAAAGGTGGAAGGAACAGGCATAGGGTGAGAGAGAGATACGAATCATACAAAGGGAAGAGATATATGCATACATTGATTGGGCAGCATATACTTAACTTACATTTGCAATGTTTCCAGTGCTGCATGCAGAAGACCAGAGGGACCAGGGAACACTTTAAAACAGTGCAGATTATCCATTACAGACCTGGGAAGCAGAGTCTGTGCTCCTCAAATGGAGTAGCTGAACTGTTTTCACTTCCATGGCCAGCAATATGCAGCGTGTGGGGTATACTGCTGCCTGTATCAAGCGGTGACAATTCCAGCACAGGAGGGTTTCTAGGTAACCAGAAACCCCTGCTAAGTGCGCCACCGAGCTGAACAGGCAGCAGCCAGGCAGCTCCGAGGGTGGCCCGCGGATCGTGCAGAGATGGAGACATGCTGTTTCTGTCTCTGAAAAATATTTGAGGTTGGTCAGGGGGGGGGGTTCTGGGTACTCAGAAACCCCCCCTGCCTGCACTGGTGGCCTTTATTCTCAGGTAATCTTTGCAAACATTAGCATATTTTCATAGCTGCGTTGCGTGCGAAATAGCAGCTGTGAACACATTACCGTCTGTCTCTGAATAAGGCCCTAAGTCTTATAAACAAAGAAACACCATCAACATGGAATGCGACAATAAACGTGCAATTGTTCTGTCTAGCACCAGGCTCCATGGACGTTCCAAGCACATTGAGATCAGACAGCACTTTAACCGTGAGCGAGTAGATAGTGGATCTGTTGCTGTGGTCCATATAGCAAGTGAGAAGAAACCAGCTGCTATGCTCACTAAAGGGATGACGTCACAGCTGTTAGTCTTCTTTCAACATGAATTCATTAGAATATATCTGAATGTTGATATGTTGTTTTTTGTTTTTTTAACCCTCTTTTACATTTTTAAGTTGCTGCAAAAATGCATGCAAAATGTCTGTGTAACATGGAGGGAGGGTGTTATAATATGAAGTGTGCTACCACGCTGCCTCCACAATGCTAACTTGGGAACCATCTTCCTTTAACAAGATGGCTGCTGTTGGGTCTTCAGTACATGTGCAGCGCCATCTTAGTTTCTGTGTTAGAGCACCACAGTGCGCCATTGACGTGTCACACTTAGGTCTGGTTAGACCTGTTTCTACCTGCACTTACCTGCGAATACATGCCTTCATATATGACGGGCTGGTCCACTGTATGCTTTCAATTTATTGTTCATTAAAAGTACAATTGTTTTTAGAATTTAACTACTGGACAGCAATTGATTATGCTGAGTGTATTAATAAAAATTCCACATACTTAAATTCTGCTACACTCCATTAGTTTTTTTTTTAATACAATAAACAATATATTTAGTTACTTTAAATAATGTCTTTTAACAAGCAAAAATCGCTCAAATGAATGTAACCACTGACCTTAAACCAATAAGATTTGTGTTCTTTTCTTGTGGTTTACAAGTGTGAGGTCATAGAAAGTTTTATTTAATTGAGTAATGTATATTGTAAAATGTCTGTCAGTCTGGGAATCCTTTCCAGAAGGAAAATGATTTGTTTTAAGTAAAGTCAATCATTTTAAACATATATAATATATAAAAAAGTACAAGGTGGTTATTCTATTGAGAATAGATCTATAATTTGAATTTGCTGAAATTTACAAAACTGACCTTAAATAATCTTTTTAAGAGCTTTCCCCACATCCAAAAACTGCTAGATTACATTGTTTCTGAAACGGAGATGCTAAGTCAGTCTAAATGGTAACATCAAAGAGACATATAGATTAAAACATTATCCACTTTGAGTGTACTTGAAATTGTCATGCTCAATAATCACAGATGTGGAAGAACAGTTAAGAAGTATAAGCATTGCAAGACTGAATTATGTATCCAAAAAGTTTCTTAGAACTTTGTCTCTATTCAGTTTCTGTTTAATATAAAAACACACGGGCCTAACAGCATATAGTATAAGCATCTTGAATGGCTCAAAAGAGGATAAACTACACTTGGCAAGTTCTTAAAATAAATACTTGGTTGTCAGTTAATCCCTGTAACTGAGTTCGGGAAATTTATTATAAACCTTGAATCACTTTAGCCCTTTTTGGCTTACGGACATTTTTACATAAGGATTTTACTAGGTAAAAGAAAAGGCATATATACATTTTTCACATTTCTGACAAAGCATTGTTATCAGTTTTCTGGCTCTGAAATGAAGTTTTTTTTGAATTTTTTGTATTGGGTGGTCTTACTGGCAGTAACAGAATAGACAGGCCCAAAAACTAAGTTTCAGCACAATGTAATGAACATATTAATAGACAATAGGCTGAAATAAATAATGTAGTTTTCCAATCCATTTTGGAACATTTCGAATAAGGAATCATGGGGTATATATACTAAGCAGCGTTTATAAGCCGACACACATTATGCAATTTACAGATCCAAACCTCTGTATTCATGATTCCCATGTTATTTTGGAAAAATACTAGTTAAAGATTTCAGATTATTCTGTAGGGACAATGTACCTGAGACATTGTTTTTTGGGAAGATAATTAAAGAAGAATGTTCTTAGTTGATAACCAGACCAGCTGCCCTACTGAACAATAAGATGTTTTTTTTTGTGAGGATGTTTTTTGAAGATTATTTTTTTAATCTTCTATGTTTGTTGCTATGCTATTGTACATTGCTTCAAGAGTTAATAGACTTCATATCAAGAGTGAAGGTTGGTATCTAAACATAAACTGACACAGAGAAAAAAAGCTGTGGACGAATTAACCGATTGTCATAATTCAAGATGGATAAATAGGATTCCATAGTCAGTGAGGAGCTAGCATGAGTCTTACGAAAACCATGTGGTCTTCACCAAAAATTACTGCAAATAAAGGTGGTATGGTTTGCTGCCCTCTAGCTGAGTTTTGGATGTGTTGTAAATAGCTTGGTACAGGAAAATGACCTAGAGAACAGTCGGATACTGTATAACCATATGTCAGAAACACAGGCACAGGGTCAGATATGATGTACAAACACAAGGCCAGGATCACAAACTCAGGTTCAATAATGGTAAACTAGCAGGTGTCAAGTGCTACAAGCACATATTTACAGTCAAACAACAAGCAATGATCTGGTACACAGGAGCCGCAAACTAGAATATAATGCTACAGCAAGGAAACACAACCTAAAACTCTCTAGCATCTGATCAGTTTTCAGAGTGGTTTTATATTCATTGGATTTACTTCATTTCCTTTTTAAAAAAAACCCTGAGAGAGGGGAGAAACTAGTCAAGGTTTTACAGTGGACTTTCTGCATACCTGCATACCTCCTAATAACGGGGCATTACTTCTGTGGCTATTAGTGGCATCCCAGAACTTGGAGAACTGCCTATCACTATCACGGGCAGAGCCGACGTTTTATCAGTGGAGAAGCGACACACCACATGGAGTCGCAGTATACAGGTATTCATTTTCTCCACCCATAACCAATCATACTGCTTTCAGCCATTACACATGGTAGACTGGACATTGCTATAATCACCTTTATTACCTGGCTGCGAATTGCTGGAGTGACGCTAATCCAAGGACACTGTCACATTTTATTTCCCTGGTTGGGTGCCGTTGGAGTGGTGCCACCATAAGGAGACGCTAGAACGTGGATCTATTGTGAGCAACTTACACATAAGTTGGAGCTCTGTGATCCAGAACGTGATGCAGGATTGTGCGATAATCAGGTTGATTCCTGATTTTCGTATGATACGGAGTTAACGCATTGTGGTCATACAATGTATGCATGAGCTTTTGCATTGGACAGGTGGCTCATTCCACAAACAATCTCGTATGGTGACTACACATCAATATATCGTTTCATATCTAAAAGCCTCTCTTTTCCTTATGTATATGTGATCAATTCCAAGTAAGGTATATAGAGGGGATTGAATCTTACATTGGTCTCAAATATTCTATTGAAGCGTCTCATAGACACATTGTGTAGTTCAATAATAGCAACATTGTGTTAGTTATTTTTGCAACAGGTCGTATTGATTGGAGGCACATTTATACTGTGTATTAATGCTTAATGTATGTATTTGTTTTTAGTTTGAACTACAGTTCTCTTATACATGTTTAACCAATAAATGTTTAATACATTTTTATAATTATACAGTCTTGGGTTATTTTGTATTGGAACTAGCACAGACACCTCTTTTACATTTTGTGAGGGTTTGTGCAAGACCCCTCTGGTGTCAGCAACTGGTTCCTATACTGGACAACATTTGAATTACAGTGCACCATCTTTCCTTTTCTTTTTGGATTTATAGAGGTGGTACTTCTTTTTAATTTAGTGCCAGGTTGACTTAAATGAGCAGAAGAGCTCCTTACAATGGTGCCAAGTAGGAGACTATTCAGGGAGGGTAAAGCCACCAGAGAGGACAGCAGATACCTGGTGGGAGCTAGATCCTGCCACTGGAACCAGCACAACATGACAATTTCTGACAGTACCACCCTACTTGGGGGCAGGCTCTGAACACCCTAAAAAATGTTTGTCAGTTTATTTTCTATGGAATTTCTGGGGTGCATACACATCTAAGTTATTAGCAGTAGGGTCACAAGGGGGTTGTCTGAGGGATGACACCAAGGTAGAGACTCCCCCTCAGTGATAGGAGCCGGGTGCTGCACTGCATAATTAAGTGCAGCACTCGGCTCCTGATAACTATTTGGGAGCAAGCTGGCACTGCACACAGGGCAATCAGCACCTGCGGCACCCCCCCGCCCCTCAGTAACAATGGGAGTGGACGACGGGGGTTCAGCCGTGAGACCACACCCATATCCACATGGCCACATCCCCTTTTTTGGTGCCATGCATCTGTGCCATACGCATATTGTCCCTCCCCGCACCAGGTGACACCGTGGGGAGCAGTGCATATCTATAATGGGTTCAGTGTGTGCGGGACACATGGGCCCCCGGGTCCAGGGGGCCCCGCACCGCACACACTAATATTATTTTAAACTTACCTGTCCGTGGTCCAGCATTGGGTGACAGTGCTGCTCAGAACACTGGAGAATGGCCGCCGTGGCCATTTTTCCAGTGTTCTGCGCATGTGCAGTAGACTCCATGCACACTCTAGTGTCCGGAGTCTACTATGCATGCACAGAATGCTGGAAAATGGCTGCCACAGCCATGTTTCCGGCGTTCTGCACATGTGCAGTAGACTCTGGGCACACTCTAGTGCCCAGAGTCTACTAAGGCTCCGGTTGCTGGCTAGCTGCATCAGTCAGCTGCCAGCCCCCGGGGAGAGAGGAGGGGACCCTCACGGAAAGTGCACACGGGCCCCCTCCTCTGTTAAGACGCCCCTGGCGGAGAGGGACGCCACTGGTTATTAGGATTCTGTGTATGTTACTGATGATTACCTGTGTATATGCCTTCAATTACCCTGAGCTGCTATGCAGGTATGTTACCTGCATGTGTTAGGATGTCAGATTCAGCCTATTAATCTGCATGTGAGAGTTTGCTTTCCATTAGTTGAATTGCTATGCAGATGTAGATACATATAAGTTTTTGGGTTGACTGTTCCTTGTATTTAAGACCTGTCCTGACATTCCACCATTGCCAGTGATAGCATTTGCTTACGTTTGTAGTGTCCTGTTCCTGTGCTGTAGATTACTGATTTAAAATTATATATCTCACTACCATTCCTGGTTCTGTTTCCTGGCTTCAGATGACTATGATTCCTGGTTCTGATTCCTGGTTAAAGCAGAATACAATTCTTTTCTGACTTTTGACAAGGCCTAGTGGGAATTTGGTCCAGTTTTTGGCCACCATCCATGTTCCTTTCACCTATCTGGCTGCCAAAGTACTGAGTGTTCCATTCCTGGCTGAGTTGGAGGCGTCCAGTGTTGCTGTATCTGCAGTGCAATTAAGATCCACATCTACACATTCCATTGGCTGACTTCCTATTGGTACCCCACTCCAGTATTCATCTACTCTGCAACCAATCTTACAAAACAACTTAAATACCACCTGCACTTTTCTCAGCACCATGCAATCCACGCAATCTACAGTGTTTAGAATTTGTTCTAGACTTACCTTTTGACGGGTGTTCTGAGGGGCTTTGGGCCCATTTTCAGTTATTGGATTATTCTGAACTCTGTTACAGATATGTCCTCTTGCATCTTTGCAGCACATGTGGAAAAATGCAGCATGCATGGCGCGAGGCGTGCGTCCATGAGCAGAAACAAGAACTGTGTTCGCACCCATGACTCCTTAGGATTGCATGGTACGATCGCAGTGCGCGCCATACTCTACCATAGAGTATGCTGCTACGGGTAATTACATGGTACAATGCATGCGCATATTTGTAGTGAGATCAACAAGAATGTAAGAGGACACATCTGTATACTGCTGATACCATACTGTGATTTTCTAATATGTTTGCATATACAGGAGTGTATTCCTGCACTGTGATTTGGGACATGCATTTATTCCTTATTAAACATGATTTTCTGCTTAAGAAATTCTGCACATGATGTTCTGCATAAGATATTCTGCTTATAGTCCTCTAACTCTCAAGTATTCTGCATTTCTACATTCTAAGATACATTTGTTTTGGTCTATTTGTGATATTAATAAAGACTGTCATTTGACTATCCGCACACCTTGTGATTCCTACTACAAACCTAACACGAGTCTTTAATCCAAGAGCACATGAGCCCTCTCAATCAATGAGGACGTAGAGGATACATTTGGATATTTTGGAGTCAAGAACCTTCTTCACTTCATATTCCCCTTGTTGAAAATGAGCTGAAGCAGGAATTGAATGAATGGGGAGAAACAAATCTATAATAATGGTTTTAGTAAACAAATTTAAAAAGAATTTTGGATCCACAAAGTGGATGGCAACTGTAAGCGAATGGCTATGGCAGTCACTTCTTGGAGAATCTATTTTTTTAAAGGGCATTAATGAAATGCTTGACTAAACAGGTAGGTTTTGAGGTGGCCTCTTGAACTGTGCAAGGAAATTAGTTCCAAAGAGTCCGAAATGTAAAGCTCAACCCCCATTTAATTAAGGAGATTATATTTACTGCAAGTAGTCCTTTACCTGCAGATCGAAATAAAGGAATGGGTGTGGAATGAGTCAGAAGCTGCTTCAGGTACTGTGGACCCTGGTTATGTAGGGCTTTGTAAGTCGGTAAGCCAACCTTGAAACAGATTAGCAATATTACTTAGTTTTACAGTAAGCAGTGCTGGACTTTCTGATAATTGAACTGATTGTATGAGGCAAAATTCTGGAGTTATTATTAGCCTTAGCTACAGACATGTTGGCCTATCAATTGAATTTTTCACATGCTATGGGTATATTTACTACAGTGTGGGGTTTTAGAAGGGGAGATGTTGGCCATAGCAACCAATCAGATTGTAACTAACATTTATCTAGCACATTCTAGAAGATAATTGCTTGAATCTGATGTGTATAAAAATCCAAAAAACAGCCTCAGCAAGAGAATATGATGGTCTAATGCACACCCTTTCTAGGTTCTCCTGGGTGTATCCAGACATAGCCTGAGTTTCTTGCAAAAACATTGGATAGACTTGCCCACAGGGTGGTATATTAGCTGAAATCAAGTATATAACACAGTTTCATTTTTGGGGGGTAACTTCGCAATCAGTACTTCACTTGAAGTATCAGAGAAAACAGAATATTGACTTGGTATGCCTTCTTGTAGTTTAGAAACATGGACTAACAGATTTCCCTGGACAAACCTTCTTTAAGCAGCTGCTATGACAAGCCGAACCCCAGATTAAAATTCTAATGGATATTAATTCAGGCTAGACACATGTCTCTGGTGACAAAACAGTTTGATCATAAAATGACTAATGGTTTTGGGAACTACATGAAAGAAGAAATACTCCAAATTCAGAATTCAATTTGCATACATATAGGGTGGGTCTTCTTCAAGATGGTTCCACTTGTTATCTGTTCCCAACGATCCCAGTGAGAGAGATAGCAGCTGCCAGAGGCTTAGTAGGGGTAAGATATTTCCTAACCAGTGAGGTAGAAATTAAATTCCCAATGTCTCCTAATGAATGGAGGCATCAATGTTAATAACTGGAGTTTCCTGGCTTATTTGGACAGGAGGTCACTACATAGCCTTGAGTTCTACAATACAAATATTGTCTTTAAACCTGTCCTCTTGTTCCTGTATAGATAATTGCATAGGCTTGTTATGAGTTGTTGCTAGCAGGGCCGGCCCCGAGTCTAAGTGCACCCAGTGCAGAAAGTTTTGGAGTGCCCCCCATGCCCCCCCGCCATCCCCTAAGTAACAAAAAATAGACATTGGTTTGCATGGGATAAAATAAAGATAAAATAATTTAATGGCATCAGATTTGTATCAGATGATTCAGCATCCTCCCCCACAGATTGCATTTATATTCCCCATATTACCACACACACACCTCCTCCATCCCTCATGTAATGTCAAACTCCAAGGCCCAATACTGTACATCTAATGCTCTCGTAGGAAAAGGTTTGGTGTAATGCAGGTGTAGGGAGCTCTGTAGTAAGCCTGTAATTAACATATCAGCTTTTCTCTGATCAAGTGGGCGAACACATGCTGGAGGTACAGGAGAGTGTCATTGATGTGTGACCATTTACACATTGAGTAAATTCGGAACAGAGGTACATGGGAAGGTGAGGTGGACTGTGATAATGCTGAGGAGATGTCACGAGTTCTAAGCGGACTAAACAAAGAGTCTATGGACTGTGCAGAGGTTGTGGTTGGGGTACCTCTTGTGGAAAGGTGCGACCACTGGGCCATGTAGCAGCCTTGAGGGCTGGTAGAAGATGCAACCACTGGGCTGAGTAGCAGCCTTGAGGGCTGGTAGCAGATGCAGAGGCTGGATAGTGTAGCATCCTTGAGGGCTGGTTGCAGATGCAGAGACTGGATAGTGTAGCAGCCTTGAGGGCTGGTAGAAGATGCAGCCACTGGGCTGTGTAGCTGCCTTGAGGGCTGGTAGCAGATGCAGACACTGGATTGTGCATCAGCCTTGAGGGCAGGTAGAAGATGCAGCCACTGGGTTGTGTAGCAGTCTTGAGGACTGAAAGTAGTTTACAGTCTTTGGTATAACAGCCTTGAGGGCTGGTAGCAGACACAACTTCTAGGCTGTGCAGCAGTTGATGCTGTGTGCGGCTAATGCTGCCGAGATGACACAAGTGACAGGACGCTGGAGTGCAGCTAATGTTGCTGGGTTGACACTAACAGCTGATGTTACTGGAGTGCGACCTGTGCCGCCAGGATGACACAGGTGGCAGGATGCTGGAGTGTGGCTAATATCGCTGGGTTGACACTAGCAGTTGATTTTGCTGGAGTGCGACCTGTGCCACCGAGATGACACAATCGGCAGGATGCTGGAGACTGACAGACAGACTATTGTACAGGACACTTGACCCAAAACGATGCAGAAACCGGAACTGGAAACACATGAAATGCTATCACCGGCTCCTGGGCAACGCTCCAACAGAACAGAAAAAGGAGGAAACACCAATCCCACTCCAGCAGGGATGACGCACCGCCTAAAGAGGAGGACTTCATGAGTAATCAGCATTGCGTCTCCGTCTCCCAGCAACTGGCCTGAGAGATACAACCATCCAACGGAACGCAGCTGCGGCTTGTGACAGGAGAGAGGGGTGGAGGGTTTCATGAGTTAGAGGTAACAGAATGATGGGTGAAAAAGAGGGAGGTTAATGGGAATAGGGAAGGGTGTGCTGTGCATTTTAACTTTAGTTCCTATGTTTTAAATTATCCACACCTTACATTATTATTGATATATTCTCAAGTTCTGCCCAAATTAAGATACTGTGGGCCTGATTCAGAGCCGCTCGTAAGCGGCCGCTCGTTCGTTCCGAGCGATGTTCGCACAACTGCGCATGCATACGGATTGTAATACACATGCGCAAACCAGTCAGTGCGGCCGAAAATCGTGTGCTCGCTAAATAGCGAATGCCTGCTATTTTGAGTGACAGGAGGAGGCGTATGTGGGTGGTAACTGTCACAATTGGTGTCTGCGAGTTACCTGTCTCAGGTGGTGATCGGGTTTCAACGGAGGCCGGCATGACTGGAACCACAGATGATGTAGATGAATAGCTCTTTTATTATAAGGAGTGGGTAGCAGTGAGAACTGCCTTTGGTGATGAGTGACTGGAACTGGAAACTTGAGACGTTGGAATGTAACCAGAAGGAACTTGGAGGGACCGGACTGGGACCGGCAGGTAGACTGACTGAGCTGGTCGGGTTACTAGTAGATGGGCTTGCAGACGGATGGAATCGTGGAAGCTACGAGGAGCAGCTGGATAGCCATGGGTAAACGCTGGTAGCTGGGTAGCTATGTGGATAGAACTGATGAGCTTGGAACTTGACTCTGGACTGGAATAACGTGGACTGAACTGAAGGGGAATCAGGTAATGCTGAGACGAGGGTTAAACAGGGTGATCCGGAAATGCTGTGACAAGGTTGGAACTCAGGTGCAGGCTGGATTGGATAATTGGGAATAACAGGTTTCAGGAAGGAATGGGTAGGTTTGGGAATTTTAGGTTCAGGGAGGGAGTAGGTAGGTAAAGGAGCAGGAGTTGATCCACAGCAGGAAGCAAGGCAGGATGACACGATGCAGGTTAACAGAGTGCCAGGGACCAACCAGGAGTAGGACTAGCAGCAGAGCACAGGCCAGGTATTGCTGTAACAGGACGACTGGATGCCAGGTATTACTGTAGCAGGTTTTCGGGATGCACCAGGGGCTACTGTCAGCAGATTTACTGGATTGCCAGGTTTAGCTGTAGCAGATTTTCTCGAAGCATCGGGGGTAGCTGCCAGCAGATTACTGGATTGCCAGGTACTGCTGTAACAGCTTTCAGGGATATACTTGAATGCAGAAACAGCATGAACCATACACCACGGGAAGACGAGATGTTCAGGCCCAGAATGCTATCAGGAGAGGATATATATACCATGGGTCTGGCAGCAATTGGTGGATACGAACAGGTGGTCTGGTAGTAGCATTCTGAGTGGTGGAAGGCACAACATGCAGAGGGAGTATTCATCTCTGCAGCTCGGAGAATCAGAACCACACCTGTGATTCCAATCAGGGCTAGCAGTGCTCAGAGACAGAGGAGAGGCCAGGTGCAATAATCAGAGCAAATCCTCAAAAGCAAATTACACACTCAGATCCATGGGGGAGCTGACAGGGCAAGTCCCAAGGCAAAAAGGTGACAACCAGACAGGGTCGTGACAGTAACAGGGGAAGGTGCTTGAAAACGGGGAGTGGAGATCAGAACGCAGGCGTGCCTAAAGGTCAAAATGGGCGTTTTAAGGGTGTGCATAATTAATAAAGCAGCGTCATCAACCACGTCACTTGGTTGTTTTATAGTCAGAACTGCTCGCATGATTGCGGTAGGAAAAACCAACCACAAGAATAGTGAGCAGTTCATATGCCGTCCGATGTACTCGATTAATCTAATAAATAGCGGACATGACGTATGATGCGAGCGGCCAGGGGGCGTTTTTTTCAAAATTACGTCCGCATGTTTTGTTCGCTCGTTCAGACATAGAGGCGTGAACAGACCGCAAAGAGCGAACGGTTAATTTAAATAGCCACCCCTATTTTCTGAACGAGCGAGCACAAAATACCGTCCGGCTCTGAATCAGGCCCTGTGTCCACCAATGAAGAAACTGTTAGAAAGCTCAACTACTATTACAGCTGGATCTCCAGACAGCGCAGCGGTGCTAATAATGGTTGAAACGTCTTAGTGGGAAATGTATAAATGTATAATGTATTTATTAGGGTTATGGACCTAACATGCTCATGCATACACATGTAGCCAGACATAGACAAATACAAAGAACAAATGTTTACAGCTCAGTAACTTTCCCCAAGTGACTTGAAAGAGGCACTTTCCCTACCTTTCCCTGTGCCATCCTATGTTGTTGATGGATGTCAGCTTCAGCTGTCAGACTATTGTTAACTGCCTTTGATTCCTGCTGGTCCCTGGTGGCCAGTAATAGTGTATAACTCTGACGGAGGATTCAGCTGATACTGCAGCTGCAAGTCTCTGTGTTCTTCTGTTTGCAGGTCCCAGATGGCCGATGTTAGTGCAGAGCTTTGGCAGGGTGAAAGTAAAGGAACTCACTTTTAAATAACCAAGGTAGTCATCAGTAGCAGAAAGCTGGAGATTGTCTTATTGGCAGGCCTGTGTTCACTCATGGAGACAGGCAGGCGAGATCAACTCCTCGGGAAGCAGAAGAACCATAATGTGGCATGCTGGTATGATAGCCCAGCAGGGAGATCAGTGGCAGACCCAGGGAGCAATGCCAGTAGTTGAATAACCACAAAAGTAAGACAGGAGCTCTTGTCAGGATAGCAATGAGAAGTAGCAATGCATCAGCAGTTGAATACAGGGTGCCACAAGATCTCTGTTGTCTGCTAACCGATTGAATGGGGAGACAGTGACACAGCTACCGCAGCACATCCGACTCTTGTGGTACCTTTCCATTTTGCAAGACAGAGTCCCTCTCTTTCTGAACACTGCACATGGTAACCCTAGGAGGCGGCCATACTTCGCTCTCTTCAGGGTAGCACCTCTGTGCAGCTGCTCAGCTTGAATGACCCTTGAGCCGGCCCTGGTTGCTAGGGCCATGATTAAAGGTGACAGCCTGAAAGTGGATCTCTTGGTTGTTTGTCCACCTTGATGCAGATTGATATATGGTAATTGAGAATAGCAGGTAGATCTCTTGAAGAAAGCTCATCTTTAATGACAACCAGTTATAGTCCATACTAGTAAAGGGAGCCAGCATATTCCAGGTCACCTCAGTCTACCCCTGGCTCCATCTTGCCCCCTCTATATCTGCTGCTCCACCTTCTGTTCTGCTCTGTCCCGCTCCCCACCCCGCTCGGTTTAACCCCACTCTTGGGTTCACCTACCCCTTCCCATACTTACCCTGTTCCAGGATTCCCCTACTAGACTAGGTCTGTCCTGCCTCCTTAACAGTGAGAGCGGTGGGGCGCGTACACCGGCTCCAACTGCACCTGCTTATAGGACTGACCTTAGCAAAATTTGACAATAAAATGTGACTGTGAACAGCCCAGTTATTTAACCAGTGGTGTTGGTTTATTGATAGATAGTAGGTACAGATCTACTTACTGTTACATGCACATTGGTGATAGAGCGGAGCTTGGGCAGAGTGGGGTTCTATACAGCTCACCGGCTGGTGAGTGTATTCTGCGAATGGGTAGCGGTGCAGGGATGGTGGAACAGCTTTATATGTAGGTAATTAACCGGGTCTCTCATAGGAGCTACGTAGGAGACTTCTTTCTCCAATTATGTCACTTTTACATGATACAGAGTAAAAAACATGCTCTGTAGTGATCATGGCGACCATCTTGGGACAGGGCATAAAGCCTCCCTGGAGAAGCAGGAAGGCTGGAGTCTGCACAGTAGGGCACTCCTCTTTCAACATCCTCCTCTCCCTCACTACAAGCTTCTCCATGTTATCCAAACATTTTATTTCAGCTTTTCTGTAGTCACCTGTAAAATAAATAGGGTTAAACACATGAGAAGGCATCAACATATCACTTGACTTAATGCAAAACAAATACCCAAACAACCTACGCTCCGGGACTGCAGCCCAGGCCACACTCAGAAGAACCACCCCTTGATATATATAGAAGAAAAAATGAGTGGTCCAGAGGGCGCTGTCCTTGTATGTAGTGTAGTGGTCTTCTCTATATCCCAGATATAGCAAAATACATCCCGCTCAGAGAAAAGAGAAAGAACATTGGCCCTCATTCAGAGCCGGACGCTCTGAGCAGAGCGCACGCTCTGAATGAGGGCCGTCCTCCATAACTATGGAGCGTCCTCCTGGACGCTCGTATAGCTGTGGGTCACCACCCACAGCCTATACGAGCGTGCAGTTTGATGGCCGCGATGGTCTTGACCATCGCGACCATCGAAACTACGAGCCGGAGCCTGCGGTTGAGGTTTTCAACCGCAAGCCCTGGAGTGATTTTGGCTCTATCAGAGCCAAAATCACTCCCACTGACATCACTACTGATGTCAGTGGGCCGGCTTCTGACGGTAGGCGTTCCCTTAGGGACGCCCCCGTCAGGGAGGCACGCCCCCGGCACGCCTACCAAAGGGGGCGTGCTGTCAATCAACATCGACAGCACGCCCCCTTTGATCAGACACAACGAGCGAAGGAAAGTCCCTCCGTCGTGCGCATGCTCAGTGCAGAACATCGACCCACTTGCGAGCGGACAGCTGCTCGCGAGTGTGTCTGAATCAGGCCCATTGTCTGTGGATTAATCCAACGTATATGCAAGATATTGTAATACAGGACTAAGAGACCTAAAGCTGACTCACCTAATTAAGGTGAGATGCATTCATCAATAGGTATCTTTGCCTTTCTCAATCTTCATTTGTGTGTGCAGTGGGTAAGTAATACACACATTTATCACCCTGAAGGAAATTAAATCACCTGGGTACAGATATAGGCAGATATAGGCGTTCCCCAAAAGGTTTCTTTGTATATCCCAACAGCCCAATTGCAACCTTGGGAACTTCATATGCTTTAAATGCACAGCATTAAGTCCAAAGATCCCAATGATTTTCAAAAATAAATATTTTATTCCACAAAGAAGTAATATCCTCACAAAACTAGTATTTTCTCACAAGATATAGGTAATGGAGCATAGATTCCAAAGGATTAAGTAAATGTTCATAAAAATGAAGGCATTTTATTTCATTAAACAATCGGCAGATATAGAAACAATGTTACAAAACTTGAATAAAAATGGTAATAATAGTCCCCGGATTGGGTCCTCCAAAAATATGGTCATGAGGGTCTAACCTATCCTTCTCACCCGGAATGAGTTGTAAACAGAAAGTCCTGTCGTATGAAAAAACACCATGGGTCCACACAAATGGATGGTCCCCTTTCACCACCAACGTGTTTCTGACCATTAGGGTCTTTCCTCAGGGTGTATAGGGACCATTCACATGTCTACTTATATACCTACCACCTACTCAATTAACAAACATAGGGAGGGGCTAGACATCAAAACTCAGAAAACCTGGATCATATCCATAATCATATAACATAAAATATATCCCATCAATAATATATTCTAAAAACAAATGCCTCTATAGAAAAAATGGTAAATAAAACAAAGTTAATGGTAAAACAGTAAAAAATTCCAGTCAGTATTTAATAGACAACCAGATGATGTTTCCACTGCAGAGGGCTGTGGGCGCCAGGCAGTAATCGCATGTGTATAGTCGGATGTCCAAAGCACGGTACCATATATGATCCCCCGGTCGGTGGTACCCAGTATCACAGTTTCCGATGTCCGCATCCGTCTTTGCTGCTGGGTGGAAGTTGCAGTGTGACAACTTCTGCCTCATGGAGCACAAGCATCCTTGCTGCGGGACCTCTAGTGTTTAACAGCGGGCATTTTGCGTTAGTCCGTATAAGTCCATAAAAGAACCACGGTCCCCAATCATGTGGCCATGCACCTCCACTATCCCATAGGGATTGTAAGTATATATAGAAGCAGGAAACATGTTGGTGGTGGAAGAGGACCCTCTATTTGTGTGGACCCATGGTATTTTTTCATCTGACAGGACTTTCTGTTTCCAAAAAATTCTGGGTGAGAAGTATAGGTTAGACCCTCTTGACCATACTTTTTGGAGGACCCAATCCGGGGACTATTATTACCATTTTTATTCAATTTTTGTTACACTGTTTCTATTTTTGTGGACTGTTTTAATGGAATAAAATACCTTCTTTTTTATGAACATTTACTTAATCCTTTGGAATCTATGTTTCATTACCTATATCTTGTGAGGACATACTAGTCTTCTGAGAATTTTTCTTCTTTGTGGAATAAAATATACATTTTTGGAAATTATTGGGATCTTTGGACTTAATGCTGTGCATTTAAAGCATATGAAGCTCTCAAGGTTGCAATTGGGCTGTTGGGATATACAAAGAAACCTTTTGGGGAACGCCTATACCTGTATCCAGTAGAGTTGATTTCCTTAAGGGTGATACATGTGTATATTACTTACCTGCTGCACACACAAATGAAGATTGAGAAAAGCAAAAATACCTTTTGATGAATGCATCTCACCTTAATTAGGTGAGTCAACTTTAGGTCTCTTAGTCCTGTATTACAATATCTTGCATATACGTTGGATTAATCCACAGACAATGTTCTCTTTCTTTTCTCTGAGACGGATGTACTTTGCTATATCTGTGATATAGACAAGACCACTACTCTACATACAAGAACAGTGCCCTCTGGACCACTCTATTTTTCTTCTATATATATATTACTTGACTTGGCCTTCTCAGAAGATTCTTTGGCAAAAGTTCCAGCTGTCCATTCTTGATGCTTTTCACACTCGTAGTTTTAGAATCTTACAAAGTCTCTTTGCCTATCTTGGATTTCTAATTACACCAATCAGATTTTAGTTTTGGCTTCTGGATATCTTGAGACTTACTGACTGCAAAGTTTTAACATTTCTTATCATGCCTTCTAGATGGTTTGCCAATATTTGATATTGCAGAAGATCTTCTCTGAGGTTAAACCGCCATGCTGATAGTCTCTGGCTCAGATATATCTTCAGCTGCTGATATGTCCAGTGACACATATCAGCTTCTAACTTTTCTTCAATGTGTGCTGTTTCTTTAAAGATAACATCTCATGACTTAAAAATCTTTCTGGTATTTGGATTTCACAATCTGTAACCTTTGCTCTAATGGCAATAGCCAATAACGTTACACTTTATTGACTCTGAATTCAGCTAGCATCTTTTCTCTTTTGGTATATGTATGTACTGTAGGCCAAACTTCCAAAAGTTCAGAGATGTCCTACACTTGTTTTTCTCTTTGACTACGCTTTGATAGATGTTATGTCCTCTATGGTTTACTCTTTTACTGACACCATTTTGCTCAGGAGTATAGACAATGGTTAATTGATGCTCTATTCCAGTGGTTCCCAAACTTTTTGGAACCAAGGCACCCTAGTGTATCAGCATTGTTTTCACGGCACCGTTAAGCCAAAAGTTTATGATTTAGAAATTCAGAAAACAATGTAGTGAAGTACTGTAGTACAGTGAAGTAAATTGTGCTTACCTGTCATCACTAGGTTTAGTTATGTGGTGGTGGACAGGTTTGTGCTTCTGTTTGTCCACATATTTACATTACATTGATCATAGATAATGTGACTTGGTGCTAGACAACCAACCTGAGGCACCTCTGCAAGTGTCCTGATGCACCCCAGGGTTCCACGGCGCACAGTTTTTGAACCATTGCTCTATTCCATATTTTTTTAAGAATTGTTCCACCTCACTGTTGAGATATTCTCCACCATTATCAAATCTCTGGGTCTTGAGTTCATGATCTGTCTGATTTTCTACAAGATTTTTGTAATCTGCAATCTATTTTGCCACTTCAGATTTCTCTCTGATGAACTACACGTGTGTTCCTTGTGAAGTCATCTATAAACATCACAAAGTATCTATATCCACTCACAGATATTACTTCTATTGAATCACACACATTTGAATGTACTATTTCAAGAGGTTAAGTAGCTATGTTTGTAGATTTTGGAAATGTCTGACGACTTTGTTTCCTCACAATACAGCTCTCACATATGGGTTTCTCTGTTAGTCACCAACATTCCTATAATCATCCCACTCTGTAGCTTTTAAACACTGTCCTATCCAAGGTGACCAAATCTTCTATGTCAGAGTTCCAGTCACTGACTCGGTTGTCATCATTGCGTAACAGTGCTTTGTGTCAAAGATGTACAGTCAGGTGCATAAATATTGGGAAATTGACAGAATTTTCATATTTTGGCCTCTATTCACCACCACAATGGCTTTGAAATTAAACAAACAAGACGTGCTTTAACTGCAGACATTCAGATTTAATTTGAGGGTAATTACATCCAAATCAGGTGAACGGTGTAGGAATTACAACGGTTTCTATATGTGCCTCCCACTTTTTAAGGGGCCAAAAGTAATGGGACTATCAACTCAAAAGCTATTTCATGGACAGGTGTGGGCTATTCACTAGTTTTTTCATTATCAATAAAGCAGGTAAAAAGTCTGGAGTTGATTCTAGGTGTGACATTTGCATTTGGAATCAGTTGCTGTCGACTCTCAATATGAGATCCAAAGAGCTGTCACTATCAGTGAAGATAGCCATCATTAGGCTGAAAAATCCAAACAAACCCATCAGAGAGATAGCAAAAACATTAGCTGTGGCCAAATCAACTGTTTGGAACATTCTTAAAAATAAAGAATGCACCGGAGAGCTCAGCAACACCAAAAGACCCGGAAGACCATGGAAAACAACTGTGGTGGATGACAGGAGAATTATTTCCCTAGTGAAGAAAAATCCCTTCACAACAGTTGGCCAAATCAAGAACACACTCCAGGAGGTAGGTGTATATGTGTCAAAGTCAACAAATCAAGAGAAGACTTCACAAGAGTGAATATAGAGGGTTCACCACAAGATGTAAACCATTGGTGAGCCACAAAAACAGGAAGACCAGATTAGAGTTTGCCAAACAACATCTAAAAAAGCCATTACAGCTCTGGAACAACATCCTATGGACAGATGAGACAAAGATCAACTTGTACCAGAGTGATGGGAAGAGAAGAGTATGGAGAAGGAAAGGAACTGCTCATTATCCAAAACATACCACCTCATCAGTGAAGCATGGTGGTGGTAGTGTCATGGCGTGGGCATGTATGGCTGCCAATGGAACTGGTTCCCTTGTATTTATTGATGATGTGACTGCTGACAAAAGCAGCAGAATTAATTTTGAAGTGTTTCGGGCAATATTATATGCTCATATTCAGTCAAATGCTTCAGAACTCATTGGACGGCGCTTCACAGTGCAGATGGCCAATGACCCGAAGCATACTGCAAAAGCAACCAAAGAGTTTTTTAAGGCTAAAAAGTGGAATGTTATGCAATGGCCAAGTCAATCCCCTGACCTGAATCCGATTGAGCATGCATTTCACTTGATGAAGACAAAACTGAAGGGAAAATGCCCCAAGAACAAGCAGGAACTGAAGACATTTGCAGTAGAGACCTGGCAGAGCATCACCAGGGATGAAACCCAGCGTCTGGTGATGTCTATGCATTCCAGACTTCAGGCTGTAGTTGCCTGCAAAGGATTTGCAACAAAGTACTAAAAAGTGAAAGTTAGATTTAGGATTTAGTTTGTCCCATTACTTTTGGCCCCTTAAAAAGTGGGAGGCACATATAGAAACCATTGTAATTCCTACACCGTTCACCTGATTTGGATGTAATTACCCTCAAATTAAATCTGAAAGTCTGCAGTTAAAGCACATCTTGTTTGTTTCATTTCAAAGCCATTGTGGTGGTGAATAGAGGCCAAAATCTGAAAATTCTGTCAATGTCCCAATATTTATGCACCTGACTGTACAATTGCTGATGACATCTTGTGCCTGTAACCATGACAATCTCTCTTCTATTTCTCACAATGCACTTTCTTTTAGCAAAATAAACTCTGCGGTCTTTCTGTTCTAAGACACTGATGGTGATGAGATTTGTTCCAAGTTCTGATACATAAAGCATGTCTTGAATCACTGACTTGTGTTCTTGTTACTATTTTTAAGTGGGCTTTAATTGTCCCAACTTTTAGTATCTGTAAAGACTTGGGGCCTGATTCAGAGCCACTCGTATGCGGCCGCTCGTTCGCTCCGAGCGATGTTTGCCCAACTGCGCATGCGTACGGATCATTATACGCATGCGCGAACCAGTCAGTGCGGTCAAAATTCATGTGCTCGCAAAATAGCGAATGCCTGATAATTTGAGTGACAGAAAGAGGCGTATGTGGGTGGTAACAGGGGAAGGTGCTTGATAACGGGGTGGAGATCCGATCGCAGGCGTGCTTAAAGGTCAAAATGGGCGTATTAAGGGTGTGCATAATTAAAACAGCAGCGTCATTGACCACGTCACTTGGTTATTTTATAGTCAGAACTGCTCGCAAAATTGTGGTAGGAAAAACCAACCCCTAGAATAGCGAGCAGTTCATACCCTGGTCGATGTACTCGATTAATCTAATAAATAACGGACATGACGTAGGATGCGAGCGGCCAGGGGGCGTATTTTTTCATAAAACAAAGAGCGAACGGTTGATTTGAATAGCCACCCCTATTTTCTGGACGAGCGAACGCTAATTGCGTCCAGCTCTGAATCAGGCCCTTGATTCCCAATTCCTTTGATAGTGATAGGGTCACATTTATTAACTTGATGAACCATTCCTCATTGCAGCTGAAATGCCTTGCTGCACCAGAATCAATGTACCAAAAATCTTTTCTGCGGTGATCTGTAACAATCAGAGCTGATTCATCTTTTCCATTGCATTTCTTTCTTTGTATAAGATTCACATTCTTTGTGACCCAGCTTGTGACAATTATAAAACTTGAATTAAAATTTTCAGAATTTTTCACATTTGTATGTAATGCAGTTGTCTCAGCATTCAAATCACAGGGCACATGTTCTTAAAATTGTAAAAACTCTGCTCTGACAGTGCTTGTTGACATTCATCATGGATGATATGTCAACATGATGAATTGTCAACAGTCACTGGTGGTCTAGGGGAGTCTTTCATTATCCCTGAGGCTTCAGCATCCTTTTCTGGGTCCAAGCGGTCACCTGAGGAACAGTTCTGGTGGCAGTGTATCTGTAGCTGTGTTCTGGTGAGTATTTTATCCACTATCCCTAATCCCTACTCCTAACCCTCCTGTTAGTGCATAACTCTACCCCACCCACCCACACAGCCTATCCCTAACCCCCCCCCCACAGCCTAAAACTCCCGGCACTGCCTAACCCTGACCTTCAGCATCTTCAGACTGCTGACATTTCACATGGTGACAGTTCAGATGTTGACATTGTGAACATGTCAACTTTCTGAGGATGTTGACATGGAGTTTGTTGACAATTTGAATCATGTTGATATTCAAATGTCGACATTGTGAATGTTGACATGGTTACTATCGACCTTCTGACCGGATACCCTCTCTCTCACTGAGCCTGATTCATAGATGGATACTGTTGCAGATACAACTGCATCTTCTGACCAAGTGCGACTGCAACTTTATGCTAATGTTGCAGCCGATGGGCTTCTTTCTGAGATGTCCACCGAATGCATCTCAAATCCATCACTGTGCGCACAAAGAAGCATCAGTGGTCGCCAGTTGGTCACATCGGACAATAGAACAGTTCTATGAAGGCGCAGAATGTCCATCAGAACATGGCCACCGGTGCCAGTGCAATAAGCTGGTGACATGCCTTTATCTGCCTACCCACCTCGTATCACCTCCCAGGAACCCCCACCAAAATTGTTTTGCTCTGCATCCAAATGTATTCTGTGTCCCTTGACGGAAACAATCAGGACCCTTGTGCAGTAGACTCATAAGCATGCGTAGACTTAAAACTTTGGCCATTTGCGTCCAGCGCCCACACACTGTGTCCACCTCTGAGTCAGGCACACTATCTTTAGCTTGTGAATTATGACTATGCTCTTAATATTAGACCACAGGGGCCCCCCTGTTTAAGTACCCTAGCCCCAAAACCTTTAATCTTGCTTTGGTAGGATTAGTTATGTCTCCCAAATAACTAGAATGAGACAAATAGAATTGCTGTCCAAGGATTTCTCTCTCTAGCAAATGGTGCAAATCACTTATTTTGTATATGAGGCATCAGTTAAACATCCCACTGCTATAAAATAAATAAATGCTTTTAGGGCTCGTTGTTGGTTACCCCAATGAATATGAACTGATAAGTAAAGATGCCATGCTAGTCTGAGTTGTGCTTATGGAGAAGGGAAGCCTATTTCAGATGGGGCTCTTGCACCTCGCATGGGGTTGGTGCAAGGGGCAATACTAATAATGACGATTGTGGCTGTAGACGGACACCATGTATGGAGCAGCTTCCTGCTTGTAGATGCACAGATCCCTGCATTAGCCCTACAGAAATTCATATTAGCAATTAAAGTAGTAAATAAGGCTTCCCCTCACTTTGTGAATGACTCAGAATCAGCCCTAAATGTCCTTGATTTCTACAGAGCTACACTCTCTTAGCCACTTTGCTTCAGAAAGTATTACCCAACCTTGCCTGCATAAAATCTTCCTGAGGTTCTTCTGAGGGACTTAAAGACTGGATCGTAACTTTAAGAATTAGGTCCAATAAAAAGAACTTGTGGGGCTCTTGCCTTCAGAGCAATCAATGACAAAGCTTTATATCACTCATTGTTGGCTGGTTCATCATATAGGGAGCAAATGTCCCTTTTCTCAGCACATCAGGATGTCTTAGTGATAAGATGTATAAAAAAAAACAGTCACCGGAGAGGAGTTACTATAACACACCTCTCTCGCGATCTCTGACCTGCCTGAATCACATCAACCTACTGTAGTTTTGATACAATACCGAATGTCTCCCAGCGGGCACACTGATTTATCCACAGTCTGACTCCTCATACATTTTGGAGACGTGGTAATAAACCCTTTTCAAAAATGCAGATAAAAAGCGATCAAAGCTTTATACATTATCCTTTAGCATAGGCAGTATAGCAGAACACATTCCGTCCTTGGTTCACAGAAAAAAGGTATTGAAGGCAGTTAATGAATCTTCAAAAAATAGAACACTTGGGTCTCCCAGATAAGAGTTGTGCGATCAAGGGCATGCTGTGTAAACTAGAAAATCTTTTAAATGATTTTGTGTTTGTAGAGGAAAGATTTGTGGATTAAAGAGCAACATGCAGCATACATTTGGGTGACAAATTTTTGACATGTTCAGAGATCACACAAAAAGCATTCTACTGTATACATGTGGGGCTCATTATCCTGAGAACTGATGGAACTAGAAGTTTGGTGTGTTGAGGGAGTCAAAGGCTGTTAAAGATCCACTTTTATCAGTCTCATCAAAGTGGGTTAACACATCCAGCATATGCTTCATACAAAATTCTACCTTCTCCAATAAAATTACAGCAGTATGGGCAGCTGAAATATACTGTATATCAAAGTTCTAAGCTGAAGAGCCAGCCTAGGATTCAATGGAAATGAATATCTTCAGCAAAAATTGATAAACAAAAATCAAAAGAAGAACAACTAAGCAATAAAAGTGTAGATGAGTCAATATATAACTATATTGTACATGCCTATATAACTATATTGTACATGCACATGCATATACAAATATATTGTATATTCTACATCACCTCTGGAACAACTTCACTTTGCTCTTACACGGTTAGAGTCCCCTCTGCTGTTAGAACTGTATGCCTTTTCTCCTGGGGAACTAATTTATCCATTCAGCCTCCAGTACCACCACTACAACAAATTGACCTCTGTAATCTTCCCTTCTGTATTATCTCACGTAAGTGACTGACTCTCTGTTATCTCTATGTGGACGCCCTTATGCTACCTGAGCTCAACAATTGCAAAACAGAAATTATAATATTTCCTCCTTTCCTCATATCTCCCTGACCAAAACTGGGGATGTAGTCAAAGTGTCCTCATGTGCAAAATGTCGGCATGTTCTCAATGTCAACATGATCACAATGTCAACATGTGAAATTCCAACATTTTGTATGAACTGGCAGCTGAGGGTTAGGGCTATACTGTGGGAGGGGAGGTTAGGGTTAGGCACTAGGCAGAAGGTTAGAGATAGCCTATGGGAGGTGAGGTTAGGGTTCGGTGCTATGGGGAGGGTTAGGGATGGTCCATGGGAGAGGAGGTTAGGGTTAGGCACTAGTGGGAGGGTTAGGGATAGCCTATGGAAGGGGAGGTTAGGGTTAGGCACTAGGGGGAGGGTTAGGGATAGCCTATGGGAGGGGATGTTAGGGTTAGGCACTGGGGGACGGTTAGGGGTATACTGTGAGAGGGGAGGTTAGGGTTAGGTGCTAGGGGGAGAGTTAGGAATAGCCTATGGGAGGGGGGTTAGGCACTAGGGAAATGGTTAGGGGTTAGGATTAGCAATACTTGCTGCCAGAAGTGCTGCTGGGTCCAACAGAAATCCTCATCATCTGGCCAACAGACCCGGAAGACATTGCTGGAGCCACCCGACCTGACGTGCCAGGTAAGTTACCACTAGATCACTGGGGACATTTTTTCAGTATACTAAGCATGTTGATATTTGAATGTTGACAAAACATACCACACCCACATAATGGCACCATAAGTTCCTCCTGCCTTGGTGTTACACTTGACTCCATCCTCTGCTTTATTCCTTAAATTAAGTGTCTCTTCCCTTCCTGTCACCTTTAAAATATTGCCAGAATAGACTATATTTTACTTACTCAAATTGCTTCCTTCTTATCTTTTCTTTCATCATCACTCTCTTTGGCTCCTACAGCCTCCTCGTATCTAGCATTCCCCACATCCATTGACATCTGTTTCAATCTATTCTAAATGTAGCAGTAAAACTGATCTTCCTCTCTCATTGTGTCACATTTCTCTGCAAATCCTTTCACTGGCTTCCTGTGTCCTCCAAATCTAATTCAAATTACTCGCACTTACTTACAAAGCCCTGAACAAACCCATGCCCTGAAAACTTGCAGTGAGTAGCTAGCTTAAGAGATGATGATAATGTGGAAAAAAGGTGAGGGACACACATGTGCATACTGGGGACCCAGGTCATGTAAGCTAGATATTGTTACAGTGTGAGGTATATGCAAAAGGAGTGATGATAGTCACTGTAAAGGGGAGAAGTTTGCTATCACAATTGTATATATGAAGATACAGATTTGCAGAGCTAATTAAATGCAAGCACATAATAATAATAATAATAATAATAATAATAATAATAATTATTATAATTATAACAATATGAATAATACTAAGATAAATTATTAATAATAATTATAATAATACAGTTTCCAACCAGAATATTATTAATAAATGAAAATATTTATATTTTATGTATATTCATATATACAAATGTAAAATGTTTGTTTGTCTTTTATGAAAAGTGTGCCCCAAGTTCTTTTCCTCTCTGGCAGTACTTTGAATTACTATTTCAACTCTTGGAAGCACCTGACACAGGTTGTTATTTGATATCCGTATCCGTATTTCTGGTAAAGTTTTATTTGAATCATGGGCGATTCTCCAGTGCAGGAAAATAAGCTTTATAAAATATGTACACACCTTGAGCCATGACATGTTGTCGGTGCAAAATACATCTCATTTTGTATGAATTATATTTTAGCAAAATGAAAAAATACAGTATAATACTATGATACAGGTAATCTAACAAATACATAATTTGTGACATACATCTCGTAATATATTGCCATTTTATTTTCATCTTTAAAGATGCACTACCACCTACACAAAAGGTTTTACAGATGTCACATACCCAATCCCTAGCTCGAGCTCCAGGCTTGCTATATGAAGCTGCTTTTCCCAGGGCTCAGGTTTGGGGGAGGGGTACATTAGTAAAATCTTTTATGTAGGTAGTAGTGTAGCTTTAAATAAAACATGACTGTGGATTACATAAATGTCAGGAAATTATATCTTACTGCCTTGGGCATTGAAAAGTATGAGAAGCTTAAACACTGTATTCAACTCCTACTGAACATAGTGACCTTGACATTGTGCGCTTACCTGTATGCGCCTAAGGCAAACAATATCTTATTCTTCATTCTTCTCAGAACATTTGAAGATGGACGAAAGCAATGCCCGAGCTGAGCATAAAAGACCCACCACCTGCAGAGGCTAAATATATATTTAATTCACATTTTATATCCTGAAAATACACAAAAAAGACTTTGTTTCTTTCAATAAAAGAGCTTTGAAAAGCACTCACAATAATATACTGTTTTCAATTGTTTTGGTCATCAGAAAATAAATTTGGCATCAAGGGTAGGTATATTTCCTATACATAGCAGAATGATTCCCTCTGAAGGGCATTATTGTTAGCAGGGGCAGTGGGTGATCAGTGAGTGCCTTAGATAGCACCAACCTTCTAGGAACTGTGCCTCCCCCAGATCCTGCTGCTATTTACCTTAGAAGCTGGGAAATGGAGGGTGGCATTTCCTGTTCTTTTAGACTGGGAATATAGCGCTCAGCTATGTGATCATACACTACCAGTGTATCATTGACATTGAAAAGCAACAACTTGCAGCTATACTGGTAGGAAGCTAGGGGCTGAGTCTTCTCTGTCAACAGTTGGCACCATGGGGCTCTAAATACACCTGTTGAGTGTTTTAGTTGCCCATTACAATTGACGCCCTAGGTGACTACATATATAGGCTTCCAAGTGGCATCTGGCGGTAAAAGAAATTCTCCATAGTGCAATATATTTTTATAAAAATTTTATATATTGCAATAACCCAGCAAGCACGAAAACCAATTAAAATGTACATAGAATAAAGGTGCTTATCTGTAAGGCTCAGTTAAGTCCTTGTAGTATAGTGTAAGTAGCAATGTAAAAACTCACCAATGTGGCTGTGAGTGAGAAAGTAGGTAAATGGGTAAGTCAGTCCCTAGCATGTCATTTGGAAGCCTATACATGTCCATATGAAGATGGAATTGTTAAAGTTTAACCAGGGGCGCCAAAGGTAGGTGGGGTACTAATTACCTGGGTCCACGACAGCTCTCTACGGCCCTGGGTATAACACAGATAAGCCTTAAAGAATTACTATCTGGTACACAGACTCGTCTTCTGTAACAACACCAAGCACTTTATTATTGGCATTTTACTCCACTTCCTGTCCCACCATGTTTGATCTTATTATTATATTGCAAGTTTTTCTGTTTTTCATATGTATTGATATACTGTATCAGAAATATATATAAAGAAACAACTCTGTAACTTAAATCAAAATCAATTTGTATTGAAAAGTACAGTCACAGGTTGGTCCAACGTTTCGGTGTTCTAAAACACCATCATCAGGAATTATAAGAAGAAGAATATGTGCAAACACTAGAAGAAGCTACACTTACCAGTTAGATATAGATGCTCCTCCATCATGTGAAAAGGGAACTGTCAGCGTGTCAAATTGTGCATTGGTGACATCACGTTGGCTTGCCATAGCAATGTAGTGTGGCACCGGGATACATCCAGCTGCTCTGTCTGACTCTTATTGTAAAGGGTGAAAGAAACAGTGATCACCCAAGAGTGCTAAATCAAGTGCTAAGACACTTGATTTACACAGATAAACAATGAGAAAAGAAGAAGGATAACTTGGCATATTAATATGATAAGGAACAAATAAACTCACAGTTTAAGCTAAAGCTGAAAGAATATTATAACTTTATATGAATATTATAACTTTATATGAAGAGACAGAGGGCCATATAAAAGGCTGAAAAAGCAACTTAGTTATAACAAATCAGCAAATCAAAGGTAGATATTGAAAAGGGCATCAAACTATGAAATAGATGTAAATGAAATGGTAACTAAAACATATTGATGAACATAGGAACAAGATGAGAAACAAACCTAGTCCGCGGTGGTAAAATGAAAGAAAAAATAAATATTGAAAATTAGTAAAAAAAAACATCAACAAATAAAAAAAATATTCATGCTAGGTAGACCAAAAAAATTACAATATAAAAAAAGAAACAATATTAAAAAAATATAAATAACACAAACAAATAAAAAGTATGAAATATAAAACTAAATAATAAAAACAAAAAATAAAGGCCACAAAAAACAAATATTTAAATCAGACTGTTCCAAGAAATCTTCTAATTCAAGCCCCTAGGTATCATTGTATCCAGTCTCATGACCCATTTCACCTTCTTTCCTTAGGAGGTCTTTATTCCTGTCTCCACCACATCTACGCTCAGGGATATGGTAGATGATCATAAACTTCAGCGCTGAGAGGTTGTTTCCTCTATCTTTAAAGTGCTTTGTGATCAGATAGTCACAGTTTTTTCCTTTCCAATGCTGCCTGAATGGCAGAACAGTGCATTGACATGTGTTCGTTAAATTATCTTTTGGTCTTACCACCATAGTACAGTCTGCAAGGACATTTATTGAAGTACACCACAAATGAAGTAGTACATGTGTTTAATAGGGATGCTCTTGCCAGGGTGGGGATGATAGAGGACAGGTATCAGTTGATGCACCTGTAGCAACCAGTATGCAACTGTAATGTTAAAGAAATTATAACATCACAATTCCTATAATTCGACAATGGAATAGTTCAGATAAGCTTTTCTATATTTAATCAAGTAAGCACAATACTTACCAATAAAAACACAATTTTGGTGTCATATGTAATACACTATGAGCGCATTCCTGCTTTGCTGGCTCATATATATTTATTTATTGACAATTATTTTCTAGCATGTGTGTGTGTCCAAAGGTGTGGCACTTCCGGCTTTAAACAACAGCAAACAGGACCGATACAGTAGATTCCAATGTTTCACTGCTTAGTTGTCTATGCTATCATTAGGGATCCATGATGACAGTGTAGACAATAAGCACTGAAACATTGAAAACCACTGCATCCGCCTTCTTTGAAGTTGGGAGTGCCGCAACCTTGGACATATATAAAACAGATTATGTAGAAGCCCCGGGCGCTGTTATCTTCTAAGAGAAGTGGTATTGCTGTACAGTGATTAAATATATATATATATATATTAGGGATGAGCGGGTTCGGATTTCTGAAATCCGAACCCCCCCGAGCCCTCCCGATCCGAGCCGGGAACCGAGTCCGGTTCGGGTTTTCCCGCCTGACTCGGAACTGAAATCGAGGCAAAACATCATCATCCCGCCTTCCGGATCTCGTGGGTTTTGGATTCTATAAAAGGTCCCCGCGTCTGCGCAATTTCTCACTCCGGCTGTGGACAGTGAAGAGGGAGGGTGGGAGCTAGGGCTGGCTGTGCTGCTGTGTTGTGCTGCTGTTGTGCTGTGTTGTGCTGCTGTTGTCCATAGGGGCTGTGTTGTGCTGCTGTTGTCCATAGGGGCTGTGTCCACTCATAACATAGGGGCTGACTGGGCTGTGTTGTGCTGTTGTCCATAGGGGCTGGCTGGGCTGTGTTGTGCTGCTGTCATAGGGGCTGGCTGGGCTGTGTTGTACAGTCAGTTGTCCATAGGGGCTGTGTCCACTCCAAAGTCTATAGGGGCTGGCTGGACTGTGTTGTGCAGTGTCCCATGAAGGCTGTAGTCCTAAAGGGGTGCTGTAGTGTTGTGCAGGGGGTGATCTCTCCATCAGGGGTGCATCCCCAAAGTGCACTCCAAAAAAAATAGAAAAAAAAAGGTTTTTCTGTGTTTGTGAATTGTGTGCGCAGTAGCCGCACGTGCATCAACAAAGTAGCGCCAAGCGTGCACCTGTGTCATAAATGAAGGCCGGCTGGCTCATCCGTTAAAGGGTGCTGTAACCCCCAAAGTGCACTCCAAACAAATAAAAAAATATTTTTTTCTGTGTTTGTGAATTGTGTGCGCTGTAGCCGCACTTGCATCAACAAAGTAGCGCCAAGTGTGCGCCTGTGTCATAAATCAAGGGCCGGCTGGCTTGACCGTTAAAGGGTGCTGTAACCCCCAAAGTGCACTCCAAACAAAATAAAAAAATATTTTCTGTGTTTGTGAATTGTGTGCAGTGTGGTTGCACGTGCATCAACAAAGGAGCAGCGCCAAGCGTGCGCCTGTGTCCCATATGTAAAGGGCCGGCTGGCTCATCTCTTAAAAGGTGGTGTAACCCCCAAAGTGCACTCCAACAAAAATAAAAAATTATTTCCTGTGTTTGTGAATTGTGTGCACTGTGGCTGCACGTGCATCAACAAAGGAGCATCTGGTCCGGAATGAAGGACGTGGCAACAATTTCTGACATGTCTACTGTCACTGCATATGATACTGTCACCATTGACAGAATGGTGGAGGATTACATTGGTGACAGCATCCAAGTAGGCATGTCAGACTGTCCGTACCTGTACTGGCAGGAAAAAGAGGCACTTTGAAGGCCCCTGTACAAACTGGCTCTATTTTACCTGAGTTACCCCTGCTCCAGTGTGTACTCCGAAAGAGTGTTTCGTGCAGCCGGGAACCTTGTCAGCGAAAAGGCGTAGGAGGTTGCTTCCACAAAATGTGGAGAAGATGATGTTCATAAAAATGAATTATCAGCTCTTCCAGGGAGACCAGCCTCCAGAAGGTACAGAGGGACCTGTGGTGGTGGATTCCAGCGGGGACGAATTAATACTCTGTGAGGATGAGGATGTACACAACACTGAAGAGGGTGAGGAATCAGTGGATGAGGGGGATGAGGATGACATCTTGCCTCCGTAGAGCCAGTTTGTGCAGGGACAGATTAATTGCCAGCTTGTTTTGTGGGGGCCCAAACGAACCAATCATTTCAGCCACAGTCGTGTGGCAGACCCTAGCGCTGAAATGATTGGTTTGTTAAAGTGTGCATGTCCCGTTTATACAACATAAGGGTGGGTGGGAGGGCCCAAAGACAATTCCATCTTGCACCTCTTTTTTTCCTTTGCATTATGTACTGTTTGGGGCCTAGTTTTTCAAACTGCCATCCTGTCTGCCACTGCAGTGTCACTCCTAGATGGGCCATGTGTTTGTGCCGCCCACTCGTGTCGCTTAGCATAGTCATCCAGCTACCTCGGTGCAACCTTTAGGACTAAAAACAATATTGTGAGGTGTGAGGTGTTCAGAATAGACTGGAAATGAGAGGAAATTAATGTTATTGAGGTTAATAACAGCATGGGAGCAGAAAAACCCACAAATTCTGCGATTTTAGCTGTTTTTATGCTTTATTTTTAAAAAAATCCAGATCCAAAACACAAAACCCAGAACCCAAAACACGGAAGAGTGGTTTTGGCAAAACCAATCCAGATCCAAAACACAAAGAAAGATCCAGATGAAGGAGATGAAACAAAGCGATTCTGCTAAGTCTGTTGGACTTGTAGATCAAGTTCTTTATTCACTTCGCCAGGATCCAAGGTTTGACTGCATCTTAAAATCAGATCAAAACTTGGAAACCGTGCTTGATCCTAGGTTTAAATTATACATTGAGAGAGCTTTGGAGGGGCAGCGAGAGTTATAGGGAGGGAGAGAGCAATGAGAGAGATAGGGAGGGGCAGTAAGTTAAATAAAAAGAGGAAATCAGAGAGATGCATTGCATACTAATGTTTTATGCTTCCTGGCAGTTGCAGATTTAGGAGGTTGAGGACTAAATTATTTGTCACTTTTTAAATTAAGGTGTTAATTACCTCTCTCTTCCAAGCAACAAAGAATTTAGACAACATCTATGGAACTGGCAACTGCAGCAAGTTGTCAAGGATGCAGTTGCAGGTAAGACAAAACATATATTGGCCTTATTCACTGTGTGTACATTTTGTTGTATATTTGTTCTTATGTTTTATAAAAAGTTGGAGGCTGGTTGACAGGAGGGTGGCTAGAATGTTCATTTAGTCACTATTTTCACTCAACCAGCCACACCCTATGGCACAGATCACACCGCTGTGCAGAACACAACTCCACATCACTAATCATACCCTCATGGCACTGGTCACACCCCCTGTGATGGCACACATTAGGCTTTTCATAACTTTCAGCTTCAGGGCCATGTGGACCCTAATCTGGCAAATGGGAGTCATTGGAGTGGTGGCAATCGCCCTCCTCCCCATGCGTGTAAGAGACTGGATAGACCTTACCATAATATTATAAAGATGTCTGTGCATACATCCTTATATATACTGTAATGTGAATAGTGATAGAAGAAGGGAAAGAGAGACAGAGAGAAAGAGGGAAGAGAGTGAGAAAGTGGAGCTAGACAGAACGAGGGGTGTGGGAAGAGAGAGAGAGAATTGGGGGCAGGGGGCTGCATCACTAACAACCGAGCAAATGATGGGACTACAATACTAGGTGTATATATATATATATATATATATATATATATACATTGTATATATATATATATATTAGGGGTGTGCACCGGCCACTTTTCGTGTTTTGTGTTTTGGTTTTGGATCTGGATCTTTCTTCGTGTTTTGGATCTGGATTGGTTTTGCCAAAACCACCCTTCCGTGTTTTGGGTTCTGGGTTTTGTGTTTTGGATCTGTATTTTTTTGAAAAAAAGCATAAAAACAGCTAAAATCACAGAATTTGTGGGTTTTTCTGCTCCTATGCTATTATTAACCTCAATAACCTTAATTTCCACTCATTTCCAGTCTATTCTGAACACCTCACACCTCACAATAGTGTTTTTATGTCCAAAAGGTTGCACTGAGGTAGCTGGATGACTATGCTAAGCGACACGAGTGGGCGGCACAAACACGTGACCCATCTAGGCGTGAAACTGCAGTGGCAGACAGGATGGCAGTTTGAAAAACTAGGCCCCAAACTGTACATAATGCAAAGAAAAAAAAGAAGTGCAAGATGGAATTGTCCTTGGGCCCTCCCACCCACCCTTATGTTGTATAAACAGGACATGCACACTTTAACAAACCAATCATTTCAGCGCCAGGGTTTGCCACACAACTGTGGCTGAAATGATTGGTTCGTTTGGGCCCCCACAAAACAAGCTGGCAATTAATGTGTCCCTACACAAACTGGCTCTACGGAGGCAAGATGTCATCCTCATCCTCCTCATCCACCGATTCCTCACCCTCTTCAGTGTGTACATCCTCATCCTCACAAAGTATTAACTCGTCCCCACTTGAATCCACCACCACAGGTCCCTCTGTACCTTCTGGAGGCTGGTCTCCCTGGAAGAGCTGATAATTCATTTTGATGAACATCATCTTCTCCACATTCTGTGGAAGCAACCTCCTACGCCTTTCGCTGACAAGGTTCCCGGCTGCACTAAACACTCTTTCGGAGTACACACTGGAGGGGGGGCAACTCAGGTAAAATAGAGCCAGTTTGTACAGGGGCCTCCAAATTGCCTCTTTTTCCTGCCAGTACAGGTATGGACTGTCTGACATGCCTACTTGGATGCTGTCACCGATGTAATCCTCCACCATTCTGTCAATGGTGACAGTATCATATGCAGTGACAGTAGACATGTCAGAAATTGTTGCCAGGTCCTTCACTCCAGACCAGATGTCCAAACTTGGTCCTGCCTGCCCTGCATCACCGCCAGCGGGTTGTTTAGGATACCTAAGTTTTTTCCTGGCAGCCCCAGTTGCGGGAGAAAATGAAGAAGGAGCCGTTGACGTGTCATGTTCCGCTTTAGCTGACAGTGTGTTCACCAGCAGGTCTTTGCACCTCTGCAGGCTTGTGTCGGCCGGAAAGAGAGACACCAAATAGGCTTTAAACCTAGGATCGAGCACGGTGGCCAAAACGTAGTGGTCTGATTTCAACAGATTGACCACCCTGGAATCCTGGCAAAGCGAATGAAGGGCTTCATCCACAAGTCCCACATGCCGAGCGGAATCGCTCCGTCTTAGCTCCTCCTTCACTTTCTCCAGCTGCTTCTGCAAAAGCCTGATGAGGGGAATGACCTGACTCAAGCTGGCAGTGTCTGAACTGACTTCACGTGTGGCAAGTTCGAAGGGCTGGAGAACCTTGCACAACACGGAAATCATTCTCCACTGTGCTTGAGTCAGGTGCATACCCCCTCCTTTGCCTATGTCATAGGTGGATGTATAGGCTTGTATGGCCTTTTGCTGCTCCTCCATCCTCTGAAGCATATAGAGGGTTGAGTTCCACCGCGTCACAACCTCTTGCTTCAGGTGATGGCGGGGCAGGTTCAAGAGTGTTTGCTGGCGCTCCAGTCTTCGGCACGCAGTCGCTGAATGGCGAAAGTGGCCAGAAATTTTTCGGGCCACCCAAAGCGTCTCCTGCACGCCCCTGTCGCTTTTCAGAAAATTCTGCACCACCAAGTTTATTGTGTGAGCAAAACATGGGACGTGCTGGAATTTGCCCAGATGTAATGCCCGCACAATATTGGTGGCGTTGTCAGATATCACAAATCCCCAGGAGAGTCTAAGTGGGGTAAGCCACTGGGCGATGATTTCCCTCAGTTTCTCTAAGAGGTTGTTGGCGGTGTGCCTCTTACTGAAACCGGTGATACACAGCGTAGCCTGCCTTGTAACGAGCTGGCGTTTCTGAGATGCTGCTACTGGTGACGCTGCTGCTGTTGCTGCGTAAGGTGATACATCTACCCAGTGGGCTGTCACAGTCATATAGTCCTTAGTCTGCCCTGTTCCACTTGTCCACATGTCCGTGGTTAAGTGGACATTGTGTACAACGGCATTTTTCAGGACACTGAGGACACTTTTCTGACGTTTCTGTACAGTCTCGGTATCGCCTGCCTAGTGAAGTGGAATCTAGACGGGATTTGGAACCGGGGACACACTACCTCCATCAATTGTCTAAATCCCACTGCACTAATGGCGGATACCGGACGCACGTCTAACACCAACATAGCAGTCAAGGCCTCAGTTATACGTTTTGCTTCAGGATGACTGCTGTCGTACTTCATCCTCCTCGCTAAGGACTGTTGGAGGGTCAGTTGTTTAGTAAAAGTAGTGGTGTTCCTACTTCCTCTCTGGGATGATGAACGACTCCCAGCAGCAGCAACAGCAGCAGCGGCAGCAGTAGGCGTAGCAATGCAGGATCCTCCAGAGGAATCCCGGATAGGAGAGTCAGTCATGCCAGTGACATGGCCTGCAGGACTACTTCCGATCCTGACTAAGGAGGAAATTGACGAGGAGGGAGTTGACGGTGTGGTTTGCAGGCGCTTGGATACAACAGGACAACGGGATTTAGGTGTCCCTGGACTGCTTACGGTCTTAGCCAAAGTTTCTGAACTTGACAGTAACTTTTTATGAACGCGCTGCAGGTGCCGTATAAGGGAGGATGTTCCTAGGTGGTTGACGTCCCTACCCCAACTTATTTCACCTTTACATATGGTACATATGGCAAGACAGTTGTTGTCCGGATTTGGATAGAAATATTGCCAGACCAAAGAGGTGGAATGTTTGGTCTTCTGCCCAGGCATGACCGTGATGGGCTTTTTCATCCCACGGACAACAACTGTCTCCCCCGGAGCCTGATTTAAACAAACCACATCACCATCAGAATCCTCCTCGCCAACTTCCTCCTCAGCACCAGCTACACCAGTATCCTCATCCTGTTGTACTTCAACAGTGACATCTTCAATTTGCATATCAGCAAGTGGACTGTGGGTGCTCCTTTCAGCACTTGCAGGGGGCGTGCAAATGGTGGAAAGAGCCACCTCTTCCCGTCCAGTGCTGGGAAGGTCAGGCATCGCAACCACCACCACACTTGGACTCTCCTTGGGGATTTGTGATATCTTCTTAGAAAGCACAGTTCTTCGCTGTGCTTTTGCCAGCTTAACTCTTTTGATTTTTTTAGTGGGAGGAGGGCTTCCATCGTCATGTGAAGCTGAACCACTAGTCATGAACATACTAGGGATCGACCTTAGCCGTTCCTTGCCACTCCGTGTCGTAAATGGCATATTGGCAAGTTTACGTTTCTCTTCAGCTGATATAAAAGTCTTTTTCAAGGTCATTTTCCTGAACTTTGCCATTTGGGATTGTATGTGCCCTATACTATGACATTGGGCATCGGCCTTGGCAGACGACGTTGATGGCATGTTATCGTCTATGTCATGACTAGTGGCAGCAGCTTCAGCACTAGGAGGAAGTGGTTCTTGATCTTTCTCTATTTTATTTTTATCGGAGAAAGTTTGGTCCTCCATTTATGTTATATCGATTTGATATATACGTGCGGCTAAACACAGAAAATAATTTTTTTTTTGGTTTGGACTGGAGTGTACTTTGTGGGTTACAGCACCCTTTAACGGTCAAGCCAGCCGGCCCTTTACTTATGACACAGGCGCACGCTTGGCACTACTTTGTTGATGCACGTGCGGCTACTGCGCACACAATTCACAAACACAGAAAATTATTTTTTTTTTGGTTTGGACTGGAGTGTACTTTCGGGGGTTACAGCACCCTTAACGGTCAAGCCAGCCGGCCCTTTACTTATGACACAGGCGCACGCTTGGCACTACTTTGTTGATGCACGTGCGGCTACTGCGCACACAATTCACAAACACAGAAAATAATTTTTTTTTGGTTTGGACTGGAGTGTACTTTCGGGGGTTACAGCACCCTTTAACGGTCAAGCCAGCCGGCCCTTTACTTATGACACAGGCGCACGCTTGGCACTACTTTTGTTGATGCACGTGCGGCTACTGCGCACACAATTCACAAACACAGAAAATAATTTTTTTTTGGTTTGGACTGGAGTGTACTTTCGGGGTTACAGCACCCTTTAACGGTCAAGCCAGCCGGCCCTTTACTTATGACACAGGCGCACGCTTGGCACTACTTTGTTGATGCACGTGCGGCTACTGCGCACACAATTCACAAACACAGAAAATAATTTTTTTTTGGTTTGGACTGGAGTGTACTTTCGGGGGTTACAGCACCCTTTAACGGTCAAGCCAGCCGGGCCCTTTACTTATGACACAGGCGCACGCTTGGCACTACTTTGTTGATGCACGTGCGGCTACTGCGCACACAATTCACAAACACAGAAAATAATTTTTTTTTTGGTTTGGACTGGAGTGTACTTTGGGGGTTACAGCACCCTTTAACGGTCAAGCCAGCCGGCCCTTTACTTATGACACAGGCGCACGCTTGGCACTACTTTGTTGATGCACGTGCGGCTACTGCGCACACAATTCACAAACACAGAAAATAATTTTTTTTTGGTTTGGACTGGAGTGTACTTTCGGGGGTTACAGCACCCTTAACGGTCAAGCCAGCCGGCCCTTTACTTATGACACAGGCGCACGCTTGGCACTACTTTGTTGATGCACGTGCGGCTACTGCGCACACAATTCACAAACACAGAAAATAATTTTTTTTTGGTTTGGACTGGAGTGTACTTTCGGGGGTTACAGCACCCTTTAACGGTCAAGCCAGCCGGCCCTTTACTTATGACACAGGCGCACGCTTGGCACTACTTTGTTGATGCACGTGCGGCTACTGCGCACACAATTCACAAACACAGAAAATAATTTTTTTTTGGTTTGGACTGGAGTGTACTTTCGGGGGTTACAGCACCCTTTAACGGTCAAGCCAGCCGGCCCTTTACTTATGACACAGGCGCACGCTTGGCACTACTTTGTTGATGCACGTGCGGCTACTGCGCACACAATTCACAAACACAGAAAATAATTTTTTTTTGGTTTGGACTGGAGTGTACTTTCGGGGGTTACAGCACCCTTTAACGGTCAAGCCAGCCGGCCCTTTACTTATGACACAGGCGCACGCTTGGCACTACTTTGTTGATGCACGTGCGGCTACTGCGCACACAATTCACAAACACAGAAAATAATTTTTTTTTGGTTTGGACTGGAGTGTACTTTCGGGGGTTACAGCACCCTTTAACGGTCAAGCCAGCCGGCCCTTTACTTATGACACAGGCGCACGCTTGGCACTACTTTGTTGATGCACGTGCGGCTACTGCGCACACAATTCACAAACACAGAAAATAATTTTTTTTTGGTTTGGACTGGAGTGTACTTTCGGGGGTTACAGCACCCTTTAACGGTCAAGCCAGCCGGCCCTTTACTTATGACACAGGCGCACGCTTGGCACTACTTTGTTGATGCACGTGCGGCTACTGCGCACACAATTCACAAACACAGAAAATAATTTTTTTTTGGTTTGGACTGGAGTGTACTTTCGGGGGTTACAGCACCCTTTAACGGTCAAGCCAGCCGGCCCTTTACTTATGACACAGGCGCACGCTTGGCACTACTTTGTTGATGCACGTGCGGCTACTGCGCACACAATTCACAAACACAGAAAATAATTTTTTTTTGGTTTGGACTGGAGTGTACTTTCGGGGGTTACAGCACCCTTTAACGGTCAAGCCAGCCGGCCCTTTACTTATGACACAGGCGCACGCTTGGCACTACTTTGTTGATGCACGTGCGGCTACTGCGCACACAATTCACAAACACAGAAAATAATTTTTTTTTGGTTTGGACTGGAGTGTACTTTCGGGGGTTACAGCACCCTTTAACGGTCAAGCCAGCCGGCCCTTTACTTATGACACAGGCGCACGCTTGGCACTACTTTGTTGATGCACGTGCGGCTACTGCGCACACAATTCACAAACACAGAAAATAATTTTTTTTTGGTTTGGACTGGAGTGTACTTTGGGGGTTACAGCACCCTTTAACGGTCAAGCCAGCCGGCCCTTTACTTATGACACAGGCGCACGCTTGGCACTACTTTGTTGATGCACGTGCGGCTACTGCGCACACAATTCACAAACACAGAAAATAATTTTTTTTCGGTTTGGACTGGAGTGTACTTTCGGGGGTTACAGCACCCTTAACGGTCAAGCCAGCCGGCCCTTTACTTATGACACAGGCGCACGCTTGGCACTACTTTGTTGATGCACGTGCGGCTACTGCGCACACAATTCACAAACACAGAAAATAATTTTTTTTTGGTTTGGACTGGAGTGTACTTTCGGGGGTTACAGCACCCTTTAACGGTCAAGCCAGCCGGCCCTTTACTTATGACACAGGCGCACGCTTGGCACTACTTTGTTGATGCACGTGCGGCTACTGCGCACACAATTCACAAACACAGAAAATAATTTTTTTTTGGTTTGGACTGGAGTGTACTTTCGGGGGTTACAGCACCCTTTAACGGTCAAGCCAGCCGGCCCTTTACTTATGACACAGGCGCACGCTTGGCACTACTTTGTTGATGCACGTGCGGCTACTGCGCACACAATTCACAAACACAGAAAATAATTTTTTTTTGGTTTGGACTGGAGTGTACTTTCGGGGGTTACAGCACCCTTTAACGGTCAAGCCAGCCGGCCCTTTACTTATGACACAGGCGCACGCTTGGCACTACTTTGTTGATGCACGTGCGGCTACTGCGCACACAATTCACAAACACAGAAAATAATTTTTTTTTGGTTTGGACTGGAGTGTACTTTCGGGGGTTACAGCACCCTTTAACGGTCAAGCCAGCCGGCCCTTTACTTATGACACAGGCGCACGCTTGGCACTACTTTGTTGATGCACGTGCGGCTACTGCGCACACAATTCACAAACACAGAAAATAATTTTTTTTTTGGTTTGGACTGGAGTGTACTTTGGGGGTTACAGCACCCTTTAACGGTCAAGCCAGCCGGCCCTTTACTTATGACACAGGCGCACGCTTGGCACTACTTTGTTGATGCACGTGCGGCTACTGCGCACACAATTCACAAACACAGAAAATAATTTTTTTTTGGTTTGGACTGGAGTGTACTTTCGGGGGTTACAGCACCCTTTAACGGTCAAGCCAGCCGGCCCTTTACTTATGACACAGGCGCACGCTTGGCACTACTTTGTTGATGCACGTGCGGCTACTGCGCACACAATTCACAAACACAGAAAATAATTTTTTTTTTGGTTTGGACTGGAGTGTACTTTGGGGGTTACAGCACCCTTTAACGGTCAAGCCAGCCGGCCCTTTACTTATGACACAGGCGCACGCTTGGCACTACTTTGTTGATGCACGTGCGGCTACTGCGCACACAATTCACAAACACAGAAAATAATTTTTTTTTTGGTTTGGACTGGAGTGTACTTTGGGGGTTACAGCACCCTTTAACGGTCAAGCCAGCCGGCCCTTTACTTATGACACAGGCGCACGCTTGGCACTACTTTGTTGATGCACGTGCGGCTACTGCGCACACAATTCACAAACACAGAAAATAATTTTTTTTTGGTTTGGACTGGAGTGTACTTTCGGGGGTTACAGCACCCTTTAACGGTCAAGCCAGCCGGCCCTTTACTTATGACACAGGCGCACGCTTGGCACTACTTTGTTGATGCACGTGCGGCTACTGCGCACACAATTCACAAACACAGAAAATAATTTTTTTTTTGGTTTGGACTGGAGTGTACTTTGGGGGTTACAGCACCCTTTAACGGTCAAGCCAGCCGGCCCTTTACTTATGACACAGGCGCACACTTGGCACTACTTTGTTGATGCACGTGCGGCTACTGCGCACACAATTCACAAACACAGAAAATAATTTTTTTTTTGGTTTGGACTGGAGTGTACTTTGGGGGTTACAGCACCCTTTAACGGTCAAGCCAGCCGGCCCTTTACTTATGACACAGGCGCACGCTTGGCACTACTTTGTTGATGCACGTGCGGCTACTGCGCACACAATTCACAAACACAGAAAATAATTTTTTTTTGGTTTGGACTGGAGTGTACTTTCGGGGGTTACAGCACCCTTAACGGTCAAGCCAGCCGGCCCTTTACTTATGACACAGGCGCACGCTTGGCACTACTTTGTTGATGCACGTGCGGCTACTGCGCACACAATTCACAAACACAGAAAATAATTTTTTTTTGGTTTGGACTGGAGTGTACTTTCGGGGGTTACAGCACCCTTTAACGGTCAAGCCAGCCGGCCCTTTACTTATGACACAGGCGCACGCTTGGCACTACTTTGTTGATGCACGTGCGGCTACTGCGCACACAATTCACAAACACAGAAAATAATTTTTTTTTGGTTTGGACTGGAGTGTACTTTCGGGGGTTACAGCACCCTTTAACGGTCAAGCCAGCCGGCCCTTTACTTATGACACAGGCGCACGCTTGGCACTACTTTGTTGATGCACGTGCGGCTACTGCGCACACAATTCACAAACACAGAAAATAATTTTTTTTTGGTTTGGACTGGAGTGTACTTTCGGGGGTTACAGCACCCTTTAACGGTCAAGCCAGCCGGCCCTTTACTTATGACACAGGCGCACGCTTGGCACTACTTTGTTGATGCACGTGCGGCTACTGCGCACACAATTCACAAACACAGAAAATAATTTTTTTTTGGTTTGGACTGGAGTGTACTTTCGGGGGTTACAGCACCCTTTAACGGTCAAGCCAGCCGGCCCTTTACTTATGACACAGGCGCACGCTTGGCACTACTTTGTTGATGCACGTGCGGCTACTGCGCACACAATTCACAAACACAGAAAATAATTTTTTTTTTGGTTTGGACTGGAGTGTACTTTGGGGGTTACAGCACCCTTTAACGGTCAAGCCAGCCGGCCCTTTACTTATGACACAGGCGCACGCTTGGCACTACTTTGTTGATGCACGTGCGGCTACTGCGCACACAATTCACAAACACAGAAAATAATTTTTTTTTGGTTTGGACTGGAGTGTACTTTCGGGGGTTACAGCACCCTTTAACGGTCAAGCCAGCCGGCCCTTTACTTATGACACAGGCGCACGCTTGGCACTACTTTGTTGATGCACGTGCGGCTACTGCGCACACAATTCACAAACACAGAAAATAATTTTTTTTTGGTTTGGACTGGAGTGTACTTTCGGGGGTTACAGCACCCTTTAACGGTCAAGCCAGCCGGCCCTTTACTTATGACACAGGCGCACGCTTGGCACTACTTTGTTGATGCACGTGCGGCTACTGCGCACACAATTGACAAACACAGAAAATAATTTTTTTTTGGTTTGGACTGGAGTGTACTTTCGGGGGTTACAGCACCCTTTAACGGTCAAGCCAGCCGGCCCTTTACTTATGACACAGGCGCACGCTTGGCACTACTTTGTTGATGCACGTGCGGCTACTGCGCACACAATTCACAAACACAGAAAATAATTTTTTTTTTGGTTTGGACTGGAGTGTACTTTGGGGGTTACAGCACCCTTTAACGGTCAAGCCAGCCGGCCCTTTACTTATGACACAGGCGCACGCTTGGCACTACTTTGTTGATGCACGTGCGGCTACTGCGCACACAATTCACAAACACAGAAAATAATTTTTTTTTGGTTTGGACTGGAGTGTACTTTCTGGGGTTACAGCACCCTTTAACGGTCAAGCCAGCCGGCCCTTTACTTATGACACAGGCGCACGCTTGGCACTACTTTGTTGATGCACGTGCGGCTACTGCGCACACAATTCACAAACACAGAAAATAATTTTTTTTTTGGTTTGGACTGGAGTGTACTTTGGGGGTTACAGCACCCTTTAACGGTCAAGCCAGCCGGCCCTTTACTTATGACACAGGCGCACGCTTGGCACTACTTTGTTGATGCACGTGCGGCTACTGCGCACACAATTCACAAACACAGAAAATAATTTTTTTTTTGGTTTGGACTGGAGTGTACTTTCGGGGGTTACAGCACCCTTAACGGTCAAGCCAGCCGGCCCTTTACTTATGACACAGGTGCACGCTTGGCACTACTTTGTTGATGCACGTGCGGCTACTGCGCACACAATTCACAAACACAGAAAATAATTTTTTTTTTGGTTTGGACTGGAGTGTACTTTCGGGGGTTACAGCACCCTTAACGGTCAAGCCAGCCAGCCCTTTACTTATGACACAGGCGCACGCTTGGCACTACTTTGTTGATGCACGTGCGGCTACTGCGCACACAATTCACAAACACAGAAAATAATTTTTTTTTTGGTTTGGACTGGAGTGTACTTTCGGGGGTTACAGCACCCTTAACGGTCAAGCCAGCCGGCCCTTTACTTATGACACAGGCGCACGCTTGGCACTACTTTGTTGATGCACGTGCGGCTACTGCGCACACAATTCACAAACACAGAAAATAATTTTTTTTTGGTTTGGACTGGAGTGTACTTTCGGGGGTTACAGCACCCTTTAACGGTCAAGCCAGCCGGCCCTTTACTTATGACACAGGCGCACGCTTGGCACTACTTTGTTGATGCACGTGCGGCTACTGCGCACACAATTCACAAACACAGAAAATATATTATTTTTTTAGCACTTGGGGGGAGCACCCCTGATGGACAGAGCACCCCCTGGACAACACTACAGCACTCCTTTAGGACTGGGACACTGCACAGGACTTTGGAGTGGACACAGCCCCTATGGAGAACTGACTGCACAACACAGTCCAGCCAGCCCCTATGGACTTTGAAGTAGTGGACACAGCCCCTATTAACAACAGCAGCACAGCACAACACAGCCAGCCCCTATGGACTTTGAAGTAGTGGACAACAGCAGCACTACACTACACTACACTACACAGCCCTAACTCCCACCCTCCCTCTTCACTGTCCACAGCCGAGTGAGAAAATGGCGCCGACGTGGGTACCTTATATAGGATCCAAAACCCGCGAGACTCGGAAGGCGGGATGATGACGTTTTGCCTCGATTTCAGATCCGAGTCAGGCGGGAAAAGTCGAGCCTGATTCAGATCGGACTCGGATCGGGGGGGCTCGGGGGGGTTCGGATTTTAGAAATCCGAACCCGCTCACCCCTAATATATATATATATATATATATATATATATATACTAGGATTGCTTATTCTATATCATATAGCAAAGTCCTCTTCTTCACCCGGTAACCTCCATATATTCCAAATAACAATGGCAAAATCTATAAAATATGGAAGGAGCGCTTGTTTGAATAACCAAACTTATAGTTAAAACCAAATATTTACTAACACTGTTAGCATATTAAATACAATGCAAAAAACAATAAAATATAGTGCAATATCTGCTCAAGCTCTAAAATCAATAAATTGATTGCCAATCTTTTTCCAAAGAACATGTATGTTGGATCAAAACAGTAAATCAAGAATTCATATAACATTGGCCTGTATAGATCTCCCACTTATTGAAATGCCAGTTACAATGTGGGCATATTTTATTTATTTATTACCAGTTATTTATATAGCGCACACATATTCCGCAGCGCTTTACAGAGAATAGTTGGCCATTCACATAAGTCCCTGCCCCAGTGGAGCTTACAATCTATGTTCCCTATCAGATGCGCACACACATACCCACCAGGGTTAATTTTTGTTGGGTGCCAATTAACCTACCAGTATATTTTTGGAGTGTGGGAGGAAACCGGAGTACCCGAAGGAAACCCACGCAAGCACAGGGAGAATATACAAACTCCGCACAGTTAGGGCCGTGGTGGAAATTGAACCCACATCCTCAGTGTTGTGAGGTAGAAATGCTAACCATTACACCGTCTGTGCTGCATATTACTAAAATGTCCTTTTTAGCTGCCACATATGAAGATATAAGTGGATATGTCCTGTTTTAAGCCATATTTGTCTCCGACATGTGTTGTTACCCCAATATTGGGCTAAGTCCTTTGACTAAGTCCTACTTGATTCCTTTAAAGAAAAACTCTATCCTCAAGAACTATTGGACAAAGCATTAGATGAGACTCTGGCCCTGGATAGGGCTACACTACTATCTAAGGATCGGGTATGCCCCAATAAGAGTGAAAAACTTGATAGGTCTTTGGTGTTTGTTTTTAAATAAAATAGTTTGTCACATAAGATTCAGAACATAATGGTGAAAAAATTCCCAATCCTAAAATTGGATTCTGTGCTTAAAAATGAATTACAGAATAAGCCTATTGTGGTATTCAAATGAGATGATAATCCTCAGAGGAAATTAGTTTTGAGTCATTTTAAACAACTGGGTGAAAAGACAGATAATCCCAATATTATTTCATGGGCTCCCAAACCGATTGGATACTTTAAGTGTAACCATGCTAAGTGCACTAAATGTAAACATATAGCCAATCGACAAAAGTGCTTCTGTTCAACTAATACTGGACAGTCTTTCACAATTGGGACCTGCGAGTCGGATTATGCCATCTATGTTTTGTCATGCCTGTGTAAAAAGGAATATTTTGGTCGAACAACAAGGAAATTTAAAATACTGTTCTTAGAACATAGACGTAATATTATGAAGCGCATGACCAGACATAGTGTGGCCCTACATTTTGCACAGGAACATGAGGCCAATCCAGAGTCACTTAGAGCGATTGTAATTGTGCAAGTACCAACAACCCAAAGGGGAGGAGATCGCTATAAAAGGCTTTGTATGAGAGAAGCCTACTGGATCCATGCATTACATACATTATTTCCAGATGGACTAAATGAAACTATTGAATTGGACTTTTAGTAAAACAGCTTTATCATCCCTAGAGATATATCCTATATATATATAGGTAATAATAGATCTAGATGCTCTTAATATATGAATACACATTTATGTATTTTCAAGACATGAGATGTTTTGTATATAGAGAAACATTCTTGACAGGAGTATTGGTCCCACTGCACTATCAGCTAATGTACTTAAATCATTGTATGAGTAAAAAACAAACAATATATATTTTATCATAAGGTCTAGTTTTTTGTAACACAATGATTCTAACTTCTTGGACTGAGGCTTAACAACAGATTTTGTTTTAGATTAACAATATGCACATTTATACAGACAATATATTAGCTTGTCAAAACTATTTTTATGAAGATTACATCATCGGGCCTTCCTGAGTAGTTCTCCATATAATATTGACCATACAACATATATTTATTAGACAGACATGGGATGCAGACATCAAGTCCATCCTGTGAATGAGGAATTTAAAATGCAAACACATTGATTATAAGCAATGTTTTATTGCAATATTGAAGAACATCTATACATTAATTTGTGATAAAGAAATGTTTGTATATATGGGGACTAGTCATGATATTGTTATGGTTTTAACCTTTGATTTAACATAGTGTATATATTGGTCTGTACAGTGTATTATCTAGTAATAATTATTATCAGGTACACTACACTATTTAATGTGTCTGAGGTGCTTTCTGTACATATCGAATACATAGTATATGTTCATTTGAGTTGATATTAGATATATACCCTTAAGTCGATTTTAGGATTTTGAGGAATTAAATATATATGTTGTTTGACTAAGTGATGTTAATATATTGATAATGTGTAGAAAAATGGTTTAATAATAGTTAGACATTTTTCAATATACTGTATATCCCAAACTGCTCATATTGTCCTACCCTGTATATGAATATCTGAGGAATCATCTAAATCAATCTTAAAACTAAAAGATTGGTTATAGAGATAGACCACCATTTTATATATATTCTAAAATCCTCTTATATCTATAGTGACTTGAAAATTAGTTAATATATATTTCTCTTTCTATTGAATAGCTAAATTCTATATCTTTCTGTAAAATGTATTCAAATTTTGAATAAATAAATAAATAGAGGTAATTCCTAGAAACAACAAGGTCATATATATTTTTGAATGCATATAACGGTATAAACTTATACAACACATGATTGTTATATTTTAGTATCTTTCTATTTCTCTATTCATTGTATATATTCTATAGAGCTGTCTACTATGGTTATAGACTTATACCCCTTTTACACCGGAGCTAAAACCCGGGTTTTTGAAGGGTTAACCTGGGCAGCTCCCTGGTGTAAAAGGGGAGAGAGTTGGATCGCCGGGTCGAGTGACCCGGCAATCCAACCCAGGTAACTAGCAGGGTTTAACACGGGCGTAGCCCTTGAAACCCTGCTATGAGAACAGCGCACTCCGGGTCACGATGACCTGGAGTGCGCTGCTAGCTGGCCGATTGGTCCGGCTTCAGTGGCGCTTGGAGATGACGTCATCTCCAAGCGACCACTTTCACTCCGCAAAAGCCGGGTCTATGCAGACCCGACTGCGGTGTGAGCAGCGCTGACTCGGGAATATCCCGAGTCGGCGCCAGCAAAATTCCGGGTCTGATCCGTATAGGAACTTTGGCCCTCATTCAGACCCACTCGCAAGCGGGCACACGTACGTTAGGCGTACGTACAAAAATATTTAAATTCAATGGCTCGCTCGTATTTTCGTTCGCATCTAAAATTCCTCCCTAAACTCTGACGACCCCTCCTCTAACTAACGAGCGTACGAAATAGCGAGCGTACATCCCCGAAATGGCTTGAAAGGAACGCACGCACAAGTATAAACAGGAAGTGGCCTTGTCAGATGTCGATTACCTGCTCCTTTATTCTGCCTACCTCCATCAATCGTATCATGCCAATCAATGTATCAATTAGCTTAATTGTTTGTTTTTTTTCAACACAATACAAGAAACTTTACTCTTGTCTGTGTTTGTGTTTACCCGCAGAATACGTACGGATGAAACATTCGCTTGTATTGTTTAAAAAACATGTGAACCACAATTAAACAATTGTACTATTGCTGTGTATCCCCGCATATTTCCCTGGGTTCATTTCTTTATTTAAATTTGCTTACGCATGTCACTGCATCAAGCCTATCCTAACTCTCCATAGATTTCTGGCCCTGTCGAACACATGACTCATACACTAACCAATAAAATTGCTCCTGTTAATTTCCAAAATACATTAGCCAATCAGAAAATTTTTACACACTTTATCAAAAATGATTTTTAAGAAAAACACCATTGCCATCATGAGAGCCTCCGCATTCACCAGGCGTGAGCTGCTGGTGCTTACGGAGGTCATGGATCGCCGGATCACCAGCCAGCCAGAACCCATGACCAACCGGCAGAAGCGCTCCGCGTATGCGGAGGTACGGTCCCGCCTGCGGTCCTTTGGATCACGCCGCAACATCGGGCAGCTGGAGCGCAGGTGGTCCGACCTGCAACGGCGAACGCCCCGCTTGCTGGCATGCTTTCGCATGCAGATCCTGGCAAGTAAGTGTTATGTATTGTGGTTTTAATGTTTGTGTTTGTGGGGCAAACTGCGTGTGCATGTTTTCCTGTCTGTTCTATTTATTATTTGTACTCATATCTGCGTGTGCATGTTTTCCTGTCTGTTCTATTTATTATTTGTACTCATATCTGCGTCTGCATGTTTTCATGTCTGTTCTATTTATTATTTGTACTCATATCTGCGTGTGCATGTTTTCCTGTCTGTTCTATTTATTATTTGTACTCATATCTGCGTCTGCATGTTTTCATGTCTGTTCTATTTATTATTTGTACTCATATCTGCGTGTGCATGTTTTCCTGTCTGTTCTATTTATTATTTGTACTCATATCTGCGTCTGCATGTTTTCCTGTCTGTTCTATTTATTATTTGTACTCATATCTGCGTCTGCATGTTTTCCCTCTTTTTATGAATTTTTAATTCTACTGCTATTTTTTTTTTTTTTTTTTTTTTTGTTTCTTTGGCCGGATTTGTCCATAAACTAAACGCAATTTATTTGACATATTTTAGGGGGACAGCCAAGACTCCGCCGTCAACGTCGGCGTTCCCGCCCACTCTCCCCAACCCCCAGCCAACACTCCACCCCAAATCTTTCGCCTATTCCCCACTCCTCCCCATCCTTCCCAGACCCTCTCCCGGAAATGTCGGGACTCCTTCCCCTCCGTCCCACTTCCCCCTCTCCTCCACCCACCCCTCTTCCAATTACCCCCTCCCCGGAGTCCAGCATAACTCCGCCCCATTCTTTGGGGAATGACGGATCCTCCGAGGAGGATCATGGAGGTTTTGCCGGAGCTCCCGATTTGTTTCCCGGTATGTTTTTTTTTTTTTTTTTTTAAAGCACAAACTGTTTGTATGTAATCATGTGTCGTGCCTTTCTTCGTGTTTTTGTGGCTTGACTTTTGTTGATTGTGAAGGTTTGCCTTTACCTCTTCCTGGTGATTTAAGCATACACATATCATACCTGTGGGAATTTGTACCTAGGCCTTGTATTTTTGCCAGCCCACCCTTTTTATTTATGTTTTTGGGTTTAGGAGTGATTTGTTTTTTAATTAATGTTTTTCTGTGGAGTCCCTATTGTTGTATTAACCCACACACTTTTCTCACCCACAGAGGAACAGAGGCGTCGGCAAGAGGTGGCGGATGTTGTGGGGCAGATGCGCCACCATGTAATCGGCCTTCTGGTGGCCCTCGACCGGCTGTCTGGCCTCCTTCGGCATTAGTTTTTTTTTTTTTGTTGTATTTTCCCAATAAAATTTTAAAGACAAATATACGTTGTGGCTCATTTTTAAAAACCAAAACCAAGATAGTTTAGCCTGACATAAGTTCCTGCAAGGATTTCCCTTTTTTAAAAGTTAGATTGTGTTTTGTCTTTGTATGTCAAACAGACACCAGAAACACATAACAGTAACAATGTAATTTCCCTTTTTGGGTGTAGTGTCAATTTCAGATTTCTACATTTTCCAGGTTCCTACTTGGTGCGCAAGCTGCTTAGGCCAATCTTACAAATCCCAAGGATGGGCCAGGCTTCCTTTTGGTGTGGATTGGAAAGCTGAAAACATATTTCAGTTTTGCTCATCTGGCGTCAGTACTGGTTTACCCCTTAGTCAAATGTAACTTGTGTTAACCTGGTTACACTTGCTGTTAACGTCCCAAAAAAGGAAGACCATTTCACTCTTCAAACATTTATTCACCACATAACAGAGAAAACAAAGTGGTCACTCCCCAAAAAAATACACAGTGATAAATTCAAATACAACACATACCAAGAAAAAAATAAATAAAAACACAAAATCAAGAACTGGTTGACGAAGGACCATGCCAACATGATTCCACAAACATGGCGTTGCGATATGGGTTCCAGAATATATGCCCAAAAGGACCAGATCCAGGTTTGGTAAGGGTAGCAGGAAGTAGTGAGCGTTGGAGTGCCAAAGATTATGTGAACAAACAGAAGATGGTGAGAAAATTAAAAATAAATTAGATGTTTGCCAAAAAAAACAAACACATTAGGTATAAACACTGGAGTTTTGAACAAACTTACCTAAAAAATCTGGCCACCACATCATCGCGTATGGCCCCCCCACATACTGACCTTCGACCAACCTCGGGGGGGCCATCCTCAGGTAAGGCATCCTCTGGCTGCATTGGGACACCACTCCTTATGGCAATGTTGTGAAATATCCCACACAGGACCACAATTTTAGACACCATATCTGGCACATACATGAGCTCGCCACCAGAGCGGTGGAGGCATCTGAATCGGCCTTTTAAAAGGCCGATACAGCGCTCCACCACTTGCCTGGTGGCTGTAAGTGCGGAATTATACGCACTTTGTGGCCCTGGTGTGGGAGCCAAATAAGGAGTGAGCAGCCAGGACATGCAAGGGTATCCACTGTCTCCTGTGAACAAAAATAGACCACATCAGGAACACTGTGTATCAAGCTTAACATTGTTATGTACTAAAGGTCTCCACTTACCCAGAAGCCACGCATCACCAGCTTGTAGGTTGGTTAATTTCTGCCATATCCCTGATTGCCGGATGACGAAGGAGTCATGAGCACTTCCGGGTAATTTAGCATTCAGGGACAGGATCTGGAGGGAGGCATCACATACCACCATTACATTCAGGGAGTGATAGTGTTTCCTGTTTCTAAATATGGCCTCCAGCCGTGCTGGAGGCTGAAGTGGTATGTGAGTACCATCCACAACCCCTATGATGTGTGGGAAGCCAGCTATTTGGTAAAAATTGGCCTTGGCCACACTAAGGGCACCCATATCCAAAGGCATTTTAATAAAATGATGGAGGTGCTTGAAAAGTGCCTCCATCACTGCCCTCAGGATCCAGGAAAAGGAGGATTGGGAGATGCCCGCCACTATTCCGACCGTTGTTTGAAACGATCCTGAGGCACAGAAATGTAACACCGCCATAAATTGCGTCAGTGGTGGTATTGCTGTTGGACTGTCAATTTGCCGCTCAAGATCACTTTCTATTAATGAGAGAGTGTCTATGATGATTTTGGGAGGTAGACGGTAGCGTCTTAAAACCTCATCATCGGGCATTCCAAAAAGGGTGACACGTGTTCGAAATATCTGGGGCCTTGCATGCCTACGATGCCTACGCCTGGGACGAGTTTGAGGTTGGTCGTCTTCCGGGAGCAGGGCCAGAACAATTCGCCCCAGATCTACCTGAAATTCAAAGTTTACAATGTAAGGCTTTTGACCCACCCCAAAAGTAAGAAAAAACAACTTAGCTTTCTGATACCATCCATAGCTGCTTACATGCCGGGGTATTGTCATGATATGTATAAACTGTAAAAAAGGCAACAATGAGACGTCAAAAATTTAAAGGGTTTTTTTTTTGGTAAAAAATTGTTGCAAGCCAACACAGAAAATAACGGAAAAACACATTTGGCCATCGATGAAAACGACATTGCACACCGTACGTCAAATAGGGTTCAAATGGACCCAAAAAATGGAAAAGGGAAAAGCAAAACTGGATTATATGATGAATAAGCCGTCCAAAATGCGGTAAATTATTCGCAAATGCAAGTCACTACACCAACAGTCAAAAATGCGGTAAATTATTCGCAAATGCAAGTCACTACACCAACAGTCAAAAATGCGGTAAATTATTCGCAAATGCAAGTCACTACACCAACAGTCAAAAATGCAGTAATTCATTCGCAAATGCAAGGCGCTACACCAACAGTCAAAAATGCCGTAATTCATTCGCAAATGCAAGACAAAAAATGGACTTACCCAACTCGAATATATAAGATGTCCTCAAAAAACTTCTTTGGGTCCGAAAACAAAAAAAAACTAAAAAAGATGAAATGAGTGTTAAACAAATTAACTAACCACAAAACAGAAGAATACACCAATTGGCCACAAATTTGAATGCACAAAACTTACCAAATCAGGAAAGGATATTGAAAAAATGAAAAAAATGCGAACGGAAAAACCAAAGAAATGTAGCAAAAACAAACAAAAAAACAACTCTCCAAAATCCTCCAAACGCAACCAACCAACCAAATCCAAACCACTTAACCAACAACACTCCAACAACCCCACCTCGAATCCACACACAACAAGCCATAAATAGTGTTTATTTTCCCGCACAAATTAAGGATGAATCATAGGGACGCACAATCAATGATGCGGCCGCAAACTAACGACGCATGTATAAATACGTCACGAAATCACATAGAATTTCTGGATGATTTCATGCTGGAAGCAGAGACATGGCTTCAAACCAGGGAAACAATGGTCAAAATTGCGGCGGTAAGGCCTTCATGCATTTTGTGTCAATGAGTATTTTAAAACATAATATTGTGCAAGTTGTGAAGTGGCTAAATCTGCATATTTACCCAAATAGGTGAGGAGGATGACATGGAAGAGACTGCTGGCCCCAGTCAACCCGCCAAAGCTGCAAAAAAAAAAAGGCAGCCACATTTCACAAGCAAGGAGATGGAGGTTTTGATCCAGAAGTGCGTTGACATCCTGCCCCAGGCAGCCAGGAATATGAGCCAAAGCCAGAAGTGGAGAATGTGGGAGGAGGTCGCCGTTGCTGTCAATAGGGTGGGTGATTATGTCCGTCTAGCCCGGGATGTCAAACGGCGGTAAGTAAACACTTTCCCATCCTATAAACAAACCCCATTGTAAAAAAAAGGATAATGGTTCCAAATTCATTCCACAGATGGGCAGACTTCAAATATCGTCTAAAACAAAAACTTGCCGACAGGGCTAGGCATGCAAGGGGGACAGGTGGGGGTCCCACCCCTGTGTCATTGGAGTTGACAGACTTAGAAGAGATGGCACAGGGGTGTGTGCAGGCTGTGGAGGTGTTTGGCGTGTCCAACATGGATACGGACATGCCAGACTTTGCGGCTCCTCATGTTGGCCAAGGTAAGTCTTGTGATGTCACCAACTCAGAAATGCTATTGTGCCAATATGTAGATTCTAATGTGAGTCTTTTCTCCAATTTCCTAACAGAGACAGAGGCGGATGAGTCTGCTCCAGAGGGGAGCCTTGGCCGCAGAATTTCTGCTGACTCTGCAGGGGAGGAACCAGTACATCCGGCTGAGGACCCTGCAGAAGCCAGTCCAGGGCGTGCCCCCTCGCAGGCAGTGGGCCTCCTCACAGAACTCAATTTTAAATCGGATTGCCATACGGAGATTCTGCAGAGGATGGACGCCAGTCTGATACGGGTGGCTGAGGCCCTGGAGCAAAATGCTGCGGCCAACGTGACCATTGCTCAGGCCCTGGCGGAAAATACCAGGGCCAACATCCGCATCGCCGATGCCCTGGAGCAGCTCGTTCGCCAGCACATGGTGGAGCCGACCTCCCTTCCTGCCGGAACATCCAGATCCTCTACCTCTGGCACAACATCAGGCAATCCTCCAAATGTGCCTAGCCCTGTGCCTAGTCCAGAGGCCACAACATCTGCCTCTGGACAGGCCAGCCCGATGGCATCCCGGACCCGGTCTGGCGCCCACCCTCACCCAGCCAAACGGGTGAGAAAACGGTGACAGCAATGGCGACTTTTCCCACTTTCCTTCTGTGCTTGGCTCATATTCCTTTCTGGTCAAAACTTCCCTCTCCTTTCTTGTGAAATGTTTTTAAATTTTGTATTTACGATTATGTTAGTAGTTATGTTTTGTTTTTTTTTTGATCAAATATCTTGGCCACAAAAAAAGGCAATACAATATTATGCCAATTTGTTTGTGTGTAAACAATAAATTTAAAAAAAAACACTGACATTGTATTGTGACATTATTGTACAAATGGGTTACATTTAATCCTGGCCTTAAACGCAAAAACTGACCCTCTTTTGTTAAAAAAAAGGCCTCTTTAAGGAACGTTTAAAAAAACACATAGCGATGCAAATTCCACAGTAAACCAAAAAAAAGGGGAGCTAATTAAAAGATGATGACATTATTTTTACAATAGGCCATAACCACCAAATTGTGGCCAAAATAAAAGCCCAAAAATGTACGCTAATTGATTATGTAATCATGACATTAGCAGCTCTGATTTCCACCTGCGTACGCTTTTGTGCTATCCCAATAAACTGCTTTCCAAACACATACCAAGCCGGATTTCAATCCAACACTAATTACTTTACTGACCAGCCACGATTAATCGCAGCACCATCGTGGAGTCCCGGGACGGAGGAGAAGGCCATCGCCAATGTGGTCGAGTAATCCTGACCCTAAGCTGTGCGAGCATTTTGAAGGGAAAGCGGATGTTTCAGTGACGTATGAGACGGTCCGAACACATTTGACGTTCGCATCTGCTAATGTATGTACGCCCCAAAAACGCTTCGCCACGCCTGCGTTTTGTCATCTCCACCCCCGTCAACACCCAAAAACGCCCTGTTCTGTCAATCACATTTGACATGTCACTTCCTGTACGCTATTTTAGGAACGAGAGAAAAAAAGCTCGCAATCTGCCGTACGCACATGCGCGGTGTAACACCGACGCATGCGCGGTTAGTCAACATCGGAACGCAACGAGCGTACTGTTGTTAACGTGCGGCTCTGAATGAGGGCCTTTGTTCCAACTCCGGGTCAGACCCGGAATTTAGATGGAAAAGGGGTATTATTGGAAGCTTCCCTCTCTGTGAAGAACAAACTGAGCAACACATAGACTATTTATTTGGAGATTATTTGTATCTTTTAAATGTATCATGTTTAGGTTTAACAATGTTTAAATAATGGATACTGTTTCCAATAGTACAAAGTAACCCACTAACTGCTGATTGAATCAACTGATCAAAATTTATGCTAATTGAAAGGCAATTACAGCCACTTTAAAGCCTGAGGCCAGCTCTGAGGAAACCAGGACTTATTGCATCCTTAAGCCCGGCCTGGAAGAATTGCAGAGTGGCTGCCCCAGTGCTTAATATACGGTTATGCGAATGGATCCATGGGATTGTATTGTTTATCGCACAGTCCTGCTGTCACATCTCATCGAGTGGCTGGTCCGTGACAAGCCCGTGCTCCCGCTGACAAGCGGTTGCAAGCGCTCACATGTGGAACATAGACCAGTGAGTACTTTGTGCGGCTTACAAACCCTAACAATTTCTATGTATGCAAAGGACTTAGCCCAATATTGCACATGCCATAGACACAGATGGTTTAAACCAGGACATATCCTGGTTCTTCATATGTGGCAGCTAAAAAGGACATTGTAGTAAAATGCCCACATAGGAACTGGCATTTCAATAAGTGGGAGATCAATTGGAATACATAAATTAGAATAATCCCTTTCTCAGGTGGATCTATACAGGCCAATGTTATATGAATTCTTTATTTAATGTTTAAAGATTGTCAATCAATTTATTGATTTTAGAGCTTGAGCAGATATTGCACTATATTTTATTGTTTTTTGCATTGTATTTAATAATATGCTAATAGTGTTAGTAAATAATTGATTTTAAATATATGTGTGGTTATTCAAACAAGCACTCCTTCCATATTTTCTAGATTTTCCCTTTTAGCAGGTAGCAGATCCTGCTGGTGGACCTGCCAGTTTGAAACCAGTTTATATTGACTGATTGAGGGGCGCACCTGTCTTTTTCTTTTTTTTTTTAAATAATGGTAATATAACTTATTAGAAAATATTGAACAAAAGTGATCATAAAGTGCAAAAGTTGATAAAAAATGCAAAATAGGAAGAAAAACTTCTGGTATATAAGAACTGCAATTCCACCAGTGTATCGAATATTGCAAAGAAATGTGCCACTGCAAACTCACAAAACCACAATCAGGTGCTGGTATTTGTACCAAGTGATAAAAAAAAAAATCCTTTGTGTTTTCTATTAGAATTCAATAATCATACCCAATATAAATATAAGGATGTTGCTTTATAAAAATAGAGTATTCTCAATCCTTTTAAATCTTGAAGGATTTTATTCTTAATAGAAAGAGAAGAAGACTACATAAAAACAGCCACAAAAAGTTTATCTGATGTCATACTCCGGACTCTCAGACCCATGCACTTATCTTTTCACTACCTCACTCTGCCATCTGGGGGGTCAGCAGGCTCTATCGCTTCCAGGGGTCCTCAAAGCATGCTTCCAGTCCATCTCCACACCAGAGTTCCCTCCAGAATCAGTGCATGGGCGCAGCCATGTTAGATTCAGTCACCTGACTCCTCTCTGCCAATTGGAACGCTGCTCCCAGCCAGCTGACCGCAGCATCCAATGGAAAAAGTGCAGTTCCTATAAGAAGACTTCCTGTGCTCTAGCAAGTTGCCAGTGCAATATTGTTTATTCTTAAGATACCTACATGGTTCCAGCAGTCTGCAGTCTTCACAGCTTTTCCTGCTTAGACAAAGCAGCCTGCATTCCAGCTTCAGTCCAGTCCAGCTATCCAGTTCCATCCCGGTTATCCTGTACTCCGTTTCCAATGCGATAGCCAGCACCATCGGTTCCAGTCCGATATCCTGTATCTTCGGTTCCAATCCGATAACCTGCACCATTGGTTCCAGTCCAATATCCTCAGCCTACTCATGAGTAGGAACCTCCTCAAGACCCCCAACCAGTTCCAACCCTGCTCCAGGCTCTCACCCAAGTTCGTGTACAGACAAACCTCCAGGCGTGTGACTTCTAATAGGGAACCATTCCAGTTCTTTACAAATAAACAATAATGGATGTACATTCCTGCAATTGTTGATCTTCGTCTATAGTTCTCTTTGGTTACTCTATTGATTGAGTAGTGTAGTCTTTCCTCATCACACAGCATGTAACATGTGGGAAGAAGATTATCAATGTGTAAATAGAATATAATTCTGCTTTATATGAAAGCAGAAAGAGTCTCTCAGCATACAACACTCCATGTGCAAAGATGAGAGAGAAAAAAGCTATATAATCCTCAAAAGGTATCTTTTAACGTGCCACTCCACCCAATGTGCCTTTAAACGGTCAGACTGATGATCTGCGTACCATAACTCACTTTAAAAAAGTGAAGAGAAACACTCATGAAGGTATCTTTTTACTGAAGAGGTAGCGTACCAGGACTCACACTGTAGTGTGTGGATTCTTGCACAGCAAGATTTCTTTGACTCACAAAGTATGTCCTGTTGTCATTCACAACGCAGTCCACATCATACAATGTATCTCCCAATACACCAGTGAAATGATTTAGAAAAAAGTTGTTTATTCCAATGTTCACAGTCCAAAATTCAATTTTCTTTCAGTCCACATCAAAAGAACACAAATCAAGTGTGCAATGCTTGGTATAAGACAAAATATTTTAAAACCATAAAATCTAGTAAGACATGAAAATTCCCATAAAATGTAACCCCCTAGAGTAGTTGGATATATGATCACGGTGAAAAGCAAATAGTAATGTTCCAACAAACATACCTCAAGGCTGAGGGAATGAAAAAAGTCACACTTCCTTGTGGTCAACACGTGTTTCTGCTCACCAGGGAGCATTTGTCAAGACATAAGGAAGTTATGACCTGGAAGGGATTTTATACTGCTAACCTCCAATCGCTGTATGTCATGGGTATACACCAATTTGGTGTCCAGGGTTCCGCCCTCTTAGATGTAAACACCTCTGAACCGAAATAGAACATCAAGCAAGTCTCCTAGCTAACACTACTAGCAATTGTCCTGCTAATAAACTAAAATTACAGCTAGACAAATACACCAAATATCTAATCAAGTACAATAAGGGCACATTGGTCCATGTACAACAGGATTATGGTAATATAGCTGGCTTTGTGATAAAAACTAACATATCTCATTATAAACAAACAGCCCCACACTTCTTGACACGTAAAAATGGATTCTACAAATGTGTTCGTTGTACTAGATGTAATTGTCTCATTCCAGGGGACACCTTTCTTCATCCTTCACAGGCAAGACATAAAATCAAACACCCAGTCACTTGTACAGTAGCTCTAAATTTGTCGTCTATCTTCTGTCTTGCCCTTGTGGAAAACATTATATGGGCAAGACAGAGAGGCAATTTAAAGAGAGAATGGCACAACATCACTCAGCAAATGAAGCAGCCAACAAACAGGCTCTAGTAAACATTTTGCCCAGGCAGCTCATGATATGGCTACCTTAAGCCACAGAATTATAGATCAGGTACCTGCATCATTATGTAGGGGCCAGAGATCTAGAAAATTGCTGCAGTTAGACAGAAAGTGAATATATACCCTGAATACTTTACATTCATAATGAATGAATGACACATTAGGTTTATCCTGCTTTCTATAAAAAATAATAATATTGTAAATAAAGCTGGGTACACACTAGACGATTTTTTGCACGATTTGGTAGAAACCGACGCATCGGAACGTCAAAATGTGCTGTGTCCATGAACGATAACAATGCGCGGTCGTGCAGGTCATTGGTCGTATCCTCAGATCTTCCCTACATGCAGTAAGATCTGGCAATCTCATTAACGATTTGGCACAGATCGCTCCTGTTTATGCACTACCGATTGATCGAAGGATATATCGTCTGTCCTATACGATGTGGCGTCACTTGACTGGCATTTCCCTGGACACTCCCATCTCCATTTTATGCAGCATCGTGACAATGAGCAACAGCAAGAAGCAGCACGAGGAGCACTCGGTCACCAACGATCACCAGCATCTGGCCCTGATTCTTCTGTATATTGGATATATGTGTAGACAGTGCTGCTGACACCCTGCTGGCCATGTGTATATACACTGAGCCCCAAATGTTTGCCCACCAATGTGTGTATTCCACTGAACACCAATGTTTGCCCACCAATGTGTATATTCCTCTGAACAGATATGTTTGCCCACCAATGTTTATATACCACTGAATACCAATGTTTATATTCCACTGACCCTCAAATGTTTGCCCACCAATGTGTATATTCCACTGAACACCAATGTTTGCCCACCAATGTGTATATACCACTAAACCAATGTTTTCCCACCAATGTGTATATTCCACTGAACACCAATGTTTGCCCACCAATGTGTATATACCACTAAACCAATGTTTATATTCCACTGCCCCCAAATACTTGCCCACCAATGTGTATATTTCACTGAACACCAATGTTTGCCCACCAATACCACTGAACAACAATGTTTATATTCCATTGACCCCCAAATGCATATTATAGGCTACTGACCCCCAAATGTGTAATATACGCTACTGACTCCCAAATGTGTATTTCATTTACACACAGGTCACTGCTGTTTTATTTAAATTTTTAAAACTTTGCTACTGTGATCTTTTTTTTTTTAAAACAATGACCTTTGAGTGAACGAATCTTGTTGTGGTACTCTTTAATATTTTATTTTACCTAAACATTAAAAGGCAATTATATACATATTAAAAATATAGACACTAGTAAACCAATTTAAACTTTATTAAAAACAATAAATAAAAAGCATACAACTCACAATTAAAAACACTATAACTATTAACTCAAAATTAAAAACACTATAACTATTTTCAATTTTTTTAAAAATTAAATAAAAAAAACAACTTCAACAACATTAAAATAATTTCAAAACTGCATAAAAAACTTTACATATTTTAAAAATTAAGTTATAAGGCCCTATTTGATTGGTGGCACACCATGTGTCTCAAAAATTGGCCACCCCCATTACTGCTGGATAGCATGATAACAACTTGTAGCCCATGTTTATTTTGAGATAAATGTTTTTTGGAAAAATGTCCCTTTAAATAATTTTTTTATTATTCTTAGCTTTGGACAAATTACAAGAGTTCCTGACCGGCTTCCTTGAGTTCTATCTTGAAAAGGAATGATTCTAGAGAGTTAAAAGTCTTGACTACTCCAACACTCAGAAGAAGTCATCGGCGCTGCAGGAATTGGCAGAGTTCAGCAAGCCATACCTCAGTGGATTGGGTCCACAAAAAATTTCAAAACCTCCGCACAGTGTTTTTGAAAGATCAAAAAAAGAGTGAAGCCTCCAAGAAGTCTAGAGCGGAGGCAGAAGACGTGTACCACCCCACCTTGTGGTACTATCACCTCCTGACATTCGTACTGGAGCAAGACCCACAGCGCCAATCCCTTGTGCTGATGGTAGAGTGTGAAGCAGAAGAGGAGACCGAAGATGTTGGTGAAATGTCTGAGGCAGTTTTGGTAAGAAGAGACACAGTGCATACACACCATGCTATATGTGTTTGAGAAATAAATGTCAGAAAGTCCCAAATTGTCCACTCCGCTTTTTCTGAGACAGTCCTCCTGCCATGGCACTGCTCCCACTCCATTAAAATAGGCTAGGTATTCCTCCCTGACCTGTTTTGCCCATGCAGTCCCGTGTATTGAAGTCTAGGTGCTGCCACAGATGACAATTTAAGTATTTCCTCTGGCTGGTCTGGGTCTTCTGGCTTTGCTGTGCCTTATGTCCTTTGCTGGGTGGTTTTGTGCCAGAGAAAGTTGTGAAGGACACAGCACGCTAAGACAACCCAGTCAATCTTGTCCACATGCAGGTTGATGGTGGTGTGGAAGATTCGGAAGCGGTTGCTGAGGATTCCAAATGCATTCTCCACAATACGGCATGCCCTAGAAAACCTGTAATTGTAGATCTGCTTCTCCTTTGTCAGGCCCCTCATAATTATAGTAGTGAGATCGGGTGTTGGCAGGTGGGGTTATGCGGATATGTTTCCCATCGATGACTCCCCCACAGTTAGGGAAATTCTAATGCCGTTCAAATTCCTCAAATGCCGTTCGAATTCCACAGGGATGGTTTTCCCCTCCTCCACAGTTGTAGGGAACCAGAGAAAATCAAAAAATTGGTTCAAACATGATCTTTATGGGGTTTGGCGGGTTACCCCAAACCTCAGCCTGATAGGTGAAAGTGAGGGGGAATCCCCACTGCCACCTTGCCCACCACCCCCCTAAAGACAGCGTACCAAGGCCAAGAGCCAGCCACAAACCACCAAGGCGGAAGATTTCCTACTAAAGGAATGGAAGTTTTGAAGAGACCCCACGGCCACTTTGACCACCTAGGCATGCATATCGGTATCACCATCTGCCAAATGGAGCCTGATATACAAATAGAGTTTGAGAGGCTTTTGTATGACCTTGTGATCCAGGGGAAAAGTGACACCTCAGTCAGGAAATATGCACCGCAGACACTCAGCCCTATGCACCTGCCCATCCCACTTCAGTGATGGCTCCCACACCATCACACCCTGCAACCCCCACCCACCTACCCATCCACCTCATCACATGCAATATATAGTGCCTTACCAGAGGCAGAGGAGAAGACTCCTGAATTTTATAATTTGTAAAAAAATATATATATTTTTGTACCCCAATTATCAACAGGTTTTATCATTCCCAATAGCTACTCTATGATTTATGGGGCTTCTGTCGCAGATTGAACTAGGTCAATAAACACATGCCATTAGGGCAGATAGATGAGGCTGGGACCACAATTTGCACTTACAGCACGTGTTTATTGACTTATTCAAATCAGCTCCAGAACCACCATATATCATAGAGCATAGTTATTGGGACTGATAAAACTTGTTGATAATCTAGGTTTTACTAATGTATCCGTGTATATATTGTAACATTTTTACATTTAAAATGAAAAAGTTTTATTAAAAAAATGCAGCCATGTTTGCGGCAACATTTGTTCAGTTTTAAGGCATTTTTCCACTTTTATTTAAAAATATTTCTAAATTTATAAAAAAAAATACAGTTTAATAAAAAAACTTTTTTCTTTCTCAAGAATTAAAAGTGTGGTCTGTTTTCTTACCTTACAATACAGGTCCTGCAGCACATTCACAATAGCTTTGCAGGTCTCAGGGATGATAACGCCCAGAGCTTGCTGGGAGATGAGGGACTCAAACTTCAGGTCAGCTAGGGACCTTCCTGTAGCCAAGAACCTCAGGGTAGCCAACAACCTGTACTCAGCAGTGATGTCCCTCCACATCTTGGCATTCTGTCTCTTGATGTAGGGAGTCACCAGAGGCAGCAACTCCTGGAAGGTGGGGTCATCCTTTCGCAGGAAGTTGTGGTAGTCATCCGGATTGTTCTCCCTAATCTCAATCAGAAGCGGCATGTGAGAGCGAGTATCCCTCTGCAGCAGCCACTCCTTCATCCAGCATGATCTCCTCCTTTGCTGGGAACTCTCCTTCTCAGCTACCACCTTAGGCCCAGCATAGGCTACCAGAACTCTATACTGATAAGAATCCATCAACACAGAATGCAGGATAGAATGCAGGATAGATGCACTTTGTTAAGTCAAGCAAAGCAAAGCAGAGCATAATAGCAATGTATAGCGTTCAGCAGGTATACAACAAGCCTCACTAGCCACAGAGCGGAAGTGCGCAGAGCTAAAATGGCGCCTGCTTTATATACCCTTTAGTTAGTCCAGACCATTATTTAAATTTTGCAGAAATCTTTAAGATAATCGTCAGGTGTTTTGGTAAGTAAACGATATATCGTGAGCGATCTAGAGATTTGGAAATCGTTAATGACGCACGATATATATTGTTAGATTGTTGGTGATATTGTGTGTATGCATGATATCAATTGTCTGGGAGTGCCAGGGAGTTCTAGGGAAATTGTTGACGACATTGCATCATTTGTGAGTCATCTAGTGTGTAGCACCTTGGGGGAGAAGTATGTGCACTGATACCGCTTCTCCCTATGTATTAATGGGGTCTGGGCGGTAATTGACAGGGGCGCCCCTGTCAATAATGGCACTGCTATCTACAAGATAGCAGTGCCGATGTGCAGGGCAATGTATAAACAGTCAGTTTGCCTGACCGTTCCTCCAGCTGCAGCTATGTATATCGACAGCTGCAGCATAGGGCTGCCAGCTCCAGGGCTGCACGAGGGATTTTGTGATGTTTGCAAGATCCCTAGTGCATGCTCAGTGGAGCTGGCCGGGAGTGAGACACAGTGCATAAGCACTAGGCTGATGCGCTGTGAACTCTAGCGGGGATCACCAGAGGGGGAGTTTTCACTCCCCCGTTCCAGCTGATGAGATGTTAATACATTTAATCTCTAGGGCTTCCTGCTTCGCCTCGGTAAAGAGGCGAAGCAGGAAGCATTATAGTGGCACGATAAATTATGCTATAATACATCTCCCCCCTTAAGTCTTATGCCTGTGCTTTCAAGGTTTTGTTTACAATAACAACTATCATTTGAGTTAGTATAGTATTCCTCTTATTTAATATGTAACTAACTATAAAAAGTATAAATTTAAAAAATGGCATATACAGTAATGTGGTATGTATTAGCAAGTGTCACATAATACCTTTTATGAGGTAGATAACTTCTATTATAAGTTTATTGACCCTTAAATGTTTGGTAAAAATTAATTTCCTTAACTGGTCATTGGATACAGTGTCTGTTCTGTGTATAAAAACCTAATTTTATATAAATATATTCATTTATAAATTTATTTTTAACAACCCTAACATAATTTTTTCAGAATATAAATATGAAGCAATAACAAGATTGTACATATAATTATTGACAGAATCATTCTAAAAGTTCCACATCTGCTACTTATCTATTAACTGTGAAAATATCTGAAAAACGTGCATGCACGGACAGGCTGGAAGATAAATTAATTAAGCATCGGTTAACATTATAGGCTAACATTATTTAAATACAGTAGTTTAATTTAAAAAAATAGTAATCACATTGGTCTACAAGTGAAAGATTAAGATTCTACAGTATTCTACCAAAAGCCAATAAAATGTTACTGCACCTACTGGCTGCTAATGTCCTACCAAATATTCTAGTGACCAACTTCAATGTATTCTGTAAACTATGCAAATTAGATTTTTGTTTTCCCTAAATGTAGGGCAAGTTTTAAATCAGGTGTATTTTATTATTAGTTAAGGTTGTTTCTATTATTAGACAGTAGAATGCTGAAGACATAATTGTCCATCTGATAAATTTGAAGATGTAAAAATAAATATAAAAATTTAGATTTTCTTTTTTTAAATAACGTGAATATTTAAATTCGGTTTAAGGAAAAAAATAATTAAAAAAGCAAAACTGTAATAAAATACTGGTGATCGTGTGTTTTTTATTCTTTTTGTCTCTCTTTCCATTTGGCCCCATGATTTCTTTTTTACCCTCTCCCCCATTTTCAAATTGTTTTACTAGAAAAAGAAAATAATATAAAAAAAATAAAAGAAATCTTAAAAATTAATACATAAATAGTATTAGCAGACATGAATAAAGTCAATTAAATATAAGGTTTATGGTTATGAAGTGTAATGATAGTGTCTACAATATGCTGATAATTGGAAATAAAGACTTTAGTAAAATAATATGATATGCACAAATTCTATATTTATTTATTTCAGGTAGAGTTTATTTTTGTATTCAATCTCTTCTTACCTGAGTTTAGAACTAATTACTGTCTGTTTTAACCTGGATTTCTTCATCACTTGTCATACCTATTATTTTAACATAGTAAATATTACTTTTTTGTATTACATCACCACAAATCCTCTCACTAATCTTCTAAAAGAACAATAAACATCCTTGCAGAGAATACCGTGTACTCCAGCCCTCTGCAGATCAGTTTCATCCCTGTGGCTTTGTCACTATAAATCCTAGTGTTCACCAACTCCTTGTCTGCAAGCGATTTCCAACTCTATCATAAAAGTGAAACAGACAGACTTAATTTAAGTCCCAGACTTGAGGAAACTCATCTTAAATATTAGCATAATTTCTCAGAAGACAGAGAAATTGCTAAAATATGTGATGTAAATTGTGTCTGTATTCAATTGTACATAGTCAGCTCTTGCCTGCCACCCAGTGATTGATTTGGCATTGCAAAATGTCAAATACAGTGGAGAGTAGGAAGGTACGTAGGTTTTGATACAAATGACAGTATTGAGCAGAAACCTACTGATAGACGTTCCTGACATTTAATTTCAACTGTGTTAGGGACTTTCTAAAATATATATATATATACACACAGTATATACTGTGTATATTTATATACACAGCTGGGCAGCCATTCAGGAGTGGATTATTAATCTGCTCAGCCAATCACAGAATATCGTTGAATACCAGTGGTACGTTTAGCAAGTTCCCACAGATGAATCAGTTCAGTGGTATGGCCACAATAAATAATGATGCATACCTCTGCAAGTAGCAGTAACCTGATGTGTTTCTCCATGCAATATGGTTCCTTCAGAGGAATGATAATAATTTTGCTTGGGTACAGTGCAAATAGGGTAAATTATGCCACCTGTTCTTGTGGTGGCTTCCAAGTTCTTGCCTTTGGTAAAGCTCTTGGGCTGTGCATATTATATGTTCATTAAAAAAATAGAACATAAGACATCAGTGTTACACGACTTTCCTGAAATTCGACAGAAAGCGCAGAGTCCAGTGTTATGCCATCAGTCACCAGCTTTAACTCTTTATGTGTTACCGCTATAGGATTTACTATAATGTCTCTCCACACATTTAATGTGCCATTAATCCTATGTCAGTAAAACACTTGCTATTACATGGAAAAGTAACAAATACATATAATTAAGAGTGTAAATAAGCTACTCTAAATGGATGTTCCACTTTTAAATAAATTCCATACCAGTGTACAAATGTTACTGTTATCATAAGTAAAAATAAGCAGTTAAAAAAAATTAAAAACACAATATTATTTTTTATTTATAAAAAGCCAGAAAATTGTAAAAGCACAGATAAATACTATACCTATAGACTCAGGTACAAAGTAGAAGGTGCAGATGCATCCCAGAACCAGTAGAAGGAGCATGCAGACCCACTGTTGCTACCACTTGTGCTGCACTCAGAGAATAGTTTAGTTACTAAGCTTCATGCAGTGTAGACTACCTACATAGTAATGCACATGTGGGTCAAGTTTTCCCCAAAATTACATAGTATTTGCTTTAGTCGAGTAAAAAATGAAAACCGTATTTGCAACAATGGTCGAAACTCCACAGGTACAATTTTGGCTCAGACTTCTGCCAACTGTGTGGTGCAAGTTGACTCATAGGTGAAGAAAGTATAGACCCAGCGCCAATGTGGTAGAAGGATCAGGCACCAGATCAGCAGTCGACTAAGATTATGGCCCTGATTCAGAGCCGGACGCTCTGACCAGAGCGCTCGCTCTGAATCAGGGCCCACCTCCATTAATATGGAGCGTCCTCCTGGACGCTCGTATAGCTGTGGGTCACCACCCACAGCATATACGAGCATGCAGGATGATGGTCGCGATGGTCTTGACCATCGCGACCATCGAAACTGCGAGCAACAGCCTGCGGTTGAGTTTTTCAACCGCAAGGCCAGGAGTGATTTTGGCTCTATCAGAGCCAAAATCACTCCCACTGACATCACTAGTGATGTCAGTGGGGCCGGCTTCAGACGGTAGGCATTCCCTTGGGAACGCCTCCGTCTGGCAGGCACGCCCACCAAAGGGGGCGTGCTGTCAGTCAACATCGACAGCACGCCCCCTTTGATGAGACACTCCGAGCGAAGGAAAGTCCTTCGCTCGTCGCTCGTCGCGCATGCGCACGACGGAGCTCCCTCCGTCGTGCGCATGTGCAGTGCGGACAATCGACCCACTTGCGAGCGGACAGCCGCTCGCGAGTGGGTCTGAATGAGGGCCTATGTCAGTAGAAGGATCAGGCACCAGATCAGCAGTCGACTAAGATTATTTCAGTAGAAGGACCAGGCACCAGATCAGCAGTCGACTAAGATTATGTCACAGCTGTCCTTCCGGAGACGGCACACAGCCGGCGTATCCTATTGCAAGTGAGTCTAACTACGAACAGCACATTTATGCAGCATATAGCTCATAATTAGGTATATCTAGGATAATGAATGTCAGTTATACCGTTGTGACATACCCCTTGCACTGACCTGTTCACGGGATTATTTGTTATACAGAGAGCCGGATATATGCAACCCAGCATTGGGTGTTATCTATGAATTATCTTGAGTCAACAATTGACAATATATTTTTTTCCCTTTTTGCACTGAACTACATACAAGACATTTATTATACAGTTCAAATACAGAGGGATTTTTTCCTCCCATCTCCCGGCTACCACAATTGTTTATTTATGCACCATCCTTCCATTGAAGGAATATTGATACATTGACTTTTTTTGTAACGATCCCCAGGAATAGTATTATTGCTTTTCTTATGTATCCATTCATTAGATACAATTCAATCCACTACTGATTTTTCATGTCGATTTGTATGTTTGTCCTTTAATGTTACATTGTTACTATTGTTAAGAGTCTGATCAACTCTATTACAATACACATATATATGTGGCTTTATTTCATTTTTATTATTCTATTTGGGTGTGGCTATTTAGTCTGCTTCAATAAAATATGTTTTCTTTTTAATTGATGTGTTTTGCTGGTGTTCCAACATAGACATTAGAGCGCAGTCTTATGTGTGTATCTCTCTGACTCATAGGTGAGTACATAATCAAACACAGGTAAACTAAAGCAGGCTGATAGAACTGTGGGCCTGATTCACTACGGATCGCAATATTGCGTACGCACACAGTTCAACTGCGATAGCAAGCTAATCCACTGTGATCGCAATGCAAACTCAGCACAATAGAAGGACGCCCACTTTACCTTACACACATCCGTAATGTTTAGCAGAATAGCGAAACCATCGGTACAATCAAGCACCATCGCAGCCTCACGCACACTTGCACAAGCTCTGACTTTATTCAGAAATTGCTAACTTCCACACATGCGATGAGACCTCAGACTGCATATGGCTTCACAGTGGATAATCTATGCATGCCCCTGTAACGGCGTGCTAACACACTGGTACGCCTGCATTTCCCCAAACACCCCCCCCCGTAACCACCCACAAATGGTACTTCCTGTCAATCACTCTGCGAGGGGTCTGCATAGCCTCTGCGGTCGCAGTCCCGATCGCAATGGCTAGTTTGCGCACATGCACTGCGATGCATACGCATACGCAGTATGCAACAATCTGCCGATTGCGTGCGTATTAGCAACTACGTTCCTTGCTGAATCAGACTCTGTTTTCACTTATGGAACATGTTTACACTTTATTAAATGAAATGCTTCCACACTGTACAATTCACTTATTATTAGTGCATGTGTTATACCCTGCAATGTTCATTTATAGACCTATAGGAAGTCTACCCAGCAAAGCTAAAAATGTTATCCCCACAAATTGCAGGTATTATCTGAAATGCTCTCACCACTGATAATTTTTTTAAGGTAGTATATATATTTTTTGAATCTTACTTTAGAACTTTTACATAAGGATTATTATTATTATTATTATTATTTGGTTTCTGCATGGTGCAAATATATAACTAATACTTTAAATCTAGAATTCATGAGTAAAAGGTAAAACCACACAATTTTATGTTTTTTTTTGTACATATGTAATGGATGTATTAGACCTAATATTATGTCATTGCATCTTTTCTTTACTTTGATATTGCCTAAGTGTCACCTGTCTGACACAGGACCTGTAATATGAAAGGATAGCCAAACCAGTCTGAGAAAAAGCATCATCAGCATTTCTCTTAGCTGTCAATACAGTGGTTATTTGTCTATTTCCATGTGGGTTCACCACAAAGCTCCTACTGAGATGCACCTAAAGATAATATCTAACACACAAAGGGGGCTTCCTTTGATCTATGTGGTCCTTTAAAGGTCAGAGGCCTGTCTTTTCCTGTAGGTAATTCCTAATGACTCATGTCATTGACAGAGAAAGGAAGATTTTCCCAGACAAAAGAAAGAAATATAAGCATTGCCTAAACATTACTTTCCAGACAATTTATAGATTCCCAGTCATAGGGCCTAATTCAGCAATGCACGCTGATTTTCGGGGATCTGCTTAGGCACCAGACTCGTTCTGGATGGAGTCTGCCAGCAGACTTTCAGTGATTGACAGTCTGCTGGCATTTTGGGGGCGGGGATAGCCTCTGTTTCCTGGCCTCTTACTCTAATCTGTGGCAGTCGGCTATGGGACCCCATGGGTCACGCAGCTGGCCGATGGTCCGCAGAGTATCCGATACTACTCGGATATGGACAATGCAGCTCGGATACTTAATGCAGCAGGAGGCGTGATGCATCACCATAATTACCATAATTGCAAGGATCGCAATTGCAAAGCTGCCTGCGTGCAGCTTTGCAATTTCGATCCTTGCTGAATCAGGCCCATAGTTCTTACTTGATTTAGTTAGATTTAATTAATAAAAAACAAAATATTAATATTTTTAACTCTCTCTCTCTATTTCAGGTGCTCTTTCATCAGGGACATATTTCAAATGTAAAGTGACTCACCTAAATGCCACAGATTCACCACCATCACACTGCCTGCTGCAAACAAACAGACCACAGCCAACACATATCAGCACCTTTTGACTACCCAGCCTGCTCTGCCAGCACTGCAAATCTGCATCTGCTGCACCCAGAGGCCTGGAGGTTCAGCAAATTGGCACAGAGAGAGATACAAGGAAGAGAATTAGTGAGATGGGAGGAAAGGGGTAGAGAGACATTGGAGGAAGAGTAGGACAGAGAGAGATGGAAGGAAGAGGGAGAGAGTGAAGAAAGGAAGAGGGGAAGAGCGATGGGAAGAAGACGGGGAGAGAGACGGGAGGTAGAGTTGGATAGAAATGGAAGAAAGAGGGGAGAGAAAGATGGATGGAAGAGGTAGAGAAAGAGAGGACACAGGAAGAAAGAAATGGGAAGAGGGGGATATGGAGATGGGAGGAAGTAGGGGAAATAGAGATGGGAGGAAGAGGAGAGATGGGGGGTTAGATGTACTAAGCCTTGGAGATAGATAAAGTAGAGGGAGCTAAAGTACCCACCAATTAGCTCCTAACTGTCATATTTCAAACACAGCCTATAAACTCAGAGATAGGCGCTGATTGGTTGGTACTAGGGGTGTGCACTGGCCACTTTTCAAGTTTTGTGTTTAGGTATTGGATCTGTATCTTTCTTCGTGTATTGGATCTGGATTGGTTTTGCCAAAACCACCCTTCCGTGTTTTGTGTTCTGGGTTTTGTGTTCTGGATCTGTATTTTTTATTTTTTTAAAAAGCATAAAGACAGCTAAAATCACAGAATTTGTGGGTTTTTCTACTTCTATGCTATTATTAACCTCAATAACCTTAATTTCCACTCATTTCCAGTCTATTCTGAACACCTCACACCTCACAATAGTGTTTTTATGTCCTAAAGGTTGCACCGAGGTAGCTGGATGACTATGCTAAGCGACACTAGTGGGCGGCACAAACACGTGGCCCATCTAGGAGTGACACTGTAGTGGCAGACAGGATGGCAGTTTGAAAAACTAGGCCCCAAACAGTACATAATGCAAAGAAAAAAAATAGGTGCAAGATGGAATTGTCCTTGGGCTTTCCCACACACCCTTAAGTTGTATAAACAGGACATGCACACTTTAACAAACCAATCATTTCAGCACCAGGGTCTGCCACACAACTGTGGCTGAAATGATTGGTTCATTTGGGCCCCCACAAAACAAGATTGCAATTAATCTGTCCCTGCACAAACTGGCTCTACGGAGGCAAGATGTCGTCCTCATCCTCCTCATCCACCGATTCCTCACCCTCTTCAGTGTTGTGTACATCCTCATCCTCACAGAGTATTAGTTCGTCCCCGCTGGAATCCACCACCACAGGTCCCCCTGTATGTTCTGGAGGCTGGTCTCCCTGGAAGAGTTGATAATTAATTTTTATGAATATCATCTTCTCCACATTTTGTGGAAGCAACCTCCTACTCCTTTTGCTGACAAGGTTCCCGGCTGCACTAAACACTCTAGAGGAGTACATACTGGAGGGGGGGCAACTCAGGTAAAATAGAGCCAGTTTGTACAGGGGCCTCCAAATTTCCTCTTTTTCCTGCCAGTACCGGTATGGACTGTCTGACATGCCTACTTGGATGCTGTCACCGATGTAATCCTCCACCATTCTGTCAATGGTGACAGTATCATATGCAGTGACAGTTGACATGTCAGAAATTGTTGCCAGGTCCTTCAGTCCGGACCAGATGTCCAAACTTGGTCCTGCCTGCCCTGCATCACCGCCAGCGGGTTGCTTGGGATGCCTAAGTTTTTTCCTGGCAGCCCCAGTTGCGGGAGAAAATGAAGGAGCTGTTGATGTGTCACGTTCCGCTTCAGCTGACAGTGTTTTCACCAGCAGGTCTTTGCACCTCTGCAGGCTTGTGTCGGCCGGAAAGACATACACCACATAGGCTTTAAACCTAGGATCGAGCACGGTGGCCAAAATGTAGTGGTCTGATTTCAACAGATTGACCACCCTGGAATCCTGGCAAAGCGAATGAAGGGCTTCATCCACAAGTCCCACATGCCGAGCGGAATCGCTCTGTCTTAGCTCTTCCTTCACTTTCTCCAGCTGCTTCTGCAAAAGCCTGATGAGGGGAGTGACCTGACTCAAGCTGGCAGTGTCTGAACTGACTTCACGAGTGGCAAGTTCGAAGGGCTGGAGAACCTTGCACAAGATGGAAATCATTCTCCACTGTGCTTGAGTCAGGTGCATACCCCCTCCTTTGCCTATGTCATAGGCAGATGTATAGGCTTGAATGGCCTTTTGCTGCTCCTCCATCCTCTGAAGCATATAGAGGGTTGAGTTCCACCGCCTCACAACCTCTTGCTTCAGGTGATGGCGGGGCAGGTTCAAGAGTGTTTGCTGGCGATCCAGTCTTCAGCACGCAGTCGCTGAATGGCGAAAGTGGCCAGAAATTTTTCGGCCCACCAAAAGCATCTCCTGCACGCTCCTGTCGCTTTTCAGAAAATTCTGCACCACCAAATTTATTGTGTGAGCAAAACATGGGACGTGCTGGAATTTGCCCAGATGTAATGCCCGCACAATATTGGTGGCATTGTCAGATATCACAAATCACCAGGAAAGTCTAAGTGGGGTAAGCCACTGGGCAATGATTTCCCTCAGTTTCTCTAAGAGGTTGTCTGCGGTGTGCCTCTTAATGAAACCGGTGATACACAGCGTAGCCTGCCTTGGAACAAGCTGGCGTTTCTGAGATGCTGCTACTGGTGACACTGCTGTTGTTGCTGCATAAGGTGATACATCTACCCAGTGGGCTGTCACAGTCATATAGTCCTTAGTCTGCCATGTTCCACTTTTCCACATGTCTGTGGTTAAGTGGACATTGGGTACAACCGCATTTTTCAGGATACTGAGGAAACTTTTCTGACGTTTCTGTACAGTCTTGGTATCGCCTGTCTAGTGAAGTGGAATCTAGATGGGATTTGGAACCGGGGACACACTACCTCTATCAGTTGTCTAAATCCCACTGCACTAATGGCAGATACCGTATGCACGTCTAACACCAACATAGCAGTCAAGGCCTCAGTTCTGCTTCAGGATGACTGCTGTCGTACTTCATCCTCCTCGCTAAGGACTGTTGGAGGGTCAATTGTTTATTAAAAGTAGTGGTGTTCCTACTTCCTCTCTGGGATGATGAATGACTCCCAGCAGCAACAACAGCAGTGACAGCAGTAGGCGTAGCAATGCAGGATCCTCCGGAGGAATCCCGGATAGGAGAGTCAGTCATGCCAGTGACATGGCTTGCAGGACTACTTCCGATCTTGACTAAGGAGGAAATTGACGAGGAGGGAGTTGACGGTGTGGTTTGCAGGTGCTTGGATACAACAGGACGAAGGGATCCCTGGACAGCTTACGGTCTTAGCCAAAGTTTCTGAACTTGACAGTAACTTTTTATGAACGCGCTGCAGGTGTCGTATAAGGGAGGATATTCCTAGGTGGTTAACATCCCTACCCCTACTTATTTCACCTTTACATATGGTACATATGGCAAGACAGTTGTTGTCCGGATTTGGATAGAAATATTGCCAGACCAAAGAGGTGGAATGTTTGGTCTTCTGCCCAGGCATGACCGTGATGGGCTTTTTCATCCCACGGACAACAACTGTCTCCCCCGGAGCCTGATTTAAACAAACCACATCACCATCAGAATCCTCCTCGCCAACTTCCTCCTCAGCACCAGCTACACCAGTATCCTCATCCTGTTGAACTTCAACAGTGACATCTTCAATTTGCATATCAGCAAGTGGACTGTGGGTGCTCCTTTCAGCACTTGCAGAGGGCGTCCAAATGGTGGAAAGAGCCACCTCTTCCCATCCAGTGCTGTCAAGGTCAGGCATTGCAACCGCCACCACACTTGGACTCTCCTTGGGGATTTGTGATATCTTCTTAGAACGCACAGTTCTTTGCTGTGCTTTTGCCAGCTTAACTCGTTTGATTTTTTAGTGATCGTCATGTGAAGGTGAACTACTAGTCATGAACATAGGGAAAGACCTTAGCCGTTCCTTGCCACTCCGTGTCGTAAATGGCATATTGGCAAGTTTATGTTTCTCCTCAGATGATTTAAATGTTTTTTTTAATGTCATTTTCCTGAACTTTGTCATTTGGGATTGTATATGCCCTCTACTATGACATTGGGCATCGGCCTTGGCAGACAACGTTGATGGCATGTTATCGTCTATGTCATGACTAGTGGCAGCAGCTTCAGCACTAGGAGTAAGTGGTTCTTGATCTTTCCCTATTTTATTTTTATCGGAGAAAGTTTGGTCCTCCATTTATGTTTTATTGATATATACATATGGCTAAGGCACACACAAACACAGAAAATAATTTTTTACTATTGTTGGAGACTAGTGCAATTTATGGGTTACACCACCCTTTAAGAAATGAGCCAGCCGGCTCTTTACTTATGGGACACAGGTGCTGCTCCTTTGTTGATGCACGTGCAGCTACAGTGCACACAATTCACAAAGACAGAAAAAAAAAGAATTTTTTATTTTTTGTGGAGTGCACTTTGAGGGTTACACCACCCTTTAACAGACAGATGCACGCTTGGCGCTGCTGCTTTGAGGATGTACGTACAGTGCAGACAATTCACAAACACAGAAGCAAATGTTTTATTTTTTTTGGAGTGCACTTTGGGGGTTACAGCACCCTTTAACGGGCAAGCCAGCCGGCCCTGTACTTATGGGACACAGGCGCATGCATGGTGCTGTTCCTTTGTTGATGCACATGCAGCCACAGTGCACACAATTCACAAACACAGAAAATAATTTTTTATTTTGTTTGGAGTGCACTTTGGGGGTTACACCACCCTTTAACAGACGAGCCAGCCGACCCTTTGCTTATGGGACACAGGTGCACGCTTGCAGCTGTTCCTTTGTTGATGCACGTGCAGCCACAGTGCACACAAGTCACAAACACAGAAAATAATTTTTTATTTTGTTAGGAGTGCACTTTGGGGGTTACACCACCCTTTTTATCAGATGAGCCAGCCTGCCCTTTACTTATGACACAAGCGCACGCTTGGCGCTACTTTGTTAATGCACGTGCGGCCTCAGTGCACACAATTCACAAACACAGTAAATAATTTTTTATTTTGTTAGGAGTGCACTTTGGGGGTTACAGCACCCTTTAACGGTCAAGCCAGCTTGCACTTTACTCATGACACAGGTGCACGCTTGACGCTACTTTGTTGATGCACGTGCGGCTACTGTGCACACAATTCACAGTTGTGTATCCTGAAGAAGGGATTTTAAAGTCCCGAAACGTAGATTAAAAGCACAATGTTTTTCACTATTTCTACAAAAGTCTCCTGAGTGCCGCCAGTTCTTTATTTCTATATATATATATATATATATATATATATACACGTAAAAGTAATTTTTAGTAAATAAATTAAAGATGCTTGCACATATACAGTATACTGTATAAAGTGGTCTCACATCAGGCTTATCTGTCAGTCTCTATGTTCACTTTATATATTTATACAGATGTATCCACATACATCTTACCTCCATACACTACAAGTCGCGTTAAACATAACGCGTGAGCCCCATGCAACTCGGTAGCGCTGAACACCTTTTTGTGTGACTTTTACCTTCAAATGTGAACAGGACACACAAGCAGTTTCTGCTGATAAAAATGATATGTGGCATACCTATATACTGTGTGCGACTACATCTATATCTGTGTCAGCGTCTGTGACACTAACGTAGCGTTTTGCATGCGGATACACCGGCAGCTGCACACAGAACATAGGCATGCCGCATGTCATTTTAGTCAGCAGAAGCTGCTTATGCATCCTGTTCACATCACTTTGTGAATAAGATGCATTTGAAGGTAAAAAGTCACACAAAAAGACTCAGCGCTTACGAGTCATGCCACGGCATGGTGCGACTAAAAGGGCTGTTTAAAACACAAGAAAGTAAGATGTACAGTATTTGGACACATCTGTATGTGCACAAATTATTCAGGTCTTTACTGAAAATGACTGCACCTTCTCTTCCACTTTTTATTGTAACATCACCACTTCAAAAGCAAAAAGTAATCATGTTTTTGCTAGGTATTAAATTAATTCTAAATTACTGAGTATATATGACTTAACTGAGTTGTATAGTGTTCCATTTAGTTGCAAGCTGTGCAATGTCAGAGGTTTATGGCATACAAGGTATAGGATTGCATTGCTGCTATAGAAGGAGTACAAAATTCAAGTTAAATAGAGATTAATGACCTGACTGACAATTTTGTGACTCATTTTCTTAGAGTTTAACAACATATCAGCTTTTCTATCTTCTTAAACTTTTCACTGTTTTGATGTTCACAAAAATATTGATGACATCTTGTTTTTTTTTATAATACGGAGATGATTTCAGTAGTAAATAGTATCGGATCATTCTAAAGATGAAATTCACCTGAAAATAGTAAGAGAATGGTTTAGCATTACTATGGTACATGAGCAGACCTGGCCCTAGGCATAGACAAACTAAGCAAATGCCATGGGGCACCCAAACCTGCCTAGGGCCGGCAGAGGATTGGGGCATGCACGGCCGGGGCACTTGCTGCTGGCTGGGCAGAGACTCTGGCAGCTGCTACTGTCACTGTGCAGCGTTCATGATCGGAGCTCAGCTGACAGCTCTGATCGGGCCTGGCAGCAGCAAACAGTTAGCGGGAAGTGGCGGTAGGCGGGGATGAGGCACCTAGTCGTTAGCGCAGGTGCTGTGCTGGGAGAGGGGTGAGGGGTGTTGTGCTGGTAGAAGTGTGCTACCCTGTGATCTGTGCTGGGTGAGGGGTACTGGGAGCGTAGCACAATGAGGAAGGGGCCACAGCACAGTGAGACCACACCCCTTCGGTGAGGCCACACACTTTTTCAGGATCTTATGGGGGGGTACCACCCAAAATCTTGCCTAGGGCATTAATTTGGCTAGGGCCGGCTCTGTACGTGAGCAAAGAACCTTGAAACTGCATGGTACTTTGATCGTTTACCATGGTTATTTTTTATAAGGTATAGACAACGAGTTGTTACACCACATCCAAAACAATCATAGCTTTCTGCGTCTTATATGAAGATTCTGGTGCAAAGGAAAACTAATCCCTACTGTAAATGCAAGTTTGTTACTATTAATGAAATGCCAGCCACATATGTAACTATATGCAGATGTTTGTTGATCTCGGCATAACTAAAGTTGTTTGAGATAAGTTTGTAAATTGTGTGGGGAACGTTATTTGTATACTGATCAGATTTCTTGTATTTCTGAAAACAGCAAGGACTTATCCGAGCTTACAAGGAAAGACAATCAGGAATATTTTTCAGAATTGCTAAGTGAATGTTCAGATTTGATCAATTACTAAATTGCGTTTTCTAATACAGTTGGTGAGACAGTTGTAAGGATTCTAATTTTGAAGGTGTCATGGTCTAGTGTTGAAAGGAAAGGACGCCTGGTTGGGGAGCTTTTGTAGCAGGAAACTACATGATGAAAGAGTTCACAAGATCCTGCGTATTTTCAAGAGGAATAACTTATGGTACTACATACTTAATTTACACCTGTGCTTTTCTTCAGTATATAACAGCACAATATGTGATGATCAAGTACACATTATGGGTCTTTTTGGGATGAATAGATCTAGAAGGAAATAGATTTATAATATTAAAAATTTAGGAAAGGAGTAATGACAGCAAATTCAGGTGTTAATTATTAAATTGGGAAAAAATGCAAACTTATAGTGGCATTCATTTAAGGTCAAGGTTCCACTATAGCCTCACATGGTGTGTGTACTGTCCACAGGGTGTTTATGGCAATAAGCATAACTAATTTATGCAGTGTTTTATGTACTGTAATTGCAAAATGTGCACTGAAGCACACTCCACAATCTACAACAGGACTCGCTCTTATTCAACCTATTCAATTAAGTGTCAAAGGGAATACCATCACAAGGGGCCAACAACTATTGATATCACTGTGGTCATTGTAAGTTGCCTTGCAATGCATGTATAAATGCCATAAACGCCATTTCATGGTTTAACCATCAATGATTAACTAGTGTGCATGTGCTGTGGACATCGGAAGTACACACAGACACAATGGAGCTCTGCTTTGGACGCTCCTTCCTGGTGTTGACAACAGAATGGACATCAGCAGCCATCAGATGAGGATACATAAATAAGAATGATATGGTTGGCAACCATTGCAATCCCAGCATACAGTATGGTGGAAAAGCATTTCCATTGAGCCAGGAATTGATGGTTGCTAACCGTCAGTTTCCAATAGCCATAACAATGCCAAAGCCTATTAGGAGTGTGGCAACATTAATCAAGTCAAAAAAAGCTAAGATATAGGCAGCACCAACAAAACAATTTTCACTCAAGAATAGACATTAACACAAAAACATTCTCTTTGCCTTATTTGAGGAGTTCAGATATCCCAAGAGTCAACATTTATGTCCAAACACATGGTCCTTTATCAAGACAGTGAAAGGATTAAACTGGACCCTGGCAAGAAGTTGTAAAGTTTGTTGATGTGAACAGACTACTTTATCTTTTGAAACAGGGCAAATTCTATAAATAGGTTTGTTATTCTATAAATAGGTTTGTTATTTTATAAATAGGTTTGTTACTCTACAGTATAAATATGTTTGTTATTTTATCCATTGCGACCAATGCTCCTCGGGGAACGTGCATAGGAGTCAGTCAGCCATGAATACAGACTAGTGTCACAGTGCTCTATAACTCACCAGCATAGATACATTTTATACTATATGCAATCATATAAAGTGCACTCTGTTCTGATGCTGATACCCCTATATGTCCAGGCCTCGCATTACCTCATTGACAGGTTCTCCTACATTATGAATTTTGGTTTCATTTCCTGTATACTGTACTGGCTCAAGCTTTATTTCTGACCTTGTTTATTTTTAGTCATTTGCCTTAATCTTGGCTTTGTGCATGATCAGCCTTTGTTTTGTATCTGTTTGTCTGGTTCCCTATCAACCTTTTTAGTAAACAAATGTGGTTATGTGTTGAAGAACTGGTAATAAATGAGTGTGAATGAGGCTGGTTGCATTAATCAATTGAGTATTGCTATAAGAGATGCAGTGATCGCGCTGAGTGACAAAATAAGTTGGTCCCAGGGACCCTCCATTTTAAAAAAATGGGGTCCTATATGACCATTTCTGGGTCCCATCATAATTTATGCTTAGAGGTCCCCATATGTCCCTCAGATCTCCCCACATGCCACCACACATCCCCTTAGAATGCCCATCTGATACCGCCAACAGCATCAGACCTCCCCACATGCCCCTTAAATGCTCCCAGTAGTAATCCCCCCATGCAGTGCTCCCAGTAGTTGACACCCTATGCATTGCCCCCAGTAGTAGTCCCCCTATGCATTGCCCCTAGTAGCTATGCATTGCCCCCAGTAGTAATCCCCCCTATGCAGTGCCCCCAGTAGTTGACCCCTATGAATTGCCCACAATAGTAATCCCCCCTATGCAGTGCCCCCAGTAATTGACCCCCTATGCATTGCCCCTAGTAGTCCCCATATGCATTGCCCCCAGTAGTAATCCCCCTATGCAGTGCCCAGTAGTAATCCCCCCTATACATTGCCCCCAGTAGTAATCCCCCCTAATGCATTGCCCCCAGTAGTAATCCCCCCTAATGCAGTGCCCCCAGTAGTAATCCCCCCACTATACATTGCCCCCAGTAGTCGCCCAACTATTTCCCCTTTAGTGAGCTATTTCGGGGCAGATACCTTCAATTGGGCCTAATGCCTCCTACGTAGCCTGGGCCTTGTGCCCGCCTATATACCCACAGGCCTATTGCCTGAATTTATCCCACGAGCCTAGTGCCCGACAACCCTGGTGGTCTAGGGAGGGGTTAAATACCGATGGCCCAAGGCCACCTACCGGTACGGTGGAAGAGGCTCCGGTCCTCGGCTTCATTCTTCTTCGGCTGGCCCGTCCTGGTCAGCAGCACCGCCTCTTCCTTTCTTCCTCCTTGATCACGCTGTATTCTGGCTTCTTGCTGGTCGCCGGAACTGTTGCCGTGATGCTCTTCTCTTCAGGAGGTCTTCTCTTCTCCCCCTCCGATGCTGGACTGAAGTTTCCCGCTCAGCAGCATCTAATAAAAGACGCGGCGAGTGGGCAGGCCTATGACGCAGAGAGCCGCAATTGGCTCATCAAGTCTGCCTCCTATTGGCTGCTGGACTGTGAGCTTGGCTCACGGCCAGTGCCAAACAAACGCTACCACTTCTTGGCTTCCGGGTGGCGAGCTCCACTTAGCTTGCCCCCGTAGCCAAGCTTCTCCCACCACCACTTTACCGCCGACGCTGGTGGAAGGGACCAGGTGGTCTCTTCACTGGGAACAAACACACTATCCCAGCGCTGGGCACGTATGTGTCCCGCAGGGGACACATCTCCTCTGCCTGCACAAACAGCTGTGCCGATGCCGGGATCAGACACTTGATCCCAGCACGGCTTTCCACAGCAGCAGCCAATGAGAGTTTGTCTGACTCTCATTGGCTGCTATAACAAACAGCATTGTCTTTGTTACACGCTGTGCTGCAGCCAGCTGTCAGGGATTGGCCACAGCACAGCACGTCCCCAGGGACCCGGCTACTTTTCAAAAGTGAGTCCCCAGTGCTCAATCCCGGGTAAAATACACGCTATAGCGCGTATTTGTGAACACTGGAGTTGTGCAGTTCAATTTTGAAGAAAGCCGAACATATTTGGGTTTTGAGTCTAATTGAGCCCTGGCTTGGATCACTTTTGGGGTTCCGAGTAGACACTAGGGCCCTGATTCAGAGCCGGACGCTCTGACCAGAGCGCTCGCTCTGAATCAGGGCCCACCTCCATTAATATGGAGCGTCCTCCTGGACGCTCGTATAGCTGTGGGTCACCACCCACAGCATATACGAGCGTGCAGGATGATGGTCGCGATGGTCTTGACCATCACGACCATCGAAACTGCGAGCAAAAGCCTGCGGTTGGGTTTTTCAACCGCAAGGCCAGGAGTGATTTTGGCTCTATCCACTGGAACGCCTCCATCTGGCAGGCACGCCCCCGGCACGCCCACCAAAGGGGGCGTGCTGTCACTCACCATCGACAGCACGCCCCCTTTGATGAGACACTCCAAGCGAAGGAAAGTCCTTCGCTCGTCGGGTCTTGCGCATGAGCACGACGGACCTCCCTCCGTCGTGGCATGCGCAGTGGGGACCATCGACCCACTTGCGAGTGGACAGCCGCTCGCGAGTGGGTCTGAATGAGGGCCTAGGTCTGTTGTAATTTCGGAACTCGGATTTAAAAAACTAACAAATCTCAGGTTTTGGATTGCTTGTAAACAGGTCCAAATTATATGATTCTAGCTTATCTTTAAATCAATTTTAAAGAAAAACAAAACAGAAACAAAACACTTCAGGGTGATTTTGCCAAAAGTATAACATTTGAGGGTGGTTTTGCCAAAACCAAAACATGGGGGTCCATGCACATCTCTAGTTGCTAATGACTTGGAATAGAAAAAAAACAATGCTAGCCTCATCCCAGGTCACTAAAGGCGAAATGAGAAAATATTTTTCTATTTTTGCCTAATTGAAATATTATTGTACAACAAGGTAATATACCAGTAGCAGGAGAGTTTTTCTACAGGCTTTACTAACTGCTTGCAGAGCTTACAAATGCTGGTTATAACCTATCAACATTGTCTTTTCTCATCTCCCACAATAACCTTCTATTAAAGTGTGACTGTAAGCTTTAGTCATGTGTAAAACCACAGATAGAGGCTGTAGCTTGATGGTTTCTGACATCGGGTTGGGAAAAGTAAGAGAAACAAAAAGAGATTGCAGGCAAATGATAATCAGATAGAACCTCCAACAGTTTACTGATGTAATGTGCAGAGATAATGCAGGACCCAATACTACGCTCAAAAATGACAACAAATGTGTTGAGGTTGGAGTGCCCATAAAGTATGGTCACAGGTAAAGTGACAGTCTGTAAGTAGAGATGGTGTTGCCAATAGCAACCACAGTAGAACTGTGATTTCTGTACTATCATTTAGACTAAAAGATATCATCAGAATTACTATGAGGAATAGCACCTTTTCTGCAGTTACTTGTAGAAGAGTTTTAATAAATGTCCCACCACTGTATTTTGTGATCAGAAACAGTAGTAGAGTACCACGTAACAATGTACAGTATGTTTTTTATTATTATTATTATTATTGTTTATTTATATGGCGCCACAAGTGTTCCACAGCACCTTACAAAGTACATTACCAAAAAAGTGACTTATAGTACAATAGAATGCAGGACAAGGACAAGGGTAATATACATTGATAAATTGGTGACCATAACACCCAAATAAGCAACAGAGCATGAGCAACCAAGTGTTAGGTGTCCTAGTGGGGAGTAAGAATTGGATGAAAATAAAGTAACGAGAAGCACAAGAGGGTAGAGGGCCCTGCTCACAAGAGCTTACATTCTATGTTTAAAAGAGAACTACAAGAGCTAATGTTTTCTAACATTTTTATAAACTTACTATTTGCGATTAAGATACCATCTAACGATTGATGAAGTTACTAATGACCTTACAGACCAAGTAGCTGCAGGGTAAACTACTGTCAGCATATGCCATACCATTTGTTTGTAAAATTATAAATCATGGATTTCATTGTGGTGACTCTCTTTGAAAGCATGTACATCTAGCACACCTGCATGACTAACTAGCTCAGGGCTATATGAAAGTGGACAAATAGATCACAAGAGCAGGGAAGACAATTGTGTTTGAAGTACATGCATTAATATATCAATCTAAGCTAAGTATATTGACAAAGCTATTGCAAAATGACCTGTTCAAATGTATCCACATAGGCCTTTAAATAGATATACATAGTAGCTAACCCTATAGAAAAACTGTAAAAGAAACTTAATATGTAAAAAACATTCTAACACTAAATCAAAAGTGGAATTCCAAATATCTGTGGTTTTGGGTGTTTATTTTTTAAATGCCAAAATAGTTTTCTGCATATTTTCCTTCACAAAAATACATATTGGAGCTATCTATATTTGAAAAACTATACTGTAGTGTACTTGGCAATCATTACACAGGTTTATACTGAAGCTGATTTCTGTTTTTGCTATAATACAACAGTACAGCAAATTACCAAATTTTTTACTTACTTAAAAAGCATTGATGAGTCATTAACGCAACATTTTTAAATCACTTTTTCTTTATGATATTATTATTATTATTAGTAGTAGTAGTAGTAGTAGTAGTAGTAATAGCATTATTATTATTATTATTATTATTATTTTATTATTATTATTTATTTTTTGAATAATTCTTTATTTTGAATAGTCCATCAAGGTTACAAAAAGCAACAAAATCAAAAACCTTGTGGCGTAGGGAAAGGAGACACACAAAAAAACCAGAGAATGCCACAGTGCAAACAAGTCAAATCTTGGAGTAAACAGTTACCAAAAAATGTTTATATCTAAAGGAGAAATGTAACAGTAATAACAAAAATAAGGAATTGGGGTAAGGAAGGGGGTAAAGTTTACAGAAGGGGGGAGGGGGACCACAAAGTAGAGTAATGTAAATAACCTCTCATTAAGGATCAAGAAAGAAGAGAAAGGAAAGAACAATCTTCAAGAGTAAAGAAAATGGGGCATATGAAAAGACATAATATTTACCACCCATGGCTCATCAAGGAGGGACCGAGCATAGCTACAGAGGGAGAGGAGAGTCTGCATTCCACTGAGAGTCAGGGGGCACAAAATTGGGAGAAAGCATGGCCTCTGTCATGTAGTAAGTTTTCTCCTCCATTGCCACCACATGCCATACCTGGTGTTTAAGTGCAGAGAGAGATGGAGGGGAAGTCTTTTTCCAATTTAGGGCAATCAAAGATTTACCTGCTGCCAAGAAAACTTGTTAAGATCTTGGGGGGTTAGGAAGGCAAAAATATCCAGGGGTCATTTATAATTGGAGTCTCAAAAAGAGATTTAAAAAGAGATCCAGTATGTGTAGCTGTGACGGGACATTACTTCTGGGTCCGGCAGATACAGCTGGTTCACGATGCCGCATGTGTTTAGCGGTGGGAATATGTAAAAGAAGAATAAACGGAAAACCCGGATGGATTATTTTTGGTGGATGATACACTGTTTTATTATAGGATTTTAGATTGCTAGTTACTCCATGTCTGGTAATAGGTATTTTAGCATGTGATGAGAAAGGGGTATATATATCTCCTTCTACTTTATTCCCATTATGCCTTGAAAAAAATTAAACTGCAAATTGAAACGCGTTGGCTGTACCAGGATCCAGGCAATCGATATAGCACTCTCTGTTGGGACCTTTTGGCTATGGACTATGGGGACATCTGAATTATCCATATTCCATGCCCATTTTGTCTACTTAGGTAGACATTACCATCTGGTGAGAGGCTTATCTATTACCTGCTTCTACTTATGGGAATTTTTGTGGATATTTTTGATTCATTGATGTCTTTTGTATGTGATTTATTTTTATTGATATTTGGTAAGAGGCCACTTGTCATGTTTGTATGTTATGTCTCCTATTAAAACTATATTACACTATATAGTTTTCTATATTTTTTTATATATTACATCGGGGACTCAATATGGAACAGTGAAAATTGGAGAAAAGTGTGATTAATACGATTATTGTCTACCTAAACAGTAGACTAGAACATCTGGTAGGAGTACCTTGTTAATTCTTTTTGAAAGTTACACTTCAGTTTGGATGTACTTCACCATGTGTTTGTTTGTATTTTCTCTTTTTTGAGAGATTTGGAGGACATCGTAAAGACTTTCGATTTAAATAAGAACATTGGTCCATGGTTTTAGCGCCTGCAGAGTCTATGGTGATATTTTTCCTTTTTTAGCATTTCACTGTAGAGGATCACTAAGGGTAGATTCTACATCACCATTCTTCACGGCAGCTATCTGCACTCTGAGCTTTCCCACATCTTGTGTCTTTTATCTGTTTTTGTATACCCTTAGGGTCAGCTCGTTGCAGCAATATGTTTAATTTAAGAGAAGCGAGATTAAAAAAATTGGAAACGGTTTTTGATGATAATCTGGTGGATGTTTCAGATGATTTAGGCTCTGTTATGAAAAAATTAGAGGAGGCCCTCATTAGAGAAAGTAGAATTTGGTGGATTAAAATGGGAAACCATTTTAGATAGCTGTTCTTTTGAACTTATGAATCTGATTATAGAAGAAAGAAGGAAAGAATTAAATAATTTAGATGATAAAATTAAAGGTTATAGAAACCTTATTTCTCCCTTCTCTGACCTTCTGGAATATAAAACCTATGAGGGAAATATAGAAAAGAAGTTGGAACAGGTTGAAAATACCATTATCAGTAGAAACATAAGAAAGTTCAATAGAGACAAGCAGGGAGAGGAAGAACCGGAGTGGAATGATAGTTTGTCAACCAAAATGATTCCCACACCGGTGAAATATAACAAAAAAACAAGTAATGTTCATAATAAGAATCCGCATATTAGGTTTCATTCTCCTCCAAATTATGTGAATAGAAGGAGAGAGAGGTTTCAGAAAGATGGAGAGCTGATTCCCTATCGTAGAAGGAATTTCAACCCCAATCAACAGATAGATAATTTTAATTATCCAAAGTCCCCCTATTGGCAACAGGTTAGAACAATACAAAGAAGGAAATTTTATAAGGGTCCGAGGTATGATATGTCCAAAGATCCTTCGGTAATGCTTATACTTACTCAAAATAGATTTTCAGCATTGGATCAAGAAAATCATTCCTCCCCTTTTTTAGAGGGCAGATGGAGAACACAGCATTGGAGATAAAGTATACGAAGAGAGGAAAAAGGGGGGGCATGAAAAAGAAACGGTTACATAAAAAGAAAAATAAGAAAGAACAAGTCAAACATTAGAATTTATCACATTCGATTGACAAGGTAAACATTTTTAACCTCAGCTCCCACTTATTATTAGAGGGAGAATGTTCACTTTTAGAAAAGGGTTTGAACTTCGCCCCTGCTACAAAATTGGATCAATTTGAGACTTTTGTTGATATGCAAAAGTTTATTAGGAAATTAACCCTAAAATTTTTTTTCAAATTAAATATGACAGACGTAGATAAAGATAACTCTGAAAAGATTCAACCATTTAAGAAAAAGTCAACATTTTATCCCGCTCATTTGAAGGGTAACTTTCTTGAAACATTTATAACACTTGTAAAAGATGATTTGGCATCATTGGAATCCAAACAAATAAATATGAATTTAACATCAAAGGAACGACTGGCTTTTAAATCCTTAAGTACTGATAATAATTTAGTGATTAAGCCCACTGACAAGGGCAGAAGTGTGGTTCTTATGAACCGGGAAGATTATGAGAATGAAATCATTAAGCAACTTGACGATAAAGATACTTATAGGAAGTTAAGAGGAGATCCAACTAAGAAAATTTCTTTACAATTAAAACAGATAGTCGAGAAGTATTTTGGGAAAGGTACTTTATCTAAGGATGAATGTGAGTTTTTGTGTATTGAGAACCCAGTAATACCAACTATTTACATCCTACCCAAAATACATAAAGACCCAGTTCACCCTCCAGGCCGCCCCATAATTGCGGGCATTAATTCTCCATCATCAAATTTGTCTCATATGATTGATTCATTTTTACAGCCTCTAGTTTTAACTAACCCATCCCATTTAAAAGACACAAGAGATGTTTTGAACTTTATTGAAAGAGTAAGATGGCAACAGGATTATTTTTTAGTGACCGCTGATGTAAGCACTTTATATACAATTATTAATAACCAGCAGGGTTTAGATGCCATTAAAAAAGCAATGGTAAAATCTTCACTTGAGAATAATGTTCAAGAATTTATATTGGAGGGGATTAATTTTATTTTGCATAACAACTATTTTATTTTTAAAAATCAATTTTTTATTCAAAAACGAGGCACTGCGATGGGCACTAGGTTCGCCCTGAGTTATGCAACTATTTTTATGGGTGTATGGGAAGATATCAATATATGGAATGATAACCCATTTGGGGCGAACCTAGTGTCATGGAAAAGAAATATATCGATGACAGTTTATTTATTTGGAAAGGAGAGCGTATAGTTTTGGATCAGTTCTGTACATATTTGAATACTAATGATAATCAGATTGTCTTATCCTTTGAAATCAGTCAGTTATCGGTTAATTTCTTGGATTTAACCATTTATATTGAAGACGGAAAAATAAAAACTAGAACTTTCGCAAAATCAACAGATTCCAGGACATATATTAATCGGAAGAGTTGTCATCATTCAAAATGGTTGGATACTGTTCCACCTGGACAATTTAAGAGGCTTAAAAGAAATTGTTTGGAATTATCTGTTTTTTCGTCTCAGGCATTGGAGATGCAAAAAAATTTTGTTAGTTGTGGATATGATGAAAAATTAGTACAGAAATCATTGGATACAGTGATGAAAATGAAAAGGGAGGATTTAATGAACCCCAAAGTGATTGAAGATAAAAATAAAAATAATGACAAGTTCAACTGGGCTTTCATTAGGAATTTTTCTTCACAACATAACCAAGTAAGAAAAATAATAACTAAACATTGGGGAGTCCTAAAAAAAGATCCCATTATTGGAGAAAATCTACCTGAAAAGCCCTTTTGCATTTTTTGAAAAGCACCTAATTTAAAAACTAAATTAGTTAAAAGTTTACACCCATCTTCACCACGACTCACTCAAATTACATCAAAAGGTTTTTACCGATGTGGTATTTGTATGGGATGTAAAAATATCCCTAATATCTTTGGAAACAAAAAACAGAGGTATTTATCAACAATAAAAAACATACCACTAAAGATTTTATTACTTGTAATGTTGAGAATATTATTTATGGAATTGAATGTGCTTGTCACAAATTCTATATAGGAAGAACCAGCCGATCCTTGAAAGTTAGTACAGGTGAACACCTTAGAAATATCAAAAAAGGCTTGGAGACGCATGCACTATTGAAGCACTTTAAGGATGTTCACAATTGTGACAGTAAATGTATAATTAACTTTTATGGGTTGAAAAAAATTAATGTAGGTTGTCGATACACTAATATCGCTGAAGCTTTAGCTATGGCAGAAATGAATTTTATTTTCAATTTTAGAACTTTAATCCCTGAGGGCCTTAATAAGGACTTTGAAATGAAGTGGTTTTTATAATTATTCTAACCTGATTTTAAAACAAATGATTTATCATATGATTGTCATGACTTTTTTTTATATATATTTTTATATATGTTTGTATATTTAAACTCCATCTGTCTTTTTATTGTATTTTTATTCCTTTTTCTTCTTGAGGTATTTCTAATTCAGCATGGTGTTTATGTATGCAGCTATTTCCTATTATAAAAGGGTTACCATGGCAACACAAATAACTTGATGAGATGGTATATTCAGAATGAATAAATTTCCGGTTCCTGTCACGTACATAATCATAGGGAGGACTGGAGATAATGACCATAGAGTGGAGGATTTCATAGCCATGATGAGATGCCATTTCCAGGTTCTGACGCAATATCCACCATCCACCGCCGCGTGTGTTGAGCGGCAAGAGAATTGATAGTGTGGAGGACTGGTTACACTCACCATAGAGATGTGGTATGTGTAGCTGTGACGGGACGTTACTTCCGGTTCCGGAAGATACAGCTGGTTCACGATGCCGCATGTGTTTAGCGGCGGGAATATGTAAAAGAAGAATAAACGGAAAACCCGGATGGATTATTTTTGGTGGATGATACACTGTTTTATTATAGGATTTTAGATTGCTAGTTACTCCATATCTGGTAATAGGTATTTTAGCATGTGATGAGAAAGGGGTATATATATCTCCTTCTACTTTATTCCCATTATGCCTTGAAAAAGATTAAACTGCAAATCGAAATGCGTTGGATGTACCAGGATCCAGGCAATCGATATAGCACTCTCTGTTGGGACCTTTTGGCTATGGACTATGGGGATGCCTGAATTATCCATATTCCATGCCCATTTTGTCTACTTAGGTAGACATTACCATCTGGTGAGAGGCTTATCTATTACCTGCTTCTACTTATGGGAATTTTTCTGGATATTTTTGATTCATTGATGTTTTTTGTATGTGATTTATTTTTATTGATATTTGGTAAGAGGCCACTTGTCATGTTTGTATGTTATGTCTCCTATTAAAACTATATTACACTATATAGTTTTCTATATTTTTTTATATATTACATCGGGGACTCAATATGGAACAGTGAAAATTGGAGAAAAGTGTGATTAATATGATTATTGTCTACCTAAACAGTAGATTAGAACATCTGGTAGGAGTACCTTGTTAATTCTTTTTGAAAGTTACACTTCAGTTTGGATGTACTTCACCATGTGTCTGTTTTGTATTTTCTCTGTTTTGAGAGATTTGGAGGACATCGTAAAGACTTTCGATTTCAATAAGAACATTGGTCCATGGTTTGTGCGCCTGCAGAGTCTATGGTGATATTTTTCCTTTTTTAGCATTTCACTGTAGAGGATCACTAAGTGTAGATTCTACATCACCATTCTTCATGGGCAGCTATCTGCACTCTGAGCTTTCCCACATCTTGTGTCTTTTATCTGTGTGAGAGAATAGGTAGTTTGAAGATAACACGAAAGTAAAAAAACAATTCAGAATTGGCGTGGATTAATGGGGTGGAGGAGGAATCCAGCAGGTTATAGAGATTAGTGTAATAGTTTTGGAAAGTAGCTTTAATAGACACTGGATAATGGAGCTGTTGGCTATGAGAACCACGAAACAAAGTAATCTTTCATGCATCCTAGCTGATCGAAGACGGGAAGCCACAATTTTATAGAAAGTTTGCTGAAGCCATTTAAGGCGTTTGGCCACTTGTTTAGAGAGAAGCAGGTCAAGTTTAGATTTAGCTTTATGAAGGTCAGCCAAGGTAGCAGGGTTGGGGGATGCTTTGTGTTTGGACTCCAAGCATTGAAGCTTAATGGAAAGCTCATTAATACTGGTGAGATATTATTTTTTTTCCTGGATGCCATGCTAATCAGGTGTCCCCGGAGAACTGCCTTATGGGCCGCTCAAAGGGTGTTTTTTGGGAATATCTGGGGAATTGTTCAGTTCAAAATACTCTACCAGCCGAGATTTAAGATGGGAAATCTCATCTGTGTTATGAAGGAGGGAGTCATTAAGGCACCATGTCATGGGGTGGGGACGGGATAGCAAGCCAGAAAGATTAATAGAGGCATGATCGGGCCATATTAGCAGGTGAAGTTGGGCCGACTAGAGATTTAGAACAAATTCATAGCTAAGCAGGACCATATTGCTACAGGAATAGGAGTTATGGGGTGGGGAATAATATGTATACTCATGGGTGGACAGTTCCTTCACTCTCCAGGAGTCATAGAGAAGCTGGGATTTCATGAGACTGAGGAGAGACTTAGGGCCAAATGTAACAGATTGAGAGTTTAGAAAATGTGAGAGTTTAGTGGTAAACCCTCACATTGGTCATGTTTTATCTTCATAATGGGAAAACATCTGGATGAGAGTTTAAAACGTGAGAGTTTTTTTAGTCTAAAAACATGCGAGTTTGCATTTTCTCAGACTCCATTAGATTGGCCGAGTTTAAAAAGTGTGAGAGTTTATTGCTAAACTCTCAAATTTTCTAAAATCTCACCTATTACATTTGGCCCCTAGTGTGTTGGGGGTCAGGTTAAGAAGGAGCTGTGGTTGCAGAGGCAAATTGGTCTTAATGGTTATTTAAAACAGTATTGAAATCTCCGGCAACAATGAGCATTCTTTGTCGCATTCGGGTAAGAAGATAATCCAATTTAACAAAAACGGTTTTGCTGTTGGTTAGGGGCATAAATATTGGCCAGGGTGCATAGCTTATTTTTAAACTTGCCCATTAAAATAAGGTTGCGGCCTTCTTTGTCTGCAAGGGAGTCAACAAGTTCAAAGTTGAGATAGCGGGCAAATAGGGTCGCAACCCCACATTTTTTAGCAGCCTGGTCACAGGCATGGTAGGCATTAGAGCGCAGTTCAGGATGGGAATTGTGCAGAAAGTATGTCTCCTACAGAAAGACTAGATTGCCCATGTGGAGCATAAGAGTAGCAAAAAGTTTTCCATGTTCTTTAGGGCTATTGAGCCCTTTTACATTAAAGGATAGTACCCAGAGACCCATGGGTAGTGATGTGAGAGGAGGTTATAGACAAGAATAGGGAGAGATTAGGAGGGAGGCATGATAAGGGAGGTAGAAGCAATGGTTATAGAGTAGTAAAGGTGTACAGGGAGACAAGTAAAAAAAATGGCATCGTGGGCAACTGAAATGAAGGGAAGTGGGTGGAGGACCGGAAGGGGGGGAGGGGTAAGGTGGTCCCTTGTCAAAGTAGGCCAGAACTAATGAAGCTGACAATGGTGAGGATTACTATGCGTCTGAGAATCACATAGGTCAGATGATCTGAGAGCCCCAGCGGGGGTGTAGTGAAGCATCCAGGGGATGCAAGGTAGTGAGCACAGGAAGAGGGCCTCTTGGGGAATCTGAGGTAGACTGGAAATGGAAGCAATAATAATGAGTGGTCGGAGCAACCAATTGGTAAGACTGGGGGGTGGAGGGGGGAGGAATGCAGGACAGAACATAAACATATATGAACATTATAGCAAATAAACTAAGCAAAATATGCATTGAACATGTAACAAACACAGTAGGAGAAAGTTAAGCTAATCAATATAACTTTGCACTATCATATATCGTCCACCACAGGTATGGCAGGGATCACAAAATGATCGAGTCCCAAGAGGTCAGCATGTATGATCATGCTAACAAGTAGAGCAAGACATAGAGCAGCCCAAAATAAAGACTATAATATTAAATTGAAATTCCAGAGTTGACAGAGATTGCACAAAACCAATACAAAAATAGTGAGTTAAAATAAACATATTGAGAGGCCAATACAAAATAATAGTTGGAGTGCCTGAAGATGGCCTCTCAATAGAGGAGGACAACCTCTATGAGTAAGTAGACCGAAGAAAAAAAACCTATTGGAAAAGGTCAAATTACAGAAGAAAGGTTAGTAGAAGAGGATGAAGCTGGAATGGTTTTCCCACTCAGACTAGAGGGGTTTACGTGCAGGGTTCCTAGGTGGTCTTTGGGAGAGGGGCAGTTCAGCAGGGTCACAGTCTCCAGAAGCGATACCCAGTTGGAAAGCAGAGCCTGAGATTCAGTGAGAGATCTGGCTGAGAGCATTTTCCAATTGTGCCAAACTAAGATACTAACGTGAATCCCCAACGGTACTTAATGTCTCTCTGGTGAAGTAAAGTAATGATAAATTTGAGGTCCCTACGTTTAGCCAGGGTGATTAGGGAGATGTCCTGGAAAACTTGTAAGGTAGTTATCACGGCTGCCGACACTTGAGACTCCTGGAAGGAGGCAGGCCTACTAGGCACAATAAACTGGGATGGTTTTAGGAATGACCTTTTCATGAAATCTCGGTAGCATGGAATAAAAGTGAATAAAATTTATTCACAGGAGAAATATAATAGCAACATCTCACATAAAGTCTCAACAGCACAGAGGTTCACATAAGCAATAATGAGTATAGGAGAAAACCCCCATATATAGTCTTTAACACAGAAGAGCTAATATGGTAGGGAACCCCAAGTCCAGTATGAGGCTAACACCTCAGGATGGTATAGAGGAGCTTCACCAGGGAGGAACCCTGTAGTGATGGAAATCCAGAGTAGAGTGAGCCCTGTGATGCGATGAAAGATGGAGCAGGGTTGAGCCCTGTGATGCTGTGAGATTGAAACAGGGTTGAGCTCTGTGATGCCATGAAGTCGGAGCAGGGTTGAGCCCTGTGATGCAATGAGGTCGGAGCAGGGTTGAGCCCTGTGATGCGGTGAGGTCGGAGCAGGGTTGAGCCCTGTGATGCAGTGAGGTCGGAGCAGGGTTGAACCCTGTGATGCGGTGAAGTCGGAGCAGGGTTGAGCCCTGTGATGCAATGAGGTCGGAGCAGGGTTGAGCCCTGTGATGCGGTGAGGTCGGAGCAGGGTTGAGCCCTGTGATGCAGTGAGGTCGGAGCAGGGTTGAACCCTGTGATGCGGTGAGGTCGGAGCAGGGTTAAGCCCTGTGATGCGGTGAGGTCGGAGCAGGGTTGAGCCCTGTGATGCGGTGAGGCTCCGGAACAGGGTTGAGCCCTGTGGTGTACCTGCAATGAAGGTTGAAGCAGGGTTGAGCCCTGTGAAGTGGTGTGGTTCTGGAACAAGGTTGAGTCCTGCGGTGTGACTAGAATCCGGAACGGGGTTGAGCCCCGCAATGCGGTGATAATAACTGTAACGGTACAGTTGACAACTGTAATGAAGATGGGTTCGATTTCCACAGGAGTAAGAGACAACAGGCAAAGTAAATAGTGCAGCAAAAGGTGAAACCACAGCAGTGAAGCAGAAAGCAATACTTAGGCAATGGCTATGCTGAGCTCTGTAGTGTGGCTGGTAACTGGCATCAGAAGTTTAGCTGGAACATGAGCGGAGATATAGCAAAGTCCACAGCAACCCACAGGCACAGCAGGGATCTGGCAGGAGTCCAAGAAAGACCTGAAAGTAACATTGCACAGACACTGAGACACTGGCCCTGATTCAGAACCGGACGCTCTGACCAGAGCACTCGCTCTGAATCAGGGCCCTCCTCCATTAATATGGAGCGTCCTCCTGGACGCTCGTATAGCTGTGGGTCACCACCCACAGCATATACGAGCGTGCAAAAAGATGGTCGCGATGGTCTTGACCATCGCGACCATCGGAATTGCGAGGGAAACCCTGCGGTCGGGTTTCCCAGCTGCAAGGCCAGGAGTGATTTTGGCTCTGTCAGAGCCAAAATCACTCCCACTGACATCACTAGTGATGTCAGTGGGGCCGGCTTCAGACGGTAGGCGTTCCCATGGGAACGCCTCCATCTGGCAGGCACGCCCCCAGCACGCCCACCAAAGGGGGCGTGCAGTCAATCAACATCGACAGCACGCCCCCTTTGGTGCGAGACCCGGAGCGATGGAAAGTCCTTCACTCGCCGGGTCTCGCGCATGCGCACGATGGTGCTCCCTCCGTCGTGCGCATGCGCAGTGGGGACCATCGACCCACTTGCGAGCGTACTGCCGCTCGTGAGTGGGTCTGAATGACCCCCACAGTTAGTAACAGGCTTTATACTAGAGGTCTGTGATCTGTAGGAAGTTCAGAACATGCGATCCAAATGGAATCAGGATTGAAATAATGAGCAATCTAGGAATCCCACAACCTGACAACACCTTGGAAACAGATGATCACTTTAAAGCTGGCCACACATCTAAAGATTATCTGTCCAACGAACCAACTAGTTGATTGGTTGGAATGAAAATCAGGTGAGGTATACAATTAGCAATTTGCTCCCAAATGCTGGAAAATGGACCAAAACTGTTGTTTGAACAAATAGTTTAGATCAAACATTTAACAAACTTGTCTGAACGACCATTTTCATCTGTTTTCTGGCATTTAGGTGCAAATTGCTGATCATCAGTTACTCCTATACGTTACCAGATTTTCATTCCAACCAATCAACAAGTTGGCTGGTTGGATGTAAGTTGGTCTAGTGTGTGGCCAGCTTTACGCTCTATCCCCTGTATGTGAAGAACGCCAGCAAGCAGGATAGCTCCTCCAACGACCACAAAGGAACTTTGGAAAAAGTAATCTATCTTTATGTACTGAAATAGTCGCAGTCCTGACAGTAGTGTTATCAAAAGTTATTGTTTGATGTTTACAAACTTACTTCACAATAGCTTCTTTTGCGGTGAAAAAATGCATTCTCAGAATAATGTCTCTGGGTTGAGTTGGGTGCAGTGCTCAATGTATTTTTTATTTTAAGAGAAACTGCTATCATTGAAGGATTGGAAAAAGAGGAGTGTTAAAATCCAGTGATTAAATTTTTATGGCATAATGGAAGCAGTGTGATCAAAGGTTTCTGTTTTATTTTGTTTTTATTTTTTTAATTTTTGTGAAATTTTATAAATGGAATACATTTATTTCTTTTTTTTGTAATTTTTTCAGTTTTAGAATTACTGTTCGTCACTCCTACTTTTTAATGTTCCCCTGGTTTTCACTTGATTTACAGCATTGAAAACTGATATCATACCATCAAAGTCCAAATATTAGTTTATTTAAAACTTTGTTGAGGATATTTACATTTCCAGTTGCTTATACAGAAATGGCTTCTGACAGCTTGTCAAACTCTGTTGGTGAGAAGAGTTAGGTACGGTAGTTTTCTATTGAGTAGACAGTAAATAGAATCAATAGCAAAAAAATCTAATATTTCAGAAATATGCCCTAAAGCAGTGTTTCCCAACCTTGGTCCTCAAGGCACACTAAAGCTGGCCACACACTAGACCAACTTTCATCCAACCAATCAACTAGTTGATTGGTTGGATTGAAAATCTGCTAATGTATGGGAGTAAATGATGATCAGCAATTTGCTCCTAAATGCCAGAAAACAGATGAAAATGGTCGTTCAGACAAGTTTGTTAAATGTTTGATCTAAACAATTTGTTCAAACAACAGTTTTTGTCCATTTTCCGGCTTTTGGGAGCAAATTGCTGATTATCATTGGATTTCATACCTTACCAGATTTTCATTCCAACCAATCAACTAGTTGGCTGGTTGGACAGATAATCTTTAGATGCGTGGCCAGCTTAATAGCCCAGGTTTTCTGTGCTATCCATGATTGAGCACAGATGGTTAAATTAAAATAACTAAGGTACTAATTAACACACCTGTGCTCAAGTATGGTTATCCTTAAAATCTGGACTGTTAAGGCACACATCCACTAGACAGGCAAAAGACTGCATGATTACGACATTGTAATCGTGCAGTCGTTTGTATGTCTTTGATGTGCCTTCACTGAACAAGCAGTCGTTCAGTGTAGGAACATCAATCATCTGCAAACATGTTGAACCTGACGATATCGTCAGGTTGTATAACATATTTGTAAGATGATAGATGTCTAAACGACCAGCGGGAGCGCGCATCGCTGGTCGTTTTAGAAATTTTTTAAACAATCTGCAAACGTTTTTCAAACGATTATCGAACGATAACGATATCATTATCGTTCAGTCGCTCAATTTAATCGTCTAGTGGATGTGTGCCTTTAGTGTGCCTTGAGGACCGTGGTTGGGAACCCCTGCCCTAAAGTATAAAATATGTAAAGGGACAGTAAGGTAGACAATGGGCCTTATTCAGATAATTCAGAGTTAGGAGCAAGAATTAAAACAAAAGGAGCAATTTTTTCCTGAAACAAAACAATGTTGCAATACAAGGGGTGTGAATCAATTTATTTATTTATACCTCTTTTCCACCAAAAACCCAGGTCCGACCTGGGTTTTTGGACATGGTTCGAACCCTGGTCAGACCCAGGTCAGACCCATTTACACTGCACCTTTCATCTGGGTTACTCCCAGGTCAGCCCTGTTCACACTGAACTCAGGTCTGCCCTGCTAAACCTGTGATGTCATTAAAAGTGGGAGGTGACTGCTCCACAGCCACCAATCAGCTCATTATAGGCATGATCCAGGTCAGATAACCCGGGTTGCACCGTTTACACTGCCCCATTACCCGGGTCCATCCTGGGTCCAACCCTGGTAGCTACCTGGGTTGGATTGCAGGGTTACTTGACCCAGGTTATTTTTCAGGGACCCATTTACACTGAGCTTCGACCTGGGTAGACTCAGCAAAAACCCAGGTTTTTGCTCTGGTGTAAAAGGGGTATTATTTGCATGCAGGAAAATGCTGATTGCTTTTGTGTTAACTGGACAAATACTGGAGAGATGGTGCAGAGACAGGAGATAGCAGATTCTGGCACTGTACCAGATGTATTGCTATTTTCTGCAAATGTACCATCTTTCTAATGCTGCCCATCCACTAGCAGACTTGTCCCTGAAAGAGGAAAGATCAAAAGATCTTCACAAATCATTCATCAATTCCTGATGATCGTTATCGTTCATGTGCATGAACGATTTGTGAACGATTGCACAAAACGACCAAAGACCATAGACCATAGACCAACGATTTTCAAAGCAGTTGTTAATAAAAGTGGGATGAAATATTTATTTAAATCTATATATGTTGGTCGTTAATCGTTCCGGCTTTGAAAACGTGCACTGATGCATGAACGATGGAACGATAACGTTGTCCAATAACGACTAATTGACGGGCAAATCAGGATGACGCAAATGACCGTCGGGATCGCGCATCGCTGGTCATTTAGGGCATTTTACTGCACGATTTGCGGATGATTTCCAAACGATTGAATGATAACAATGGTCGTTATCGCTCAATCGCTAGGTTTAATCGCCTAGTGGATGGACAGCTTAAAGATATCGGCAGAAAGATGGTATTGCCAGTAAAGGCCCCCATACATCAGCAATCTGAAAACCACAATTGAGCAATTTGAAGATTTATTGTCCGATTTTAGGATTTGCCAATCTAGCAATCTGCGCCCATACATTACAGATATTTTTCAGTGATTTGCAGATCGATTGCAGCAAACACAGATCTGCCAATCTTGAAAGGTCCATCATTTTACTAGCAACGGTCTGCAAATCTGCTGATCATGTCCATACACTAGCCATCTACAGCCCCAATCCATTTGTGAAATTCAACATGTTGTACAATCTGATTTAACAATTCCAATCACTTTTCGATTGCAATCTGCGATCTGTGAAGCCCACACGCTGCAGATTTTTATACACAATTGATTGCAAATTGCAGAATTGCCACAATCATTTGCTGATGTACGGGGGCCTTAACAAGTGAAGGACTTGGGGTCTGATTCAGAGAAGTATGCTATGCTATGTTTTCACAGTTGAACGATCATCAGCTATTCATTACCATAGTCGTAAGGAGCACTGATAGTTAATGGACATTTGAGTAAGGATAACAGGGTGTGCCACCAAAAACCCAGGCACGTCGCTAACTGTTTCTGGGGTGTGGATTGCGTCTGCAATCCTGTATGCATAAAACAAGGCTCCGGCGTCTCAGTTCAGGCAGTCATTCTAAGCGACAAAAGGGTTACTCGGGAGGCCGATTATCAAAGGCTCTGCGTATGTGGCTGCATATTGCTTGGATTTGCGATGACATCTGTGGGGGGGTTGGGTATGAAATCCCGGCTGTCGGATGCCGCTGGTCAGAATACCGACAGCGGCATCCCCACAGCCAGGATCCCGAGACCCATAGGAAGTCATGGTAAGTATTTTTCTAACCCATACCCTAACCCTAAGCCCCCCTCCCCAGTGCCTAACCCTAACCTCCCCCTCCCCGCACCCTATACCTAATACCCACTCCCAGGTGCCTAAACCTAACCTCCCACCCTAGTGCCTAAACCTAACCTCCCCTCCCTGCACCCTAATCCTAACACTTGCTCCCCACTGCCTAACCCTCCCCTTAATGCCTAACCCTAATCCTGCTGTGTAACCCTAACCTCCCCCTAACACCATGATACTTACCTTCAGGATGTCAGCGGTCGGGATACTGGTGCCAGGATTCCGACCAGTCAGGATTTCGGCACTGGTATTCAGACCATGCTGCTGTGTGCTGGGCTGCACTGGGAGACTGCTCGTGGCTGCTAAGCATCAGCCACAGCAGTCTCCTATGCCTTTGGGGAGAGCGATCACACTGGCTATGGGCCGGGCTGAGGGGGCTCACAGTGCCCTCCTCCCCAGCACTTTGTGGCACTGCAAAAATTTTATCTTTACTTTTTTTTTGCCTAAGGGGGCGTTGCCACGTATCACATGATTAGACCACACCCCCTTTTACCTGGGCCCGGCGGTGCTATTGGCGCGCCTGGTAGCGATGGCAAAAGTGTACTTCTCTGAATCATGCCGTTGATTCAGAGCTACTGTAGGAGCCAGTTATAGAGCAGCAATTTTCTCCTGGAACCATGTTGCAATCAATGTAAGGTATGCGACTGCCTTTAGTTTTTTGCATTTAGGGAACATACTGGCCACTTTTGCATGTAGTGAACAAATACTTAGTAACTTTGCTTTTACACTGAAATTTAGAGATAAGCTAGGACACCCAATTCCCAACTAGAAATCTCTCTACCCAGTTAAAATCTGTCCGAACAACCCCCCATCCCCCTGTAGTGCTAAATGGTCTTACCAAGGCGTAAATTGTTCCTTTTTTTTCCAGCAGATTTTTTTTATTTGCTCCTAACTCTGAATTAGGCCCAAAGTGAGAGTAGGGAGTAGGCTTAAAGTGCATACACACGGTCCAACTATGCAGGACGATATGAACGATAACTATATTGTTTATTGTTCATATTGTTGACTTTTTTAATTGAATGGACAACAACACGCATGGCCATATGGATGAAAACGATATCTGAGGTCGTCTATACAGGCAGGCCAACTTATTCGATATCAACATTCAAATACTGTCAGATATCATTCATCGTTCATGATCGTTGATGAAATCGTTCAACGATATTGTTCATATTTGAAATAAAAAAAATAGTTCAACGATATCGATGGTCGAGCAAGTTGGACCGTCTGTTGCACCATATAACTGGTAATTCAGTACATTAACTGTAGTGTAGATATTAACTAGATATGATTTTATCTTTGTTAACTTAAATAATACAATATGGGGCACATTTATTATCAATTAAGGCCAGCCCCAGATATCAGAGTTTACTTAATGCTGCAATTCAAGGCAATAAGGAAACTTTATTTGCCGGAATGTGTGATTCCTGAGGCGCCCCTCCTGGTGAAGAAATTTGTGGTAATTAGCCCATAGGCTACAGTGACTAATGCCATCTGAAGATGATGCTGGCTACAGGGGCCAAGTGGGGGTTGTATTTGCGAACTAAAAAGAGGATATGTAATATTTGCAGGTGCTGTAGCTACTAAAAATGTGTTGTTGTTTTTTTTTGGGGGGGGACGTTATCCCAGAAATATGATTTGATAAATATGCCCCTAAGTCTATAGCACATTGGAAAGATGTATAATTTATGTAAGCTTGGGTGGCAAACCGCAATCAAAGTAAGAAAGCTAATAGGATTCTGCCTTGTTGTCTGTATCAGTCAATGACTGTCCAAGTGTGTGCTTTCAGTCACTCTGAGCTGCCTGCATGTTTCTGCTATGGCAGTGTCAGTTTCTGCTATGGCAGTGTTTCCCAAACTCATTCCTCAGGGAGCACTAACAGTGCATGGTTTTCATTTTTCCTAGCAGGAGCACAGGTGTAATCATTACTCACTGACACATTTCCAAAGATCCACAGGTGGAGCTAATTATTTCACTTGTGATTCTGTGATGAGACCTTGAAAACATTACTTAATACCCCTTTTACACCGGAGCTAAAACCCGGGTTTTTGAAGGGTTAACCCGGGCAGCTCCCTGGTGTAAAAGGGGAGAGAGTTGGATCGCCAGGTCGCGTGACCCGGCAATCCAACCCAGGTAACCCGCGAAACCCTGCTATGAGAACAGCGCACTCTGGGTCACGATGACCTGGAGTGCGCTGCTAGCCGGCCGATTGGTCCGGCTTCAGTGGCGCTTGTAGATGACGTCATCTCCAAGCGACCACTTTCACTCCGCAAAAGCCGGGTCTATGCAGACCCGACTGCGGTGTGAGCGGCGCTGATTCGGGAATATCCCGAGTCGGCGCCGGCAAAATTCCGTGTCTGATCCGGATAGGAACTTTGTTCCAACTCCGGGTCAGACCCGGAATTTAGGTGGAAAAGGGGTATAAGTTGGGCTGCTATACAGATGTGATTACCTAGTAGTAGCTGTGGGGCAGATGTATGAAGCTCTGGGAAGTGAAAAAGTGGAGAGTGATAAATGACCAACCAATCATCTCCCAACTGTCATTTTTCAAACACAGCCTGTAACATGATAGTTGGGAGCTGTCATGTGTCTGGTATTTAAGCTCTATCTTGACATTCCACCTCTGCCAGTGACAGATTTTGCACCAAGTGTAACATCCTGGTTCTTGTGCCGCATATTTCTTGTTCTCGTCTCCTGATTCAGATTCCACGATTGCTGGTTCCTGTGCTGTATGCTCTGGTTCAATCTCCTGATACACCAATGTTTCCTGGTTCTGTTCCTGGTTACAACTAACTACCATCCCTGGTTCTGATTCCTGCAGGGCCTAGCTGAAACTCTGGTCTGGTTCCTGCCTGGTTATCCACGTTTCCAGCTAGCTTCCAGATGCACAGCGACCACTCCTGGCTGAAATGGAAGCATTTTATATTACTGGGTCTGCAGAGCTATTTACATTCTTATTTACATACTGCCTAGTTAAGCTACACTAGACTTAGCCTTGGGTCAATCACATAAAGGGCTGTAACTAGGGGTGTGCCAGCGATGCCACCGTAAATAGCACAGAGCTCTGTGGGCTCACCCATGGCCCCTGCATCTGGCCAGCAGGGAGAATCTCTGCAGCAGTGCCACCTGGAGCATACTGAGGATGCTTCAGATGTGAACCCTGCTGCCCTTACAGCCCCCCGCACCATCCTGAGGATGTTCCAGGCATTGCTCTAATTCCCGATTGTGCCCCCGCCTCCTCCATATGATGTCACGTGGTGGTGGTTTGGCCTGCACTGGGCACCAGTACCACTAGTTATGGCACTGATCACACATTCCACTGGTGTGTACATTAACTCTGCCAAACCACCATCTGTACACACATTTCCAAGATTTACTACATCTGCCTAATTAAGATGTGTATTCCTGCATTGTGTTGGGACATTAATTTATCTACCTTAAGCAATGCAAGCGACTTCTGCATATATATCCTGTTCATGCCTACCTTCATCTGAAGTTCTGTTTGTCCATTTCAAATATTGACATTCCAGATTCATCTGTTTGTACGACATTTATTATACAAATAATTACTGTCATGTTTACTGTAAACACACCTTGTGAGTTCTGCTACAAGACAGAAGCCTCATCTGACATTGCATCATTTCTTTCCTGGGAATAAATAAAAACAATGGATGCAATTAGATGTTAATAGATTGCTTTCAAGCTTTAATCCTAATTACATCTAAAACTTAAAAAAAAAATTCTAAATATTATCTGTTTCTTCTGATAGCAGATGTTAATGGACAAAAAGTTGTCTATATGAGAAGAATATCCCCAGACCATGACGCTGACACTATTTTTTTAATACAGAGACAGAAATGTTGACAGCCTTCCCTCGACCTTAGTAGACTTTGGTTCACCCGCCATTGACTGATTCGCTTTGTAAATATTTTGTATTTGCGTTTAACTTATAAACCTTCCCCCCAAAACTTAGTTTCTAGCCTTGGGTACAATTATCATTAATACTTATAGACCACTGTCCTATTTCTATTGCATGATTGTTGATTAATCATTACTAAGTGGTCTATTTACTAAGCAGTGTTAGGAGACATAGTGAAAAGTGATAAGAGAGTGATAAGGTGCCAGCCAATCAGCTCCCAACTGTCATTTTTCAAATACAGCCTGTGAGATGACAGTTGGGAGCTGATTGGCTGGCACCTTATCACTTTCTTATCGCTTTCACTCTGTCGCCTAACACTGCTTAGTAAATAGACCTCTAAATCAACAATCTGCAGTATCTGCTCAAAGCTCTGTTTTGCTGATAGATTGTGTATAAAAAGATTAGCAAAATCCAACATGTTGGAAATCCATGATTTGCTGATTCTGACCCAAAAATTGTCGTAATCGGTGAGTCAGGTATTTGTAATATGTTGGATTTTCACCGATCTTCGGAGAAACGGAAATCGGGGAATCGAATCGGGACAGGGAATCGGGGGAATTGGCCAATTGATGTTTGGGCCTCTTAAGAAACACTGGAAATAAATGACACGAAATACAGGGCAGCAGAAAACATTTGTAGTAGGAAGTCAAATTAACAGTGTAAGTCCCGGTCCCATTCTGGTGAAATAACAGATACTGTAGTTTCAAGTTCCTATATCTGACTATGAAATCACAGGTGTGAGAATATACTAATCTTTCCAGAGCTTTACAGAGCATTGGGCGCCAGGGTAAACATCAGGAACATCGACGCAGATCGGGCAGCCATGCAGCAGGTCGGACCTGTCTCAAGCACAGCGTCTCTCCTGACACGCAGAAAGCTCTCATGCTTCGAAGGAGATTGCAATGGCTAATTTATGCACACCCATGATACAGTATTGCGCAAGGAACACGTCCATTAAGGCGTCAGCCTTATTGATCGGAATTTCATTGCTTTTTTAAGTTTGAGTGGCATAAATTCAATAGGTTTTGTGAAATTTGAGATCAGGTCAAAGAAGCCTTAATGGGACAAGTGACACCGTAAGGTTTTTTGTCTATGGAATTTTGGGCCTGATTCAGACCCACTCGCGAGCGGCTGGGTCGATGTTGTGCACTGCGCATGCGCACGACGGCGGGAGCTCCGTCATGCGCATGCGCCAGACGCGATGAGCGAAGGACTTTCCTTTGCTCGTTGTGTCTGATCAAAGGGGGCGTGCTGTCGATGTTGATTGACAGCACGCCCCCTTTGGTGGGCGTGCCGGGGGCGTGCCTCCCTAGCGGGGGCGTTCCCAAGGGAACGCCTACCGTCAGAAGCCGGCCCACTGACATCACTAGTGATGTCAGTGGGAGTGATTTTGGCTCTGTTAGAGCCAAAATCACTCCGGGCCTTGCGGTTGAAAACCTCAACCGCAGGCTCCGGCTCGCAGTGGCGATGGTCGCGATGGTCAAGACCATCGCGGCCATCAAACTGCACGCTCGTATAGGCTGTGGGTGGTGACCCACAGCTATACGAGCGTCCAGGAGGACGCTCCATAATTATGGAGGGCGGCCCTCATTCAGAGCGTGTGCTCTGCTCAGAGCGTACGGCCCTGAATGAGGACCTTTATTGCTTTATTATAATTTATTAACCATCAGGGACAGGAGCAGCAAACTGGACACCTGCAGAGGAGAAGGGCAACAAAATGGTACACTAGCACTGGTGGTGGAGGGTACAGCACACAGGAGGTGTTTCAGGGGTGCAGAGGGCGAGACGGCTGAGGGGGCAGGCTGCAGGTGTGCGGGGCAGTGGCAGCGGTTGGGCAGTGCACAGGGGCAGCAGCGGTGGTGCGGAGCAGTGGCAGCACTGGGGCAGTGCATAGGTTCAGCAGCGGGGGATAAAGGGGCTCACTGGCGCTGATGGTTCCAGCCCTGAACTGCTTCTTAAGGCCCCTAAACATGGAACGATGTGCTCACAATGAGATATCATGGACGATTTCCCTTGAAAACTCCCCGGCACTCCAGGACATGAAATGGTGGATAAACAGCACATTTTGCCTTAAGAACTATTGTGCAAAATCTAAAGATAGCTGACTGCATACACGTACCAGTGAGATAGGTGATGCATACATCTGTGTAAAATAAATGATTCAGAGATGCATGCATGGATCAGTGTGATCCGTGTGGTTTGCATCCAAAAAAAAATCATTCAATAAGACACAGATGCATGGATGGATCAGTGAGATCCGTCCAAGCATATGTGTTAAAAAAAATTAATAAAAGTATATATAAAAAAAATTCGTGCCCCCCTCCCCAAAGGAACCACCAGCCCTGGGCTCTGGAGACCCAGTACTTGGTGTGCTAAATACAGGGGACAAACGATGTAGGGGTCCCCTGTATTAAAGCGCTACCAACACTGGGGTCTGAGCCCGTCCTGGTTCTGGAAATACATTCTAGAACCAGCACCAAATTTTTGCATGTGTGTATACATTTGTGTGTGCATGTATGTTTTAATAAAATTTAATAAATTTTACTTTCCATGGTGTGTGTTTTGTGTTTATTTTAATATTTATTTTGCTGTGGAACTACAGGTACCAGCGGGCCCGTAATGCCTTGCATGCTGGTACATGTGGTCTCCAAGTACCAGCATGCGGGGGAGGCTTGCTGGGTCCTGCAGTTTCACAGTACAAGATAATAGTTTTACTATCAACTAATGCACCACACTACACCATCTTCCTGGCACCCACTGGCCAGGGGTGCCAGGGATAGCCCCGGGCTATCAGTCCAGACCTGGGGTGCCCTGGTTGTGCTTCATACAGGGTACCCCTATGTCATTTGTCCCCTGTATTTAACACAACCAGTACGTTTTATTTTTTTATACAGGTTTTAATTTTTTTTAAACACAGAAGCACAGAGGGATCTCACTGATTCTATCCATGATGCTTCTGTGTTTTATTTATACACAGATATAGGCATCACGGATTTTCCTGATCTGAGCCTGCAGCTGTCTGCCGCTAACACCCGCTACCTCCCCCAGATCCTGCAGCCTGCACCACTGCCACCTGCACCACCGCTAACACCCGCACATCCGCTGCTAATGCCTGCTACCTCCCCCAGGTCCAGGAGCCGTACCGCCGCAGCTAACGCCCGCTACTTTCCCCGTACCCGGCGGCAGCTAAAGCCCGTTTCCTTCCCCCGAGACCCACCACCCACAAAGGACAGCCATCTTGGTGCATCAAAGTGCAGCCACTTTGAGTACACCCCACTGCTGGAGGCATCTACTGAGGCTGCACAACAAGTTGAAGCTACCTATCTCTATAATGACACAATTGTGAAGTAATAGTTTAAAAACTGTAACTTTCTCAATTACCTGAACCCCAAAACGCCCTACCCTGGAACAATAGCTAGCTAATCAAACAAACCCCAAGTCCCAAATTTGTCCCCTACCCTGACTTATGCCTTCCCAAAAATCCCAGATAGACTACAGCAGAAAAGTGGTCCTAACTGAGTGTCAGAAAAAAACTGACAGTTGGAGCTTTAATTACTCCCAAATCCTCATTTTTGCCCTGAAATTTGGCATGCAGCACTGACCAACAGTTCTACCCACCCATGCCAAATGTCAGCTCAGTACCTCCTATAGCTTTTGAAGTGTAGCCCGTTAAACACCGTGACCCCTCCCTCCAGAATTCTCTATGGAGAACTCTGTTTTTTTTGTATCAGCCTTAAAATAAGGGCACAATATATATATATATATATATATATATATATATATAAATACCTGGCGTTTCCGGGGTTTAAATCTTCAAATTACTATGTTTTATTATGTGATGTCATCCAAATCCATCCAGTGGAAGGTCCAAAACAGGCTCCCCGAGTCAAAGTTCTGCCCAGCGTAGACCCCCCTAAAACCTGGCCATGATCCAACTGGACCAGCTTGCACTGGTGTCATCCCAATCGGTGCAGGGGTGTCTGAATGCATAATCGGACAGACAAACAAACAAACACCAATTAATTTTATATATATAAGATTTTTTGCTCTTTCGCTTTGTCGCTATGTGGTCTTTTATCTTACTTTTTTATACTAAAAAACTATGGAAGAGTTGTCAGCTTTACCTTGAGAGCTGTGGATGATATTTGCCAACAAACAAACAAATAAAATGATTTTATATACATAATAGATATATACACACAACAATAATATACAGGTACTGTACTTGCCCCATTCTGTAAATTTAACGAATATACTGGTGAAATATATAACAAAACCATTCAAATAAGCATAACTGCTCCCTAACAGAGAGGCAGGCAAGCCATACACAACATTCTTTAACCTCCTCCACTTTGTGAGGACAAGTGAAGGAATGTGTTAGCGACAATGTGTTTCATTAGTCTTGGTCGGGTAGGGTGGCTCATTGTATACTATGTAAAAGCATATATTAATTAAGTGACCTCCAATGTGATTCACCCTTTGTGTGTGTTATTTATATATGTTTATCTAGTAGTTCTGCACCACCAACAACATTATCTTCTATCAACATCAATACTAATCTGACCAGTGCCATCTTCATCATCCTTATGTTACCGCCTCAATGTGGCTGGTTAATTAATCATTGAGGGTAAAGGCTTGTTGTGGTAGCCAATCTTATCATCCAGCTGACTATTCTATCAATGGAAAAATGGCAATGACAGTACACGTTAAAAAAATAGATTGCCCCATGAATGGATCGCAGCAGTTTAAAAATGTACTTCACAGGGGTGAAGCTAGCCTTTCTGTCACCCAGAGTAGATAGTAGTCACCCTCTTCCGATAAGACCACCATATAATGCAGACAGCATCAGTGTCCTCCATATAACAGTATTAGTGATTATCAATAACTACAGACACCATTGGTGAATATCATATTACACACATTATTAGTAACCACCATATAATACAGACAGAACTAGTGACCACTATATACTACACACAGCACTAGTAACTGCGCAATAATACAGACAACATTATTAACTCCATATAATGCAAACAGCATTAGTGACCTTCATATATTACAGACAGCATTAATGACCACCATATACTGCAGACAACAATAGTGGCTACAATAAACTACAGACAGCAGTAGTGACCGCCATATACTACAGACAACATCAGTGAATGCCATATACTACAGACAGCATTAAACTGCAAATTACACCCCTCAGTTGGATTAAAAAGAAAACATTAATCCTATTAAATCATTAACCCTTCACCCCACCCTTATTAATTACTATTACCTACCTTAAACTATACCCATCTGCCCCCCTCATATCCTAACTTGCCTGTTGGAGATCTCTTCTGTTGAATCTATAGCAGCCACACAGCAGTGCCCAGGAAGCATCAACCAGCTGCCTGTTAGGCAGATCTCACGAGGCTGATGCTGTCAGTGAGAAGTTTAACCATATAGGCAAAACATGAAATGTATGATATTCACCCTGACCACAAGATGGAACAATATATAATCATCCCAAGTTTAAACATTCCAAATATTATGCTGTATGGTTGACAACCAGCTCTTAACTTCACTATTTATGCTATTTCATTAGCTGAATGTGAAATCTGGACCAAAACTAAATAACATAAGCTGGCATGGTCACTAATGTCTTTCTTCACACTCATTATTAGACCCATATTTCTGTTGTTAAATAAACCCGAGTACACACAGATTTAGAAACTGCCCACTTTATTTTAATAACATTAGTTTTAAAGTGGTTTAGAAATTTACCTATACCATCTAGATACTTGACATCTTCATTATGCACAAGACATCAATTCCAAAAATGACAGATTAAAGACATTATTTCTAAAGCTATAATTTTTTTGAGTGTGTAGGAGATTGGACAAGGATGTATCCTATGGAGTTATCCCCCTGTTTAATGCATTCTGTAGTGATGGTTAGTGGCCAAAGCTATGGCTAGCTGTCAATGTTCCCATGGATGCAGCACACTGGAGCACAGTGGCACAAGCACCAGGAAGCACTGCTTTCTTAAATTGTTTCCAAAAGATAGAAAAAATTAATCAACTCAAAGAAACGTAAAGTTTACATGAAAGACTCTATAGAGAAAATACTGTATTAACGTAATGTACCCATTAACAACTTAAAGTACATAAACCTAAGATATCAGATTCACTTTACAGTTTGTCTCTTAAAAGCTCATCTTCTGTCAACTGTCAGTTTGTAAAAAAATTTCGGTGCAACCTACGTACGGTTTATTCAAATTGTTGGTTGGTAAAACTAAAAACGTATTCAGAAATAATTTGCGAGGGGGGGGAGAATTTGACTATTTGACTGCCTAGGGAACTCCACAGGGTTTAATCCAAGACTTTTAGGAAGATATTAGTATATTTTCGCTAATGCGATCCATAAGAGATCACAGTTGTGATTGCATTAGCGTAAATCTCTAAGGGACCTATGTATCAAAGCTGGGAGAGAGATAAAATGGTGAGAGATAAAGTACTAAACAATCAGCTTCTAGTTTACATTTTACAGACTGTGTTTAAATAATGATAGTTAGGAGCTGATTGGTTGCTAATTTATTTGTTACAATTTTATCTCTCTCCCAGTTTTGATACTTTAGGCCCCTAAATCAAGCCCTTAGCTTGCTGAAGATGAATGCTGAAGAGACTGTACAGTACAGGAGAGGTATATCTGAAATGCACTTACAAATTACATTAAGAAATCTTTAGAAAACTCTGAAAGGAGGCATATATCAGACCAAGGGCTCTATTTATTAACATTATTTTTACTAAAATAAAGTGAAAACGGGTGTTTTGTAGTATCACCTAACGTTACTAGGGGGCAATTGGAGTAGAGTTCGTAAAATTCTACTCCAACCCCTAATTATCACTTATTTTTAGTAAGCAGATTGCATTTCCCATAATTGTAAAGGGAAATGTGGCCCTGATTCAGAGCCGGACGCTCGGACAGAGCGCTCGCTCTGAATCAGGGCCGTCCTTCATTTTTAGAGCGGCCTCCTGGCTGCTCGTATAGCTGTGGGTGACCACCCACAGCTATAGCGAGCGGCCAGGAAGATGGTCGCGATGGTCAAGACCATCGGGCTTGCGACGAGAACCTTATGGTAGGGTCTCGTTGCCGCAAGCCCTAGAGTGCTTTCAGCTCAAACAGAACCGAAAGCACTCCCACTGACATCACTTGTCAGTGGGGCCGGCCCCAGATGGTAGGCGTTCTCATGGGTACGCCTCCGTCTGGGCAGCCACGCCCCTGGCATGCCCACCAAAGGGGGCGTGCTGTCACTCAACATCGACAGCACGCCCCCTTTGGTACGAGACCTGGAGCGACAGTTTGCCCGTCGCTATCCGGGTCTCACGCATGCGCACGACGGGGCCGGCTCAGTCGTGCGCATGCGCACTGGGCCAACATCAACCCGCTTGCGAGCGCTCAGCAATCGCGAGCAGGTCTGAATCAGGCCCTGTGATCGCAAGCTCTGTCCCTGCAAGGGATTTTTAGTAAATCCCTGTGATATTCGAATGCGAATTCAGTCGGTAATATCACACTACAATCTGCATTCCAAATGCGGATTGTAGTAAATAGAGCCCCAAGAGAGAACGGAGGATAAGAAGTGCAATAGTAATATTTGGAAGCAGAAATAGTACTCAAACTGAAAAATAATATACAATATTTAACAGTAAAACATAGTGTAACAAAGAATAATTATTTGTTAACATAGATAAGTGCACATTGAACAAACTACTGTAAATGGAACTTTTGGCCTATACATGTCATCATTCCTCTATTGCTATGTTAGGAGTGAGGTATGTACTCATAATAATTCAATAAGCAATTTTCTTTTTTACTCAATTCATTATGGAATTAGGGGTTTGAGCTATAGTAGCCACTCACCTATCTTCTTGGCAATCATTACTTAAAATATTATTTAGATTCAATACCTTTATGTGCATGTTTTACATTAGCAATTTACCCAAAATGTACCTTAATGGACTATACAAATCAAGAATTCTTTATAGAAACCTGCTGGGCCAGAGTTCTGCTTTATATTAGTGGTTAGTTATCAATACTGGCTATCAGATTAATGCAGAGTTGCAAAATATCATAATATTTTTAATATGATCCAATATACAGATTAATTTTTATGATGTGGTTGAAGCTTTCAGAAATAACCTAACCATATGGGAAACTTGACACTCCTGATACCAATGCTCTAGAAAATCAGTATTGGCTTTATGTATGAATGGAAAAAACATATTTGGTATACATGTATATTGAATTGCCATATACATACTATAAAACAAATGTTGTATTTTTTGTTAAAATGATGATAATCCAAATTTAGAGAGGTTTAACTCAAAGGACCTTACAGAAAGCTAAGTGCTTAAGCTGCATACACACACAACGATTTAGTAAATGAACGATTTTAGTAAATGATTTCCGTAAATTTTTTCAAGGGAAAAATGAACGAAAATCGTTTACTAAAATCGTTCATTTACTAAATGTAATGAACGATTTATTTGAACTACAAACGATTTTTGCATATTCCCTTACTGAAAATCGTTGAGTTGGTCAGTCTGACTGAACTACAAACTACAAACTACAAACCTGAACGTGCATGAACGATAATCGTTCATCGTTTTAACTCAGAAAGTGAAACGATTTTTTCAACGATTGAACGATAAACGATATCGTTATCGATAATCATTCAAAAAATCATTGTGTGTGTATGCACCTATAGAGTTAGTTAGTTGTACATCTATTTTTCTAGTGTAATACAGGCCATGCATCTGCTGCTCGATTTCTCCTTCTGCTAACATCAATCCGATATGCTGATTGGCGTTTTTTTCATCGCCGATCTGTCTGGGAATCAGGGAAATTCAACATGTTAAAGATCCTGACTCAGTGATTCTGACCATTTTTGCGGGTCGGAATCTGAAAATCGAGATTGTCCAACATTGGATTTCTCTGATCCCACTGCCCCGGCAGAAAGGGGAATTGCCCCAATACAGCCTAGATGTATGAGACCCATTAGATACACATTTGTGTACTACGAATGCACACTAAAAAGGAGCATACATACATCCATATATAGCTTTTGCTTATTGTTGACTCTGTCTCTTTATATTGAGTTAAATCAAGTAAGTGTAGGCTGAGTACATATTCAACTAGTCCTGGGATAAGTCGCATGGCTTTTTGTCCCGAGTCCCTGCAAACAGCCAGAGACAGCCACTAATGCTGTTTTCAGCTTGCACATCTGTCACGGGGCTGCTCACGAGTTGCTTGTGGGTCTCTAATAATAACTTTAAAGTAGGGGTGAGCGGGTTCGGATTTCTGAAATCCGAACCCCCCCGAGCCCCCCCGATCCGAGTCCGATCCGAGTCAGGCTCGACTTTTCCCGTCTGACTCGGATCTGAAATCGAGGCAAAATGTCATCATCCCGCCTTCCGAGTCTCGCGGGTTTTGGATCCTATATAAGGTACCTGCGTCGGCGCCATTTTCTCACTCGGCTGTGGACAGTGAAGAGGGAGGGTGGGAGTTAGGGCTGTGTAGTGTAGTGTAGTGCTGCTGTTGTCCACTACTTCAAAGTCCATAGGGGCTGGCTGTGTTGTGCTGTGCTGCTGTTGTTAATAGGGGCTGTGTCCACTACTTCAAAGTCCATAGGGGCTGGCTGGACTGTGTTGTGCAGTCAGTTCTCCATAGGGGCTGTGTCCACTCCAAAGTCCTGTGCAGTGTCCCAGTCCTAAAGGGGTGCTGTAGTGTTGTCCAGGGGGTGCTCTGTCCATCAGGGGTGCTCCCCCCAAGTGCTAAAAAAATAATATATTTTCTGTGTTTGTGAATTGTGTGCGCAGTAGCCGCACGTGCATCAACAAAGTAGTGCCAAGCGTGCGCCTGTGTCATAAGTAAAGGGCCGGCTGGCTTGACCGTTAAGGGTGCTGTAACCCCCGAAAGTACACTCCAGTCCAAACCAAAAAAAAAATTATTTTCTGTGTTTGTGAATTGTGTGCGCAGTAGCCGCACGTGCATCAACAAAGTAGTGCCAAGCATGCGCCTGTGTCATAAGTAAAGGGCCGGCTGGCTTGACCGTTAAAGGGTGCTGTAACCCCCAAAGTACACTCCAGTCCAAACCAAAAAAAAAATTATTTTCTGTGTTTGTGAATTGTGTGCGCAGTAGCCGCACGTGCATCAACAAAGTAGTGCCAAGCGTGCGCCTGTGTCATAAGTAAAGGGCCGGCTGGCTTGACCGTTAAAGGGTGCTGTAACCCCCGAAAGTACACTCCAGTCCAAACCAAAAAAAAAATTATTTTCTGTGTTTGTGAATTGTGTGCGCAGTAGCCGCACGTGCATCAACAAAGTAGTGCCAAGCATGCGCCTGTGTCATAAGTAAAGGGCCGGCTGGCTTGACCGTTAAAGGGTGCTGTAACCCCCGAAAGTACACTCCAGTCCAAACCAAAAAAAAAATATTTTCTGTGTTTGTGAATTGTGTGCGCAGTAGCCGCACGTGCATCAACAAAGTAGTGCCAAGCGTGCGCCTGTGTCATAAGTAAAGGGCCGGCTGGCTTGACCGTTAAGGGTGCTGTAACCCCTGAAAGTACACTCCAGTCCAAACCAAAAAAAAAATTATTTTCTGTGTTTGTGAATTGTGTGCGCAGTAGCCGCACGTGCATCAACAAAGTAGTGCCAAGCGTGCGCCTGTGTCATAAGTAAAGGGCCGGCTGGCTTGACCGTTAAGGGTGCTGTAACCCCCGAAAGTACACTCCAGTCCAAACCAAAAAAAAAATTATTTTCTGTGTTTGTGAATTGTGTGCGCAGTAGCCGCACGTGCATCAACAAAGTAGTGCCAAGCGTGCGCCTGTGTCATAAGTAAAGGGCCGGCTGGCTTGACCGTTAAGGGTGCTGTAACCCCTGAAAGTACACTCCAGTCCAAACCAAAAAAAAAATATTTTCTGTGTTTGTGAATTGTGTGCGCAGTAGCCGCACGTGCATCAACAAAGTAGTGCCAAGCGTGCGCCTGTGTCATAAGTAAAGGGCCGGCTGGCTTGACCGTTAAGGGTGCTGTAACCCCTGAAAGTACACTCCAGTCCAAACCAAAAAAAAAATTATTTTCTGTGTTTGTGAATTGTGTGCGCAGTAGCCGCACGTGCATCAACAAAGTAGTGCCAAGCGTGCGCCTGTGTCATAAGTAAAGGGCCGGCTGGCTTGACCGTTAAAGGGTGCTGTAACCCCCAAAGTACACTCCAGTCCAAACCAAAAAAAAAAATATTTTCTGTGTTTGTGAATTGTGTGCGCAGTAGCCGCACGTGCATCAACAAAGTAGTGCCAAGCGTGCGCCTGTGTCATAAGTAAAGGGCCGGCTGGCTTGACCGTTAAAGGGTGCTGTAACCCCCGAAAGTACACTCCAGTCCAAACCAAAAAAAAAATTATTTTCTGTTTTTGTGAATTGTGTGCGCAGTAGCCGCACGTGCATCAACAAAGTAGTGCCAAGCGTGCGCCTGTGTCATAAGTAAAGGGCCGGCTGGCTTGACCGTTAAAGGGTGCAGTAACCCCCGAAAGTACACTCCAGTCCAAACCAAAAAAAAAATTATTTTCTGTGTTTGTGAATTGTGTGCGCAGTAGCCGCACGTGCATCAACAAAGTAGTGCCAAGCGTGCGCCTGTGTCATAAGTAAAGGGCCGGCTGGCTTGACCGTTAAAGGGTGCTGTAACCCCCGAAAGTACACTCCAGTCCAAACCAAAAAAAAATTATTTTCTGTGTTTGTGAATTGTGTGCGCAGTAGCCGCACGTGCATCAACAAAGTAGTGCCAAGCGTGCGCCTGTGTCATAAGTAAAGGGCCGGCTGGCTTGACCGTTAAAGGGTGCTGTAACCCCCGAAAGTACACTCCAGTCCAAACCAAAAAAAAATTATTTTCTGTGTTTGTGAATTGTGTGCGCAGTAGCCGCACGTGCATCAACAAAGTAGTGCCAAGCGTGCGCCTGTGTCATAAGTAAAGGGCCAGCTGGCTTGACCGTTAAAGGGTGCTGTAACCCCCGAAAGTACACTCCAGTCCAAACCAAAAAAAAAATTATTTTCTGTGTTTGTGAATTGTGTGCGCAGTAGCCGCACGTGCATCAACAAAGTAGTGCCAAGCGTGCGCCTGTGTCATAAGTAAAGGGCCGGCTGGCTTGACCGTTAAAGGGTGCTGTAACCCCCAAAGTACACTCCAGTCCAAACCAAAAAAAATTATATTTTCTGTATTTGTGACTTGTGTGCACAGTGGCTGCACGTGCATCAACAAAGGAGCAGCGCCAAGCGTGCGCCTGTGTCCCATAAGTAAAGAGCCGGCTGGCTCATTTCTTAAAGGGTGGTGTAACCCACAAAGTGCACTACTCTCCAGCAAAAATAAAAAAATATTTTCTGTGTTTGTGTGCGCTTTAGCCGCACGTATATATCAATATAACATAAATGGAGGACCAAACTTTCTCCGATAAAAATAAAATAGGGAAAGATCAAGAACCACTTCCTCCTAGTGCTGTTGCTGCTGCTGGGAGTTGTTCATCATCCCAGAGAGGAAGTAGGAACATCACTACTTTTACTAAACAATTGACCCTCCAACAGTCCCTAGCGATGAGGATGAAGTAAGACAGCAGTCATCCTGAAGCAAAACGTATAACTGAGGCCTTGACTGCTATGTTGGTGTTAGACGTGCGTCCGGTATCCGCCATTAGTGCAGTGGGATTTAGACAATTGATGGAGGTAGTGTGTCCCCGGTTCCAAATCCCATCTATATTCCACCTGCATCCTCAAAGCAGCAGCGACAAGCGTGCATCTGTCTGTTAAAGGGTGGTGACACCCTCAAAGTGTGCTACACAAGCAATAAAAATATTCTTCTTTTTTTTTCTGTCTTTGTGAATTGTGTGGGCTGTAGCTGCACTTGCATCCTCAAAGCAGCAGCGACAAGCATGCGTCTGTCTGTTAAAGGGTGGTGACACCCTCAAAGTGTGCTACACAAACAATAAATATATTCTTCTTCTTTTTTGTGTCCTTGTGAATTGTGTGGGCTGTAGCTGCACTTGCATCCTCAAAGCAGCAGCGACAAGCGTGCGTCTGTCTGTTAAAGGGTGGTGTAACCCTCAAAGTGCGCTCCACAAACAATAAAAATATTCTTCTTTTTTTTTCTGTCTTTGTGAATTGTGTGGGCTGTAGCCGCACTTGCATCCTCAAAGCAGCAGCGACAAGCGTGCGTCTGTCTGTTAAAGGATTACATCGGTGACAGCATCCAAGTAGGCATGTCAGACCTGTACTGGCAGGAAAAAGAAGCAATTTGAAGGTCCCTGTACAAACTGGCTCTATTTTACCTGAGTTGCCCCCCCTCCAGTGTGTACTCCGAAAGAGTGTTTAATGCAGCCGGGAACCTTGTCAGCGAAAGGCGTAGGAGGTTGCTTCCACAAAATGTGGAGAAGATGATGTTCATAAAATGAATTATCAACTCTTCCAGGGAGACCAGCCTCCAGAACGTACAGAGGGACCTGTGGTTGTGGATTCCAGCGGGGATGAATTAATACTCTGTGAGGATGAGGATGTACACAACACTGAAGAGGGTGAGGAATCGGTGGATGAGGACGACATCTTGCCTCCGTAGAGCCAGTTTGTGCAGGGACAGATTAATTGCCAGCTTGTTTTGTGGGGGCCCAAACGAACCAATCATTTCAGCCACAGTCGTGTGGCAGACCCTGGCGCTGTAATGTTTGGTTTGTTAAAGTGTGCATGTCCTGTTTATTCAACATAAGGGTGGGTGGGAGGGCCCAAGGACAATTCCATCTTGCACCTCTTTTTTTTCTTTGCATTATGTATAGTTTGGGGCCTAGTTTTTCAAACAGCCATCCTGTCTGCCACTGCAGTGCCACTCCTAGATGGACCACGTGTTTGTGCCGCCCACTCGTATCTCTTAGCATAGTCATCCAGCTACCTCGGTGCAACCTTTTGGACATAAAAACACTATTGTGAGGTGTGAGGTGTTCAGAATAGACTGGAAATGAGTGGAAATTAAGGTTATTGAGGTTAATAATAGCATAGGAGCAGAAAAACCCACAAATTCTGTGATTTTAGCTGTTTTTATGCTTTTTTTCAAAAAAATACAGATCCAAAACACAAAACCCAGAACCCAAAACACGGAAGGGTGGTTTTGGCAAAACCAATCCAGATCCAAAACACGAAGAAAGATCCAGATCCAAAACCAAAACACAAAACACGAAAAGTGGCCGGTGCACACCCCTACTTTAAAGGTGGCCATCCACTAGAAGACAGGCAAAAGACTGCACAATTACGACATTGTAATCGTGCAGTCGTTTGTCAGTCTGTGATGTGCCTACACTGAACTAGCAGTCGTTCAGTGTACGCACAATCAGGGCCGGCCCCAGCTCTACTAGCACCCTGTGCGAGAATTTGTGGAGCGCCCCCTTCCCCACACAGAGTGAAACTACCCCCCCACACACACACTCCCCAGTAACAAAAAACATATTGCCCCCCCCAGGAAATGATAAGCAAAAATAGACGGCACTCTAGAACAGTTGCAGTAAACAAAGCGTGTTTTTTTGTGCAAGTCAGCAACATTTCAAGCACAATTGGCCCTTCCCAAGTTGTAACAGCTTGAGAAAGGTTCAATTGTGCAAGAAAAATTGCTGACTTGCACAATAAACATGCTTTGTTTACTGCAACTGTTCTAGAGTGCCGTCTATTATTTGCTCTCTATATTACATTGGGCTTGACACCAGGACCTTCATTTTTATGATTTATTTTGAATGCCTATATCAAACAAGTTGCAATTTAGTATATACATCCAAATATTTGTCAGTACATGATTGTTACCCATAATCAGGTAAAGCATATAATATACCTACAAAGCAAAATACATACAATAACTCACGTAGGGTTGCGATCCGTGCTGAATCAGGCCCACTCTTCCCTGATGATGGGGGTGCATTGGTTATACTAACTATGCATTGGGTATACTAACCCGAGGAGGACATCACAGTAAGCTACATTGCTAATGAAGGAGAGTTCCGGGCTATATGATTGTGTGTAATATACAGTGTGTGTATATACTGTATATATAAATTCATAGCACAAAAGAATGTCAGTAGTGTTATGTCAAGAAAGATGTTAATACAGGTGGAGTCTCCCATATCCAAATATTCCGAAATACAGAATATTTTTAGCATGACTGACATATTGAAACCTTTGCTTTTTGATGATTCAATGTACACAAACTGTGTTTAAGGCACAAAATTATTAAAACTATTGTATAAAATTTCCTTCAGGCTGTGTATATAAGGTATATGTGAAACATAAATGAATTTCATGTATGTACACAAAATTTCTTTGAGCCACAAAATTATTGAAAACATTGTATAAAATGACCTGCAGACTGTGGGCCTGATTCAGACCCGGACGCTATTTGCAGCCGCTCGCTGGCTAAAAGGGGCCGGCTATTTAAATCATGTGCTCGCACTGCGTCGCGTAAAGCCGCCCACTAAGTAATAGCGAGCGGCCGCACTATGCGCTCGCACCTGTATAAAGACGAGCCTTTGCCACTCGCAACACACGTCATCTCCGGTAGTTGTAGGATTAATTGGGAACATCGAGAGCCATCGGAGCTGCTCACAGCGCTTGTGGTAGCCTTTTCGGATTTTCTTGACCATCGCGACCATCATCATGGCCACTCGCTATAGCTGTGGGTGGTCACCCACAGCTATGTGAGCGGCCAGGAGGCCGTTCTTAAAAATAAAAAAATAAAAAGACCGGCCCTGATTCAGAGCAAGCGCTCTGTCAGAGCGACCGGCTCTGAATCAGGACCTCTGTTCAGGAAATGGGGGCATTGGCGCTGACTTTACACTGACTTGTTTTCCTGATATGCTAGCTTCTATTATCTCTGATGTACCTGAAAATGATAAAGTAAATCATTCATCATTTCAAAAATACTACACTAAGGCGCTTGTTAATATTTCCCTACATCAGCTGCTACGTGGCATTACTACACCACCACATACACAACACCCCCTCACCCCAAGCTATAATTAATATGCATCCTATAACTTAATACACCCCCATACCACATAACGTCAATCCACTCAGGTGACATTAATACACCCCACCCCTCAAATAACATTAATAAAAAAAACACCCTCACATAATTCACCCCACCCTCAGATAACATCAATACACCCCCAAACCACATAATAATAAACCCAGCACTCCTCAATAACATTAATAAACCCCCACCCACCCCACATAATATAATACACCCCCCACATATAATAATACACTCCAAGCTGAACGCCACCCCACACCACCGTCCATTGCGTCCCCCCCTCCTCAGTTACATACACATTCTCTAAAAGACTGTTGACACTTCCTGGCTGGCCCTTCTCCAGCCACTTAGCTGTCAGTCAGAAGTTGACTAGTAGCAGTCAGACACTGCAGCTTGGCTGAGGCTAGTACTACTCACCGGAGATGGTCGGTCTGTCTGTCCTCTATCCACAGTCCTGCACAGGCGCAGATGCTGCGGGCCGCACTTTGCCGCTGCTATCAGATGTAGTAACCGCTCCTGCCATAGCCCGAGTGGAGTCAGAGACGGCACCGTCAGGGATGGTGTGTGATGTCACACGCTGTCTCTAAAGGGGTCACGACACGCTCGGCACGCCCAGCGCTGCTCAATCCTGGCTCGCTGGCTGGCTGACAGTAGGTGGGTGGGTGTGTGCATAAGCTTGAAAGCGGGGCACCCAGCGGGGGCAGATGGAGCCGGCCAGCGGGGATTCAGACAGACAGTGACAGTTAAATCTTTAAAGGGCCAGTCAGAGAGGGAAAATGGTAGCAGGAGATCAGCGCGCCCACTCTGGCTGGCACCCATGCGCGGCTGCTCAGGTGGAACATGCCTAGAGCCGGTCCTGCGCACAATCAATCATCTGCACCTGAAACTGACATTATCGTCAGGTTGACCAGCATGTTACCACAATGATAGATGCCTAAAGGTTCGTACACACAGGTCGATTTTTTTGATGACTGAACGATAACGATGTCGTTATCGTTCAGTCGTTCAAAAGAACGTTCAGTTTTAGGGCCAAAACGATGAACGGCAACTACCAATGCACGCTCCCGTTTGTAGTTGGTAGTTGCCGTTCATCGTCTGAACCTCCTGTCCAACCTGACGTTAATGTTAGGTTGAACATGTTCGGGGAAGAGGGAGGAAGCCCGGCACTGAACAAAATCGTTATTGATTTCATTCAGTGTTGTGCTCAGTATTGTTAACAACACTGAGCGCACTCCTTCCGGGGACACACAGGACGATTTCGTTCAGGGAGAAAATTGTCTCATGTGTACGCACTTTAAAAAAACAATTTCTTAAACAATATGCAAATGATTTTCAAACGATTATTGAACAATTATCAAACGATGGAACGAGATCGATATCGTTATCGTTAAATCGCTCATTTTAATCGTCAAGTGGATAGGCACCATAACTCTGTAAAAAGTAGACCAATTTGCCATAAGTTATTTGAAAGATGGTGATTTTAAAAAGTAAAAACTTATTGGGCATAACTGACATGCTGTGATTTGAGCATCACCAACCCTATTTGAGCATGGGCTAACATTAGGTGAAATGTTAGTAGGAGATAGCTGTAGGAGACATGAATGTGAATTTGTACTGGTGAGATCTAAAGTATCATGGATTTTGTTAATATCTCTATTGTCATGTTCATGTATGTACAGTCTGTGTGCGTGGTGTGTGCCTATGACTGTTATTAGTGTCTCTATTTCTCCTTTCTGTGCTTTGTGTCAGGATGGAGAGCACTGGATGAGCATAGGGATAGAGAGGAGGAAGAGCAGGTTGGGGGCCCCAACAGGTAGAGGAGGGGAATAAAGATGAGGTTGCGGAAAAAAGGAGCTAGCCTGCCCCCGGGGTAAAAACAAATGGCTGCAATGTGAAGTTAATTTATGAAGAAAATAGTGCCTTGAACCCCAGTAATATAACAGTACAGTATATGAGCACCTGGGCAGCCTGATTGGCAAGACTTCAAAAAATGGGCATAAAAATTGGGCACGGTGACAAAATAACTGATACTGTGGGGTCCTTCTACATCTAAGGCGGAATGTGCACACCACAAACATTACTTCACAGCAAGCATGCTTTTATCATCTTATATTCTTTTAACATTATTATAATGTTTTTGTTAAATAAAAAATAGGCAGAATTACACTGTAAGTGTAAAGAATCAACATAATATAGAATGATCCTCCTAACTATTCTATGGGCCAAATGTAATAGGGTGAGAGTTTAGAAAATGTTTTAGCAGTAAACTCTCACATTGGTTGAGTTTTATCTTCAAAATGGGAAAACATCTGAATGAGATTTTTAAATCGTGAGAGTTTTTTAAATCTAAAAAAACATGCAAGTTCGCTCTGTTATTTTGTTTTTGGACTCTATTACATTAGCAAAGTTTAAAAAGTGTCAGAAACTCTCACTTTTCTAATTACATTTGGCCCCATATTGGTTGCTATTGGAAAATTCTCCACTTGTCCAAGTCTCCACTCATTACAATGTTTGATACATCTCCCCCTATGTACTGATCTTAACACTCATAATAAAGGTGATTCATTTAATTCACTGTACAGTAAGTGTGCCAGAATACAGATGCAAAATCAGAGGTTATTACATCCCGACCTAGGTCTCTATTATCACTTCTGATACTAGGTAATCAATGAGAGCAGCAGGGGGCAACCAGTCATAAATTAGCTAGGTTCCTTAAGCTGGCCATACACTAGACCAACTTAGATCCAACCAGCCAACTAGTTGATTGGTTGGAATGAAAATCTGGTAAGGTATGAAAGCAAATGACAATCAGCAATTTGCTCCCAAATGTGGGAAAATGGAAAAAACTGTTGTTTGAACAAATTGTTTAGATCAAACATTTAACAAGCTTGTCTGACAACCATTTTCATCTGTTTTCTGGCATTTAGGAGCAAATTGCTGATCATCATTTACTCCCATACGTTACCAGATTTTCATTCCAACCAGACTAGTTGGATGAAAGTTGGTCTAGTGTGTGGCCAGCTTTACCCTCCAACATGACTCGTTCCAGCAGTACAAAATCCTCTGCTTCTGGACTTCCCACCTAATGTATGATTGCCGTCACCTGTGTTGAACTAGTTCATTGATGAGACAGGTGTTTCAAACCAGGTGGCTGCAATCATAAATTAGGTGGGAAGTCCAGCAGCAAAGCATTTTGTACCTGCTTGAACGGGTCATGTTGGAGGGTCTGAGGTACTAGTGGTGGTGGAGGAGTACTGATGAGATGTGACGTGACAATGCAAGGAAGATAAGTAGCTGATCACTGCATTTCTGTTCACATGTACTAAATAATCACACAATGACACTTTTATTACATCCTGAATAACTTTGGAACTGTCCTGCAGGGGATAATGTAACACATTGTTGTATCCAGGTTTTGCTGGCCGACTTATAGGAATGTAAAACAAGTAACTGCAAATATGAAAACAAAAGTATAGAGGTTCTCCTAGACAAGTGTACAGTCTTGTCCTGTGCTTAGGCTATTTTATCTGTAATTTTGATAACTGAAGAATGAATTTGTTACAATGACAAAGTTTCAATATGTATATGAAACTGATACTTAAAATGCAAAGTCTCACTCAGCCAATAATGGAAAGCCCAGATTTAGTGAATTATTAAATGTCTCCGGGAAAAACCTCTATTGATCTTTAGAAAAGAATATAGTGCACTTGTTACTTGTCAAAAAAAAAGGTCATTCTTGGAAACAGAAAAGGAAAAATGAGCAAATAAAGACAAAAGAATAAATTTTCATTCTTTGAGCCACTTGCGCAATATATTAATTATACACTTAAACTACTTACTGGGAAATAGATGTATCATGAGATCCAATGATAACCAATCAAGTGTAATGCTGCATTGCCATGTTTTTAAATACAGAGTAAAAAGTGATAAGACAGTGATAAGGTGCCAGCCAATCAGCTCCCAACTGTCATCTCACAGGCTGTGTTTGAAAAAGTTGGGAGCTGATTGGCTGGCACCTTGTCATCTTTGCTTATCGCTTTTCACTCTGTCTCCTAACACTGCTTAGTAAATAGACCCCTATGTATTTATTTGACACTAGCACTTACCATTTTTTTCTGGGGGTTTTTTGTGTCACTTTTCTAGTTTTGAGGGTTTTTGATGTGATACTTATGGGCTGTGCCTCAAATCAACTCATTAGATGCTCATTCATTTTTTTAGAGAGGGCTCAAGATCCAGGTGCCAGAGAGAAGCTTCTACTGAATTAGAAAGGAGATTGCAGGGCCTTGACATGAAAGTGGGTCCCTTATGGCTCCAGGGGCAAGGGCGTAAAGAGACTCCTCTAGCCTCCATGAAGGGGGGCCTGAATACCCTTGGTCCTCATGGGACTTTTGGTAACATTGCAACTGCCCTGCCTTTTGGAACCAAGTCAAGAACACAATAGTTGCTTCCCCTGAAGCAGTTATTTCCATAAATAGAAGCAGCCACAGTTCAGTTATTATCGAAAAAGAACACAGACTGAAACTACTTCCTATAGTGACCACTTACAGTTACCACTTTTAATAGTAACGGGGTTATATCCTGTCTTCCATTGTGGTGGAGATATTTCCTCCCATCTGGTGCATAGGGTTTTTTTTGTCATGTCCTTCAATGTCACTAATGACCTTAATTTCTCCACTGCTACTGTCAATGCAATCCTTCCCCTCTATTTTCTTATGCACCCAATATCTCCCATAAGGCATATTTCTTTAAGACCTGGAGTGTCTTATCTGACCTCTTGCTTTATTGTCACGGCAATAGTGCTATAACTCCTTGCCTCCCTGTCCACCTGTTGCTCAGCTTCTCCTTCTTCTGCAGTGCCCTGTGACACCTTCCCCACCTTGTCACTCATCACTCATGCTACCTATGCTGGAATGCTAGGTGGCATTGGCAGATGCACTTCTTGCTCCATAAGAGTCTGCCAGCTGCAATGACATCTCAGCAAAGAACAGCAAGAAGACAACTATGTACAGTAATAGCAGAACTCTATATTGAAGCAGTCCTGCCACTATCAGCTGACAAGCCTGATGTTCTAGAGAGGAATGGGATGGTAGAAGGTCATGAATTAAGTAAGGGGACATTGGGTAGGTGAGATATGGACATTTGGTTTAAATTAAAGATGAGCGGGTCCGGTTCTCAGAAAACCGGACCCACACAAATTTCCAGATCTGAGACGAGAACCGAGCTCGGCTTGGGGTTTCTCGCCTGACTCGGATCTCAAAACGAGGCAAAACGTCATCATCCTGCTGTCGGATTCTTGTGGGTTTTGAATTCTATAAGGGTCCCGGTGAAGGCGCCATTTTCACTCCGGGTGTGGATGCTGAACTGAACAGACGAGTTGCTGTCACTGTCTGTGTCAATGTGTTGTCCAACTTGTCCTGTTGGGGTCTGGGGCTGAAGGCTGCTGTATTGTCCATAAATGGGCTGGGGCTGCAGTATATAAAGGGGGGGCTTCAGTGGGTGCTGCAGTTGCTGTGTCACTTGTCCTGTCAATCAAGGGGCTGCTGCTGTGTTGTCCTGTCCATCAAGGGGCTAGGGCTGCAGTCCATAAAGTGGTGCTGTGTTGTCCAGGGTGGTGCTCTGTCAATCAGGAGTGCTCTTCCCCAGTGTAAAAAAAAAATAGGACTTTTTTTGTGTGTGTGTGTGCGTTAGCAACTGAGCTGCGTTCTTATTGTTTGGTGACACTGCCGGCCAGACCGCAGTTTATAGTCTACGTATTTATGACTCAGTACTGCAGGTGGTCTGTCCGTGCTTTGTTGTCCATAAAGAAGGGGTACTGTCTGTATTGTTTGGTGTCACTGCCCAGTGGCAAACACGGGATTTCTAAAGGGGGTTTCCAAATGCTTGATTTTAGAGTGTGGCCAGTCCATGAAGAGGACATAAGCACTTATCCAGCTTTAATATGCATCATAGAAAGTGTATTGTGTGTCATAATTCTAGCATATACAGGGCCAGCGATCACAGTAAGCCATTAAGTGCGGAAGTAGGGCCATCCTGCCTGAGCTGAATGTATGTATTTCAGATGTGGGCTCCATTGCAGAGCATTGGAGCAAGTTTTGGAGTCTGGGGGAGCAGCAGAAGAACCTAGCACAGCTCTGAACATATATGTACATATTGGTCTCCTTATGCATTGGATAGTGTAATATTATACAGTATTAATAATTATCCCCATTGATGGTCTATAGCTGTGCATGTTTTCCAGATCTCCTAGTTGGTGCACAGGTATATTTAGTGCTGGCTGACATATGTTAAAAGATTCACAGGTGGTGCTAATTATGTCATTTGAGATACTGAGAAAAACATCAGCACTAGTAAAATTTTATTATATTATGTTTCCTTTGTGGTCATGGTGTAGGCTGGGAAGGGGGGTTTCGAGGCAACCGAAAAATCCCCCTGCGTTTGCCTATGTGGCCAGACCGCAGTTTTTCTTCCACGTATTTGTGACACTGCAGGTGATCTGTCTGCACTCAGCAGGGGTGCTTTTTTGTCCATAAAGAATGGTTGCTGTCTGTGTTATTCATCAAGGGGCTGCTGCCTCATTCAGGGGTGCTCTTCCCCAGTGTAAAAAAAATAAAAGTGCTTTCTGTTTTGTGTTGTTCACGTGAGCAACTTAGCTGTGCTGTTATTGTTTGGTAACACTGCCGGCAAGCCCGTAGTTTATAGTCCATGTATTTGTGACTCTGCACTGCAGATGGTCTGTCTGCACTCACTTGGGGTGCTTTGTTGTCCATAAAGAAGGGGTGCTGTCTGTGTTGCTCATCAAGGGGCTGCTGCCTCATTCAGGGGTGCTCTTCCCCAGTGATAAAAAAAATATTGTTCGGTGACACTGCCAGTCAGACCACAGTGTACGTTTGTTGATATGGAGGACGATCAAATGAGAGGAGAGCAGGAACCACATACCAGTCTTGCAGCTGCTGCCAGCAGTCATGATGATGATGCAAGGCCGTCAACGTCATCTACGAAGGCCGATGCCCAAGGGCTTAAGTCAGGGCATTTAAAATCAAACAAGTAATGTTTTACAGTGTTAAAGAAATAAAATTAAAAGCTAAGTTATAAATTGTCAATATGCCATATACTACACGAAGTGGCAAGGAAATGATAAGGTCTTGGCCTTTATTTATGACTGGTGGTTCTGCATCTTATGATGATGTAAGCCCTGCTCCCTGTAGAAGTGTCAACAACTTTAAAATCACTAAGGCACATGAACCAACTGTGTGCTCAGAAAAGTCACAGTTCCCCGAGGAGAGTCCAAGTGTGTCTGCGTTTGCCGTGTGTGAGCCTGACCTTTCCAATACTGTACTTGAAGAGGATCCTCCTTCCACCATTTGTGTGCCCTCTGCAAATGTGTGGATGAGCAGTACAAGTCAACATGCTGATGTAGAAATTGAGGATGCTTCTGTAGAATTGCACCAGGAGAATGATGAGGACGTTGATGCCGAGGATGTTGTTTGTGTAAATCAGGCAACAGTTGTTGCCCATGGTATGAAAAAGCCCATTGTCATGACAGGCCAAAAGACAAAAAAATCCACTTCTCATGTGTGTAATTACTTCCACCCAAATCCGGACAACAGTTGTAAAGCCATCTGTAATGTTTGCCAAGCAAGAGTGAGTAGAGGTAAAGTCCTTAACCATCTAGGAACCTCCTCCCTGCTATGTACTTGCAGTGCATTCATCAAATTCCAAAGTGTTTGCAAAATTTAGAAACTTTGGCTAAAAACATAACAATCAGTCCAGCGTCACCTAGCTGCTCCCTTCTCTCTGATGGATCCAAGCGTATGCAATCCCCACCACGAACACCGGCATCTACAACATCCTCAATAATGATTGGAAGTAGTTCTGCTGCATCCAATTTCATAAGCTTGACGGACTCCTCTCCTATACATGATTCCTCAGAAGGATCCTTGAATGCTACGCCTGTTACTGCTGCTACTGTGCGTGGATCTTCATCCCAGAAGGAGACCAGAAAGAAGACTACTTTTAGTAGTTTAACAATACAAATTGACTGTCAAACAATCCTTTGCAAGGGGGATAGCCCACTGAGTAGGTGTATTGCCTCCAACAGTGCATTCATCATTCAGATGCAGGCTACTATGTGTATCACCAGTTTCACTAAGAGGCATACCACTGAGAACTTCTTAGAAAAACTCAGGGAAATCATTGCAAAATGGCTTACCCCGCTTGGACTCTCCTCAGGATTTGTGAGTTCTGACAATGCCATCAATATTGTGAGAACATTACATCTGGGCGAATTTGAACATGTCCCATGTTTTGCTCAAACAATTAATTTGGTGGTGCAAATTTTTTTTATAAATGACAGGGTCATGCAGGAGATGCTCTCGGTGGCCCAAAAGATTTAGAGACCTTTTCGATATTCAGCAACTGCATGTCGAAGATTGCAGCACCAGCAAGTATTGCTGAATTTGCCCTGCCATTTAAAGAGGTGGTAACTAGGTGGAATTCTACCCTCTATATGCTTCAGCGGATGGAGGAGCAGCAAAAAGCCATCCAAGGCAACACAATGGCCTATGACATAGGGAAAGGAGAGGGAATGCACCTTTAGTCAAACGCAGTGGTGAATAATTTCCGTGTTGTACAAGGTTTTCAAACCCTTTGAACTTGCAACATGTGAAGTTAGTTCAGACACTGCCAGCTTGAGTCAGGTCATTCCCCTAATCAGACTTTTGCAAAAGAAGCTGGATAAACTGAAGGAGGAGCTGTAAATGGAGTGATTCCGCTAAGTATGTTGGACTTGTAGATCAAACCCTTCTTTCGCTTCACCAGGATCCAAGGGATGTCAATTTCTTGAAATTGGATCACTATATTTTGGTGAGCATACTTGATCCTAGGTTTAAGTCATACATTGTGTCTTTCTTTCCGACGGACATAAATCTGAAAACATGCAAAGAGCTGGTGGTGAAAAAATTGTCAGCTCAAGTGGAACGTGACACGGCAGCATCTCCTTCAGTTTCTACAGCTGTCAGAAAAAACTACATTTTCCTAAGAGACCCACTGCTGGTGGTGATGCAGATCAGCCAGCAAAATCTAATGACATCTGGTTGGATCTGAAAGAACTGCCTACAATGAGTGACATGTCTACCTTGACTTTGTCTGATACAGTCACCATTCAGAGAATGGTGAATGACTATTTTAGGGATAGCATCCAAATAAGCATGTTAGACAGTCCGTTTCACTACTGGCAGGAAAAAGAGGCAATTTGGAGTCCCTTACACAAACTGGCTTTGCTTTACTTAAGTTTCCCACCCTCCAATGTGTACTCTGAAAGAGTTCTCAGCGCAGCCGGGAACCTTGTCAGTGATCGGCGTAGGAGGTTACTTCCCCAAAATGTGGAAAAGATGATGTTCATCAAAACGATATACAAATTCCATGAGGAAGACCTTTACCAGCAATTAAGTAAAAAAAATACAGAAGCGTCTATAATGGTGGATTCCAGCGGGGACGAATTAATATTGTGTGAAGAAGAAGATGTACACACTGATGGGGATGATGTTGACGATATCTGATCTTACCTATGTTGTAAAGCCAGTTTGTGTATGGGATCATTGCCAACAATGTCCATTGGGCATTGGCAGCTTGTTTTGTGGGGGCCCAAACAAACCTATAATTTACCTGTGACTAAAGTAATTGGTTTGTTAAACTGTGAATGTCCTGTATCATAAATACAACATAAGAGTGGGTGGGAGGGCCCAAGGACAATTCCATCTTGCACCTCTTTTCTATGCATTATGTGCTGTTTGGGACACTGCTGTCTGACATTTTCACTTTTATAGTTTATGAATGTCCAGAAATTGTAATGGCCACACACAGCATCTCTTGTATGCCCCTTTCATTTAAAAAAAAAATTAATTCTGAACCACCAAGTTGATGGGGTGGACAAATATGAACAGCAGCACAGATCATCTTCCTGCCAGGATGTGTGCAATAAAGTGCAAATAGGTTTAATACAAAAATTTGTTGTGTATATTGGTCACATACATACATATACAGTGCATAAAGCAGGCTGAGGTAACCTGAAGCATGCCACCTGTTGTTGATAAATAACTTCCAGTAGGCCCAGGGCCGGATTATAGGCGGGGTGGTGGGGCGGTCTTCCAGGGGCCCCCACACATTGGGGGCCCCCACACTGCCAAAAACATTCCTGGCCACTCTGGCCCTCCATGGCCGACTCCCGATCACAGTCGGCAGCGTAAAGCACTGCACTGCAGTGACAGCACACTCCATCACATAGCGTGACAGCAGCAGATGGTAGAAGCTCCGCCCCCACACTGACATAATGCCATGATTCGCGGGTGTATTGGCAGGGGGTGGGGCCTATCACAGTGAAGTGCCTGCCCCCATTAGAAGCCTACCCTGCTGCCTGTTGCTGTAAATGGAGGTAAGGAAATATGTATGTGCCCCATAGCTCCTGACTGTCCATTCCTCCCTCCCCCTCTCTCTCTAACTCGCTCATGACTTCTCTCTCTAGCTTCATCCCTATCTATCTATCTATCTATCTATCTATCTATCTATCTATTTATCTATTCCATATCTATCAATCTATCTATTCCATATCTATCAATCTAACTCATATCTATCTATCTATCCATCTATCTATCTATCTCATATCTATATATCTCATATCTATCCATCTATCTATCTCATATATATCTATCTTGATCTCTATCCCCACTCCCTCTCTCTCCCCTCTCCCTCTCATGAACTGGCATGTACTAAAGAGGAAAATTAGGTAATACCCCCCGAAAATGCAGTTTTCGGGGTTTTACTGCATTCTTCATATGTACAAAGCACCGGAATGCTTCGTCCTAATGGGTAACGCCATATTCAGGTGGCGTTACCCCATAGAAGCTTATGGGCTTCTTATCGGGACGCTCCCCCTTGAGAGGGATCCAATCGGATCCCTGCCGTTACACCCTGCGGCCTTCTGCGCATGTGCATAAAGATGCCAGAGGAACTTCTGGCTGTTAAACCCAGAAGCTCATCTGTCCGGAGCCATCGCTAAAGACAGCTCTTATCGGAAGAACTGTCAATTGCAATATTCTAGGTACATATCGCTGTAATCAACTGCGGTATGTACCCAAAGTCAGCTTAATGTACCTATATCTCACTCCCTCCCCTAGCTCTGTCTGCCTCCCCCCCCTCTCTCTAAACCCCCCACTCAAAATCCTGCATTTGCTCCTATAAGTGTACTAGATCATGTACACTATACTGCTGGGAGTCAGTTCACAGCAGTGTTGCGGACATGAAGTAGTATACTGCGATCCTTGTAGGTCAGGGGAGAGTACGGATAACAAGGGGCATAGCAGTCATTGTGTGGGGCCGTAGTAATTTTATTGATGGGGCCCCCACAAGCCTTAATCCGGCCCTGAGTAGGCCCAGCAAGCATCACATATGCTGGGAGTTCTAGTTCAGCTGGATAACTACAGGCTGCTTACCTCTGATGTAAACAGCAATTCTTGGTCCCATTATCCCTAACAACCTCCCTGAGTACAAAGTAAACATCTGTTTACAGCAAGTTCTAGCAGCACCTCCACAAACAAGGCCATCTCATTTCTATTAGATTTATAAAATTAAAAAACCTCCTCCAGATCAAAGATGTCTTTTAGGAATTGAAGAACTTGATCCTATATTGATCATCCCTCATACATTTTTTTAAGAATCAAAACATTAAAATAAATAAATTAAAAACGAATCAGTCCTTCCGTCCTTTCCCTGTCTTCAGACCATAAACATATTCCAACTCTGTCGGGCCTCTGACCTAGTTAAGGAAAACATTCTTGGTTTTTAAACTTTCTAGGGGTTGTATAGTTTATTAAACTGCCATCCTGTCTACCAATGCAATGCCACTCTGTGCCATGTTGGAAGCTGACCTGCCACATGTTAGTGCCACCCACTGCTGTCGCTTAGCTTAGTCAGCCAGCTAGCTGGATGCAACCTTTTGACCTAAACTAGATTAAATCAATATTGTGAGCTGTGAGGTGGTCAAAATTGACTGGAAATGAATGGAAATAAATATTATTGAGGTTAATAATACTGTAGGAACAAAAACAGGCCCACATTAATTGATTTTAGCTGTTTTTATGATGAAAAAAAAAAAATACAGAACCAAAACCAAAACATGCAAGGGCGGTTTTGTCAAAACCAAATCCAGATCCACAACACGAGGAGCTAGAGAACCAAAAACAAAACACGGGGGTCGGCGCACATCCCTAGTTTAAATATTACATTTACAGGAACTACTGGTCATTTTTTTTATTCAATGTAAATACTAGTACTAAGTACAGGTTTACTTGCATGATCAGTCATAGCAGATAAGTATGGAAACACTTTAATGTACTGTAAATAGAGATGGACCATATACACAGCAGGAAGAAAGATCGTAGCGTAGCTGACAGTTTATTCTCAGGAACATGAAAATATATTATATTTCATTTCACAGGAGTTTAAGGTTACGTGGATTTGAAATCTCAATGTGCCATAGAAGTAAGATAAAGAAAGAATAGTAATTTGCAAGCTACAAAACAAAATGTAGCCATTGCAATTAAACTATTTTCAATTACAATCCGGACTTTCAGACTGTGACATGACCTAGTCTTAAAGCAGAAAAGTTTTAAAGGAAATAAATCATTGTTTTCCAGCCCAATTTAGTTATTTCTTGTTAATTTAGGCATCTTGGCCTCACCTCATTAAAGTTTCATTTATTGTTCATCTGTATCATTATTAAGGCAACGGCTAATAGATCTTCATTTATGGAAAACCTTCAAGGGCTTATGTGTCCATGTAAGCAGCACACAATGACCTTTTCTGTTATTTTTGGATTCCATATTAATCTTTGTACAGCATCTGCCTTTATCCCTCAGAATTGCAGAACACCCCGACCTTGGCAAATACAGAATTCAGAGCAATCTTATCCAACTGCCATTATAATCTTTTTTTTATTAGACTGCATTTAACCTAATGAAAATGACTTGCAGAATAATATTTATCCCTTGATATATATTGGTAAATAGTTTTGATCCTGGAGATTGCAATATCCACTTATCAGCTTATAAGGCTAGTGTCAGGTTGTGGCCTGGGATTGGCCATTACTCACCACAGCTCCAGCTTCCCCTGATCTCCGGGACGGTCAAACGTCAGGTGCAATGGTGATTAACGCGCTGAGGATTACTCCTAGGGCCCGCTAGGACTTTCTCAGGTTGCACTCTGTCTTGGTTCCTGTGGGTGCCATCATGGACACAGCCGTGACAGTCCATGTCACCTGACTACCTTTGTTCCATGGTAGCGTTGTTAGCTATCAGCTGATATGATCATCCAATGGACATCTACCTTAGGGCATTTAGTCGGGTTCTGTGCAACAGGAAGTTGACTGAGCAACTTTGCTACTTCACTGTTGGTTCGCTGTGGTTTAGTTCCAGGCTTTACGTTGGTCGGTGCTGAGTTTATTCGCAGTATCCTCCAGTGTGTCTTCTAGTGTTACCCACGTTCCGGTGCGTTACACAGCCGTGACAGTCCATGTCACCTGACTACCTTTGTTCCGTGGTAGCGTTGTTAGCTATCAGCTGATGTGATCATCCAATGGACATCTACCTTAGGGCATTTAGTCGGGCTCTGTGCAACAGGAAGTTGACTGAGCAACTTTGCTACTTCAGTGTTGGTTCTCTGTGGTTTAGTTCCAGGCTTTACGTTGGTCGGTGCTGAGTTTATTCGCAGTATCCTCCAGTGTGTCTTCTAGTGTTACCCACGTTCCGGGTGCGTTACATCATTTTTTTCTTTGTTCCAGTCTCTCCCTGCTTGTGGCTACTCTATACACCTCTCTGTAACAGAGACCAGTGCTTTGGACTAGAGCTGTATCTGCGTCTGGATCCCCAGTGCACTTGTAACATCTGCCTGCATCTGGATCCCCAGTGCACTTGTAACCTCCATCTGCATCTGGATCCCCAGTGCACCTAAACTGATATCTGGCTCCCCAGTGCATCTATTACTGATATCTGGATCCCCAGTGCATCTATTACTGATATCTACGTCTGGATCCCCAGTGCACTTGTTTGCTACCTGCAACTGTGACTCTCCCTGAGCATCAGAGCTATTATACTCTCCCAGCACCTCTCCTGTGTCTTCCTGTGTTTGTGTTTCTTTCCCACTAGTACCGGATACCTGACCAAAGGGCTGCGACCTGCTTGCCGGGTGCAGCTAAGCCCAAATCACAATTGGAAGGGTCACTCGCGAACACCTCCCAGTATGTTAGACTCCACGTCTTTGGTCAGGTCTCATCAACATCCAGTTTTAGTGGATGAGGAAGATTTGGATGAGGAAGTCCCCTGCAATCTCCATTTCCCAGGGCCCCGGCTCCAAGCCCCCGGCTGAGGATCCCGAGAAAGTAAGCGTGACAGCTTGTAATTAGTTGATTTGTGCACTATTTATTGAATGAAATAGACTGTAATATTAAAGCTGGAATAATCATCCATACTATCATTAGATCCGGGTCATCCCATTCTCATCTACACCTTAAAAATGCTTTTTAAAACAGAAACAGAAGGCATCAGTGCTGTTGTAGTCCGTAGCAGGACAGGTTATCCTAACATAGAGATGGAAGTGCACCTGTATGGTCTGTAGGTAACCCACACAATGCCAGTATAAAGAACAGCTGCACACTGGACTGCTTTCCCCTGGCCACAGTATACTGTATGTCAAATCAGAAAGCTGGTCATTATTATGTTTGCTTCACTGTCTTTGGAGGATAACCATCATGTTTTAGGAACTAAAGGGGAGCTGTATAAATCCTTGCCCATAGCAACCAATCGGCTTGTAGCTTTCATTTGATAGAATATACTTGATTCGTGATAGCTAGCAGCTGATTGATTGCTATGGGCAGCTGCTCCTCTATAGAAGGTTTGATACATGTGCTCTTGACTCTGTGCTCTCATCCATGGTGCAGTGGCGTAACTATATATTTTGCTCCTCCCTGCCAAAAAAATACTGCTGCCCCCCAAAAAAACCACAACGCAGACGTTTTTCCGTGCACTCCCGAAAAAGATGTGTGGTTTCATGATACAGTAATTACACATCATGCCACACTAAGTAATGCCCCTTATAACAAATTATGACACACCGACACCATAATGCCCTTATGACACTCCGTAATGCCCCTATAACACATTATGCCACACAAAGTAATACCCCACATTATGCCATACTGTAATGCCCATTACATCCCACCCTAAAAGATCTCTCACCAGACCTCTTCTCCACTCCTGCCAGTGTGTCACCACAGCTCAAGACCAGATTATTCAGAACATAGGTTATAACCTGTAAACTCTGCATGTATCAGGTTAGTGCCCATTATGCAGTGCTTCCTGTAGTAGTGCTCCTTATGCAGTGCCTCCTGTAGTAGTGCCCCTTATGCAGTGCCTTCTGTAGTAGTGCCCCTTATGCAGTGCCTCCTGTAGTAGTGCCCCTTATGCAGTGCCTCCTGTAGTAGTGCCCCTTATGCAGTGCCTCCTGTAGTAGTTCCCCTTATGCAGTGCCTCCTGTAGTTGTGCACCTTATGCAGTGCTTTCTGTAGTAGTGCCCCTTATGCAGTGCCTCCTGTAGTTGTGCACCTTATGCAGTGCTTTCTGTAGTAGTGCTCATTATGCAGTATCCCCTATAGTAATGCCCCCTGTAGTTGTGCTCTTTATGCAGTGAACCCTAAAGTAATGCTCCCTATGCAGTGCACCTAGTATTAGTTCCCCCTCCCAGTGCAGAACATCCCCCAGTGGGCCCCCAACATCCCTGTGCAGTACTTACCTTACCATGCTGGGTACCGCTGGCTCCACACAATCAGGGTTACCGCTACCACTGACTGGATATAACTAGATCCAGCAGGCATGCAGGCTCCTCACATCGTGGGTGACGTCATGACGTCACCTGTGCACTGCATCACTGGCAGTGCCGGCCTCTGTAGTGATCATCGGCTTCTTTAGCCTCTGATCACTTCAGAGGCCAGTGTTCACAGGGCCTGATTCAGAAAGGAACACACGGATTCAGACGCACGCAATTGGCCAATGTTCACATTCTGCGCATGCATCTGGGTCACGGTGCACATGCGCGTACCACTCACTGCATCCGCAAAAGCAAATGCAGTGAATACGCAGACCCAGGGAAAAGTGATTGACAGGAAGTGCCGTTTGTGGGTGGATACAGGGAGTGGTCGGTCGAACGCAGGCGTGCCAGTGCGTTCGCACACTGTTACAGGGTCATGCATAAATTAGCCACTGAGATGTCGGACACAGACTGGCGTCCTTCTGCGTGTAGGAAGTCTCACAACTCCTGCGGCATGGTCAGGTCTACCTTTAGTCTGCGTGCTGCTCCGATGTTACTCGATGTCCCCGATGTTTTATCAGCCTTGTGCATCAGTATAGATGTTAGTGGACAGTAAAGGGGGTGGCATTATGTAGTGCTGAGCGTCTGCATCTTTGTGCTGCGATTGCCGTGTGTATGCATTCATTAGCATATTCTCGCAACTGCCGGGTGCGTGCGTCTGCATCCGTGTGTTCCTTGCTGAATCAGGCCCACAGTTGCTGTAGGCAAGTTGGTTGCGATCTACTGGAGCTACCGGTAGAATGAGATCAATGTTTTGCAATGGTGTAGCAACAGCCCCCGCACCCCTCCTTAATCTGGCCCTCTGTGCCCCCAAGCCACCGTGGGGGTCTGCGGGAGCTATTGTTATGCCACTGCCATGGTGGTCTATTAAGTGTTGGATACCTAAGTCTAGCAGAGTTGCTGATAGTCACTTATTTGTTCTTAAGACACACTTGCACGATATTGGTCAGATTTGCCTGATTTGGTCAAATCAGAATGGCAAATTGGGCATATCGTGCAGGGTGTATACCCAACTGCACACTCCTGCGGGATGCAAGTGATATCGTGTAATCGGCCATGCTGCACAGCCAATCACATGATATCACATATGGTGCAGTGCATATTAATGAAGGACAGAACGATACATCATTCCGTTGTTCATTAAAGCTTCTTAATGTGTACCGGTAATCTTCAATGGTCCGGGTGAAGGTAAATCTCCCCTACCATCGACAAGATTGCTGGTCATACAAGTGTGTAATCGGCCTAAGGGATAGATGTACTAAGCCTTGGAGAGAGATAAATGTAACCACCTTTTGGTGGTAGTTATCTTTGTTCTATATAAGATAAATGGAACTTAATGTTGTAAATAAATAATTATTTATTTATGTATAGATGTATTTTAGTGTTAATGCAGTATTAATAACCAGGGTAGTGCGACCTGTGCCACTGCACAGATCACCGCGGGGCAGGGGGGCGCTGTTCGAGCCTTTATATTTTCTGTTTATAATCATTCTCACTTGTAGCTTCCTCTTATGATATCCCCAGCATCTCCTGGCCTTCCCATCTTTTCCCTGGCCCTTCCCCATGAGGCCATGCCCCTTTTTCAGGTGCGTTTTGTCTCCATTTGAAAAATAGGGGGGCGCCAATGCTCTTTCTGGCACAGGGCACCAAAAATGTCTAGTTATGGCTCTGTTAATAACTGATAGGGGCACTATACAGTATATGTAACACTATGGGGTCTATTTACTAAGCAGTGTTAGGAGACAGAGTGAAAAGTGATAAGGTGCCAGCCAATCAATTCCCCACTGTCATCTCACAGTCTGTATATTAAAAATGACAGTTGGGAGCTGATTGGCTGGCACCTTATCACTTTCTTATCACTTATCACTCTGTCTCCTAACACGGCTTAGTAAATAGACCCCTTTATATGTAACCGACAGCAGATGTCAGGCTTCTACAGTTTTCCAGGAGCCTCACACGCTGGGGTTTAGGCAGCAGTGAGGGGATTAATGTGTGAGTGTTCATTTAGGTGGCTAGTTATGGGCTGATATGAAGGTTTCCATGGCAACCCAAGAGGATCTGTAAATTGCACTGGGGCAAGGAGAGTTGGCAGTTGATCTTGAGTAATGACTGGACAGGTAGATTCCAGTCAGAGCCCCTACATGTGGTGAGGGGAAGGAGTGAGTGCTGCCTGAGGTGACGGGAGTGTGAGGTAGGAGATAGTACCTTTCTGAGCAGCGCACTCAGGTCCTGATTCAGAGATGGGCACAATGGCAATTTTTACACAGTGAGTGATTGTTTGCCATTGCGCATGCGTATAAACTGCAATGCACACGCGCTGCTATTGTCTTGCAATTCTGCTTGCCGTTTGGGGGCGGCCCCACTGATATTAACAATGATGTCAGTGTGGAGCTTCCTGCTCGATCAGAGCAGGAAGCTCCCTGGGGCTTGTGCTTGCGAGACCCAACCTTAGGGTCTCATCGCAAGCCCCGATGGTCGCTATGGTCTTGACCATCGCGACCATCACCCTGGTCAGTCGCTAAGGTGTGGGTGGTAACCCACAGCTTAGCTAGCGACCAGAGGCCGCACTAAAAAAAAGAAGCGGCCGCCCTCATTCAGAGAGAGTGATCGCTTCTTGCAACCCTCTGAATGAGGGCCATTGTCCCTTCCTACAACATCTCTGCTATTTGCTGCCTCTTAGCGCTGCGCCTGCAGTTCAGTCCACGCCACTGCTGCCGCACGCTGGTGTGTGTTAGGCCTTGGGCGGCGACCGTGCATGCGCAGCTGGGCAGAGCGGGGGCTGTTAACATGGCCGTCGTCCCTGCCCGGCATTTACTGGATGGCGGGCAGCGCTAGGCGCGACCCCGTCCCTGTAGCCTTATGGTTTCCCGGCGCTGCTGCCATAACCCCCTTTCTGGCTCTATGCAGTCAGATGGAGCCGTAGCTGGGCATGTGTCCGCCGGCTCTGTCTGTGTAGTGAGTGATCAGCGACAGGGAGCAGCAGCTGCCACCGCTGATCACACTGCTGATGAGTCTGGCTGCGGGAAAGTCCCACGTCCGCGAACGTAGACTGCGCAGGGGGCATGGCTTTGCCGCGAGTCGTGGCCAACATTTTAGGTAATGGAGGGGGCGCAGCTATTCGCCCCAGATGCTGTGATCATCCACTCCAGTGACCCAAACTTCCCCATTAGTGCCCCCTAATGTGAGAGGCTGTGCTGCTACTCTGTTAGTGGTTGATATTGTGACACAGGTGATGGGTGCTCCAGTGTCTGTCGAGGGCTGCCCCTCTGTCCTAGCTAGACCTGGGGGCAGGTGGCATATCTAGTTCACCATTTTCTATGCAGGCTGCAGTGTTTGCACCGGATCAGGTTTTAGGTTCAGCTAACTAGCACTGCAATACCTATTGATCTTTTAAAATATGTCAGCCAGTAGTACAAATTGATAAGCCAGTAATGAATATTGTGGCGCGCCGACGAGGAGACCCGGAAAACATGTACTGTTAAGGTGCACTGATATAGACCATCTATAGGATCAATTATTAATACTGAATACACTATCCAGTACATAAGGAGGCCAATCTGTACATCTGTGTCCAGGGCAGTGCGTGGTTCTTTTTCTATCCTAACCCAGATTGTCCAACTTGCTCAAATGATCTGGAATGTAGCCCACATACAGTATGACATACAAATATTCAGTCTGACAGGATGGCCCTACTTATACATATAATTGCTTACTGTGTCTGCTGGTCCTGTATAGGCTGGAAATACTTCATTCCGTTCATTCGTATGATGTCTGTTATAGCTGGTTTTTAAGTGCAGATTATGCCCTCTTAATGGTAACATTTTAAAATCAAGCATTTGGGAACCCCTCTGTTGAAATTCTGCATTTGCCACTGAGCCCTGTCCCCTTTACAAACAAGGGCTGTTAGGATTTCCCAAGCGGGAGACATAGGCAGGCCCCTCCTATATATCGCAGAGGTCGTGTGTGTGTCCAGTAGGGGTGGGCTCTCCACTACTGCAGTATGCAGTTACGCCAGCAGTTATTTAGTCTCCCATGCATAGAGCTAGGCAGTGCTGGCTCCGCCGATCCAGGGTGCTGCCTGGTCGGCTGCCCAACACTGCGTCAGTTATTAGCCCCCACACACACACACTCCCTGTACTGAAATGAGCTAGTGGGGTATGGCAAGCCTGGGGGGGGGAATACTGGAGTGAAGAGTAAAAAACAGCAAACAGTTGCAGTTTTTTTGCTGGGCATTGAGGTCCTATTGGTGGAATAGAATGCTTTAGTGATGCAATATCTGACATTAAGGGGTAGCTGCTTTTGACACTGCCTTATGTAAGTATAGTACCTAGCATCTAACTGTGATCCCTTTAAATCATTGATATCAGTTGATAGAGGAGATTGTATTATTTATTCTGGGCATTTAATTTACATTGACAGAATACATGTGCTACAGTGAAATGCCACAGGGTGCACAGCTTATTACTGCAATTGCTGCCCCAAGCAGCTTTCGCTGTAGTGGGAACACCTATGGGAAGCTCCATTCTCAGCTATGCTCCTACTTCGCAAATATACATTGCACTTATAGTAATATGAGTACTACTATGCATGTTCTGTCTACCACCATTATTATTAATCCAGGTCTCCTAATAAATAAATAATAAATGACAATAAATAAATATCCGTAACTTCCATAGGTTATAGTGCAAACTAACCAAAAAAATAAAAAATAAAATAAAAATAAATATATAACAGGCGGCCGTTATACTATGTAGCGCCCCATGAATTCCGGAACTCTGTATAGCACCCTTTGTCCATTTCATTCTCCACTGGAATCGCCCTCGCTACTCCTCTGGTTTTGTTACACTGTTTCCTGTGGCTGTGGCGCCCCCCCTCCCCTCCCCTCTTACCAGCTGCTGCTATTGCCTCCCTCCATACACGGTCATCTCGGGCCAGCGTTTTTGACCCCTTTGCTAGCATCCCAGTCTTCCACGCCTGTGCCATCAATTGATCAGTCAGGCTGGCCTGCGCTTGCTGCGCTGGGGGGCACGGGTGAGGAGACCTATTGCTCCTACCTTAATTGGCAGGCAGGTTTTTCAATATATTTGCAGCGTTCTACCCTGAAACCCGCCCTCAGGAACTTTGGGGCGTCACCCTAAAAAGGCTTGCTTCCATGCCGAATCTGGTACCGCCCCCAGCCGTCCAGCTGTCGACGGCGGATCTCCTTAAGACGGCATCCCCTATACACCTCGGTCATATGTGGCGCTGGCTACAGCTATATCCCCATAGGGAGGTGACTGAGTACTCCTGCAGTAACACTAGGCTCCAATTTTACTGACTCTGCTGTCGTGACTGTATTTTTGAGCCTACCTGAACGGTTCGTGGTGCGCTTTACCTTGGCCATTGACGTGGATTGCGTAGGGGTTCACTGAGAACATGCTGTTGCTTGAGCTGTTCCCTATTGTGGTTGCTCTAGAACCCTTGGGGGACCGCTTGGGTAACATGAGTATGATTTTGTTGCGACACCCTGGGCGTGTTGCATGCGCTTGACCTTGAGTTTGTCCTCTCTTCCGGTTGTTCGTTTGCTAGGATGAATTGTTCTGTGTTGCCTGCTGCTTAATGTCCAAATGTTGCCAGGCATGTGACTGATACACAAATTGGAACTGTGGATGCGCTGTCCCCAAAACTTTGCTCTGTTAGCAGGTGGGTCGGCTGGAATGGGAGCGTTATATCTGGTTTCGGTGGCTCTGGCACTTAAGAGCTTGCAGAGAGTCATGCTGACATTTATTTGGGATCTGTATTCGCCAGGGCGCTCGCTTGCTGTGCTATAGCATATTTTAGCAGTCGTGTCTATTTTCTTTGCATTATATGATGGGCCCGACCCCTGCAGGTCCTTCATAATTTCGAGGGCCTGCGGGGGTTGGTCCAGGTCGACCCCTAAAGCAATTAACTGCAGGTGCCCCATGATATGTCCATGTTTTACTTGCTGGCTGCAGTCCCTTCAGTTTGTTTTTATTTTCAGCTTTGAATGCTTGCTGTTTCAATTAGGTTTTTGCCATGACGCTTCATGTGGCATTTTTTGGGTCTGCAAATTAGTTACCCCCCCCTTTAAAAGGGCTGACCCACCACTCACTATTGGGGACGTAATTTGTATGCCTGGCAGCAATGCTAGGCCTCATATAGTGCTCCAGTGTGGACCAGGCTAGTAGAAGGCACTGGCTTCACTGCAACCATATCACATTCCTGCAGTATGTCCGGTGGCGCTGGCGGGCTCCTTTGAGCAGATGCATGGTGATGGTATGGGGCATGGTTGATGCACAAGGATTTCTCCCGGTTACGAAATACCAGTTTTGTCATGTTTTTGCAGCGTTGTTTGGCTTTATCAGAGCTCGAGCCGGGCAAGTTCACTCATTTAGAATAGGAGCTTGCTTCATCTGCGGCTTCTGATGGGTTATCAGACGGGGATACCCAATCCCTTGGTCGGTGGCATTCTACTGCGTTCCGAAGTTATATTCGTCTGAGTTTAGCTATTTTTGCTACAACGTAGCTCACCGGAGGCCTAACCACTCGCCGACCTACTGCGGGAGTCTATGAGGATTTTTTTATTTTCCCCCGTGGGCCCAATTGGCTTCTGAATTATATGATATGGCGTGATGGTTAGTTTACTCCGGGTTTTTTTATGTTTTTTGCCTCAAGTCTGGTTAGCTACGTTGTCCCCCTTCCCCTTCCCCCCTCTTTGTTACGTTTCCATGCCTTGTTGTTGTGGTGTGTCTGTGGTTCAACTGCTTGGTTTGTGTTTTTTCTTTCTGTATTATAGGTGCTGCATCTGTGTGTGAATGAACATATTTACTTATGTTGTGATATGTGGACATATATGTACTCCATTTAACGCAGTGCTATAATTAATGTTTGAAATAATACTGACAGTGGCATTTGGTTTACATCATTTTTATTGCAATAGATTAAATAAATAATATATAGATATCCAGGATACTACCATATATGTCAGAAAATATTAAAACACACCTGCATTGGTAGCGAGAATCTATTTTAATTACACTTTTTCTTACCTATATAACACTTTTATTATTATTTAAAATATGTATATCATGATATAGTCCATGAAATATTAAAATAAAGAAATTAGTTATATTTTAATTCTGTGCATCCATTGCAGACAACTCTTTCCCTCTCTACCCATATTGAGAATGATTTAGGTCGGCGAAATACATTGGATTGGTGCTCTATTGTCATTAGATCCATTTGATAGCAGAAGCTCTGCCTTCCTGCCAGTGTTGTGGTCTTTCATTGTCCACAGGAGTGTTTGGTGGTGTGCTGGTTCTGGTGCCCGGTTGGATGTTGCTAGGAGGAAGGTAAATTCTGCAGTGGTGAGGTACATGTTGGAGAATTATGGTAGTGTAGTGGAGAATGGTGGTGGTGTAATGGAGCAGATGTTTATTCAATTCCGCGATGCACATTTGTTTAGTGGACATGGCGTGGATTTTAGTCCTGCAGGATTGGCAAATTTTTCTGCTGGTTTAGGTGTTTCTTGTTACAGGGTTGAGTTGTGGTGGCGGCGCATCGGTTTAGTCCTCGCTTGGCAGTAAAGAATGACACTTGGAGTTACTTTATGTTAATAGTTAGGCTTAGTGGGTGCGCTCTCATTAAAGTGGAGTAAGGCAACAGCCAATTGTCCTGGACAGGGAATGGCTATACCACCTGGACCGGTGGTTGAAGGTAAAAGAGTTGATCACCAATGCTTGGCTTGTGTGTTTGTTTGAGCTGTTTGCTTGTTCTTGTCCTGTGCCTTCTTTTTGTGCCGTCACCATTATTAGTAGAGATGTGCGCCGACCCTCGTGTTTTGGTTTTGGATCTGGATCTTCCCTGGTTTTGGATCTGAATCTGGTTTTGGATTTTTTTTCTTGGTGTTTTGTTTTAGTGTTTTGGTTTTGAATCTGGATTTAAAAAACATAAAAACAGCTAAAATCACATAAAATGGGCCTATTTTTGTTCCTATAGTATAATTAACCTCAATAACATTTATTTCCAGTAATTTCCAATCAATTTTGACAACCTCACAATATTATTTGCTTCATCTAGTTAAGGCCAAAAGGTTGCATCCAGCTAGCTGGCTGACGAAGCTAAGACATAGTGGGCGGTACTAACATGTGGCAGTTCAGCTTGTAATTTCCAACAAGGATACAGGACACAGGATGCTCTGAATGAGGGCGGCCGCATCTGTAAAAAGAGCCGGCCTCCTGACCACTTGCAAAGCTGTAGGTGACCACCCACAGCTTTAGTGAGCGGCCAGGTTGATGGTCGCGATGGTCAAGACCATCGCGACCATCGGAGCTTGCGACGAAACCCTTGTGGTAGGGTCTCATCTGCCGCAAGCCCCAGAGAGCGTCCGGCTCTAATAGAGCTGGAAGCTCTCCCACTGACATCACTGGTGATGTCAGTGGGGCCACCCACAAATGGCAGGCATTCGTTTGGGAACGCCTCCATTTGTGAATCCAACCCCCCCGCCTAGCCTACAAAATGGGGCGAGCTGTCAATCACCATCGACAGCCGCCCCATTTGTAGTGAGCCCCGGAGCGAGAGAATTTCTCTCTCGCTCCGGGTGTTGCGCATGCGCAGAGCCCAACATCGACCCGCTTGCGAGCGGGTCTGAATGAGACCCACAGTGTGTTATACAGTGCGGGTTGGATACACCAATAGTACACTTACTGTGACAGCAGTGTCAGCAGAGCGGGGTTGCTGACTATGTCCTCAGTACATGGAATGGCAATGGTGCGGTGCTGGCAGTGTCCTCTGTGAAGGGTACCGGTGATGGTGACAGTGCGGGGGTGCCAGCGGTGTCTTTAGTGCAGGTTTGCTGGCTGTGTCGGCAGTGCGGGGGTGCCAGCGATGTGTTCAGTGCAGGTTTGCAGGCTGTGTCCGCAGTGTGGGGTGCCAGCAGTGTCTTTAGTGCAGGTTTGCTGGCTGTGTCAGCAGTGCGGGGGTGCAGCAGTGTCTTAGTGCAGGTTTGCTGGCTGTGTCGGCAGTGCGTTGGTGCCAGTAGTGTCCTCATTGCAGGTTTGCTGACTGTGTCAGCAGTGCAGTGGAGTTTTCAATGCAGGGTGCCGGCGGTGTCGGCAGAGTGGGGGTGCTAGCGGTGTCCTCAGTGCAGGTTTGCTGACTGTGTTGGAAGTGCAGGGGTGCTGGTGGTGTCCTCAGTGTGGGGGTCGCTGACTGTGTCCTCATTACATTGGGCAGCAGTGCAGGAGTGTCGGCAGCAGTGGTGACGGCAGCGGGGGATGCTGCCAGTGGGGGTGCCTGCGGTGTCGGCAGGGGGGGTGCTGGCGGTGTCAGGCGGCGGGGGATGGCGGGTGTCATCTTCTTTTTATCCTTTGTGCTGTTTTCAATGGGCTTAACACTGATTTTCTGAGAGCCGTGACAGACAGCTCTCTCAGCCAATCAGCGTTAAGCCCGCTTAAAACAAAACCTTGCAACTCGACAGAGGGGTCGCAAGGTTTTGCCTCTGTGTCAGGGATCAGGGGAAGGAAGGGAAATCCGAGCTGCCCCGGATACCCAAAATTCAGGTGGAGATACGAACCCGCTCATCTCAAAATTGTATGCTAATGCCGCCACCATTGCAGCATCCAGTGTCAGACTGGGGCATGAAGGGCCCACCAGGGGAATGCAGTGGTAGGGGCCCATGCTCAAGGACTGTGGCCGTACACCACACAAGCTTGACCAACCATTAGAGTGGATGGGCTGGGCCCCTTCCTAATAAAAAAAAAATATATATATATATATTGTGATAGGGACACTGGTAATATGGGTAGTCAGTGGTAGATACATTTGTCCTAGGTTTTTGACCTATGTGTTCTAAAAAACCCCAGGAGAAAGTCCGCAGTAAAGCAGATTTGAGTGTCTGCTTTTTGAAAAGCCGGTTTGGGACCTGGGGGTGTGGATGTGAGGAGAGGGAGGGCTCCATCCACAGGCCACTCCAGGTTTTGGCCTGTTAGCAGGGAAAGCTGAGCTCTTGCCTTGAATGAGCTATCAAGATAAGCTATTTTTAAACTTCTGGTCATTTTTAGCTTAAAACCTTTTTGTGTCTATTCTCCATTTTTCACTATATTTTATGTTCATCCTCTTTTATATGTTGAAATTGGTTGTACATTAAGACATGAATTAACTAATGGTACCTCTTGCTGCTATGTGTATTAATTTTTAAGCATATGTGTATGTTTTTTAACATTAAGCGCTATTTGCACTTTATTTCTAGTAACCATAGTATCCAGAGATACAGCCAAAGGCCGGTATTCTTTTATCCCCTGGCTTTTCATGTACTCTATTACAATCTGTATGTATTATTTATTTATATATTAATTACTTTCATTATCTTTGTCTTAATTCTTGAATAAATATTTATATTGCATATATATTTCACTTATGTTTATTTAAATTTTGCACATGCACTTTTAACTTTAAAGTTTGTGAGACGCCTGTCGCTGGATTGATATATCTTTATATATATATATATTTATATTATATTATATACACTGGTAAAGTTGGTGGTCAGTGGTAGATACATTTGTCCTAGATTTTTGACCTATGTGTTCTATAAAACCCCAGGAGAAAGTCTGCAGTGAAGCAGATTTGAGTGTCTGCTTTTTGAAAAGCCAGTTTGGGACCTGGGGGTGTGGATGTGAGAAGAGGGAGGGCTCCATCCACAGGCCACTCCAGGTTTTGGCCTTTTGGGCCTGTTAGGGTCTGCACCTGGAACTGGCTGATATAGGCTGTGTGTGATCGTAAGCTAGTGTCTCATACCTGGGAGAGCAAGCAGACTGGCTGGCTCAGAGACACTTGGTGACAGCTACCTGTAAGTCTTGTGCATACGCTTGTGTTGATGGTGGAGGCAGTAGGCCCAACTATTTCTTTAGAGAGGGAACCTCTTGTTTAGTTAGCACCCAGACGGGCTAGCGTTTATATTTATGTTTTGTTTTCCTTTTACGTTGCACAATAAAGGCTGGTACTGACCAGCTAGTATGAAACCCGAGACTGGTGTACTATTTACCTGGCTTTTTATGTGTGTGTGAAGAGGGAGTCAATCTGCCCCAGGAGAGGGACCCTTAATCCGGGCGTGTTACTATATATATATATATATATATATATATATAATTAGGGGTGTGCACCGGCCACTTTTCGTGTTTTGGATCTGGATCTTTCTTCGTGTTTTGGATCTGGATTGGTTTTGCCAAAACCACCCTTCCGTGTTTTGGGTTCTGGGTTTTGTGTTTTGGATCTGTATTTTTTTTTTTTAAAAGCATAAAAACAGCTAAAATCACAGAATTTGTGGGTTTTTCTGCTCCTATGCTATTATTAACCTCAATAACCTTAATTTCCACTCATTTCCAGTCTATTCTGAACACCTCACACCTCACAATAGTGGTTTTATGTCCAAAAGGTTGCACCGAGGTAGCTGAATGACTATGCTAAGCGATACGAGTGGATGGCACAAACACATGGCCCATCTAGGAGTGGCACTGCAGTGGCAGACAGGATGGCAGTTTGAAAAACTAGGCCCCAAACTGTACATAATGCAAATGCAAAGAAAAAAAAGAGGTGCAAGATGGAATTGTCCTTGGGCCCTCACACCCACCCTTATGTTGTATAAACAGGACATGCACACTTTAACAAACCAATCATTTCAGCGCCAGGGTCTGCCACACGACTGTGGCTGAAATGATTGGTTCGTTTGGGCCCCCACAAAACAAGCTGGCAATTAATCTGTCCCTGCACAAACTGGCTCTACGGAGGCAAGATGTCATCCTCATCCTCCTCATCCACCGATTCCTCACCCTCTTCAGTGTTGTGTACATCCTCATTCTCACAGAGTATTAACTCGTCCCCGCTGGAATCCACCACCACAGGTCTCTCTGTACGTTCTGGAGGCTGGTCTCCCTGGAAGAGTTGATAATTCATTTTTATGAACATCATCTTCTCCACATTTTGTGGAAGCAACCTCCTACGCCTTTTGCTGACAAGGTTGCCGGCTGCACTAAACACTCTTTCAGAGTACACACTGGAGGGGGGGCAACTCAGATAAAATAGAGCCAGTTTGTACAGGGGCCTCCAAATTGCCTCTTTTTCCTGCCAGTACAGGTATGGACTGTCTGACATGCCTACTTGGATGCTGTCACCGATGTAATCCTCCACCATTCTGTCAATGGTGACAGTATCATATGCAGTGACAGCAGACATGTCAGAAATTGTTGCCAGGTCCTTCAGTCTGGACCAGATGTCCAAACTTGGTCCTGCCTGCCCTGCATCACCGCCAGCGGGTTGCTTAGGATACCTAAGTTTTTTTCCTGGCAGCCCCAGTTGCGGGAGAAAATGAAGAAGGAGCTGTTGACGTGTCACGTTCCGCTTCAGCTGACAGTGTTTTCACCAGCAGGTCTTTGCACCTCTGCAGGCTTGTGTCGGCCGGAAAGAGAGACACCACATAGGCTTTAAACCTAGGATCGAGCACGGTGGCCAAAATGTAGTGGTCTGATTTCAACAGATTGACCACCCTGGATTCCTGGCAAAGCGAATGAAGGGCTTCATCCACAAGTCCCACATGCCGAGCGGAACCGCTCCATCTTAGCTCCTCCTTCACTTTCTCCAGCTGCTTCTGCAAAAGCCTGATGAGGGGAATGACCTGACTCAAGCTGGTATTGTCTGAACTGACTTCACGTGTGGCAAGTTCGAAGGGCTGGAGAACCGTGCACAACACTGAAATCATTCTCCACTGCGCTTGAGTCAGGTGCATACCCCCTCCTTTGCCTATGTCATAGGTGGATGTATAGGCTTGAATGGCCTTTTGCTGCTCCTCCATCCTCTGAAGCATATAGAGGGTTGAGTTCCACCGCGTCACAACCTCTTGCTTCAGGTGATGGCGGGGCAGGTTCAAGAGTGTTTGCTGGCGCTCCAGTCTTCGGCACGCAGTCGCTGAATGGCGAAAGTGGGCAAAAAATTTTCGGGACACCCAAAGCATTTCCTGCACGCCCCTGTCGCTTTTCAGAAAATTCTGCACCACCAAGTTTATTGTGTGAGCAAAACATGGGACGTGCTGGAATTTTCCCAGATGTAGTGCCCGCACAATATTGGTGGCATTGGCAGATATCACAAATCCCCAGGAGAGTCTTAGTGGGGTAAGCCACTGGGCGATGATTTCCCTCAGTTTCTCTAAGAGGTTGTCGGCGGTGTGCCTCTTACTGAAACCGGTGATAGACAGCATAGCCTGCCTTGGAATGAGCTGGCGTTTCTGAGATGCTGCTACTGGTGATGCTGCTGCTGTTGCTGCGTAAGGTGATACATCTACCCAGTGGGATGTCGCAGTCATATAGTCCTTAGTCTGCCCTGTTCCACTTGTCCACATGTCCGTGGTTAAGTGGACATTGGGTACAACAGCATTTTTCAGGACACTGAGGACACTTTTTCTGACGTTTCTGTACAGTCTCTGTATCGCCTGTCCTAGTGAAGTGGAATCTAGACGGGATTTGGAACCGGGGACACACTACCTCCATCAATTGTCTAAATCCCACTGCACTAATGGCGGATACCGGACACACATCTAACACCAACATAGCAGTCAAGGCCTCAGTTATATGTTTTGCTTCAGGATGACTGCTGTCGTACTTCATCCTCCTCGCTAAGGACTGTTGGAGGGTCAATTGTTTAGTAAAAGTAGTGGTGTTCCTACTTCCTCTCTGGGATGATGAACGACTCCCAGCAGCAGCAACAGCAGCAGCGTCAGCAGGAGGCATAGCAATGCAGGATCCTCCGGAGGAATCCCGGATAGGAGAGTCAGTCATGCCAGTGACATGGCCTGCAGGACTACTTCCGATCCTGACTAAGGAGGAAATTGATGAGGAGGGAGTTGACGGTGTGGTTTGCAGGCGCTTGGATACAACAGGACAACGGGATTTAGGTGTCCCTGGACTGCTTACGGTCTTAGCCAAAGTTTCTGAACTTGACAGTAACTTTTTATGAACGCGCTGCAGGTGCCGTATAAGGGAGGATGTTCCTAGGTGGTTAACATCCCTACCCCTACTTATTTCACCTTTACATATGGTACATATGGCAAGACAGTTGTTGTCTGGATTTGGATAGAAATATTGCCAGACCAAAGAGGTGGAATGTTTGGTCTTCTGCCCAGGCATGACCGTGATGGGCTTTTTCATCCCACGGACAACAACTGTCTCCCCCGGAGCCTGATTTAAACAAACCACATCACCATCAGAATCCTCCTCGCCAACTTCCTCCTCAGAGCCAGCTACACCAGTATCCTCATCCTGTTGTACTTCAACAGTGACATCTTCAATTTGCATATCAGCAAGTGGACTGTGGGTGCTCCTTTCAGCACTTGCAGGGGGCGTGCAAATGGTGGAAAGAGCCACCTCTTCCCGTCCAGTGCTGGGAAGGTCAGGCATCGCAACCACCACTACACTTGGACTCTCCTTGGGGATTTGTGATATCTTCTTAGACCGCACAGTTCTTCGCTGTGCTTTTTGCCAGCTTAACTCGTTTGATTTTTTTAGTGGGAGGAGGGCTTCCATCGTCATGTGAAGCTGAACCACTAGTCATGAACATAGGCAAAGACCTTAGCCATTCCTTGCCACTCCGTGTCGTAAATGGCATATTGGCAAGTTTACGTTTCTCTTCAGATGATTTAAATGTTTTTTTAAGGTCATTTTCCTGAACTTTGTCATTTGGGATTGTCATGACTAGTGGCAGCAGCTTCAGCACTAGGAGGAAGTGGTTCTTGATCTTTCCCTATTTTATTTTTATCGGAGAAAGTTTGGTCCTCCATTTATGTTATATTGATATATACGTGCGGCTAAGGCGCACACAAACACCGAAAATAATTTTTTATTTTTGTTTGAGACTAGTGCACTTTGTGGGTTACACCGCCCTTTACTTATGGGACACAGGCGCACGCTTGGCGCTGCTCCTTTGTTGATGCACGTGCAGCTACAGCCCACACAATTCACAAACACAGAAAATATTTTTTTATTTTGTTTGGAGTGCCCTTTGGGAGTTACAGCACCCTTTAATGGACAAGTCAGCCGGCCTTTTACTTATGGGACACAGGCGCACGCTTGGCGCTGCTCTTTTGTTGATGCACGTGCAGCCACAGTGCACACAATTCACAAACACAGAAAAAATATTATTTTTTTTTAGCACTTGGGGGGAGCACCCCTGATGGACAGAGCACCCCCTGGACAACACTACAGCTCCCCTTTAGGACTGGGACACTGCACAGGACTTTGGAGTGGACACAGCCCCTATGGACAACTGACTGCACAACACAGTCCAGCCAGCCCCTATGGACTTTGGAGGAGTGGACACAGCCCCTATGGGCAGCACAGCACTACACTGCACTACACTGCACTACACTGCACTACACTGCACTACACTGCACTACACTACACAGCCCAGCCAGCCCTAACTCCCACCCTCCCTCTTCACTGTCCACAGCCGAGTGAGAAAATGGCGCCGACGCGGGTACCTTATATAGGATCCAAAACCCGCGAGACCTGGAAGGCAGGATGATGACGTTTTGCCTCGATTTTCAGATCCGAGTCAGGCGGGAAAAGTCAAGCCTGACTCGGATCGGCCTCGGGGGGGGTTCGGATTTCAGAAATCCGAACCCGCTCACCCCTAATATTTATATATAATTATTATTATTCAAGCAGGGGGTGGCACTCCAGGATTTGTACAGGAATAAAGAAACCGGTGCTACAGCAACATTTTGGTTTTAATAACAAACCGTCGTCAGGCGTAACAAGACAAATAGACATCTTACCTTATATAACACCCATGATAACTCCCACCACCAGCTCACAATGCTGCATGCTGCCGTCGCCGGTCTTGATGACGTCAGGCGCACAAGGACGCCCTCCAGTGACATCCAAAGAGACCGGGGACCTCCCATGAAAACCAAACGTAAACATAACAGTGCTGACCTGCACAGCAAGCCACGTGAATGACAACGCAGCGGCTGACAGATAAAATACAAACTGAAAAAAGGCCAAATCATCAAAAAATAAATATGTAAACAAAATCATGAATGGAGCAACAAGAAGGACTGTATAGCAAATCCCTACCTACCTGGACCATAACCTGGGATGCAGCAAAAATGTCCCCCCAATGAGGGAGCTATGTGTGGGTGGAACTATAGCTCCTAACCAAGAAAACATCTAGAGAAAGCAAAAAAATAATAGAATATGCTAAGACTATGTGCATTAGAATATCAATAAAAGCAGTGTAGACAGTCTGCCAATAAACATCAGTATATGAGGTATAAGTAACAACTGTATGATATGGGAAAGATTTCTGGACTGCACAACCTGACTATATATATGATGGGAGGTGCTACCTGATGAGACTAATTGCAGGCACAGAAACAGACAAATCTCAGGTGCACAACTCCAATTTATTAATAATATATATATAAATGCAATAACATTTTGCAATCAATAGAGGTTTTTTAGCATAATCATGGCCAAGGTTATGGGCCCACCCACCATATCCAGGTAACCTCTTTCGGGTAGGTCCCTAACATACTAAGGTTCAAATCCAGAGCGCAGGACCCCCCAAAACTGGACCAGCCAAGCCGCCCCAGGGCACCACCATAGTAAGAAAAGTGCAGTGTAAAGAGATAGTTAGGAGCAGCTGCATATAAAGAATGAAAATAAAAAAGAGAAGTACATATATATTAAACACACACATATGGTGTGTGTGGATATGGTGGGTGGGCCCATAACCTTGGCCATGATTATGCTAAAAACCTCTATTGATTGCAAAATTTTATTGCATTTATAATATATATATATTATTAATAAATTGGAGTTGTGCACCTGAGATTTGTCTGTTTCTGTGCCTGCAATTAGTCTCATCAGGTAGCACCTCCCATCATATATATAGTCAGGTTGTGCAGTCCAGAAATCTTTCCCATATGCTCCATTTAATGTGCTTTATTGCACTTCTGAGGGAAAAGAGACGCCCTCATTCTGGACTAGCACCCTTCCTTATTGTTTTAAAAGCATGGAGTATGGTAATGTATATGCACACTGTATTAGGCACAATTCTAGTTAAGTCCTACAAGTTATATACTGTAGTGCAACTTTGGTTCATTTTTGGGGTGTGGGTCCCCCTGGATTGCGTTGGTTAATCTGTCTCAGGGCACCGCATTATAACACATTTTCCTTTATAACATATTTTAACCCTTCACTGTGTGTGTTTAATATATATGTACTTCACTTTTTTATTTTGATTCTTTATATGCAGCTGCTCCTAACTATCTCTTTACACTGCACTTTTCTTACTATGGTGGTGCCCTGGGGCGGCTTGGCTGGGCCAGTTTTGGGGGGTCCTGCACTCTGGATTTGAACCTTAGTATGTTAGGGACCTACCCGAAAGAGGTTACCTGGATATGGTGGGTGGGCCCATAACCTTGGCCATGATTATGCTACAAACCTCTATTGATTGCAAAATTTGATTGCATTTATATATATATTATTAATAAATTGGAGTTGTTCACCTGAGATTTGTCTGTTTCTGTGCCTGCAAGTAGTCTCATCAGGTAGCACCTCCCATCATATATATAGTCAGGTTGTGCAGTCCAGAAATCTTTCCCATATGCTCCATTTAATGTGCTTTATTGCACTTCTGAGGGAAAAGAGATGCCCTCATTCTGGACTAGCACCCTTCCTTATTGGTTTAAAAGCATGGAGTATGGTAATGTATATGCACACTGTATTAGGCACAATTCTAGATAAGTCCTACAAGTTATATACTGTAGTGCAACTTTGGTTCATTTTTGGGGTGTGGGTCCCCCTGGATTGCATTGGTTAATCTGTCTCAGGGCATCGCATTATAACACATTTTCCTTTATAACACATTTTAACCCTTCACTGTGTGTGTTTAATATATATGTACTTCACTTTTTTATTTTCATTCTTTATATGCAGCTGCAGCTGCTCCTAACTATCTCTTTACACTGCACTTTTCTTACTATGGTGGTGCCCTGGGGCGGCTTGGCTGGGCCAGTTTTGGGGGGTCCTGCGCTCTGGATTTGAACCTTAGTATGTTAGGGACCTACCCGAAAGAGGTTACCTGGATATGGTGGGTGGGCCCATAACCTTGGCAATGATTATGCTACAAACCTCTATTGATTGCAAAATTTGATGCATTTATATATATATTATTAAAAATTGGAGTTGTGCACCTGAGATTTGTCTGTTTCTGTGCCAACAACTGTATGATACCTGAGCAACCCGTGCTTCTTATACTGAATAATCCAGGAAATCATGCAATGAAAGAGGGGCCAATGGAAGAGGCTTGACAAGGGGATGGGGCAGACTAACCTAATGTTCAATTTATCTTCAAAGGTCTTAACTGATCATGAACTCAGAGTCCTCAATAGAGGTCTCAGTTTTGTCCCCACTACTCTTTTCAATGAATTTCAATGTAAGATAGACTGCACGCGTAGCAACCAACAACTTTGTTTCAAAGTACATTTTGGGGTGAAACAGACCCACTCAAACTTTGAAGACCCCAGCTCTATATGCCCACCTTCTTCATTTGACCCTGTATCTAACAACCCCTCGATTAAGTGCTTTAACGTCTTTTGGACACCACAACCTGTAAAGCCCAAAATCAGCACCAGAGGTGTCCAAAGATGAGAGGGTTGCATTAAAGGATCTCAGTAGGTAATCTGATATTGTTTTCAGACAGGCAGACAAGTGGGGTGGGATTGTCGTACAAGATTTATCTGCCTATAAAGATGAGATTTATTCTCAATTAAGTGATCAAGCAGTATACAAATTATTGGCAGAAGATCCCACTGCTCTCTTCAAATGTGAACTAGATGGGCTACTGAAATCAGCTCTAGAGAACGGTGTCCTCACTCAAAATATTGCTTCAGTATTACAGGAGGATTGGCCCAGAGTTCCAATACTGTATACCATCCCCATAATTCCCCAAAATACTACCAAACCGCCGGCATGCCCTTTCATCTCGGCGAGGGGCTCTTTATTTTATAAAGTTGCCCAATACCTAGATTATTTTTTACAACCCCTTATTCAGCTTCAACCGACGTTCTTACAAGACACCACAGCATTCCTTAACAAACTTAAGGAAATCACCCCAGTACCTATCAACAGTTACCTATGTACCCTCGATTGTGTCCAGCCTTTGCACCAATATCCCGCATGATGCTGGATTAAATGCTATGCGTAGGTTCTTTACCACGAATAGTCAATGTAACGGCTCTGAAATTGCTTTGTTTATGGAATTGACTCTTAAAAGAAATGATATCCTTTTTGATTGTAAATTTTATTTACAACTATTAGGCTGTGCGATGGGGTCCTGTGTGGCGCTGTAGTTTGCTAACGTATTCATGTTCCAAGTGGAACATAAATTCTTTTTTGAGGATTCTGCAATTACCAACCATATACGCTTCTTTACCCGCTACATAGATGCACCAGAGAGCTGTTTAAAGAATCGATGTTTACCATCAATCAGATGGATGAACATATTAAATTCACTTGGGACATATGGAGCAGCGAGATACACTATCTTTACGTTTTGGTATCCAAGGTTGACATGGATTTACACACTTCAATTTTTTTAAAAAACCTACCGATAGGAATACCCTTTTGAGGGCTGACAGTTTCCACCCATTGAGCCTCAAACACGGTCTCCCTTTTTCACAGCTCTTGAGAGTACACCGTATTATGGATAACCCTGACATTGCCTCTAATCATATTGTCCATTTGCACAAACAATTTGTAGAAAGGGGCTATCATTCACATGAGCTCCTCAACATTAGAAAGAAAGTACTGGCTATACCCAGGACCAACACCTTGTTGACCACGCAGGAGAGTCAGAGGGAGAACTCATTCACCTGGGTTAATAATTTTAACCCTTTGAGTCATCAGATTACAAAATCAGTTAAAAACTTATGGCATATTGTGTCAGAGGATCCATCTCTACCAGCATTGAAAGCCACGACTCTTATACCCTGCTATAAAAGACCGAAAAATATTAAGGACTTGGTAGTAAGAAATGACGTGTCAGGTGTACGTATGGTGGGAACTCTTTTACACATCCCCATTCCAGCAAGCGCTATTCCATTAGACATGTTCTCACATGCACTTCCCGGTTCATTATATACTTCATTCGGTGCTCATGTGGCTTATTCTACATGGGTAAAACCACTCATCAGTTTAAGGAGAGGATGGCTCTACACCATTCAGTAGTTAGAGCAGCACTGGATGGAAAAGAGCAGGACCAACCGGTGGCCAGACATTTCAGAGAATGTCGACATTGCCTCGCCACCCTCAAATACAAGATGATTGACTGTATCCCTAATTCAATTAGAGGCGGTGATAGTAATAAAGCCTTGTTACGATTAGAGGCTAAATGGAAATATACATTGAACACACTGACTCCATTTGGGCTCAATGAATCTTTCATTGGCCTGTTTGTAAATGCATGATTTCCTGGATTGCTCAGGTATCATACAGTTGTTACTTATACCTCATATACTGATGTTTATTGGCAGATTGTCTACACTGCTTTTATTGATATTCTAATGCACATAGTCTTAGCATATTCTTTAATTTTTTTGCTTTCTCTAGATGTGTTCCTTGGTTTGGAACTATAGTTCCATCTACACATAGATCCCCCGTTGGGGTGATGTTTTTGCTGCATCCCTGGTTATGGTCCAGGTAGGTAGTGATTTGCTATACAGTCCTTCAGGTTGCTCCAAGATTGAGAGATAAAAAGTCCAATAAATGTCCAAAGTGTCACTGGAGTCCGGAAAAGAGTGTGATCTGTAATGGGTCTCAATGCATTTCCCTGAGCAATGGTCGCTCAGCTTCATCAGGAGTAAGGACATACTTCAGTGACACTTTAGACATTTATTGGACTTTTCATCTCTCAATCTTGGAACTGTATGCAGACCTTTGGAGGATACCTTATACACTTGTGCTTCAACACCATCTTTTGATGTACTGGACGCCAGAGGATTTCCCCAGGAACTACATATCCAGTATTGGTAAAGTTCTGCTGCTTAAATACCTTAAAAAATGAGTCAGTCCTAATTACCTATGATTACAATAATTTTTTACTAGGAGCTGATCAAAGTGGATTTCATTATCATTTTTCATTATTCTTCACATCTAGCCCTGTGTATCAGTCAGAGCACTTTTTTAACTCATTCAGAGTATTTTATACAGTCAGGTGCATAAATATTGGGACATTAACATAATTTTCATATTTTGGCCTCTATTCACCACCACAATGTCTTTGAAATGAAACAAACAAGATGTGCTTTAACTGCAGACTTTCTGATTTAATTTGAGGGTAATTACATCCAAATCAGGTGAACGGTGTAGGAATTACAATGGTTTCTATGTGTGCCTCCCACTTTTTAAGGGGCCAAAAGTAATGGGACAAACTAAAAATCCTAAATCTAACTTTCACTTTTTAATACTTTGTTGCAAATCCTTTGCAGGCAATTACAGCCTGAAATCTGGAATGCATAGACATTACCAGACGCTGGGTTTCATCCCTGGTGATGCTCTGCCAGGCCTCTACTACAAATGTCTTCAGTTCCTGCTTGTTCTTGGGGCATTTTCCCTTCACTTTTTAGCCTTAAAAAACACTTTGGTTGCTTTTGCAGTATGCTTCGGGTCATTGTCCATCTGCACTGTGAAGCGCCGTCCAATGAGTTCTGAAGCATTTGGCTGAATATGAGCATATAATATTGCCCGAAACACTTCAGAATTCATTCTGCTGCTTTTGTCAGCAGTCACATCATCAATAAATACAAGGGAACCAGTTCCATTGGCAGCCATACATGCCCACACCATGACACTACCACCACCATGCTTCACTGATGAGGTGGTATGTTTTGGATCATGAGCAGTTCCTTACCTTCTCCATACTCTTCTCTTCCCATTACTCTGGTACAAGTTGATTTTTGTCTCATCTGTCCATAGGATGTTGTTCCAGAACTGTAATGGCTTTTTTAGATGTTGTTTGGCAAACTCTAATCTGGTCTTCCTGTTTTTGAGGCTCACCAATGGTTTACATCTTGTGGTGAACCCTCTATATTCAGTCTTGTGAAGTCTTCTCTTGATTGTTGACTTTGACACATATACACCTACCTCCTGGATAGTGTTCTTTATTTGGCCAACTGTTGTGAAGGGCTTTTTCTTCACCAGGAATATAATTCTTCTGTCTTCCACCACAGTTGTTTTCCGTGGTCTTCCGGGTCTTTTGGTGTTGCTGAGCTCTCTGGTGCATTCTTTCTTTTTAAGAATGTTCCAAACAGTTGATTTGGCCACACCTAATGTTTTTGCTATCTCTCTGATGGGTTTGTTTTGATTTTTCAGCCTAATGATGGCTTGCTTCACTGATAGTGACAGCTCTTTGGATCTCAAATTGAGAGTCGACAGCAACTGATTCCAAATGCAAATGTCACATCTTGAATCAACTCCAGACCTTTTACCTGCTTAATTGATAATTAAATAATGAGGGAATAGCCAACACCTGTCCATGAAATAGCTTTTGAGTTGATAGTCCCATTACTTTTGGCCCCTTAAAAAATGGGAGGCACACATAGAAACCATTGTAATTCCTACACCGTTCACCTGATTTGCATGTAATTACCCTCAAATTAAATCTGAAAGTCTGCAGTTAAAGCACATCTTGTTTAGTTCATTTCAAAGCCATTGTGGTGGTAAATAGAGGCCAAAATATGAAAATGCTGTCAATGTCCCAATATTTATGCACTTGACTGTATATATTTGTATTGATGTATTAAACATTTCTATTTCTATTTACTGCCCATCAGTGTTATATATATATATATATATCTCTAATATATCTATCCTAAATGTGCGTTAGGCAGGAGATGTCGGGATGTTTCTGGGACTGGATGGCGACAGGTTGGCCATGTCCAAAGGAACTTGATAAAATGTAAATTACAAATGCTGAGGTGCATGTCAACCAATGCTTGATCTTAATTTTTACAACCGTATGAAGATGTGCGAACATTTGGCCTTTTAGCATGCCACTGCAACCAAGGAATCTTTTGCTTGGGACCATTAGGAATATGCTTATTAAGTGCTGATTCTCCACTAATTTATATTCTTAAATAGGAATTTTAATATACTCAATGTACTCAATAATTGAGCTTTGTTTAGCCACAATTATCTCAAAACATCCTAAACACAAGTTACCAGTTTAGAAACACTGTTTACTAATTAAGGAAAATAAAGTACACCTGCAAACATGCTGATACAATCATTCCTGCAACAAAGAAAACAATTACTTCATTAGATACAATTAAGGATCCCATTTAAGACAGAGACAGGAAATCAGCATCACAACCACTGTCCCTGACGAAGCCCGACAGGGAGAAATGCATTGGACACACCCACCACACATCCACAGCCAAGCGGCAACAAGATACCACGAGTGGCAGCACGTTACAGCTTCGGAGGCACGAGCTCTGCCAGACGAAACTGCTCTAACTGCCTCAGCCGCCCGTGCCTCATACGTGCAGCCCTGCAAAGAACTCACAGACTCTGCCGAGAGGACGCAGCACTGCAAGACCATTGCCAGAGGCTAGAGCCAGAAGCCACCGGATTATACAGCTCCGTGTCTAAGGGAAGCCCACAGAGGACACAGCCTTCAGCCCACCTCACCAAGCGATGGAATATGAGACACTGAAGCTCCATTGAAATCCAGGACCATTACACAGGAACAGACGAAGGTAGGAGGTGCACACACCTGCAATTCATGTGGCCACATATACGAACAATAGTTTTTTCTATCATCCTCATTCTATCTATACGGAGCATTTTTTTATATACTGGACTGGAGTTTATCCTGAAACTTTAAAAGGACTGTTTATCATTTTGCATACTACCATTTTTATCTATAGCCCCTACTAGGAGATTGATGCATACTTTGTACATATTTTTTATTTATAAATTTTGTGCTTAATCTTCTGCCTGTTTATTTGACTGTAAACCAATCAACTTTTTGTGTGTTCATCAAATTATTTTTTAATCTCTTTACATTTTATATCGATGCAAATCTTGTACATTTTATACCATTTAAACAATAAATATAAATTTTAATTTTACCCACTATATCATATTATTAGAAGTGCGCACATTAAGACCAAAACCCACAACCTATTCTGCTTATATTGGTGATCAGGAAAGGGATCACTGTGGTCTGTGGCAGCCTATCACTTTCAAGTCTTCTCCCTGCCCCTCCCCCCTTATTTTTGAAAATAGCGCGGAACATACCCCCTATACTAAGCATTTGAAACCACCCTTTCAGATTCTGCTGCAAGTTATCATAATAAGGATAGAAGATTATTCCCATTTTCCCACCCTTCTGTTAATATACAGTACATCCACTCACAGGACATATGCATTCATATAGATTAGAGAAGCTGGAAAATATTTTCTCCCCGAAGGAAAATGCACCAGTTGAAGCACAACCAATAGTAGATGAGACTTTCTTTAATTTATTCATGAGGCTGGAAAAATTACTTTTCCTGGAAATTAGATTATGGTGGGATAGCAAAACTTTAGAAAAGTATATAGAACACAAATTGGTCCCCTAGAGGCCTCAGATTGTTCAAATTCCCCACCTTCATTCCATCGGACGAAACCATGCAACAAAAATGGAATGAGAAGTTGGATGAATGCTCATTCTCACTTATGAGATTAATATTTGAAGATAGAAATAAATCTCTCGAGAATACTACTAAAGAGATAAAAATAATAAAGGACAGATTCCTCTCCTTGGCTGAGATGGAAGATTATCAGAATTTAGAAAAGTTAACAAACGATAAACTCAAGAGATTTGAGAATGATATAATCGATATAAAGAAAATTTACAAGAGACAATACAGATTACATGGAAAACAATAGGAACTGGAAGAAACCTAAGACTGATAACCACTCCCACAGACGGAACAAGTTTAAGAACAATTTACTCCGACATAGAGATATATCAGCATCTCAACAATCATACATAGAAAACCAACAAGAAACCCTTCCGAGGGACCAAATCTCACACAGCAGGTACAACATAAGGAACAGAGAGACCAATGAACATGAACCAAGATTTAGAAGAAACACACATCCCCTTAGGAAGAGAGACAACTTCAGTTCATCATCAACATCAACCCATGGAAGGAATACAAGAAAAACAAAATCAGACCCACCCCTTATCAGAACACCACCAAGGAATACGGCAAGGAATAGAATCTATCAACCATATAGAGAAGTGCATTTTGAATATAGAAGAGATAGATCCAGAACCTTTTTAGATACGAGTAAGGTAAGAGAAAGCTATGAAAAAGGAATGATGAAAGCAAGAGAGGAAGAATTCCAACAAGCAATAAAACTGTTGGAAAACATAGAAGAACGAACCTCAAACAGATCTGTCAAGTTAGGTAGAACGAATACACAGGATAACACAGAGGATAACCTGAACCTTTTTTTAGAATTGGTCAAGGAAGACCTACCGCCCAACCTTCTAATGCAGGGGTGTTCAAACTTGGCCCTCCAGATGCTGTGGAACTACACATCCCAGCATGCACTGCACATAGTTTTAGCATGCTGTTATATCAAAAAGGTGGCAGTGCATGCTGGGATGTGTAGTTCCACAGCAGCTGGAGGGCCAAGTTTGAAGACCCCTGTTCTAATGGATACAACACAGAAAAGAAAAAAATCCTGTGCAGAAAGAAAAAAGTCAGACGAGGAGTTAGAGGAGGAGGAACTCGAAGATTTCCTCAAGAGCGACGAAGAAGATCCGATAGGGAAGAAAAAGAGGATCGAAATATAGGAATTTTTAATCTAAGTCAACATAAACTGCACAAGGCTGAACAGAATTTATTAAGTAAAAGTTTCAAATTTGCTCCTACAAACAGCCTAAATGAATTTCAGACATTTATAGATCTGAATATTTTCTCAAGAAAACTAACGTTGAAGAAGTTTTTTCTCAAAATCAACCAGGTAGAAAAGAAAAAAGATGAAGATGAATTTGTACATACTGATCTTAGAGAGAAATCAACCTTTTATCCGACTCATACTAGAGGCGCTTTTATAGAGACTTTCCAGAAAGCGGTGGAATTGGACCTTGCCAAACTAATACAAAAGAAAACAAAAAGTAGGAACAATAATTTGTCTAAGGATAAAAAATCAGCCCTTAAAGCATTAACAGATAACAAAACTATAGTAATAAAACCTGCAGATAAAGGGGGGGGGGATCGTCATCATGGATCTAGAAAAATATGATCAAGGAGATTACTGTCAGACAAGGAAACTTATGAACCCCTCCCCTTGAACCCTACAGAAAAATACAAAAAAGAATTTGAAGCCCTACTATTAGAAGGAAAAAGAGAGAACATCCTGAATAAACAAGAATTTCAATACCTCACACAAACCCATCCAAAGATACCGTTTTTTTATTTCTTTCCTAAAATCCACAAGGACCACAATAACCCTCCAGGATGTCCCATAGTGTCAGGGATTGCCTCACTCTCCACAAAACTATCAGAGTACATTGATCAGATCCTGTAACCATTAGTATCAATACAACCAAGTCATCTAAAGGACACGACACAAATCTTACAAATTTTGAATGAACTGGAATGGGAAGAGAACTACCTACTGGAAACCTTTGATGTCAAAGCCTTATACACCTGTATAGAACACACCAAAGGCTGTGAAGCAGTGGTAGAGATATTGAAATCTAGTGAAAATATACCAACTAAACAAATAGATTTTGTGATCAAAGGAATACGTTTCATACTACAACACAAAATCTTCTGGTACGGGGGCTCCCACCATAGACAGGTTCGTGGGACAGCTATGGGGATGAAATTCACCCCCAGTTACGTGAACCTGTTTATGGGACGCTGGGAGTCCCAAACCATTTGGAACAACAATCCCTACAAAGAAAAAATTCTAATATGGAGGAGGTACATAGATGACGTGATTTTGATCTGGAAAGGCACATTGGAAGAACTTGAAGATTTTACACACTACATCAATAAAAACAATAGAAACTTCACTGCCATCTTCAATAATCAAACTGTAGATTTCCTGGATCTTACGATATTCATAGAAAACAATAAAATTCATACCAGAACTTTCACAAAAAAGGTTGATTGCCACAATTTTATTCCACCTACCAGTAATCACCATCAAAATTGGATAAAAAGTATACCTATGGGTCAATTCAAAAGAATCCGTAGGAACTGCTCGGACATCGCTAATTTTGACACACAAGCAACTGTCTTTAAAAACAATTTTCTTGAACAGAATTATGAAAAAACTCTTATTGAAACAGCGTTCAAAGATGCAAGAGAGACTGAAAGAAAAGATCTTTTATCATACAAAGAAAAAAAGAATCTGGATCAGCAACAACCATTATTTATTACTCAGTACAGCAGTCAACACAGAGATTTAGAACGGATCATATGGAGAAATTGGCACATTCTTCTAAAAGACGATCTTCTAAAACATATACTTAAGGATAAACCTACTTTCATCTATAGAAGAGCAAGTGGTATCAAGCAAAAACTTGTTAAAAGTCATCTATCACCAAAGAAGAACTCTAAAGAAGATAGCCAGAACTGGCTCAGGGATAGGAAAAAAGTTTTTTTCCACTGCAACCACTGTAAAACTACGAAACCCCAATTCAGTTTCATTTCACATACTACCAAGAAGGAATATCGGATCAAAGAAAGGTTAAGTTGTGACTCCAAAAGAACTATCTATCTGTTATCCTGTCCTTGCGGATTACAGTAATTCAGACGTACTATAAGAAAACTAAGCACACGCCTAGGAGAACACATGAGAAATATCGAAAATGGACTGAGGACACACAGTGTGTCAGAACATTTCAATCTACACCATAAAAAAGATTCTACTCTTCTTTTATTTCAAGCAATATCCAAAGTGAAACATTCATGGAGAGGCGGTGATTTTATTAAAGCTATGTCAAGAGAGGAGAGCAGATGGATTTTTGAATTAAAAACTCTCGCACCACATGGCCTCAACATTGACTTCGAATTATCCAACTTTTTAAATGGAGGTTCTTGAGATGTGAGGCAGAGGGTTACATGGGAACTTGTGAGCTCCAGTGTAGACCAATATGGTTTAGAGAGACATTTACAGTCTTACCACCCTGGAGACGCCCAAAATATACCATCCGAACTTGGAAGCTAAGAAGGGTAGGGCCTGCTGAGTAGTGGGAAGGGAGACCTCCCATGAAACACAGGCACTGTAAGGTACATCTTCTCTCTTTTTTACCCGTATGGCAGCACGGAAGCTATGTCCCCTTTCCCCTTACCTGACCCTCAGACCACATGGTTTTAATATATCAAATTGCAAAATACCCAGATCAATGGGGGAAACAATGATAAGAAACAGGAGAAGAACTACCATCTATCAACATGAAGACCAAACATCAGAACTGAGTAATAAAAGTAATCAGTTTCAAGAATGTTAAAATTAGATTTCAATTTTTTTTTGTTAATTTACACACATTAAGTCAATTACTAATGGGATAGCAACATTTTTCCAATCTAATCGGATTTATTGTGCTTATTAATATATTAGTTGGATTCAAATAAATTAGAGTCCTCCTAATAAGTAACCTTTTTTTCTTTTTTTTTCTTTTTTTTAGTTATAATGAAGCAACCAAAGAATCTTTTGCTTGGGAGCATTAGGAATATGCTTATTAAGTGCTGATTCTCCACTAATTTATATTCTTAAATAGGAATTTTAATATACTCGATATACTCAATAATTGAGCTTTGTTTAGCCACAATTATCTCAAAACATCCTAAACACAAGTTACCAGTTTAGAAACACTGTTTACTAATTATGGAAAATAAAGTACACCTGCAAACATGCTGATGCAGGAATGATTGTAACAAAGAAAACAATTACTTCATAAGATACAATTAAGGATCCCATTTAAGACAGAGACAGGAAATCAGCATCCCAACCACTGTCCCTGACGAAGCCCGACTGGGAGAAACGTGTTGGACACGCCCACCACACACCCACAGCCAAGCTGCAACAAGATACCACGATAGTCACATCCAGAAATTCAATACGATCTTTTTTTATACTGCTTGTGAATCTTATTGTGCTATCAATTTTATTCAAATCATTGACCATTTCCTCTAAAGAATCTATCATGCCACACCACAAATCAAAATGCTGTCAATAAATCTAATATAGTGCAAAATGCTGGGACCATATTTGGTATATATATAGGTACGTTCATATTGTGCCATATATAAATTGACATAAGCCAGCGCCAAATTAAAACCAATAGTGGTCCCTGCATTCTGCACATAAAAGGCCTCTCAATATTGAAAATGGTTGTTCTCTAGAACACAACGTTTCAAATCGCATACAATATCTATCGGAGGTCCTATAAAGTCCACATTAGAAAGTGCTTCCCTCAACGCCTCAACACCTCCAATGTGTGAGGGATTTTATATATATATATATATATATATTATATTATATTACAGTCGTGCCCTTATATTAAGGCTGAATCTAAGGAGGAGACTTGTGGGGATGATGTATACAATCCTGGTTGTGTAGTAAATGAGCTCCGACGCGTATCGGCCGCTTGCCCTTCCTCATGGAGTTGAATGAACTTCATCTTGGTTGTGGTGTCTATTTATAGGGGATAAAAGTCCTGGTGCCATCTTTGTTGTGGTATTGTACCATAGTTCTCACATCCAGAATCCCTGGATGTGTCTTAATTGGGGCCATTTTAGTAAAGGGAAAAAGGCTTTATTTTTATTTACGCAAAAACAAGCCAGCACAATATACAATTACCACAAATTATCAAAAACAAATACCTAAAAAATTTAATTTTTTACCATATACGAGTCAAGAGCAGAAAATCCAGAATGGGAAAATTACTAAGACATTGCTTAATTAGGCAGATCCCTGATTACATCATTAAAAACAAGAGACTGGGAAAATAAAGCCTTTTTCCCTTTACTAAAATGGCCCCCATTAAGACACATCCAGGGATTCCGGATGTGAGAACTATGGTACAATACCACAACAAAGATGGCGCCTGGACTTTTATCCCCTATAAATAGACACCACAACCAAGATGAAGTTCATTCAACTCCCTGAGGAAGGCCAAGTGGCCGATACGCGTCGGAGCTCATTTACTACACAACCAAGATTGTATACATCATCCCCACAAGTCTCCTCACTCCAGCGAGTCGAGCAACTGGCTCCCGGAGCGTGAACACCGAGGACCGCGCAATCTCGCGAGAGCGCGGCAACTCGGAAGGAACGCGACGGACCGGTGAGTATAACAACACCCAATCTCCTCGCTCTGGCGAGTTTAGCGACTGGATCCCGGAGCATGAACACCAAGAACCGCGCAATCTTGCGAGAGTGCGGGACTTCGGAAGAATGCAACGGACCGGTGAGTACAGCAGCCCAGAGACTTAGCAGACAGAGGGACGCCTGCTAGGCCGCTGAGAACAGAAGACAATCCTATCGCTCACCAGGAGTTGAGCGCTACACTGGGTAAGTTGTGCACCTGGCAGGACACGGGACGCCACTCCACCAGACACAGCCCCCAGCAACATTCCACCCCCCCCTCACACTTCCTATTGGGACATTTCTCCACTATCCTACATCTATTTTAACCAGCGACAATAGTTGTAACTGCACAACAGCTGACTCATTTAGACTTACACCCGATCAGGGAATCCAATAACTGTAATACTTCACCCGGTTAGGGTACTTCAGATCCAAAGATAAAATCCCGGTCAGGGTATTATTTGACTTTGGAACAATTCAGGAACATTAATCCATTAACTTGTATTTAGCTGCACAGGGAGCACTGTGACTCCAAGAATTAATCCCATCAATTCTATTAATAAAATAAATTAACACTTTGTGGGGTTTATCCATTTGTAGCCACAATTGAAAGCAACACACATATTGCACAACCAATTAGCGCGGATCTTCCATACATAAATTAATTTGGAGTTGAGCACCTGTATTTCTGTTTGTGTATATATAAATTGTCTCCACAGGTAGCACCTTCAAATATATATATATATATATATATATATATATATTAGTTCAAGATGTACAGTCTGAGGCCCATTTTCTATATGGATCCAAGTAGTGCATTGCTTTGCACACCTGGAAAGCCTGAGACACTTTTCACTCAGACTAGCACCCCTACTACATTTGTTTAGAGCATGGAGTCTGGCATTGGAATATGCACACCAGTCAGAGGCACAATATAGGTAAGTTCTGCAAATATTTATACTGTGTAGTGCAGCTTTGGTTCTTTTTTGGGGCATGGGTCCCTCTGGATTGCTTTGGTTGATCTGCCTCAGTGCACCGCAATATAACACATTTTTCCTTCAACACATTTTAATGCTTCACTGTCTGGTTTATATATGTATTTTTCGCTTTTTTATTTTTATTCTTTATATGCAGCTGCGGCTGCTCTTAACTATTTCTTTTACACTTCACCTTTCTTATTAGACCAGTGTCTTGGGGCGGCTTAGCTGGGCTAGTTTGGGAGTGTCATGCGCTCTGGATTTGAACTCTAGTATGTTAGGGACCTATCCGACAGAGGTTACTCGGATGTGGTGGGTAGGCCCATAACCTTGGCCAAGCTTATGATAAAAACCTCTATTCAGTGCAAAAATATTTTTATTTATATACAATCAGTTAATTTGGAGTTGAGCACCTGTATTTATTTTTGTGTATATAGCAATTGTTTCCACAGGCAGCAACCACCTCCAATTATGTATGTATGTATACATATATATATAGTGTGTGTGTGTGTGTGTATATATATATATATATATATATATATATATATATATATATATATTAATTATACATTCAGGGTGTGTAGTCTGAGGCCCATTTTCTATGTGAATCCAATTAGCAGCTCCACCAATTTGTGAGTGACAGCAATCTCACTCTGTGCTGAATCTGTTGTTAACCACAGGATGTGAAGGCATATCATATCTATATTGCGCAAGGTACATGTCCATTAAGGCGTCAGTCTTAATGATCGGAATATCATTGCTTTTTTTAGTTTGAATGGCAGAAAATTCAGTAGGTTTTGTGAAAATTCAAATCATGTCTAAGAAGCCTGAAAGGGGCATGTGAAACCAAAAGGTTTTTTTGTCTATGGAATAAAATATATTCTATTGCAACACTGGGTATTGAAATGAGGATTCCAGGCAGCAAGTATTTTTGGTAAAGCAGTGGCTTTTTAATAGCAGCAAACACTGCACCTTAGCATATGTAAGTTTAGGGCTGCACAAATACAGGCACATAACAAAAAGTAAACAAACAAACATAAAAGTCTCAGCAATCCTTATGCTAATCAGTCAGCAGTGGCTTGCAGCCACAATTTGGGCATGCTGTCCCAGCATAGCCCTTGGAACCTGGCACTACAACACTGTGTCCCTATTTCCTGGCTGCTACTCAGAATCAGAGCAATGAGAATCAGGTGTATGACAGTTTCAAACCCTTCCTGTGCTCCAGTGATTATTGCAGCTGGGTCTGTGTAAATGTGAAAACCGGGACCTCCACACCACCTCTGCCAATACAGAATGCACAGGTTTCACTCTACACTCCCTTGGAGGGAGCTGATCTCTACAGAGTGTGGGCAATTCAGGTGAGAGACGACCACTCTCACCGCTATATATATATATATATATATATATATATAATATATACTGATATATATATATATAATATATACTGATATATATATATATATATAATATATACTGATATATATATATATATATATATATATATACTGATATACCTACCAGATTATGCACTCTAGTACTGGGAATGCAGTATAATGTACATATATTATAATAAAGCACATGATGGTGATCCTGTCTATACATACCACATTAATACATTGTACTTATGATAGCGGATCCAGGAGGGCGAAACTTGGTGCAGTTTCTATAAAAAACCAATGAAGCATCCATGTTCATGTACCTTGACGGATATGCAGTATGATTTAGACTCATGCACAGTTTACAGATAATCACTCAACATTGTGTACAAATCTGAATATGGCCCTATATGACCTCTATTCTTACCAAGAACTACTGTATTGTAATTGTAATATTCAACGTTTCCACTAGAGGACAATCTGGTAGGTTTGCAAGGTTATTATTGTGCCTGACACAACATGCCATTAGTGTCTTTAACCACAAGATGTCAGTCTGGTCTTTACGTCCCATAGTGATTCCAGTAGGATAGTCACTGTCATACAGTATATAACTATATTCATATTCACACTCATTTGTTATATGCACACATCAAAATAAAACAAAGAAATGTAGACAATAATAAAGATAAAGAATAACACAGTAATTATGCAACACATATAGTGTTCATCTCTGTCATAATAGAAAATAAATCAAATATAAATACACTGGCATCATGTGAAAATATGAGCACTAATGAAATATCTTGCTATCACATCAAGCACCAAACAATCTTATTGGTACAACTTAAGGCCCCAATACATCAGCGACTGATTGCTGCAATTACCCGATTCCCAGACGCTGGGGTCATGGCATCGAGGATATCCAACATCTTTGATTCCCTGATTTGCCGATAAGGACCAAAAAATGATCGGGATCAGCAAAGCGGGAATTTTTAACATGCAGAATTTCCCTGATTCCTTGATGGATCACCGATGCCTGCTGATCGGTGTCAGGGGATCAGGGAATTGCTGCCAAGATGTATGGGCCTCTTTAAGGCCCCCATACATCTGGGATTAATTGGGGCAATTTGGTATTTTGCACATTATTGTCCAAATCTGTGGGGTTCACTGATTGCCGATTCCGATCAAAAGGTGATCGGAATCACTAAATTGGGTTGTCCAATATGTTGAATTTCAGTGATCAATCGGGGCTATAGTTTGGTTGTGTATAAAGAGAATCAGCAGTTTTGCCTACCATAACTAGTAAAAGGATGGGCCTTTCAAGATTGGCAGATCTGTGATTTGCTGAAAATGATCTGCAAATCGCTGAACAATATCTGTAATGTATGAGCACAGATTGGTGGATTGGGGAATCTTTAAATCGGAGAAAAAAAAATCACAATCTGTGAATTGCTTTTTTGAGATTACTGATCTATGGGGCCCTTAACTCTATTCAGGGGCACATGGTAAGTGAATGGGTCAAGCTTTTAAACACAAAGTGTGCCAAAATAGTTGATAGTGATGATAGTTACAGATGTGTAATTACATCTAAAAAAACTGAATACAGGGACTGATTCAGAAGTTGATGCTATTGCAGCTGTGTCTTTTTACACAGTGTGACTTGGTCTGTATGCTACTGCCATAGCCGAAGGTATTAATACAGAACCACCCGTCGGCTGGGTCTCTTATCTGCCACTTTGTGTATAACGTTGTACTGTACCATCTGTCGCACATCCACTGCACCATCGGACATCAGAGCACCCATATTATACAATACACCACTCTCTTGTATACTGTATATCATATAAAGACTAAGGCCCTCATTCAGAGCCGTACGCTCTGAGCAGAGCGCATGCTCTGAATGAGGGCCGCCCTCCATGAAAATGGAGCGTCCTCCGGGACGCTCGTATAGCTGTGGGTCACCACCCACAGGCTATACGAGCGTGCAGTTTGATGGCCGCGATGGTCTTGACCATCGCGACCATCGAAACTGCGAGCCGGAGCCTGCGGTTGAGGTTTTCAACCGCAAGCTCCGGAGTGATTTTGGCTCTATCAGAGCCAAAATCACTCCCACTGACATCACTAGTGATGTCAGTGGGCCGGCTTCTGACGGGAGGCGTTCCCGTGGGAATGCCCCCGTCAGGGAGGCAAGCCCCCGGCACGCCTACCAAAGGGGGCGTGCTGTCAATCAACATCGACAGCACGCCCCCTTTGATCAGACACAACGAGCGAAGGACTTTCCTTCGCTCGTCGCGTCTGGCGCATGCGCACGACGGAGCTCCCTCCGTCGTGCGCATGCTCAGTGCAGAACATCGACCCACTTGCGAGCGGACAGCCGCTCGCGAGTGGGTCTGAATCAGGCCCTAAATTTTTACTCTTAAGAACAGGTGGGAACACAAAGGTCCTCATGCAGAGTTAGAAGTAAATTGGGTATTTGTTGCTCCAAAGCAGGGCCGTAGCTAGGGTGGTGCCTTCACCCGTGATCACGGCCACTACTTCTAACGCCCGCTACAATGTATAATAGTAGCGGTATGCCCGCCTCTTTATCTGCCGGGCGCACCGCTACTAATACACATTACAGCGGGCCAGGCAGTGCTGCAGCTGCCTGCAGAGGAGCAGTGTGGAACCATGGCACCCGGAGAAAGTGCGTGTCGTGGCAGCCCCCACTCCCTGCACTTAACTGTACCAGTGGGGTATGGCCAGACTGCGGGGGAATATTAAAGGGAAGAGAAAAAGGGTAAACAGTGGCAGTATGACGCTGGGCATTAATGTCCCATTGGGAAATTAGAATGCTTCGGATCTGACATTAAGGGGTATCTCCTTTGGCACTGTTTTATTTATATATAGCACCTAGGATCTGACTTTTATCTCCTTTGAATCACTGTTATTAGTCAATAGATGACATTGTATTATATATTCTGATCATTTTACTTAATTTGACAGAATAAATGTGCTAGAGTGAGATTCCACAGGGTGCACAGCTTATTACTGCAATTACTGCCCCAAGCAGCTATCACTGGAGTGGGAACACCTATGGGAAGCTCCCTTCTCAGCTATACGCCTACTTAGCAAATATACATTGCACCTATATTAATGTGAGTACTACTAACCATGTCATGTTCTGTCTACCACCATTATTATTATTTCAGATCTCCTAGGAGTCTATTTACTAAGCCTTGTATGGAGATAATGGGCCTCATTCAGATCCACTCGCAAGCGGCTGTCCGCTCGCAAGTGGGTCCATGGTGTGCACTGCGCATGCGCACGACGGAGGGAGCTCCGTCGTGCGCATGCGCCAGACGCGACGAGCAAAGGACTCTCCTTCGCTCGTTGTGTCTGATCAAAGGGGGCATGCTGTCGATGTTGATTGACAGCACGCCCCTTTGGTGGGCGTGCCGGGGGCGTGCCTCCCTGATGGAGGCGTTCCCAAGGGAACGCCTACCGTCAGAAGCCAGCCCCACTGACATCACTAGTGATGTCAGTGGGAGTGATTTTGGCTCTGATAGAGCCAAAATCACTCCAGGGCTTGTGGTCGAAAACCCCGACCACAGGCTTCTGGTCACACTGGCGATGGTCAAGACCATCGCGACCATCATCCTGCACGCTCGTATGAGCTGTGGGTGGTGACCCACAGCTATACGAGCATCCAGGAGGACGCTCCATTTTTATGGAGGATGGCCCTCATTCAGAGCGAGCGCTCTGCTCAGAGCGTCCGGCTCTGAATGAGGGCCAAAGTCAATAGAGATAAAGTGCCAACCAACCAGCTCCTAACTGTCATTTTTCAAATACAGCCTGTGACATGGCAGTTAGGAGCTGATTGGCTGGTACTTTATTTTTTTAAATCTCATACCTTATAATTGAAGTTTTCATATAGTTTAGGACCTCAGATGTGTAACTTCTTAAGTCCATTGAAGCACAATTAATGAATGAGGAGAGAAGGAGGGAGGGGATCAAAGAGGAGAGGGGAGAGGAAAGTGCCATCAGAGAGGGGTGGTGACAGAAGCCAATAAGAAAGAAGAGTGGAGGGGCAAAGAGCCGATCAGAGAGGGGCGGTGACAGAAGCAAATAAGGGAGAGGAGAGGGGCAAAGAGCCAATCACAGGAGAAGGAATCAAATAGGTGATTGTAATCAATCTGACAGTATTGTATAAACATGTACAGAAGATGTTTACAGAGGGGAGGTAATCTGGGCAATTTGAGGGAGAATGAAATGTAGATATGGATCTCACATCCGTAACTTATGTAGGATATAGAGCAAACGGAGATAAAACTAACAGGCGGCATCATATTGTGCAACTCCCCAAGAATTCCGGTACCCTGGATGGCGCCCCCTGTCCATTCTGGCGCCCTGGAGCTCATGCTTCACTGGAACCACCCTCGCTACACCCCTGGCTGCCTGCCCCTGTGGCCCCCTCTCCCTAGTGTCACTATCTCATGGAGGGACTGGGAGAGACATCATGATGTCTCTCCCAGTCCAGTCCCACAGTTCCCTGCGATGGTGCTGCTGCTGCTATTCCTCCGGTGCCCCCCCCTTCCCCCACCCGGCTCCCAACTGTTGAGAAACTTTTTTGTATGAAGGTAATTAAATGCTGCTATTTGGAAAGAGATCCGGGGGGAGTGGGAATGTATAGAATGATGTGTAAGTAGGGGGCAGGGATTTGTAATTATGTGGCATAAATCATAATGTGTATGGCACATTACAGCTGAGGACATAATGTGTAATGGACATTACTACTGTGGGCATAATGTATAAGGGGCATTACTACTGAGTGGTCATACTGTGTAATGGGCATTAATACTGTGGGCTAAATGTATAAGGGGCATTACTACTGTGAGGTCAAATTGTGTATTGGGCATTACTACTGTGTGGTGTAATCTGTAAGGGGCATTACTGCTGTGTGGTCATAACGTAAGGGGTATTACTACTGTGTGGTCATAATGTGTAATTGGCATTACTACTGTGGCATAATCTGTAAGAGACACTACTTCTGTGTGGGCATAATGTGTAAGAGGCATTACTACTGTGGTCATAATGTATGTAAGGGACACTACTATGTAGTAGATCATTTATAAGGAGCACTACTGTGTCTCATAATGTGAATTGGGAGTACTATGGTGTGGCCACGCCCTTTCCCTACGAGAACACACACTTTTTTTGGCTGTGCACCTGTGATGCGCACTGTCCCTGTTTACACTATGGGGGTGGCACCAATGCACTTTCTGGCACAGGGCACCAAAATGTCTAGTTACGGCTCTGCTCCAAAGATGTGTGCACAGGAAATATGTGTAAATTCACCATTATACAGAGTTGTCCCCTATGTGTACTCCTGGATGGCTACTAATTATCATCATCAAGATTGTGCACTTGCACTGCCTCTATACAGGTACAAAACAGGCATATTTACGCTCGCGTCCGACTCATAGCCCACAACCATGTTGCCCCGCCCTCACTGACCTCTGCTTACCGGTTACGTCTCTTCTGATGTAAATGTAGAAGCGGTCAATATTTGTAAGCACACCAGTTCCGGAGCATGTGCAGTGCGAAAACACGCAAGATACGCTGTAAAGTTGTCACACACACGTAATATTTGACAATCGTTTTTTGTCTATGTGCTTCATTCACAGTTGTATGCTAATGCAGCCACTGAATGGCCATGGAAACTGAGAAGCCAGAGCCATATTCTTGCATACGAGATTGCAGATACAGGGTGTGACACGCCCCCAAAATGGTTGTGACACGCCTGTGTTCTTTGCTGCCACTCTGTGTTACCACTCACAAACGCTCCCTGTTGCTGTGACCGATTATAGTAATGTACCTTGATGCATGTGCATGTGCAGTTTACCAATAATTGCTCAAATGCGTAAATATTGGGCAAAGCGTACTTCTCTGAATCAGGCCTTATGACCTCTATTCATGCCAATAACTACTGCATTACACTGTAGTAGTAATATTCAAAGTTTCCACTAGAGGACAACCTTGTATTTCTTATATACTTTTACTTTAAGCTAGGTTATTACTGTTCCTGACACAATATACGATTAGTGTCTTTAACCACAAGATGTCACTCTGGTCCTTACATCACATAGTGATTCCAGTAGGATGTCCATTATCATTAGAGATGTGCACTGTTTTAGTTCTAATTCATCATTTTTTTTTTAAATTGATAATAACAACTAAAATGTAATTTGGGTCTGTTTTTGTTCCTCCAGTAATATTACCCAGAAGTAACATTATTTTCCAGTCAATTTTTACCACTGAATAATAATGTTCACCAATTTTGGCCAAAGACTGGCAGACTAAACTAAGCAACAGAGCAGCGGCACAAACACACGACAGTTTAAAAGAATATAGCACATCTATGAAACATTGCAGCATAGCAGTGGCAGATTGGATGGCCGTACAACCCCATAGAATGATTTCATTAATTAAGAACTAGATCAGAGGCCCGAGGTTAGTACAGGGAAATGGAGGTGGAGTATGTATGACTATGTAAAGGAAGAGAGATAAACAATGAATTGATTGCTCGATTGACTAATTGATTTATTAAGAAAATGTAATTTGAGACGAGGCCTTGTTTTGCAGCAACTGAGAAAAGGCATTAAAGAATACAATTTATCTTGCCATATTACTGAATAATACTAAATATGCTCCATAATTCTTTACTTTTTTATATTTTGTGAGACACCACATTATTTTTGTTTAAAAATGTGTTGCAAATTAGTAATGTGTTTAGCGCAATAACCAATAAAAATGCTTGTCTATGCAAAAAAACATCACCAATGCCCCCAAAACATACATCCCATAATGTCAAGATAGAATTGTCTTTGGCATAGCAAACTCAGGGGGGGTTACGGTTGTCTGGAATACCTCGGTCCTCAGTCCACACCATGAACATAATAGAAATAGTATATAATATAATTTTACTAGTGCTCCATGTTTTCCTCAATGAATGTCATAAATGAAATAATTAGCACCACCTGTGGATCTTTTAACATGTGTCAGCCAGTAAGGAATACGCCTGTGCACCAACTAGGAGATCTGGAAAACATGCACTGTTAGGGTGCACTGCTATAGATCATCTATAGGGTTAATTATTAATACTGTTAACCAGTGCATAAGGAGACCAATTTGTACATATATGTCCAGGGCAGTGCTAGGTTCTTTGCTGAACCCCCAGATTCCCATTTTGCTTCCATGCTCTGGAATGGTGCCTACATATGAAAAAAAAACATTCAGCTCAGGCTGGATGTCCCTACTTCCGCATTTAATGGCAAACTGTGTATATGCTGGAATTATGACACACAATACACTTTGTATGATGGATATTAAAGCTGGTTAAGTGCTAATTATGTCCACTTCCTGGACTGGCCACATTCACTCTAAAATCAAGCATTTGGAAACCCCGTCTAGTAATCCTGCATTTGGCCCTCCCATGCACCCTTATGTTGTATATTAAAAAGGACATGAACAGTTTAAGAAACCAAGCAGCTCAGCAACAGGGATTTCCCCTTTTGTGGCTGAAGTGGTTGGTTTGTTCGGCCCCCACAAAACAAGCTACCAATTGGTTTAAGGTGGCTATTAGCATTGTTAATCATCTATACACTAGGAAGATGTCATTATCATGCTCATACTCCTTATCCTCATCAGTGTTAACATCATCACCACTGGCGTCACAAGGTGGGTGCGGGCCGCACCCAAGTGTCCAGCCGAGGGGTGACACCAAAGTGCTGGCTCCCCTGCAGTGACAGGACCCTGGTGCTGCATTGCGTGCAGCACTCAACTCCTAGCACAGTGAGAAAGCCGGCACTTCACAGAAACTGATGTCCGAGGCCAGCCTGCACTTCCCGCACCCCCAGTGTGAAAAAAAAAATGGGTGTTTGGGCCGCTTCACAACGTCCACTCGTGAAGCCACGCCCCCACCCATGAGGTCACTCCCCATTAATTAGTCAGTGCGCGGTACAAGCCCACTGCTGCGGGTGCAAAGAAAGGTAGGGACGCCACTGATCATCGTCACACAATATTAGCTCATCCCCACTGGAATCCACCACTACAGAAGTCTCTGTACTTTGTTGCATTTGTGATTTTCCACATTTTGAGGAAGTAGCCTCCTACGCCGATCGCTCACAAGGTTCCCGGCTGTGCTAAACACTCTTTCCGAGTACACACTGTACTTTACATGTACGGCCGCTCATTAGCTGTGACCCACGTGGGACCAGCCAATGAGCGGTGCTACATGTAAAGCAGCCGCTGATTGGCCAGCGGGCCATGTTAAAAAACAGATGATTCTGTTCATCTGTCAGTTTGCATAGTGTAAGTATATGCAACAGCATATACTTACACTTGTTTCGTATTGGTTCGGGTAAGTCATTTTTTTGTTTTGCAAAGACCCTGGATGCTACAGAGAGCAGCACCAGGATGGAGGTGAGTATACAAACTTTTTTGCGGCCATTTCCCATGGTTTCTACATTATAGAAAATGACAGAAATATCTGGTAGAAGGTAAATATGTGTGATAGATGGATGTGTGTAATAAATATTTCCTATTCACGATGTGTGTGTTATGTCTTTTTTTAACTATTTATTTTACAGTGGGGGTACGGGTGCCGGCCGCCTGCTGGCATTTGTAGTTCCACAAGTGCCAAAGGGCAGGCATGCTGGCACCTGTAGTCCCACTGTAAAATGTAATAGTTTACATCTATTCTTCACTTTATTAACCCTGTACTTACAGCCCAGGGGTTCGGGGAAGAGCCCCGGGTTTCAGACCAAGCCTGGGCTTCAGGAGAGACGGGACCCCTTTTTGGGGGGTCCCCACTTCCCCTGAGATTCCCGGCTTTGCCTGAGCAACTTGGGTTGTTAATGCTTTGGCCATGGAAATAGGGTCTCAGGGCTGTTGCATTACAGCCCAGCCATTTTGGGTTCGGTGCTGGTTTTAATTATAAGGGGACCCCTACGCAATTCCCCCCCCCCAATAAATAAAACCAGGACTGGCCCTGCAGCCAGGTGCTGGTTCCTAAATTACGGTGGAACCATACTCACTTTGTTCCCCATAATTTTAGGAACCAGGACTGGCTGACAAGTCCGGGGCTGGTTAGGTTTTTCGGGGGGTACCCTACGTCATTTTTTTAAATAAAAAATTTTTTACTTTAAATATTCAGGCAGAAACATAAACAAATCACATTGATCTGTGTATGTTTCTGCCAAACTTGCAGCTCAGGAGGTGGTCTATTTGAAACATCAATTTATCAGTGAGTTTGCTACAAACTCACCCCAGATTGTACACTCGATTCTTAGTAAATTTGCGATTTGCAACTTTTTCATGTAAAGTACTGCCTAGTTTGGCCGATAGTGAGTTTAGTCGAGTTTGCAAACTCACATGAGTTTTAACAGTGAGAAGAGAAAACTCACTTCCAAACTCACACCTGTTTGGTCTAAGTAAATTAGCGAAACTCGCATGAGTTTGCAAACTCGCCCAAACTTGCCCAAACTCGATTCTTAGTAAATTTACCCCTTAGTGTATCATATTGAATCACAATAGACAACAATTTTGCAATTATTTTAAGCCTGACCAGATTTCAAAATTGGTTCACTGTGTTGACTCATCATCAACCCCACCAGTGGGTCTCTTGGAAATAGTTAGTTTTTTTCCTGGCAACGGCATTTTCAGGAGAAATTGAAGCAGGAGACATTGTCGTATTATGTGTCATTTGAGCTGACCATTTGCTGGCAAGGAGTTTTTTTGCATCTCTTAAGATCTGTGTCAGTTGGAAAGATATATATATGTATGACTTAAATCTAGGACCAAGCACGGTTGCCAAAATGTAATCCAATTGCAAGATCATGTCAACAGTTTGGTTCTGGTGAAATGAATAAAGAATATGATCTACAAGTCCAACATACTTAACAGACTCAGTTAGTTTCATCTCCTGCTCCAGTTTCTCAACTTGCTTATCCAGTAGTTTTATTAAGGGAATCACCTGACTCAAAATGACACTGTCTGAACTCACTTCATTAGTTACTACTTCAAATGGTTTCCGTATCTTGCACAAAACAGTATTCTAAAGTGTGCTAGATGAAGGTACATTCCCCCTCCTCTCCCTATGTCATGGCTTGTTGTGTAAGTTTGGATGGCTTGATGCTGTTCCTCCATTTGCTGAAGCATATAAAGGATGGAATTCCAGTTGGTCACTACCTCCTGCTTCAGTTGGTGGCATGGCAAAGTGAACTGTTCATGCAGGTGCTGCAATCTTCTACATGCAGTTGATGAATGCTGAAAATGTCCAGAAATTTTTCGGGTCATAGACAGCATCACCTCCACGCCACTTTCATTTTAAAAAAAAATTCTGAACCACCAAGTTTATTATGTAGGCAAAATATGGGATGTGTTCAACTTCACCCAATTGTAATGCTTTGACAATGTTACTTACGGAAATGACAATTCCTGAGGAGAGTCCTAGCAAGGTAAACCATTTTACTATGATTTATGCCTGAGTTTTTCCAACAGATTGACACTGTTATGCCTCTTAGTGAAGCCGGCCATACAGAGAGTAGCCTGCCAGTGAATGAGCTAGTGTTGTGTGTTAGATACCGCTGCTGAAGGCAATATACCTACCAATAGGCTGTCAGTCATGTAATTTTTACTTTGAACAGTACCGCTACTCTACATATCTGTAGTTAATTGTAATGGATAAACAGGCATTTTCTGGTGGCTGACTTACTTTGACTTACTTTGACAAAAACAACATCCTCCACATCAATATCCTCATTAGTGTCAGATGCAGTAATATCCCTCTCATCCTGTTGTACTTCCACAGTAGCATCCAGTCACCATCTTTACTTTTACTACTTTTACTACTGCTCATCCCCACATTTGCAGAGGGTGTGAAAATGGTGGAAGGAGGCTTCTGTAGGAGTACAGTGACATAAATTTTAGACTCACACATAGCACTTGTGGACACACTTAGGGGTAAATTTACTAAGAATTGTGTCTGGCCAAAATGCCAGGGGAGTTTAGCCTCTTTTTCTAACACAGAGCTTTACTAAAGCAAACACAGAAGCAAAAACAAGATTACAACTGCAAAACACAGGGGTAAAAAAATAGAATTAAATACACCATTGGACAAACTTGGAAGTACTTTCCATATGAAACAATACTTTATGGGGATATACCAAAAATCATGTTTTTAAACACATCCGTAAAAACACTAAACTCGGATCAAAATACACTTTTTAAATACACTACCCTGTAAGCAGTGTGTTTGCAGAAGCCTGCACAGATCAGTGAGATCCATGCAGGCTTCTGTGTGTGTGTGTGTGTGTGTATAGTGTTAAAAAAAATGTGGAAAAAAATGATGTGAGTTCCCCTCTCCTAGTTCAAGAAATACAGGGGAATAAGGCATGGGATCTCCCTTATTTCAGTGAACCAGCAGTGGGCTTCTGAGCCAGTCCTGGTTGAGGAAATGCAGGAAAGAAATGCATAGGGTTTCCCCATATTTCCATCAACCAGCATCGCGCCCTTACTAACTTTAATGCCACAGTGAGGGGACATGCTTCAATGGGTCCCTTGGCCAAAGCATTCTTCCCCCCCCCAATCAACTAGTCAGCTCAGGCTGGGGTTTCCTGGGGAGGTAGGAACCCCCCAATTAAGGGAGGTGAGGACACCCAAAATAAAGGGGTCGCCCCCTCTCTAGTGTACCCCAGGTTTGGGCTATGCCTCACATTGCTGGCCAGTGGATGCAGGGTTGATTGGATTAAATATTAGATTTAAACTAATATTGTTTTTTACAGGGGGACAACAGGTCCCAGAAAGCCTCACCCACATGCAGAACATGTAGAACTTCAAATACCAGCATGTAGGGCATTAAGTCTCCCTGTAAAAGAGATATTAAAATAAAGACATGACACACCGAATGTTTTATTACAAATGCCAACACTCATTCACTCACTCACACTCACACTACATACTTATAAACACAAAAATGGTGTAAAGAATAAGCACTGGTGCACTAGACTATAGCAGCCACAGCGTCAGACTGTTGGTGTCCACCAAGTTACAAAAATGTTCACAAACAAATAAATAAAAAGTTGAATGACACTTGCAGTGCTGCTAGTAGACGTCTTGTCCTTGCAGTATCTCCCCTTCCAAAATGGGATGTGCCACCATCGAATATGGTAAAGATCCAAGGCAAAATACACAGTACCTTAAACAAGACGATGATCTGAATACGTTCAAACAATATATCCCAGTGTGCATCAGATACTTAAGAAAACACAAAAGAGAAAACAACCATGGCGTAGCACATCAAACCAAATTAACGTTTATTATAAACATAAGGTTGATCCAGTGTGTCCCATTAGGTTCACCGAGAAACCAAACAGCAAAAAAGTGCACAAGGACACATATATAATGTTATATCGATCTATCTATCTGCAAAAAAAATTGCTCTACGTCCCCCAACGATAACCATCGGGACGCATGCGCAGCACAAAAAACATCGGATAACTACACAAACATTGGGACTAAAGCTGGCCACACATCTAAAGATTATCTGTCCAACCAGCCAATTAGTAGATTGGTTGGAATGAAAATCTGGTAAGGAATACAATCAGCAACTTGCTCCCAGACGCTGAAAAATGGACCAAAACTGTTGTATGAACAAATAGTTTAGATCAAACATTTAACAAACTTGTCTGACCGACCATTTTCATCTGTTTTCTGGCATTTAGGAGTAAATTGCTGATAATCATTTACTCCCATTCCTTACCAGATTTTCATTCCAACCAATCAACAAGTTGGCTGGTTGGATGTAAGTTGTTCTAGTGTGTGGCCAGCTTAAGGCCCACAGCCCTCTAATTAAAGAAACAGAAGAGAGGCAGGGATACATGGTAGAAGACAATAATTACTAAACATAAATAGCAAACACAAATAACATGATATGCACATATATAGCACAGTCAAACAGCAGGTCATAATTCAAATTAGAATAAATATACAGTATGCTTAGTGATATCCATATACTGCACAGAGCACAACAGAAGATTAACAGGAAATCACCAATCTCCGAGCTTTGCTATGGTACACATATGGGGGAAAGTTTCACCATTGGAAAGCAGATATAGCCATCGAAATATTGAATATAAAATATCAAAAATAAACAAAACATTCAACAATGAAAAAACTTTAATTTTAGCAGCAGTAGCGCTGACACAGGATACCATGTTTAGATGGTAGAAATTGCACCTGCATAGGGTTGGTGCATGTTTTGATGGTGAGACCGATGGTACACACATTAGCGCCGCTGCAAGTAGGCATCAGAATCGGCTGCAGCATTAGCATAAAGATGTAGACGAGGCTGCAGCAAAAGAATCAGCCCCTTGCTCGCTTTGACTTGGAGACAAGCCAGAGTCTTTCATGTTTTCTAAGGCCTTCAACCCTTCCTGCTTCTGGGCTTGCCTCTTGCTAAGGCTTCAGGAGATTACCCTGATTGCTCCTATGGGCTCTATTGCCTCAAAGGCCACTTGCCAGTGTCCAAAAGGGTTCTCCCTTTTGTATGGGAACTAACAGCAAAACTTTGGTCCCTACTTTAAGTAACAAGATTACTGTCCCATTTTAATTTTGTTGTTGCCTCCCATGACCTTTCACAAGGTCCCTACCAATCAGCTCAAATGTGCTGAGCACATGAGGGGTCTGATTCTAAGTCTCATGCAGGTCGCATTCAGGTGAATTCCAAATGAATTGCTAAAGCATGCGACATCCTAATGTATACCCATTGCACCACCCCACTCTTTCTGTATGCGATAACAGTCTTCATCACTAGTATTGGCGCTTACAGCCCATGCTAGGTGCAGGAGAACAGATTGAAATAGGCGTCCCCTTGGTAAACTTAGAATTAGTTTCCCTGGAAACCGAATGCTCCTAAACTTAGCGGTTACAAGTTAAGCAGAGTCCCGATAAGTCGGATCCCAAATTGTCAGCTTACCGGCTTTGGTTCTTGCATGTTTTGGATTGCTTTTAAAAGCCCCTCCCTCGTAATCAGGTGCCATTTCACTCGGAAGAACAGGGGGAGAGGAACTATGGGCAGGAGCGCTGTGTTATAAAAAAATTAAATTTGCACGCAATCAAGGCGCAATAAAGGCACAATTTGGAACATACTTGTTACTTTGAAAACTTTTTTAAGGGAGATTATATCTGGAAGTAGAATGTGCAATGCGCTAGTGAGGGGGGCATGTTATGCTCCACCCAAAGGGCGTGTCTAGCTCTACCTATGGGCCTATCTGTGGTTAAATGCTTGCTGTGAGTTATTTCTATATAACATTAGTAACAATATATATTGGGAAATGTTGCAAGTATTGATATTAACATTGTTGCATGCAATACTTGATATCTTGTTTGCAACTATTCGCAGTGATATTTTTTTTATACATGATAAATATGATGCCTATGCAATAAATTCTAAATACAATTTGACCCTTCATTCATAAGCACATATTTCTTGCCGGGTTGACTGAGAATAATTGTGTTCAAGTTGCTTATAGTCCACCACAAATCAGTGTTTTAACCAGCTACTGTCAGAACTCTCAAACTGATTGTGGATGCGGCCCATATTTAGGGAATTGGCTAGACCTATGTCTTATGTGCCGGCGGTATTCACCAGGGACCCTCGCAAGAAGTTGCGGCCCTCAGGTTAGGTTCCACTATACAGGTGCTGGTGAACGCTGGATGTAGTGCAGAAGAATAAATGTACTCGACAGGCCGGGTCAATACCAAACAGATGAGACAGTACCAGGGAGCAGACGTAAACGGGTCACAGGGAGTAGCCGAGGTCAGAACCAGATATCAGGAGCAGTACAAGGAGTCAGATGAAATCGGAGTCACAAACAAGCCAAGGTAAAGATCAGTATAACAGGTAAGTACTGGAACACTGGACTATGGTATGGAACCTATACTCTGGCACCTGTCTGGTGCCAGAGACACTCTTATAGAGGATGTTCAAATCTCGCGCCAAATGTAAAGTCACAATTCTTTGCAGGTAGGCGCGCGCGCTCCTAGGAGAGTCGCGGTCACCTGCACTTCCAGACAGTGCAAGGGGGACCTGGAGCGGACATCAAGCAGCAGGCACCGGGGACTCCCCACCCACTGCCCGCCGACGGAGATTCCAGTGCTGCCAGACCAGGTAAGTGGTAGCCAGTGTCCAGAACACTGTGACATTACCCCCCTCTCTAGGGGTGGGCACCGAACACCCCGCAAATGGTTTGTTGGGAAACTTCCGGTGGAATTTCTGAAGAAGCTGAGGCGCAAGAACGTCAGAAGCCTTGACCCAGCAACATTCCTCAGGCCCATACCCCCTCCAATCCACTAGAAACTGAACAGCTCTTCTAGAAACCCTAGAGTCCAGAATCTGTTTCACTTCATATTCCTCCTGATGGTCTACCGGAATCGCAGGAGGAGGGCTGCAAGGAGTTGAGAAATGATTAAGTACCAAGTGTAACGTGAAACACATTGGATATTCTTAGAGTGTTTGGAAGTTTCAGACGATATGCTACTGGGTTGATCACCTGTAAGATCTGAAAAGAACCAATGAATCTGGGAGCGAATGTTATTGTTGGAACCCTTAATCTCAGATGTTTGGTTGACAGCCAGACTTTATCACTAGGAGCCAGCACCAGACCCCTCCTCCTTTTCCTATCCACAAACAATTTGCACCTTGAAGAATTTTTACACAAATTCCTTTTTACCATCTTCCAGATGAATCGATTCACTATACCACGTATGGCTGGAAGTGATACTGGCTGAAAGCCTGGTAACACTGGACGAGAACCATACTGAACAAAGAATGGAGAGTGTTCCCGATGCCTTATGGTACAGCTTATTGTGGACAAATTCAGCCCAATGTAGCAGAGAGACCCATTCATCTTGATTGTCTGAATCATACATCCTAATGACTTTTCCAATTCTTGGTTTACTCATTCAGTCTGGCCATTACTCTGGGGATGATAGGCCGAAGAAAAGCTCAGGTTGATGTCAAAGCACCTGCATAATGCTCTCCAGAATTTAGAGGTAAACTGTACCCCTCGGTTGGAAACAATGTCCTTATGAAACCCATGTAACCTAAAGATCTCTCTTACAAAAATCTCCGCCAACTTTGGTGCCGAAGGTAGACCTTTCAAAGGAATAATGTGAGCAACCTTGGAGAACCTATCCACCACCACCAGAATTGTGTTGAACCCTCGGCATGAAGGCAGATCAGTCACAAAGCCATAGAAATGTGAGTCCAAGGACAATCAGGCACTGGTAGTGGCAACAGGGAACCTGATGGAGAGTGCGGTGGAACCTTGTGCTGAGCACAAATATGACAGGCTGCCACAAAGTCCTTTACAACCTGATGGATCGTCAGCCACCAGTACCACCTGAGGATCAGTTCCAAGGTTTATTTGACGCCTGTGTGCCCACTGAAACGTGATGAATACACCCACTGAAGTAGTTTAGCACGGAGTTCTGGGGCTATGAATGTTTTTTCCAGTGGAATCTTGATCCTCTTGGTGGCTGCTGTAAAACAGGCAGGGTTTAGAATGGCCTTATCCTCCTTTTACATCTTCCATTCAGCAGAACTAAATGATCGAGACAGGGCATCGGCCTTGATGTTCTTATTACCCGGCCCCTAAGTAATCACTAGATTAAATCGATCAAAGAAGAATGACCATCTGGACTGACGATAATTTAGACAGTGAGCTGTCCTTAGGTACGTCAAATTTTTATGATTGGTGTAGACTGTTACCGGAAATTTAGCTCCTTCTAACATTTATTGCCATTCTTGTTGTCAGGACTGCGACTATTTCAGTACATAGATAGACTACCTTTGCCAAAGTTCCATTGTGGTCATTGGAGGAGCTATCCTGCTTGCTGGCATGCTTCTCATTCAGGGGATAGAGTGTTAAAGTAATCATCTGTTTCCCAGGTGTCGTCAGGTTGTGGGATCCCTAGATTGCTCATTATTTCAAATCTGATTCCATTTGGGTCACATGTTTTGAAACTTCCTATGGATCACAGACCTCTAGTATAAAGCCTGTTACTAACTGTGTCTCAGTGTCTGTGCAACGTGGCTTTCAGGTCTTTTCTTGGACTCCTGCCAGATCCCCGCTGTGTCTGTGGATTGCTGTGGACTTTGTTATATTCCAGATGAACTTCTGATGTCAGTCACCCACTGCACTACAGGGCCCAGCATTCCTATTGCCTAAGTATTGCTTATTGCTCCATCACTGTAGTTTCACCATTTTGCTGCACTATTTACTTTGCCTGTTGTCTTTTCATTCCTGTGGATATTGAACTCATCCTTGTTACAGTTGTCAACTGCACCGTTACAGTGTCATCTTTGCATCACGTGGCTCAACCCCGCTCCGAAATCTAGTTACACCACAGGGCCCAAACCTGCTACAATCTTCTCTGCATCACGTGGCTCAACCCCGCTCCGAACCCTAGCTACACCACAGAGCCCAACCCTGCTACAATCTTCTACACCACAGAGCCCAACCCTGCTACAATCTTTGGAGTGGGGGTTCAACCCCACTCCAAACCCTAGCTACACCATAGGGCCCAACCCTGCTACAATCTCCTCCGCATCATGGGGCTCAACCCCGCTACAATCCTCTCTGCATCATGGGGCTCAACCTTGCTCCAAACTCTAGCCATGATGCAGGGCTCAACCCTGTCCTGGAATCTCATTACCTTACAGGGCTTAACCCTGCTCTGACTTCACTACCCCACAAGGCTTAAGTTTGCTTCATCTCTCACTGCACTACAGGGCTCAGCCCTTTCCCAGAACTATATTATTCTGCAGGGCATGCTCTGCTCTGGATTTCCATTACTACAGGGTTCTACCCTGGCAAAGGTCCTCAGTATCATTCTGAGGTGTTGGCCTCATTTTGGACTTGGGGTTCCCTACCACGTTAGATCTTATATGTTAAAGACTGCATATATATGTATTTGGGGATTCTCTCCTATACTTATTATTGCATATGTGAACCTCTGTGCTGGTTGCGACTTTATTTGAAACCTTGCTGATTATCATTCTTTTGTGAATAAATTCTATTTTACTTTTATCCTGTGCTACTGAGTGTTATGGAAAGGTCATTCCTAAGACCACCCCAGTTTATTGTGTCTAGTAGGCCTGCCTCCCTCCAGGAGTCTCAAGTGTCGGCAGCCGTGACACTTGTAGAGCCAGTTTGATGGCAAGTAGTTCTTAATCACCAACAGCATAATTCCTCTCTGATGAACTTTCAGGAGAAAAACTCACAAGAGTACCACTTGTTTCCTTTAGCTTTCTGTGACAGGACTTCACCAACACCAACCGTGGAAGTGTCCACCTCCAGGAAAAATGGTTGGTCACAATTAGGTTGTCTCAGGATGGTTGCTGAAAGGAAGTGCTGTTTTAAATGGATGAAGGCTTCCTCTGCCTCAGTTGACCACTCACAAGTGTCCTGACCATTTCTGGTACGAGCAGTGATGGGAGCAATGATGGAAGAATAGTTCCTGATGAATTGGCGGTAGAAGTTGCAAAAACCCAGGAAGCATTGTATTGCTTTCAATCCAACTGGATAGGACCAGTTGACAATAACGGCAAGCTTCTCTGGGTCCATTCGAAGGCAGGAACCCAAAATGATGTACCCCTGAAATGTTAGTTCATTTTGTTCAAAAGAGCATTTCTCAGGTTCGCTGAAAAGCTGATTAGCCCAGAGCCATGAAAGTATCTCATATACAGTACATGTTGGCAATGACTTGCTATATCCTCAGAAAATATTAGGATATCATCCAAGTATACCACTACATAGTTATACAACAGATCCCGGAAAATATGATTCATGTGTTTTTGGAAAACAGCTGGGCCATTGCTTAATCCAAAAGGCATAACTAAGTATTCATAGTGGCCATCATGAGTATTAAAAGCCGTCTTCTACTCATCTCCAGCTCGGATTCTGATTAAATTGTAGGCCCCGCGAAGATCTAGCTTAGTGAAAATCTTTGCCCTTTTAATCTGATCAAAGAGTTCTGAAATCAGAGGTAGACAAAACCGATCCTTGATAGTAATTTCATTCAGGCCCCGGTAATCGATGCATGGTCTCAAACCCCCATCCTTCTTTTTAACATAAAAAGAGACCAGCTCCAGTGGGTGATTTAGACTCTCTGATAAATCCACGTTCCAGGTTCTCTGTAATGTATTCAGTAACCACCTGGGATTCAGGAAGTGAGAGGGGAAAAATTCTTCCATGAGGTGGGACTTTTCCAGGCACTAAATCTATGGCGCAATCCCACTCCTGATGAGCAGGAAGCGTCTCTGCTGCCTTTTTGCTGAACACATCTCTGAAGGACTGGTATAGTACTGGAAGCTGATCTTCCGAAGAGAACTGTGGTCCGAATTATAGGATGAGGTGGTTTGACAGATAATAAACAGGACCCTCACTATTGAGAACCCCATGACAGGATTTGAGGATCTCTCCAGTCCAGAACAGGGGCATGCTTGTGAAGCCAAGGAAGACCCAAGATAACAGGACTCTCTGCTGATGGAAGGATATAGAATGTTATCAATTCTCGATGAAGAGCCCCTATTTGCATGGTGATTTCTGTCATCCGTGAGTGAATGGTAGCAATTGGCAATTTATTTCCATCCACGCCAATGATGCTAAGGGGTTTTTGCAGCAGCATGCTAGCAATACCTAACTCTTGGACCTTTTTAGCTGTGATTAAATTGCCATCGGCACCCAAATCTAAAAAGTCTTTGACTACTTCAAAGGAATTTTCCATGACCAGGATTACATCGATGGAAAACTAGGAAGTAACTTTATTTTTGGGGGTGTATTGCAATGCACCTAAACTGACCACCCCTCGATCATTTAGGCCCTGTCGTTTCACAGATGCTTTGGGCAACCAGAGAGAAGATGGCCTGATTTGCCACAGTACAAACAAAGTTTATTTTTGAACCTCCATTCTCTTTCTGCGGCAGGAAGGCGAGATTTCCCAATCTACATGGGTTCTTCTGGAGACTCAGTAGGTGCCGTGAATTGTGGAGCCAGCTTAAAAGTGAAATGACGAGACTGTTCACTATCTCATGCTCTCTCTCTGTGGTGAAGGTCTACTTGGATACACAAGGAGATCAAGTTGTCCAAGGAAGTTGGCAATTCCCTGGATGCAAGGACATCTTTAATTTGATCCGACAGTCACTGCATAAATGCGGCAACCAAGGCTTCATTGTTCCACCACAACTCTGAAGCAAAGGTTCAAAACTGTACAGCATACTGTCCCGCAGATTGGTTTCCCTCCTTCAGCTGCAAGATGGCCGACCCTGCAGAGGATCCTCGCCCAGGCTCATTGTAGACCTTCCGAAAGGCTCTCAGAAAATCGGCACTGTTGTTGACAAGCGGATCATTCCTTTCCCACAATGGAGAGGAAGAAAACGAAGGAAACAGTACATCTGCACACTTAACATGTAGTTAGTAAAATGCCCCATATTAAATATGTTACTATCAGTATTTTAATTGGGGGTGCTGCCATTTGACAAAAATAAATGTTTACTAAATTACTAAAAAGAGAAAGGATATTTGTCTAAATGTATGGCGCACATGAGATCATTGGTCAAATGTTAAAAGTTGTAAATCTTTATTGGGTATACATTAAAAAAGGGTGGGTAATACCAATATCAGCGAAATAAAGGTTTAAAATCAGAAAGAAAGTGATAGAAAGTGAAAATATGGTGAATATCTGTGAAAAGATAAAGTTTTTTTGTTGATTTTCAATTTTTAATAAAATTGCATTGGAATCCCGCTGTGTCCTCATTTATTCAATTATAATAGTCGCAAACAATTGTAGTAGTGTAATTCAGTATTAATAATACTATTCATTAATACTCTAAGTGAGAGCTCAAAGAAATTATATTATTGATCCATTATTGTGGAAAATATATCTCTGATATCAATACAAGATCTTATTTGGATGATGGGGGAACCCTTCTATTCAATAGTCTTGTTGTATAGAGATACTATAAACATATTTCTAAGTGGTCAAATTGTAATATTTCCTCTTATAAACTTCTAGTTATACGTAACAGAGATATCAAGAAAATCTCCGTCTGTCATTAAACACAAGCTGTGTGTATTAGTTGAACACCTAAAATTGGTGATCCAATCAGAATATAATAGTATTGATATAAATATAACCCAATATAGTTTATCCACCTGTTACATTGAGTAATTCACACAGTTAGTGAGGGGGCAGTATTTAAAGTTATGGGTATTGTTATTAAAATATAACTAATCCCTCATACTTAATAGTATGTTATAATGACAGGTTCAATATGCAATAAACAATCCCACAGGGCTGAGTGCAATAGTTAACAATACACTACAGTGTTAATATTCTTCATGCATCCTGTGCTGATAGATTGCTATAGGAATATAATAGAAGTGACTTCCTCAAAATCTATATATTAACATGTTGTGAATATGTTGTGAAACAAGTAGAATATCTGATATAATACACTAAGGAGAAGTCCTACTGTGAGACACAGCGCTGCAGCCTGAGAACGCTCACCTATGAGCTTACTCGTGATGGCAACATAGTTGCAGTTTATATATTTGTAACACCAACACTGGATAGACTTAGCTGTGAAGTATGACGCTGCAGTAGGAAAGAGCTCACTTCTATTATATTCCAATAGCAATCTATCAGCACAGGATGCATGAAGAATATTAGCCCTGTGGGATTGTTTATTGCATATTGAACCTGTCATTATAACATACTATTAAGTATGAGGGATTAGTTATATTTTAATAACAATACCCATAACTTTAAATACTGCCCCCTCACTAACTGTGTGAATAACTCAATGTAACAGGTGGATAAACTATATTGGGTTATATTTATATCAATACTATTATATTCTGATTGGATCACCAATTTTAGGTGTTCAACTAACACACACAGCTTGTGTTTACTGACAGACGGAGATTTTCTTTATCTCTGTTACGTATAACTAGAAGTTTATAAGAGGAAATATTACAATTTCACCACTTAGGAATATGTTTATAGTATCTCTATACAACAAGACTATTGAATAGAAGGGTTCCCCCATCATCCAAATAAGATCTTGTATTGATATCAGAGATATATTTTCCACAATAATGGATCAATAATATAATTTCTTTGAGCTCTCACTTAGAGTATTAATGAATAGTATTATTAATACTGAATTACACTACTACAATTGTTTGCGACTATTATAATTTAATAAATGAGGACACACAGCGGGATTCCAATGCAATTTTATTAAAAATTGAAAATCAACAAAAAAACTTTATCTTTTCACAGATATTCACCATATTTTCACTTTCTATCACTTTCTTTCTGATTTTAAACCTTTATTTCGCTGATATTGGTATTACCCACCCTTTTTTAATGTATACCCAATAAAGATTTACAACTTTTAACATTTGACCAATGACCTCATGTGCGCCACAATGGAGAGGCCCAAGCCAATGCTTGACCTGACAATAGCAAGATTATATAAGCCACTTTTGTCCTGTCTGAAGGGAAGCTTGCTGCCTGGACTTCGAACTGGATCGAGCACTGGTTCAGGAATCCACGACAACCTGTAGGATCCCCATCATACTTTTGTTGGATTCGGGATCCGTATTGGTTTGGAAGCTCCTGCGGCTGGTGCAGTAGTGGATGGACCTGGTTGTACCGGAGGTGCTTGAGCGACACCGACTTGCTGCATTAGTGTCTGCAAACACTGCATAATCTGAGCCTGGTCTTGTTCTTGATCTCGACTCTAGCAACTAAATTCTTGAGCAGGTCTCGTGGTGATGGATTACCAGCAGCATCCATGTTTTTGGCCAGAGTATTCTGTCACAACTGTCAGACGGATTGTGGATGCGGCCCGTATTTAGGGAATTGGCTAGACCTATGCCTGAGGTGCAGAGTCAAATATGCCGGCGGTATTCACCAGGGACCCTTGCAAGAAGTTATGGACTTGGCTGCGTCCGACACACAGGTCACAGCCCTCAGGTTCCCCTATACAGGTGCTGGTGAACACTGGATGTAGTGCAGAAAAATAAACGTAGTAGACAGGCCGGGTCAATACCAAACAGATGAGATGGTACCAGGGAGCAGATGTAAATGGGTCACAGGGAGTAGCCAAGTTCAGAACCAGATATCTAGAGCAGTACAAGGGGTCAGACGAAATCGGAGTCACAAACAAGCCAAGGTCAAGATCAGGATAACAGGTAAGTACTGGAACGCTGGAGTATGGTATGGAGCCTATACTCTGGCACCTGTCTAGTGCCAGAGACTCCCTCTTATAGAGGAAGTTCAAATCTTGCACCAACGTGACTCACATTTGGCGCGCCTGTCACTTTAAATTCTTTGCAGGTCGGCGTGCACGCTCCTAGCAGACAGCGTGAGGGGGAGCAGGAGCGGACGTCATGGCAGCAGGGGCCGGGGGCTCCCTGCCCGCTGCCGGAGATTCCAGTGCTGCCGGACCCATTAAGTGGTAGCCGGTGTCCGGCACACTGTGACAGCTACATACTGTAAAATATACTTACCTTTATATCAAGCTTATCGAAGTAGCCATTAGTTTGATGTTATATTTTCGATATATATATTGGTCAATTACTTTTGAACCTATATTTCGCCTAATTACTGTTGGTTTACCACATACTATTTATTAACAGTTACTTAGCGCAGCATATTCCATTCGCTTTACAATTGGGAACATATGTTTAGAATTACATAAAACATTTTCTTGTATGTCCTTTTTGTGTGTTTAACTAAATATTACTAATAAAAACTTTTTACGGTCAGCCATAGCTCACACTAGCTATAATAGCAGATGCTGAGATAAGAATACACTGATCACAGGGGTCAGGAAAGCTCTATTCACTACAGTTAAGGGTCCAACATGGAGCTGCTCAAAATCAACATCAGAGGCTGCAGAGCCTGGAGAGCAGTTACAGTGACTGCAGCAAATCACTGACCATTCCCAGAACTTCAGTGGTGGTCACCTGGCTGCAGTGAAGAGTCCAAAGAGACTGGGAGTTTTGATTTAGAATTCGGAGCATTATGAGATTAGAGCTTGAGGTGTCTAACGAGATTTTCCTGGAGGATGCGGGAGGGTAGGCAATGGACTGGAGTAAGAGTCAAAGTGAAGTATATGCCTGGGATGCCTGGGAAGAGTTACTGCAGGCATCATGTCAGTGTATGTGTGTTTGTTGCTTGTCACACATACTGACTGCACACTCACATACTGCAGTGCAAGCAAACAGGCTCTTGTGGGCCTGATTCAGAGATATATGCTAACCTGATAGTATACATCTCTGATGTTTAGGGGTCTGCACAGGCACAAGACCCATTCTGTGCATGTGCAGAAAGAGTCATGCCATCTTGCTCTCACTCCCCCCTAGCTGCAGCATGATTGACATGCTGTGGCATTTGGAAGGTGGAGCAGGGCATGGCTGGCCACTATTCCCAGAAATAGAGGCATGTTGCCCCCGTTTTCCAGCAGGGATGAGACCAGGGTCTGCGTCGGTGGATGCAGATTTCCTTGCCTCACAAGTGACCAGGCACCAGCCAAGCTGAGGTAAGCTTCAGCTTGCGTAACCTGGCCAATGGAGCTATGATCCCAACCATCAGTAACAATGGTCGCGATGGTGATCTGAGGCAGCATCTATGGATACTTCTGTGGCTAAATCACACATTTCCTTAGAGTTAATTCTAGAGGGGCACCATGGCTGAGCAAAGGGAACTTTTTTGGGCGCATCCAAAAAGGGAATGTGATCTTCCGAAAAGGAGGCATGTCCTTGAGATGCACTGCGGGGGTCATGCCCTGCACTCATTGAGATGCTGGGCTGCCTCCAAGCTCTCCCTGCAGGGTGGACAGATGGCAAGCACATGAGCATGGCATCAATTAACCTGGCAGTGATTGTTTCACCGCAACTTTCCCCCATGGAACACTGTGGTCCGTAGGTGGGAATGGCACCCAGTAGGCTGATTCAGTGGGGTACTGCCATGAGGACAGGGTGCATTTTGGCATTTTAAATTGGCCAGGGCACAGCACGGTGTTCTGCTAAAATCAACCTTTAGTAAATACGCCCCTAGGAATGTTCACAAATGCTATGTGTGAGTCTGACATTTTTGACACTGTAATTGTAGAAAAACCTCCTTCCACCATTTCTGCTCCCTGTGTGAATGTGAGGATGAGTAGCAGTAAAAGGAATAATGGTGATATAGAAATTGAGGATGCTCCTATAGAAGTGCAACAGGATGAGGGGGATATTTGTGTATCTGACACTATGAGGATGTTGATGAATGTGTTGGACAAGAAGTTGATAAAATTCAGGAGAAGGATGTTGTTTGTGTTAAAATAAGTCAGCCACCAGTGGCAGCAGTTCTTGCCAGTGATTAGAAGAATTTTTCCTGCCTGGACATAAGACCAAAAAGCCACCTCTTTCATGTGGAATTATTTTTACCCAAATCCTATTACACCTTCATCAGCAGTATAGAATGAATAACTTATTCATAGGCAGGCTGCTCTCTGTATCACTGGCTTCATTTAGAGGCATACCAGTGTCAACCTGTTAGAAAAACTCAAGGATGTCATGGCAAAATGACTTACCCCACAAAGACTCTTCTCAGGATTTGTCATTTCCAATAATGCAAGTAACATTGTGAGAGCGTTACAACTGGGTGAATTTCAACATACTATAATTTGTGCACATAATAAACTTGATGCTTCAGAATTTAAAAAAATGATAGATGCATGAGATGCTAACTGCGGCCCAAAAAATTTCTGGTCATTTTTAGCATTCAGCAACCGCATGTACTGTAGAAGATTGCAGCATCTGCAAGAAAAGTTCCATTTAATATGACAACTGAAGCAAGAGGAGCAACTAGGTGGAATTCCACCCTTTATATGCTTCAGCAACTGGAGGAACAACAACAAGCCATCCAAATGAGCAGAACAAGCCATAACATAGGGAATAGGAGAAGGGGGGCATTGTACATTACTAAAGCACAGTGGAGAGTATTCTTTGCTTTATACAAGCTTCTAAAACCATTTGAATTGGTAACCAATGAAGTGAGTTCACACACTGCCAGCCTAAGTCAGGTGATTCCCTTAATGAAACTACTGCAAAAGCAGCTAGAGAAACTGAAGGAAGAGATGAAGCAAAGCGATTCTGCTAAGTCTGTTGGACTTGTATATCAAGTTCTTTATTCACTTCACCAGGAACCAAGGTTTGTCAGCATCTTAAAATCAGATCAAAACTTGGAGACCGTGCTTCATCCTAGGTTTAAATTGTACATCGTGGCAGGCAGCATTGAGAGAGCTTTGGAGGGGCAGCGAGAGTTATAGGGAGGGAGAGAGCAATGAGAGAGATATGGAGGGGCAGTAAGTTAAATAAGAAGGGGAAATCAGAGAGATGCATTGCATACTAATGTTTTATGCTTCCTGGCAGTTGCAGTTTTAGGGGGTTGGGGACTAAATTAATTGTCACTTTTTAAATGAAGGTGTTTATTACCTTTCTCTTCCAGGCAACAGAGAATTTAGACAACACCTATGGAACTGGCAACTGCAGCAAGTTGTCAAGGATGCAGTTGCAGGTAAGACAAAACATATATTGGCCTTATTCACTGTGTGTACTTTTTGTTGTATATTTGTTCTTATGTTTTATTAAAAGTTGGGGGCTGGTTGACAGGAGGGTGGCTAGAATGTTCATTTAGTCACTATTTTCACTCAGCCAGCCACACCCTATGGCACAGATAACACCACTGTGCAGAACACAACCCCACATCATTAATCACACCCTAATGGCACTGGTCACACCGCCTGTGATGGCACACATTAGACTTTTCATAACTTTCAGCTCCAGGACCATGTGGATCCTAATCTGGCAAATGGGAGTCATTGGAGGGGTGGCAATCGCCCTCCTCCCCATGCATGTAAGAGACTGGATAGACCTTACCATAATATTATAAAGATGTCTGTGCATATATCCTTATATATACTGTAATGTGAATAGTGAGAAGAAGGGAAAGAGAGACAGAGTGAACGAGGGAAGAGAGAAAGAAAGAGGGAAGAGAGTGAAAAAGTGGAGCTAGACAGAACAGGGGGTGTGGGAAGAGAGAGAGAATTGGGGGCAGGGGGCTGCATCACCAATAACCCAGCAAATGATGGAACTACAGTACTAGTATGTGTGTGTGTGTGTGTGTGTGTATATATATATATATATATATATATATATACATATATATATATTACTGTATTTGTGTGAATGTGTGTGTGTATGTGTGTGTGCATGTGTATATATATGTATATAGGTCCATATATAATAATGCTCAATCACTTTGCCACAGACAGAAATAAATGAAGTACCAGCACTCGATAATGTAGTGAAGGTGAAGCTTTAATCCAAAATTGTTCCAGATTATTTTATATACAGTATCCCTGATGAAGTCCATGCAACAAAAAGCATTGGGTTGCCTCCCACACTGACAGGTGTTCTTGTTGGTGATCCTGATTGCTTATGTTTTTAATTATTTTTGTAAGCTCCCATTGTTATGCATTTTTATGGTGACTAAAGAATGCTTTTTATGGTTTCACAGTTTAATTATTTAATTATTCCATATTTAATTAGCCACGGAAAGCCAAGCCGCGATGTTTTCACCGCCTTTGCCTGTTTTGAGGTGAAACTTTTCCCCTGCGTGCTCCCGCTTATCTCCGTATTCAATTTCAAAACATGTGAAAAGGCAAACAGGCGAAATCGGCAGAAAGCGAAACTGCCGAAAAGTCCCTAAGATTTTGAGGAAATCAGTCTGTACCCCAAAAAAAGCTGCACTAACATTAGGGGGTAGATTTACTAAGATGGGAGTAAGATGGGAGTTCTACTTAAGAAGTGATGTTTCCCATAGCAGTCAATCAGATTCTACTTCTCATTTATCTAGCACCTTCTAGAAGATAATACCTGGAATCTGGTTGCTATGGGCAATATCACTTCTTAATAGAACTTGAATCTTAGTAAATGTACCCCTTGAAATCAATACAGAAGTGTACTAAAAACCCTAACGAAAGTGTTTTGTGTTCTGTATAAGTGCTGAAAAATTATAGAAGCATCTTCTTTTGGGAGAAAAGTACCGAGGTCAAATTTGGGGGACATGAAAATGGGTACTAGCATATTTTGATGTCTCTAAAGTAAAGATTTTAAAAAACTAAAAATACATCTGCAGCAGCCTTGTGCAATCCCCAAAACACCTGTGCCATCCATATAGCCCCCCAAAGTGCCAGGCCCCGACTTTTTACCCATTTTCCAACACTTTTTTTTCACCCCAAAAATTACATGTCATTTTTGGGGTCTTCTCAAAAAAATATTTACATTTTTTGGACTGAATAGTCTTAAGGGAGGGTGTCCAAAGGGTTCTGGGCCAAATCCCCACATTTGTATCCTAAAATAGTGATTTTGCACTTCCAATTTGCCTGCCTATACATAGAGGAAACTTTTCTCCTTTTTTGTTTCCGCGTAGGCAAAAACTCCTGTAATTGAATACGGAGATACTTTGAAAACAGGCGAAAAATCCAAATCTGCAAAAACTTTTCTCCAAACGGAACTTTTCGCGGCTAATTGAATACGCCCCTCAGTTAGTCAATTTTGACATTGTCTTTACAGTTTTTATCTGAGTTGGATTTGACCTGCCTGGATACAGTTAAGTATTGGATGAAAAGCCTTCCATAATGTTTGATTGATGTATGTTCAATATTTGGTGCAGTTACTAACGTAAAAGATGACACTTTGTGTGCCCTCTTGTTATTTTCTTTGCTAGATTCTTTCAGGGTTACTCCGATGGCCTATAATCTCACAAGTTATCCAATCGCTGCATCCTCGGATGCAGCTGCTGATCGCACAAGCATGCAAGAGGTGTCTATTTACACCAGATGCCTCCTGCTGCACTAGCGTATGTTAGTATCGCTGCAGCATACAAGGATCAGGCCATGTCCAATAATTTGCTAAACTACTTGCCCATAATCCAACTCAGCTGCGGTCAAGGATTGCCAGATGGAGCTCCGTTCCGTGATATTGAAATCTTGTGAGCTTGATTATAGCCCAGAATGGAGTATAATCAACATTCTTCAAGCACTGATCTTGCTGATTGGTGGGATCTTTTTCACTTACTGTATCTACCAGAACAGGAGAGTACCAAACAGCAGGGACTCCTATGTGTAACTTCCGGGGGGTCTGCTGCTCTGCTCCCTACATTTTGTGCTTATGGAACCCTACTACTGGAGAGGCAGAGCAGGGTGGGAAGGGACATTCTCACAACGGTCTTTGGCTGGGTTTTCTTTTGGGGTGCACTGTACCCCAGATGTGAACCCCAGAGTGTTATGGACCTGCTCGACGAGGTGACCTGGACGCTGGTGGGTAGGCCCGTATCATTGGCCACTGATATGCTAACTACCTCTGAAATTATAATTAATTACAAAATACATTTAAATTTGAACAGTAATGATCGCATAGTGCATCTGCAATTTATTTTCCTGTGTATAATACTTTATAATCTCAGCATAATAGCACCTTGCATTACTATTAGGGTGTGGAGTCTAGAGCCCCTCCCCAGACCCCATAGTTTGTATTCCATGTACAGCTTTCAAAATAAGTCTAGAGGATGCTTACATTTGTATTATAGGTTATATTCAAATTAGGGGTGAGCGGGTTCGGATTTCTGAAATCCGAACCCCCCCGAGCCCCCCCGATCCGAGTCCGATCCGAGTCAGGCTCGACTTTTCCCGCCTGACTCGGATCTGAAATCGAGGCAAAACGTCATCCTCCCGCCTTCCGAGTCTCGCGGGTTTTGGATCCTATATAAGGTACCCGCGTCGGCGCCATTTTCTCACTCGGCTGTGGACAGTGAAGAGGGAGGGTGGGAGTTAGGGCTGTGTAGTGTAGTGTAGTGTAGTGCTGCTGTTGTCCACTACTTCAAAGTCCATAGGGGCTGGCTGTGTTGTGCTGTGCTGCTGTTGTTAATAGGGGCTGTGTCCACTACTTCAAAGTCCATAGGGGCTGGCTGGACTGTGTTGTGCAGTGAGTTCTCCATAGGGGCTGTGTCCACTCCAAAGTCCTGTGCAGTGTCCCAGTCCTAAAGGGGTGCTGTAGTGTTGTCCAGGGGGTGCTCTGTCCATCAGGGGTGCTCCCCCCAAGAGCTAAAAAAATAATATATTTTCTGTGTTTGTGAATTGTGTGCGCAGTAGCCGCACGTGCATCAACAAAGTAGTGCCAAGCGTGCGCCTGTGTCATAAGTAAAGGGCCGGCTGGCTTGACCGTTAAGGGTGCTGTAACCCCCGAAAGTACACTCCAGTCCAAACCAAAAAAAAATTATTTTCTGTGTTTGTGAATTGTGTGCGCAGTAGCCGCATGTGCATCAACAAAGTAGTGCCAAGCGTGCGCCTGTGTCATAAGTAAAGGGCCGGCTGGCTTGACCGTTAAGGGTGCTGTAACCCCCGAAAGTACACTCCAGTCCAAACCAAAAAAAAATTATTTTCTGTGTTTGTGAATTGTGTGCGCAGTAGCCGCATGTGCATCAACAAAGTAGTGCCAAGCGTGCGCCTGTGTCATAAGTAAAGGGCCGGCTGGCTTGACCGTTAAAGGGTGCTGTAACCCCCAAAGTACACTCCAGTCCAAACCAAAAAAAAAATAATTTTCTGTGTTTGTGAATTGTGTGCGCAGTAGCCGCACGTGCATCAACAAAGTAGTGCCAAGCGTGCGCCTGTGTCATAAGTAAAGGGCCGGCTGGCTTGACCATTAAAGGGTGCTGTAACCCCCAAAGTACACTCCAGTCCAAACCAAAAAAAAAATAATTTTCTGTGTTTGTGAATTGTGTGCGCAGTAGCCGCACGTGCATCAACAAAGTAGTGCCAAGCGTGCGCCTGTGTCATAAGTAAAGGGCCGACTGGCTTGACCGTTAAGGGTGCTGTAACCCCCGAAAGTACACTCCAGTCCAAACCAAAAAAAAAATTATTTTCTGTGTTTGTGAATTGTGTGCGCAGTAGCCGCACGTGCATCAACAAAGTAGTGCCAAGCGTGCGCCTGTGTCATAAGTAAAGGGCCGGCTGGCTTGACCGTTAAGGGTGCTGTAAACCCCGAAAGTACACTCCAGTCCAAACCAAAAAAAAAATTATTTTCTGTGTTTGTGAATTGTGTGCGCAGTAGCCGCACGTGCATCAACAAAGTAGTGCCAAGCGTGCGCCTGTGTCATAAGTAAAGGGCCGGCTGGCTTGACCGTTAAAGGGTGCTGTAACCCCCAAAGTACACTCCAGTCCAAACCAAAAAAAAAATTATTTTCTGTGTTTGTGAATTGTGTGCGCAGTAGCCGCATGTGCATCAACAAAGTAGTGCCAAGCGTGCGCCTGTGTCATAAGTAAAGGGCCGGCTGGCTAGACCGTTAAAGGGTGCTGTAACCCCCGAAAGTACTCTCCAGTCCAAACCAAAAAAAAAATTATTTTCTGTGTTTGTGAATTGTGTGTGCAGTAGCCGCACGTGCATCAACAAAGTAGTGCCAAGCGTGCGCCTGTGTCATAAGTAAAGGGCCGGCAGGCTTGACCGTTAAAGGGTTCTGTAACCCCCAAAGTACACTCCAAACAAAAAAAATATATATTTTCTGTGTTTGTGACTTGTGTGCACTGTGGCTGCACGTGCATCAACAAAGGAGCAGCGCCAAGCGTGCGCCTGTGTCCCATAAGTAAAGAGCTGGCTGGCTCATTTCTTAAAGGGTGGTGTAACCCACAAAGTGCACTACTCTCCAGCAAAAATAAAAAAATATTTTCTGTGTTTGTGTGCGCTTTAGCCGCACGTATATATATCAATATAACATAAATGGAGGACCAAACTTTCTCCGATAAAAATAAAATAGGGAAAGATCAAGAACCACTTCCTCCTAGTGCTGTTGCTGCTGCTGGGAGTTGTTCATCATCCCAGAGAGGAAGTAGGAACATCACTACTTTTACTAAACAATTGACCCTCCAACAGTCCCTAGCGATGAGGATGAAGTACGACAGCAGTCATCCTGAAGCAAAACGTATAACTGAGGCCTTGACTGCTATGTTGGTGTTAGACGTGCGTCCGGTATCCGACATTAGTGCAGTGGGATTTAGACAATTGATGGAGGTAGTGTGTCCTCGGTTCCAAATCCCGTCTAGATTCCACCTGCATCCTCAAAGCAGCAGCGACAAGCGTGCGTCTGTCTGTTAAAGGGTGGTGACACCCTCAAAGTGTGCTACACAAACAATTAAAATATTGTTCTTTTTTTTTCTGTCTTTGTGAATTGTGTGGGCTGTAGCCGCATCTGCATCCTTAAAGCAGCAGCGACAAGCGTGCGTCTGTCTGTTAAAGGGTGGTGCAACTCTCAAAGTGCGCCAAAAAATAAAAAACTATTTTTTTAATGTGTTTGTGACTTGTGTGCGATGTAGCCGCACTTGCATCCTCAAAGCAGCAGCGACAAGCGTGCGTCTGTCTGTTAAAGGGTGGTGACACCCTCAAAGTGTGCTACACAAACAATTAAAATATTCTTCTTCTTTTTTCTGTCTTTGTGAATTGTGTGGGCTGTAGCCGCACCTGCATCCTTAAAGCAGCAGCGACAAGCGTGCGTGTCTGTTAAAGGGTGGTGACACCCTCAAAGTGTGCTACACAAACAATTAAAATATTGTTCTTTTTTCTGTCTTTGTGAAATGTGTGGGCTGTAGCCGCACCTGCATCCTTAAAGCAGCAGCGACAAGCATGCGTCTGTCTGTTAAAGGGTGGTGACACCCTCAAAGTGTGCTACATAAACAATTAAAATATTGTTCTTTTTTTTTCGGTCTTTGTGAAATGTGTGGGCTGTAGCCGCACCTGGATCCTTAAAGCAGCAGCGACAAGCGTGCGTCTGTCTGTTAAAGGGTGGTGACACCCTCAAAGTGTGCTACACAAACAATAAAAATATTCTTCTTCTTTTTTCTGTCTTTGTGAATTGTGTGGGCTGTAGCCGCACTTGCATCCTCAAAGCAGCGCGACAAGCGTGCGTCTGTCTGTTAAAGGGTGGTGTAACCCTCAAAGTGTGCTCCACAAACAATAAAAATATTCTTTATTTTTTTCTGTCTTTGTGAATTGTGTGGGCTGTAGCCGCACTTGAATCCTCAAAGCAGCAGCGACAAGCGTGCGTCTGTCTGTTAAAGGATTACATCGGTGACAGCATCCAAGTAGGCATGTCAGACAGTCCGTACCTGTACTGGCAGGAAAAAGAAGCAATTTGGAGGTCCCTGTACAAACTGGCTCTATTTTACCTGAGTTGCCCCCCCTCCTGTGTGTACTCCGAAAGAGTGTTTAGTGCAGCCGGGAACCTTGTCAGCGAAAGGCGTAGGAGGTTGCTTCCACAAAATGTGGAGAAGATGATGTTCATAAAATGAATTATCAACTCTTCCAGGGAGACCAGCCTCCAGAACGTACAGAGGGACCTGTGGTTCCAGCAGGGACGAATTAATACTCTGTGAGGATGAGGATGTACACACTGAAGAGGGTGAGGAATCGGTGGATGAGGAGGATGAGGATGACATCTTGCCTCCGTAGAGCCAGTTTGTGCAGGGACAGATAAATTGCCAGCTTGTTTTGTGGGGACCCAAACGAACCAATCATTTCAGCCACAGTTGTGTGGCAGACCCTGGCGCTGAAATGTTTGGTTTGTTAAAGTGTGCATGTCCTGTTTATACAACATAAGGGTGGGTGTGAGGGCCCAAGGACAATTCCATCTTGCACCTCTTTTTTTTCTTTGCATTATGTACAGTTTGGGGCCTAGTTTTTCAATGCCATCCTGTCTGCCACTGCAGTTTCACGCCTAGATGGGTCACGTGTTTGTGCCGCCCACTCGTGTCGCTTAGCATAGTCATCCAGCTACCTCGGTGCAACCTTTTGGACATAAAAACACTATTGTGAGGTTTGAGGTATTCAGAATAGACTGGAAATGAGTGGAAATTAAGGTTATTGAGGTTAATAATAGCATAGGAGCAGAAAAACCTACAAATTCTGTGATTTTAGCTGTTTTTATGCTTTTTTTCAAAAAAATACAGATCCAAAACACAAAACCCAGAACCCAAAACACGGAAGGGTGGTTTTGGCAAAACCAATCCAGATCCAAAACACGAAGAAAGATCCAGATCCAAAACCAAAACGCAAAACACGAAAAGTGGCCGGTGCACACCCCTAATTCAAATGCATGCAGCATGTATATATATATTTCTTGTTCTGAAATATGATTTTATCATGAGGAGCATAGAATACTATAGCACCTGCAGAGTTTATTTCAGCAAGTCTAGTAGATTACATAGCGATGATCATTTTATTAAGCTTACGCTGTTAGTTTCGGTTCCTGTTTGCGTTACAGCAATCAGCTTCCTCTAGGGGTAAGCGGTAAGAATTAAACACATTTCTCAACCTAACTACCCTCCTGCGGCCTATTATGACTTATTTTTGGATCCATTTTGGATAACTTCCATATACTCTGCATTAATATCATATTACATGTTTTTTTTTATTCAAGACGATTTCCAAATAGTACAGTATATGGATAATTTGCTCTACCCCATAAACAAAACTATTGTACAATATGAGATGTAATTTTATGGCCATTAAAACCCATCAGCCCATTTGGCGATCTCTATTCAGCAAATGTTAGCAGATAATATTCTAGCTCACACTGAGGTCAAAAATGCTTTACCGCTCGCATCCCTCCTGCAAATACTTCCTGCGTACAATATCTTGCACTCTACAGCTAAGCTCTCTAAGGAGTCGTTATGAGATCACAGTATATAATATCACAGCAGTAACACTGTAGTCAGTTCACGCAGATCAACATGAAATATACACAAAGATTTTTTGTAAACTTTTTATTGTACCTGAGAGGCATATTGAGCACTATTAACTATTGTGTTCCTGTTTTCTCACCTATCATAATTAAAATACTGTTAAATGCATTGATCTAACAATTGAATAGCTTCTCATCAAACTTGTAATATGATTGCATGCACCCAATGTCTTCTTTGTATGGATTAGATTACACCCAGGGCCTGATTCAGACCCGCTCGTGAGCGCTCACAAGCGGATCGATGTTGGCCAAGTGCGCATGCGCAGGAGGGAGCCGGCTCCATCGTGCGCAAGAGCGAGACCCGCATAGCGACAGGCAAGACGTCGCTATGGGTCTCGCTACAAAACGGGAGGGCTGTCGATGTTGAGTGACAGCACGCCCACCAAAGGGGGTGTGGCTGCCCAGACGGAGGCATTCCCATGTGAACGCCTCCGTCTGGGGCCAGCCCCACTGACATCACAAATGATGTCAGTGGGAGTGCTTTTGATTTGATAGAGCCAAAAGCACTCCAGGGCTTGCGGCAGACGAGACCCTACCACAAGGGTCTTGGCGCAAATCCGATGGTCGCGATGGTCTTGACCATCGCAACAATCTTTTTGGCCGCTCGCTATAGCTGTGGGTGGTCACCCACAGCTATGCGAGCGGCCAGGACGCCGCTCTAAAAAAAGAGAGGAAGGGCACTGATTCAGAGCGAGTGCTCTAAAAGAGCGTCCGGCTCTGAATTAGGCCCCCAGTACATACAGTCAGGTGCATAAATATTGGGACATTGACAGAATTTTCAAATTTTGGCCTCTATTCACCACCACAATGGCTTTGAAATTACACAAACAAGATGTGCTTTAACTGCAGACTTTCAGATTTAATTTGAGGGTAATTATATCCAAATCAGGTGAACGGTGTAGGAATTACAACGGTTTCTCCCACATTTTTAAGGGGCCAAAAGTAATGGGACTATCAACTCAAAAGCTATTTCATGGACAGGTGTGGGCTAATCCCTCGTTATTTCATTATCAATTAAGCAGGTAAAAGGTCTGGAGTTGATTCTAGTTGTGACATTTGCATTTGGAATCAGTTGCTGTCGACTCTCAATATGAGATCCAAAGAGCTGTCACTATCAGTGAAGCAAGCCATCATTAGGCTGAAAAATCAAAACAAACCCATCAGAGAGATAGCAAAAACATTAAGTGTGGCCAAATCAACTGTTTGAAACATTCTTAAAAAGAAAGAACGCACCGGAGAGCTCAGCAACACCAAAAGACCCGGAAGACCACGGAAAACAACTGTGGTGGATGACAGAAGAATTATTTCCCTGGTGAAGAAAAACCCCTTCACAACAGTTGGCCAAATCAAGAACACTCTCCAGGAGGTAGGTGTATATGTGTCAAAGTCAACAATCAAGAGAAGACTTCACAAGAGTGAATATAGAGGGTTCACCACAAGATGTAATTTTTGGTGAGCCTCAAAAACAGGAAGACCAGATTAGAGTTTGCCAAACAACATCTAAAAAAGCCATTACAGTTCTGGAACAACATCCTATGGACAGATGAGACAAAGATCAACTTGTACCAGAGTGATGGGAAGAGAAGAGTATGGAGAAGGAAAGGAACTGCTCATGATCCAAAACATACCACCTCATCAGTGAAGCATGTTGGTGGTAGTGTCATGGTGTGGGCATGTATGACTGCCAATGGAACTGGTTCACTTGTATTTATTGATGATGTGACTGCTGACAAAAGCAGCAGAATTAATTCTGAAGTGTTTTGGGCAATATTATATGCTCATATTCAGTCAAATGCTTCAGAACTCATTGGACGCAGATGAACAATGACCCGAAGCATACTGCAAAAGCAACCAAAGAGTTTTTTAAGGCTAAAAAGTGGAATGTTATGCAATGGCCAAGTCAATCCCCTGACCTGAATCCGCTTGACCATGCATTTCACTTGTTGAAGACAAAACTGAAGGGAAAATGCCCCAAGAACAAGCAGGAACTGAAGACATTTGCAGTAGAGGCCTGGCAGAGCATCACCAGGGATGAAACCTAACGTCTGGTGATGTCTATGTGTTCCAAACTTCAGGCTGTAATTGCCTGCAAAGGATTTGCAACAAGGTATTAAAAAGTGAAAGTTAGATTTAGGATTGTTTAGTTTGTCCCATTACTTTTGGCCCCTTAAAAAGTTTGAGGCACATATAGAAACCATTGTAATTCCTACACAGTTCCCCTGATTTGGATGTAATTACCCTCAAATTAAATCTGAAAGTCTGCAGTTAAAGCACATCTTGTTTGTTTCATTTCAAAGCCATTGTGGTGGTGAATAGAGGCCAAAATATGAAAATTCTGTCAATGTCCCAATATTTATGCATCTGACTGTACATTATTTGAAGACTATAATTTAGAATGCTTCATGTCATAAGTACTTTAGGTGCATCCTAAACAAAGTGAGGAACTCCAACTAAAGCATACAACTTAGTACTGGGGAAAGTTCCTTATGTGGATGTAAAAAAGTTTTTCTTACCAATAATGCCGTGTTCTGACCCACCAGAGCCTTTCAATGGCCCAATGCTATTCTGCTCTATACTAAAAATTCTGTCCTGTTTACAGCCATGATGCTGATGTCCCTCCACTTTCTAGTTACATGATAAGGCAATTCGCAGAGGATGGGCCTAGACAACATTGTTCTCTCCTCAGGATTAATACCAACTAGCAGAATAGTGATGGACTAGTGAAAGTTTGGGAACCAACGTTTCAAATGAATCATAATATTTACTAACACAAGCAATAAGAAAGATTTCTGTTCTGATTTTGATATAATAACCTTAATGAGACAGCACAAATTGATAACTCACCACAGCTAAAATAAAGATGAATAATTTCGTCCCTTATTGCTTTATTTTAATATGCAGTTAAGGATACCTCTACACTGGTGCAAAATACTCACTAAAATCAAGTGGCGGAACTGGCGGTGCTCCCCCCCAGATTTCTTACCTTATGGTGACAGTGTCTAGTCTGTATAAATGGCTGTGCCCCACTCTTCTAATGCTACAAGCTGCGTGCAGGCGTGGCTACCAAAACCAGCTGCCACATGCTACAGGCCTAGGTATTCTATAGTGTCTACCCCTCTTGGTGCTCCTGCTGGAATGCCACATCCTCCTAACAGATACTTCCATTTACCTCTGGGAGTTACGCCTCTGATAACGCTTATGGCCATTTGTTTCTGTAAGAAAATAGCAAATGACTGCATGCTAACGTGGTACTAATGTGATGTAAAGCAATGGGACCATGTCGGCATTAGAACTTTAAACATTACCATCATTCTATGCAGGAAACAATATTTTCCAGCCTATTGCAATGATTATCATACATTTAGTGTGAGGTGATATTAGATATGATTATTCAATTAACGAAATCTACTGAAATAGAGGAAAAACTCTAGGCATACATTTCTGTGTACACATGAAGTGTGTCCCCTTTTGTCATATTTCCTGCTTGGCGGAATCTTCAATTATGTACAAAATATGACAAAATGAGGCCCATATATTAATTCCGCAGTGTGTATGAAAATCCCATCTTTGTTCATTACAAGTCAAAGCGGTGATTTCAATTACATGCTATGTAAGATCACATGTTCCAGCACAAGGTAGGCACAATGTGCAGTATATATATTTCATACCTACCTACCATCCCGGTTTTCGCGGGAGGCTCCCGATTTTTTGGGTAACCCCCCGCACCCCTGGAAGGGTAGGCATGTCTCCCGCATTCTGCCCACTTCATAGTGAAGTGGGCAGAATGAGGAGGTAGGCAAGTATGATCTATTTCCAGTACATACAGTATGGCCTAACGTGCATTTTCCTGCACACCCCTATAGAGATGCGAGATAAAATTCAATATTTTGTGGTGATGTATCGGGCAATGTAGGGTGCTGTTGCCCACATTTACATGCCACCCCAACATAAACATTGCCTGCATTGCCCCTACAGTGTATAAATGAATCTCCCCAAAATGAGTAACCAATGCCAGAACATTGTGCTACAGGTAGAAAAGTAAGAAGTAATGACTTTTACGCATTGCCTTCCGAATTCTCCATGTATGGAAATAGACCTCAGTGGTACTGAAAAGTAAACTCTACAAGCAGGCTTATAATCAGTGGCGTAAGTAGGGTATTTGGAGCCCAGGGCAAATTTGAAAAGAGAGCACCCCCCATCTCCCCGATGTGAGCGCACGGAAGGCGCGCGCTGCAAAAAAATGGGCGTGGTCACTTAAAAATGGGGCGTGTCAACATGACACGCCCCATCCCAAATGCAGAGCCCTTTATATAGTGCCCCCAGCAGTAGTCCCCCCCATGCAGTTTTCCCAGTAGTGGCCCCCTTATGCAGGCACCCAGTAGTGATCCCCCCTATCCAGTACCCCCTGTAGTGGCCCTTCCTATTATTGCCCCCAGTAGTGGTCCCCCGAGTGCAGTGCCTCTAGTAGTAGGCCCCTTTTATAATGCCCCAGTGGTAGTTCCCCCCCCAAGTAGTAGTCCCCAGTAGAGGTCCCCCCTCCCGATTAAGTGCCCCCAGTAATAGCCCCCCCCAGTAGAGGTCCTCCCAATAATGGTGCTCCCAGTAGTAGCCACCCCTCCCCCGTTGTGGCCCCACCCCCAGTAGAGGTCCCCCCAGTAGTAGCCACCCCCCTCACCCATTGTGCCCCCACCCTCAGTAGTGGCCCTTCCTATTATTGCCCCCAGTAGTGGTCCCCCGAGTGCAGTGCCTCTAGTAGTAGGCCCCTTTTATAATGCCCCCAGTGGTAGTTCCCCCCCAAGTAGTAGTCCCCAGTAGAGGTCCCCCTCCCGATTAAGTGCCCCCAGTAGTAGCCCTCCCAGTAGAGGTCCTCCCAATATTGGTGCCCCCAGTAGTAGCCACCCCCCTCCCCCGTTGTGTCCCCAGTAGTGCAGATAGGTTAAAAAAAAATATATATATATATATATATATATATATATATATAAAAATATACTTACCTGAATCCACGCTGCTGCTGCTCCGGTCCGCGACGCCACTCCCGCTGCCACCGCCTGCCAGTCCTCCGGGCTAGCGCACTCAGCATTATGGGACAGACGTCATAACGTCTGTCCCATTACCCACTGCAGGAGCCGGACGGAAGCCCGGCTCTTGCAGTGGGTGCTGCAGCAGTCAATGAGAGTCTATCTGACTCTCATTGGCTGCTGTTTAACTCACGCATCGCCGCCAGCGCTGGCAGCGATGCGTGTGTTATGCACAGCCTGAGCCCGCCTCCTGGCGCTATTGGGCAAGCGCTCAGGGGGAAGGAACGGGCTCAGTTGTGCAGCACAGGACTGGCGTTGGAAGCCTAGCGCCGGTCCTGTGTAAATGTGTAGTGCTGACCGCACTCATTGCTGTCGGCACTACACTGGCTAACTAGGGCGGGCGGGCCGGTACCATGGCCGGCGGTGCCCCCCCCGCGCCGCCGGTCCAACGGCGCCCAGGGCACGCACCCTGCTTGCCCTGCCCTAGTTATGCCACTGCTTATAAACAATTTATGGAAGCCAGAAAAGCAACAGCAATTAAAATACTTTATATGGTTACATAATAACGACATTACACTGTGGGCCTGATTCAGACCCGCTTGCAAGCGCTATGCAAGCGGGTCGATTGTTAGGCAGTGCGCATGTGTGGCATGCACACTGCGCATGTGCACGGAGTGAACGCGAAAAGCACTCGCTCCGGCGCTGGCATCCAAAATGGGCGGCTGTCAATGTTGATCGACAGCTCGCCCCGTTTGTGGGCGGCCCTACTGACATCACTCATGATGTCAGTAGGTGAACTTCCTGCTCTATTAGAGCAGGAAGTCCACTGGGGCTTGCGGCAACGAGACCCTACCGCAAGGGTCTCGTCACCTGGCCACTCTAAAAAAAAACGCCCGCCCTGATTCAGAGCGAGCGCTCGCTTTTTGCGAGCGCCTCTGAATCAGGGCCTATATACAGACTACCGCATTCAGCGTTATTGATTATTGCCAAGTCCCGTCTGTATATATAAATTAGAGGTGGTTTACCTTTAAATAATTACGTAATTCATAGAATATTGTCATTCTAGAATTGCCATTCATAGGTCACGTTAGTGTACAATTACTTTCAGATGGATGTAAAAAAAATACTTTGACATGTTTCTTCAATGCACTCTGAAATAATGATATTTTAGTCCAGCAAGTCAACTGCTGTTCACAAGAAGTTAAAGTTGTCTGCTCCTTGCTTCTGATGTCAGCAAGGACTGCTGATTGAAATATTGTCTTAAAAGTTTCACCCCATCTCTATTACTTGCAGCACATGTTATTATTCCGAATTTCAAGGCAGCTGTGTGAATTAATGAACTGATGTGTGAATCAGGTTTGGCCTGGTGCCCCATTTAAAAGTCACTTCGATGACCTCATAAAAACAGCAAAGAATTATTCCACTATGCTTATAAAATAAATGCATGTTGTGCTATAGTAACGCAGAATGCCTGGATAATACATTCTACAAAAAAAATCAAATGTTAAATAACAGAGTGAAAACTTCCCATGAAAAGGACATTGGACCAGCACAGGCAACTATAAATTTTAATTGATATTTCACAGTAAGAACAATTTAATTCTCCCGGGAGTGTAGAATATCATTTCTGCACCTGCAATGTAAGTCCTCTGTTATAGTGTTTCAGCCATTAAAACAAATCTTTCACCAAATAGTTTGCCCTGCTTTAGTGTCAATTAATGATAACAAATCATTGTATTATTTCTATATAGTACTTCACACAGTAACATATATCTAGTAAATATACATATCAACATACAAACCAAAAATAACCTGAATGTACTGTACCGCTAAATAACTAGAAACATTTGCTGAAGATGGTGTTAACTAAAAATGATGTTATCCATTGCAGCCTGTAGGCTACACTCAGCAAAAAGTACCGGGATATGTATTCTTCCGATCCCTTCCTAGCACTCCCCACTCACGCATACGCGGACAGCAGACCTCATATGCGTAATAGTGCATTGGCCGCCGGGAAATGAAACTAAAGGTGTTGTTATTGCAATCATTTTACTGTTACACATTGCAGAGATGGGCTCCTATCAGACCCATGTCCCTGCATGGATAAATAGTATATTAATCCTAAGTACTGAGGATATTACAAGCGACTTTGGATGCAGTTACGATTAGGGGTGTGCACAGGCCACTTTTCGTGTTTTGGTTTTGGATCTGGATCTTTCTTCGTGTCTTGGATCTGGATTGGTTTCGCCAAAACCACCCTTCCGTGTTTTGGGTTCTGGGTTTTGTGTTTTGGATCTGTATTTTTTTGAAAAAAAGCATAAAAACAGCTAAAATGACAGAATTTGTGGGGTTTTATGCTCCTATTCAATTATTAACCTCAATAACCTTCATTTCTACTCATTTCCAGTCTATTCTGAACACCTAACACCTCACAATATTGTTTTTATGGCCAAAAGGTTGCACCGAGGTAGCTGGATGAGTATGCTAAGCGACACGAGTGGGCGGCACAAACAAGTGGCCCATCTAGGAGTGACACTGCAGTGGCAGACAGGATGGCAGTTTGAAAAACTAGGCCCCAAACAGTACATACTGCAAAGAAAAAAAAGAGGTGCAAGATGGAATTGTCCTTGGGCATTATGTTGTATAAACTGGACATGCACACTTTAACAAACCAATCATTTCAGCTCCAGGGTCTGCCACATGACTGTGGCTGAAATTATAGGTTCGTTTGGGCCCCCACAAAACAAGCTGGCAATTAATGTGTCCCTGCACAAACTGGCTCTACGGAGGCAAGATGTCGTCCTCATTCTCCTCATCCACCGATTCCTTGGATAAAACAGGAAAAAGGGATTTAGGTGTCCCTGGACTGCTTACGGTCTTAGCCAAAGTTTCTGAACTTGACAGTAACTTTTTATGAACGCGCTGCAGGTGCCGTATAAGGGAGGATGTTCCTAGGTGGTTAACGTCCCTACCCCTACTTATTTCACCTTTACATATGGTACATATGGCAAGACAGTCGTTGTCCGGATTTGGATAGAAATATTGCCAGACCAAAGAGGTGGAATGTTTGGTCTTCTGCCCAGGTATGACAGTGATGGGCATTTTCATCCCACGGACAACAACTGTCTCCCCCGGAGCCTGATTTAAACAAACCACATCACCATCAGAATCCTCCTCGCCAACTTCCTCCTCAGCGCCAGGTACACCAGTATCCTCATCCTGTTGTACTTCAACAGTGACATCTTCAATTTGCATATCAGCAAGTGGACTGTGGGTGCTCCTTTCAGCACTTGCAGGGGGCGTGCAAATGGTGGAAAGAGCCACCTCTTCCCGTCCAGTGCTGGGAAGGTCAGGCATCGCAACCACCACCACACTTGGACTCTCCTTGGGGATTTGTGATATCTTCTTAGAACGCACAGTTCTTCGCTGTGCTTTTGCCAGCTTAACTTGTTTGATTTTTTTAGCGGGAGGAGGGCTTCCATCGTCATGTGAAGCTGAACCACTAGTCATGAACATAGGGAAAGACCTTAGCCGTTCCTTGCCACTCCGTGTCATAAATGGCATATTGGCAAGTTTACGTTTCTCTTCAGATGATTTAAATGTTTTTTTTAAGGTCATTTTCCTGAACTTTGTCATTTGGGATTGTATGTGCCCTCTACTATGACATTGGGCATCGGCCTTGGCAGACAACGTTGATGGCATGTTATCGTCTATGTCATGACTTTGTGGGTTACACCACCCTTTAAGAAATGAGCCAGCCGGCCCTTTACTTATGGGACACAGGCGCACGCTTGGCGCTGCTCCTTTGTTGATGCACGTGCAGCCACAGTGCACACAATTCACAAACACAGAAAAAATATTTTTTTTTTAGCACTTGGGGGGAGCACCCCTGACGGACAGAGCACTCCCTGGACAACACTTCAGCACCCCTTTAGGACTGCGACACTGCACAGGACTTTGGAGTGGACACAGCCCCTATGGACAACTGACTGCACAACACAGTCCAGCCAGCCCCTATGGACTTTGAAGTAGTGGACACAGCCCCTATGGACAACAGCAGCACAGCGCAGCACAGCACAGCACAACACTACACTGCACTGCACTACACTACACTACAACACTACACTACACTACACAGCCAAGCCAGCCCTAACTCCCACCCTCCCTCTTCACTGTCCACAGCCGAGTGATAAAATGGCGCCGACGCTGGTACCTTATATAGGATCCAAAACCCGCGAGACCCGGAAGGCGGGATGATGACGTTTTGCCTCGATTTCAGATCCGAGTCAGGCGGGAAAAGTCGAGCCTGACTCGGATCGGCCTCGGATCGGGGGGGCTCGGGGGGGTTCAGATTTCAGAAATCCGAACCCGCTCACCCCTAGTTACGATACAACAAAGATACTAAATTCAGAGATAAGTATGACAGTCCAGGGATCGATAAACATGGCGGAGACTCTAGGATCCATTATGCGTCTCGTGCCATATGGCACAAGACGTATTGGTGTATGAGGACTAGAGTTGCTATATTTCCAGGACACTTTAATTATGCCATATAATGGTTTATGTAATAGGATGCGGGTTGACTGCGCCGTTGAGATCCTGGCGAGTTCTGCCATCATTTTGAAAACACAATCATTTAAGAGGCAAAACCAGGTTGAATGTTTGAAAATGATAAACCCATTTATCTACTAAGCATAGACTGGATTTTGAATAATTTAATTTCATACCCTTTCAACTATTTTTTACTTCATCAATAGTAATGGAAGAAATTTGCTGAACAACTGCTAAAGATGATCTAGCGTCAGACCAACTTCATACTTGCCGACAATCAGCTCCAGCCTTCCGGGAGGGAGCTGATTGTCGCCCCTGGGGGCGGGGCCGGCCATTGGGGCGGGGTGGCCATTTTGGGTCACCCTGGGGGTGGAGCCGCACGATCGCGTCATCGTGACTCCGCCCCCTCTTCACAATGCGTGATTTTCGGCATTGTGAAGCAGGGGGCGGGGCCACGATGACGCGATTCTGCGCGAATCGCGTCACCGGGCCCCCGCTGCGGGGATTTCTGTTTTTTTCAGGGGGGAGGTGGGGAGGGTGTGAGACTTCCGGGAGGCTTGCCTGCCTTTCCGGGGGGGCGGGAGCGGCACCCGAAAATCGGGAGGCTCCCGGCCAAATCGGGAGGGTAGGCAAGCCTGACCAACTTATATTTCCTTTTGTGGAAAGACTAATGGTGCGTACACACGGTACGACTACTATGAGTGATTGGAATCATTCATATCGTTCATATCATTATCGTTCATATCATTCACTTTTTTGCAGTCACCAACCTGACCAACGATGCGCGTTCCAGCACGAACGATAACGATATCTATGGTCTTTCATGCATGCAGGCCAACTTGGACGATTTTGTAAAGATTTGCCTGTAAAAAGATAGATATCTGTGATAGATATTTCAGTAAAGCTATCAGTGTGTACAACCAAAATCGTTTGACCTGCGCTACAGAAAGTTGGAAGGAAATCTATCAACGGTATCTATGGTTGTTCAAGTTGTTCCGTGTGCTGTCAGATTTTAATGATAACGATAACGATCCTGCAGGGGCCAGAATCTGACAGTTTCTGGCCCCTGCAAACGACCATACGATGGTCGATGCGCAGCCATGTATGACCGTTATCGACCAACTACCGTCGTCTGTGCAAGCAGGCAGACCTGGTCGATATCGACCAGTTAGCCTGCTTACTATGTTCGCGGGTTGTTATAGTCGTTAAGGGGTTACTGCATGTGTTGGATGCAGGACGATCAGACAAAGATCATCTGATCGTTATCTGATCGTTGCCACGTACCATGTGTACGCAGCATAAGTCATGAAAATTTAGCTTAATTCTTCTGCAGGATTTTGAGCTACCCACTTATTAATATAGATCATGCAGGCATCGTAACACTCATTACATAGTTTAGTTATTGTCCCCTCATTGTGCAATGCTTGTAGCAGTGAGAGGGGTCCTGTGGAAGAGTTCTTCTTTTCTGTCACAAATTTTCTGAACAAGGTTGTTTGAAATGGCTAATAGTTCTATAGCTGTCATTTTCTCATTATCCATTTGCAAATGTGGAACACTTTGAGCTGGCAATGTAGGACTAAAGGCCCCTACACACTAGATGACAACATTGCATCATTTGCAAGTCAACAATTTCTCCTGAACTCGCTGGAGCCCCCGGACATAACGATATCTTGCATACACCCTGCGCAATCTGACCAACAACCTCAGGCCCTTAGGGCCTGATTCAGAGCCGCTTGTAAGCGGGCGCTCGTTCGTTCCGAGCGATGTTTGCACAACTGTGCATGCGTACGGATCGTAATACGCATGCGCGAACCAGTCAGTGCTGCCGGAAATCGTCTGTTCGCTAAATAGCGAATGCCTGCTATTTTGAGTGACAGGAGGAGGCGTATGTGGGTGGTAACAGGGGAAGGTGCTTGAAAACGGGCAGTGGAGATCAGAACGCAGGCGTGCTTAAAGGTCAAAACGGGCGTTTTATGAGTGTGCATAATTAAAACAGCAGCGTCATTGACCACGTCACTGGGTTATTTTATAGTCAGAACTGCTCGCAAGATTGCGGTAGGAAAAACCAACCACAAGAATAGCGAGCAGTTCATACGCTGGTCGATGTACTCGATTAATCTAATAAATAGCGGACATGACGTAGGATGCGAGCGGTCAGGGGGCGTAGTTTTCCAAAAAACGACCGCATGTTTGGTTCGCTCGTTCAGACCTAGAGGCGTGAACAGACCGCAAAGAGCGAACGGTTCATTTGAATAGCCACCCCTTTTTTCTGAACGAGCGAGCGCAAATAGCGTCCGGTTCTGAATCAGGCCCTTAGTTCCCTCACATGCTGCCAATTCAAAGAACTCATTATCCACTTTGAGGTATAAAAAAATCGGTCACCTTCTGGAAGTTAAAGAAGCCCTAGATGCAAGTTTGTGTTTCTTTGATTTAATATGGTCCATAATGTCAGACCTCCCACCATGGCTAATTGCAAACACAGTACTGCACATAAAGCATAGCAAAGTTTCATTTTTATTCTCTCTAAATTTCTTAATAAAAGGACAGTCATTATACAATTTATCAGTAAACTGACATTTTCTCTTTAGGTGGTGACAGTCTTAAATACAGTAATTACAAATTAGAACTGCTTAAACGCAAAAAGGATTTCATATACAATATATGATGGAAGACCAAAGTCCGAATTAAAATAATATAAAATATATATTTTTCTTCCTTCAAGTTAATGCAGGGTAAGTTTTCTCATTGTATCACTAGTGCTTTAAGTCAGAACAGCATCATGAGGACCAGAGAATATTATATTTAGTATGGAGTGTCTGTAGCACAGCTCTTATTAGTTTGATAATTGCCAGAGTTAGAACCTAGGGCCAAGTTAAAATAATAATAATTAAATAAAAATTACAGACTCAGAGGCACTGAAGCCTGTTTCTGGCAGGTTGCAACGTGGCGTGAGTCGTGACAGGCAGCGGCTGTCAGTCTCTGGGTCTGGGATCCAACATCAAGGAGTGCCCGAGCAGCGGATCTTAGGATAAAATGCGGGCGGCCTGGACCACCAGATTGTACAGGAGCTCTTTGCATGGCTTCCAGGCAGTGGCAGCCGCTGTCGTCATAACTATTTGCCTGTCATTACAACTAGGTGCCTGAGGCCTTCCCCACTGAAAGCGGAACTTTTTTGCACTCTAAAAGTTTTGTGAAGCTGGGCCCGCATCTCAAATGCCGGTATGATCCCGGGATGTATAGCATCTCTAATGCCGGTATGATCCCGGGATGTATAGCATCTCTAATGCCGGTATGATCCCGGGATGTATAGCATCTCTAATGCCGGTATGATCCCGGGATGTATAGCATCTCTAATGCCGGTATGATCCCGGGATGTATAGCATCTCTAATGCCGGTATGATCCTGGGATGTATAGCATCTCTAATGCCGGTATGATCCTGGGATGTATAACTTCTCTAATGAGGACACATCTGTACTGTTGATCAAACTTCATTTTTTAACAGACTGAAATGTTCTTTTGTAGTAGTTCCCTTCAATTTGCATCATTCATGCTACCTGCTATTTTAACAAGATGCCCAGTTTTTGCTGCGATTGCATGCAAAAAGGGGTGTGCAGACCCTTCGTCTCCCCTAAAACACCTTTATGCTCCATAAGCACCTGCCTCTGCTGATCACCTCATCACCTACAAGAGTTGAAATGTTGAAATTTCTGTCGACACAAATGTGGCAACTCATGGGATGGCATGGCAGTCCCATCAAACTGGGACTTGCACACCTAAATTGGGACTGTAGTGAGGAATGTCATAATGCTGCCATGACCATTCGTCTCTGTAGGTAAGCTGATTTTTTTTAAACTTTGTGTATATTGATTTGAACTATGCTCAAAAGCTGAACAGATGTGTCCTTATTTACCCATCAGCCTTGTGTCACATGGTGTGAGATGCATTGTGTGCCACAGGTAGTAACTTTCATGATTTTATCTAAATGTACAATATTTGTCGTCCCACAGCTCCACTGAAACAGAATCATAGTGTACTGGGTGCTTAGGATTTGTTCTGTTGTTGCAATCATGGTTCTGTAATGTACACATTGAGCATGATGCTGCGTGGCTTAGTCATATCAGTCCCCGGTCTCCGCATACATACATACATACATACATATATACATACATACAGTACATTTAAATATTTATAATTTTATAAAACTCTTTGCAATAGCAGTGGAACTGGAAGATCATGGGCACATCTGAGATGCACAGGGAAACTTGCAATGTCGGCACTATCATAAGTGGACGATATCTGTGTGGCGATGCCCCGAAGCAAATAGCATAGACATAAACTCTCCCTTAAAATGTAAAAATGTCCATGAACTGTAAGGAAAATAGTAAAAATCTGCTTTTCCTTTCAACCTTTTGCTTATTTACTTTTGATTCACTGTTTCATAATCTTCTAAGTAACTTTCATCATGTGAAAAAATCCTGCTTTTCCAGCCTTGTGTGATGACATTAAATCTTCCAGCTGAAACCGATGTTTTGTTATGTAAAACAATGTGAATGTACAGCCATAATTGCTCTATAATAGTCAAAATAGAATATCCATTAACATCCTGACCTTGCCAGGGGTGTGGATTATGTAATGAGTGTTATCAAATCCTATAATACTGTAGAAAAATGTTAACACAGTCTGAACAACAGTAATAAATTGTTTCCTTTTACAACTAACAATACAATAATAGAAAAAGTTAATTAGAAAAATAATGTAGTTACAAATGTAATCATATATTTAACAATTGGGCATAGAAGCATATATATAACTAGCTGTTGTCCCCGCTGCTGCCTGGATTTTTTGTCTGTCTCAATCTCTTCCCTCCTCTATTTCTTCAGCAATCTCCACCCTAGCTCTCTTTCTCTCTCTCCCTTTCCTGTTCCATCTCTTTCTCTTCCCCATCTCTCTCCTCCATCCTCTACTGTGTTTCTCTTTCTCCAGCTGACACTCTTCATCCTCTTTCTCTCACCATTTCCCCTTTTCTTTCTCTTGCCTTCTCTCTCTCTCTTCATTCCTCCTCTGTCTTTTTTACCCCTCTCGCTCGATCTTTTCCCCCTTTCTTTAGATATTTTCCACCAGATTTCAAGGTATTGAGTCTGTGACCAGTTTGATTTTCTACAAGTCATCTTGTAGTCTACAATATTCTTAGCTACTTCAGATGTCTCTCTGATGAAATACACTTGTGTCATTCTTGTGAAGTCATCTATAAATGTCACCAAGTATCTATGTCCCCTTACTGACTTTTCTTCTATTGGACCACACACATCTATATTCACTATCTCAAGTGGTATTGATGCTCTGCTTGCTGACTTGGGAATGGCTGGTGACTTTGTTTTCCTAATATACAGCTCTAACATACCGGTTTCTCTTTGTCACTCACTGACATTCCTATGACTATTCCATTCAGTAGTTTTTGAACATTGTCATATCCTAGGTGACCAAATCTTCTGTGCCAGAGTTCTAGTGACTGTGACTCAGTTGTCATCATTGCAAAACAGTTCTAGCTAAGATGTACAATACCATGTGCCTGTAGCTAGTATGGTCCTTTCCTCTAGTGATGTGAACTCTGTGGCCTCTCTGTTCTAAGACACTGATGGCTATGAGATGTGTTCCCATTTCTGCTACATAAAGCACATCTTGTATTTGTGACACTTGTTCTAGTCCCAATTTTCAAGTGGGCTTTAATTGTTCCTACTTTTGTAGCTGTAAGCCTTGATTGCCAAAATCTTTAATTGTAATAGGGTCACATTTGGTTAACTTGGTGAACCATTCCTCATGGCAGCTTAAATGCCTTGTTGCACCTGAATCAATGCACCAACAATCTTTTCTGTGGTTATCTGTAACACATAGGGCTGATTCATCTTTGCCATTGCATATCTTGCTTTTTATAGGATTCATACTATTTTGTTTGCACTCAAATGCTTTGTGACCTATCTTGTGACAATTGTAACACTTGAACTTGAATTTTCTAAATTCTTGACTTTTTGTGTGTAATGCAGTTCCTTCAATAATTGACTGACATGACACATGTTCTTAGAACTGTAATAACTTTGCTCTAACTGAGTTTGTGGTGAAGTTTTCTATGTTTTCCTCCAACGCCACAAATAGGAAGTCAAACTCAGGAGTTAAGATCTGTAACATCAAGGGGCAGACTAGATGGGCCAAGTGGTTCTTATCTGACGTCAAATTCTATGTTTCTATGTAACATCTCCATAGCAATCTGTGTCATTGACTTTCACTCCAATAGACAATAGTTGCAGAGAAACAGACATCATTTTATCACTGCAATCTCTCATACTGTTGCATATACATAACTAGGTATTGTATAATTCACATCTTAAATTATTCTTCTCATGAGACCTCCATCTTGCTATGCTGAATGCAGTTCAGTCCACATGTCATTTGCTGACTCCTTCCCATGTATAATAGAGTACACATGTTTATCTACACTTAAGCCTATGGTACACATGGCTCCCTCTATATCATCTGGACTTGGACTTGCACCTGGGCCTACTGTGATCTTCCAAAACCTTTCATGCTTTAAGTACATTTCCATATTAAACTTCCAGGTTGTAGTTTTTTGCACCTTTTAACTTTATGAACCCCATTATGGATGTAGCTCTTGTGCATATACACATATCTATGCAGCTTCTGTGCGCTAATGCTTCTGTGCTGTCACTCTGTGCTGGAAACATTCTGTACTGTCTGTGTTTTGTATAGAGATGAGCGGGTTCAGATCTAAGAGATCCAAACCCACCCGAATTTGGGGGATCTGGGGCGATCAGAGCGCAACTCCAACCCACACTGTATAACCCACTGTATCCGTGTTGGAAATTAGAAATTGAACTGCCACATTATTAGTGCCGCCCACTGTGTCACTTAGCTTAGTCAGCCAGCTAGCTGGATGCAACCTTTTGGCCTTAACTAGATGATGAAGCAAATAATATTGTGAGGTGGTCAAAACTGATTGTAAATTACGGGAAATAAATGTTATTGAGATTAATTATACTGTAGGAACAAAATCAGGCCCATTTTAAGTGATTTTAGCTGTTATGATATTTTTAAGAAAAAATCCAGATCCAAAACCAAAACACGAAAACAAAACACGGAGGTGAGGTTTTTGGCAAAATCAATCCAGATCCAAAACCAGGGTAGATCCAGATCCAAAACCAAAACACGGGGTCGGTGCACATCTCTAGTTTTGTGTAGATTATGTGTACTGATTAGCTTCCGAGTTGACACACTGCACTGGAAGCATTCTATGCTGTCCTCACTCTGTGTCTCATAGCAGTCTGTGTCCTTCATGTGTCAAACATGGTGCCTGTGTGCTGCTGTGGGTGTTCTAGTAGTTTGAAGTACAGGTTTGTAGGTGTAGCAGAGTTACATTACAACCCAATTCTGTAACCAGTGGAGCGGTTTTATTGGTGTTTTACAAGATACAGCCGTACTCACTGTTATACACTAGTTTGATGGAGCAGAGCTTTAGCCGAGCAGCGTGATATACAACTCACCAACAGGTGAGTGTATCTGATAACTGGGTAGTGGTACAGGGATGCTGGAAGGTGTAGTAGGTGGCGTTAATACTGGGGTCTCTCTGGAACTAAGTGGGAGACTATGCCTCTCACTCGGACATTAAACGGAGTGAATAAGATGGCGCCACACATGCGCAGTAGCTAAGTGCTGTGGCCCTCATAGAACAGGGAATGAAACCTCCCTGGATGAAGAAAATGGAGTGTGCACAGTAGCGCTCTCCACTTTCAACAATTCTAGCTACTCCCATTTATTGGTAGCTTTAAGGAGCAGACCACATAACTATACAGCATATGCTTCTGATGAAGCGGTCTGGTAAAATGAGATGCGTTAATTTGGTATATCCTCAAAGATATTTTCCGGCTCCGTGAAGGTCCTAATCACAGGTATTCCACCATTTGCTTGAGGATTTCTCAACTCCGGCACGGGATTACATACAGCTGCAGGGAAGCTTTTATATATCTAGCAATTTAACATTCCATTTTATATGGACTTTGGGCCTGATTCAGCGATGTACACAATGCCGATAATTACGCAGATGGAGCGATTGTTAGCCATTACACATGCGTGTAAATTGCACTGCGATTGTTTTGCGATTATAGACACACAGAGGATTCATTTGCAAAGTGAGTGACAGGCAATCAGCGTCTGGGGGAGGTAAGGTAGGTGACTAGGCAAACGCAACCGTGTCTGGCTGTTTAAACACCATTACATGGGCTTGCATAAATTAGCCATTGCAATCTCCCATGCAGCACAAGAGCTCTCTGTGTGTCTGAAGAGACGCTGTATTTGAGGCAGGTCAGACCTTTCCACAAGGGCTGCATGGCTGTTCGATGTGTGCTGATGTTACCGATGTCTGCTCTGGTGCATGACGTTGAATGGATATGAGAAGGCAGCAGTGGACGTCCCTATGCTAGGGTAAGCTTTGGAACTATTAGCATATTTTCGCAGCTGAGGTCCATGTGAAATCGCAGCATTAGCGTCCATCTTTGAATCAAGCCCTTTATACGTGGAACTGGTCACTAAACCATTTTGTTCATAAAGAGGATCTTTTCTGAACACTGATTATAATAAAGACTCACCAAGCGGTCGTTCAGCATGTACGGATGCTGACAGTGGGCTTCTCAGTCCTAGCACATTTGGACGCACGGATGTACACCAGGGAAGGGCTTTGTACCGTCATTTGCATAAAGTCGCAGACGTGATTGCAGTAAAAGATCAGGGCCGGATTAAGCTCTGTGGGGGCCCCTGGGCAACAAACATGTGGGGGCCCTTATCAATAAAGGTTATATATATATATATATATATATACATATATACACACATATAGTACCCCTTCTGCAATGCCCCCTGAAGTTGTGCCCCTTCTCCAATGCCCCCAATAGTTGTGCCCCTTCTCTAATGCCCCCAGTAGTTGTGCCTCTTATTCAATGCACCCTGTAGTTGTGCCCCTTGTCCGATGCCCACAGTAATTGTGCCCCCTGCAATGCCCCCAGTAGTTGTGCCTCTTCTTCAATGCTCCCTGTAGTTGTGCCCCTTCTCTAATGCCCCCAGTAGTTGTGCCCCCTGCAATGCCCCCAATAGTTGTGTCTCTTATTCAATGCTCCCTGTAGTTGTAGTGCCTCCAGTATGAACTCCCTCTCCGCGCCCACACACCTGTGAAAAACTTACCTGTCAGGGCTCCCGGGTCCCGCCGTCGCGGCTGCCGCTGCCAGCTGGATCTAACTAGATCCAGGAAAGGCGGGCAGGCTCCTCTCATCGCGCGGGTGCCGTCATGACGTCACCTGCACAATGAATCACTGGGAACGCTGGCCTCTGAAGCGATCAGAGGCCAGCGTTCCCAGTTAGTTGGTCACAATCTACATGCAGGAGCTCCGCGAGCTTCTAGTAGATCGCGACCAACCTTAGCCGGACCTGACTTGAGGCATGTGGCCAGGGGTCGGGGACAGTGTGTGGGGGCCCCCTATGTGTGGGGGCCCCTGGACGACCGCCTCTGTCGCCCTGCCTTTAATCCGGCCCTGCAAAAAATATAGACACGCATGCGTCTGTGGCCGACTCAGAATCAGGCCCTTGTGTCTATGTGCACTTGTAGCACCACAAGAGGTTGCATTTTATTTTGACATTTTATCTCTGGTCCCCAACAGTCATTTGTATTAGTAGATGCCCAGTTATATTTAGCATTGAGCCATTTAACCCTTGGTGAGTGGGCCTGACCACTTTTCCTGGCGCCCCCTAGAGGACCAGACTTGGTTAGTAGACTGGGCTGCTAGGGAATTTACTGGATTGGACTCTCTGGCGTTCAATTTTGCATTTAATTTTTTGTTCGATTTAAATAGACTGAAATCGAATCAAATCGACATTAATTTTCACCGTCAAAATCCCACATTTACTAAGATCCGATTTTGAACTCGACTTCAAAATCGAATTCGTTGTGTGTCAAATTTGATGAGTGGTTTCATGTTCGATTTTGGATGCCCATTTTAAAATCGGACATAAATTCACCTGTGAAATCGAATTACAAATCCACAAACACTTCCTTATGTAATCCTATTATACAAAACATATCACATGCACGAAGCTGCTGCGGTTCCTGTAATTCTGATTTTCATACATCTCCGATGGTGGGGCGCTTGCGCATGCACAGGACCCTTTTTGTGCATGTGCAGGACAGGTCACGCCTCGTCGCACACAGTGCCCCCTAAGCCACAAAACAGGTCCTGCGTCATCGCACACAGTGCCCCCTAAGCCACAAAACAGGTCCTGCGTCATCGCACACGGTGCCCCCTAAGCCACAAAACAGGTCCTGCGTTATCGCACACGGTGCCTCCTAAGCCACACAACAGGTCCTGCGTTATCGCACACGGTGCCTCCTAAGCCACACAACAGGTCCTGCGTCATCACACACGGTGCCCCCTAAGCCACACAACAGGTCCTGCGTCATCACACATGGTGCCCCCTAAGCCGCAGAACAGAGCCTGTGTTGTCGGACAGAGTGCCCCCTGAGCCGCAGAACAGGTCCTGCGTTGTCGCACACAGTGCCCCCTATCACCATTTAGGGGCTGGGAATCCGAAGTCAGCGGAGCGATGTGAACTGCGTCCATCTCTGAATGAGGCCCATAATTCCTACAGTCACAATGAAGCATGTTTGGGTCCCTTTTTATTAGAGATGTGCGCAAACCCTCAAGTGTTTCTTGATTTATTTTAAAATTGATAAAAACTTCGAAAATCATGTTATTTGGACTTGTCACATAGAGCCTTTACAGTGTTATTAATATCTGGCCTAATTCATTGATGGATGCTATGGCGATTGAAGCTGCGATTGTTCCTTACCTTTCGTTAGGAAAATTATATAAGAACACTAAACCATTATTTAAAAAAATAAAAATCAATGTATTTATAACTACTGTACAATTGATTAATGTATCTGATGTGACTTATTTTATATAATAGTGAATATATAGTGAACCCTGAACTATCCTATCCATATACCACACAAACACAAAACCAATCACAATCAGCTCCTACCTTTTATTTTATAGACTGTACTTGATAAATGATTTGTTACTATGGGCAACATCTCCACTCGTCCACTTCTGCTAAATGTTTTTGTGGCTACAAACATTCCAGTGTGTCTTAGGTCACATCACAACTCCCTGGTAGATGTCCTTGAAAAATATGCTATATAAGTAGATAGAATACAATGCCCATACAATGGCTTTAACTAATTTATTGTCAATATTTTTTTTCTAAATTTAGAAACAGAGGGGCCTCATTTATCAATGAGGTTTATCATGCGCAACGGGTTTTCAAAACTTGTTGCATATGATAAATGGTGCTCCAGTCAATCAGCTCCCAACTGTCATTTTTCAAACAGATGACAGTTGGGAGCTGATTGGCTCTTATCATCATATAGGGGTCTATTATTATTATAACTAATGCGTTATTACACATGTAGAAATGTTAGTTTCAGCAGTTTTCACGTCATGGGACCTTTCATTTTAAGGGCCCGTTAGGGCCACCTAGTATTCAGCAAACCCCTGGAAAAACTGAAAGTTTTGGAGTTTGCTTGCGAGCACCAACTTCCTATGGTAAGGAGGTCTGGGGTTGCAAATAAGGATCTTTGCTACACTGGAGCTCACAATTTCTAGCTATTATTAAACCCCAATGTCAGTCATATAGAATGTTATTGGCAGGTAGTGCAGTCCAAGACACAAACGTGCACATTCAGGTTTTGATTACCATCTTAATTCTTCCAGAAAAAAAACTTATTGCAAAAAACAAAAGTGATCTTAATATTTTGGAACCCTCTATGGAACATGGATTAATGGGGTAGGAGTTTTAGAGAATTAGCTGAAAAGCCTCCTGGGTGTGTGAACTAAGGACATGACATATTACTGTTTGTTAAATTTAGCTTTTTAAATTGGGAACTGCGGGATTCCTTCCTCATTGACTGCACATCTGTGATTTTTTTTTTTATATTAGACCCAATGAATTCCATTGTTTGTGAAAAAATGTAGATCCAATGAGGTTTTGTTCATGGAGATTGCCTAAAATAAAGGACACATGTTTCTGAAGTGACTTTACTTTTACTGAGAGAAGAATGTATAAAAGTGTTCCTAATCAATCATTGATGCCTATTTGCTGGAGACCCGGGTAGAATGCATTCCATTATAGATAATAGCACAGTTGTGAGAATGCTTTAAAAAAAATGACAGTTTTTCTGTTGAGTTTCTTCTATCTATCAAAGATACACTTATAGAGGTAAAGGTTAATTTTGGTAATTTGTTTTTTTTTTTTGGTGTATTTGTAGTAGATTTTTAATTGATTTTGCAAATCGGGGATTCAGTAAAGGCAAAAACTACTATAAAACTGACTCCTGACCAAAACCGATCATCGACCAAACATTGGTCCTTTTACATAGACTACTGCAGGATCCCCTCTTTTACTAACCATCAGATTAAAATCGTCTGCAAAACCGACTTACAAAGCACTCAAACAATAGACCTGCCTGAGGTAGTTGTATTTGGGAGAGGCATGTACAGATCATTATGATCTGTGCATGCTTCTTAGGGTTAAAAGAACCTAAACAGTTCAAAATAAAAACAGTGTGGGATTTCCCCCTAAATCCACAACCAGCACTGGACATTTTAGCCTGGTCTTGTCATGGAAAACAATGCCAAGTTTTCCCCCCATTTGTCCATGACCAGTCCAGGCTAAAACATCCAGGGCTGTTTTTTATTTTTAACTTTTTATGTTCCTTTAACCCTAACAAGCATGCACAGATCATAGTGACCTGTGCATGCTTCTTTTTTAGAATCTAAAAAATTATTTCAATTTGTTTTCACCTGCCAAATCCAACTAACATTGATTTTGATTTTGAATTCAAAATCGAATGTTAGTAAATGAGCTATTTTGGATTCTAAACCGATTTAGGTCAATTTAAATCGACACCAAAATCGAGCTTTAGTAAATACTGTATATCCCATAATGTCATTAATAGTTACAACTTATTATTTTTGCAGGCTTTGGCAAAAAGGTATTCTGAAAAATTACAAAGGCAAGAGAAAAGGGTGTAAAAACAATCATACTGTATAAATTATAATATGCACAGTGAACTGGTTTGTCTATATTGAAAATGACACTTGACTATATTTTATTGTGTTATTATAAGTTCATAAAGTACATTTTTTTAATCTAATAATTCATTTTTTATCTGCTGATTTAAAAGAACAATGAAAGATTGCTGCATAAAAATTCAACCCTGTGCTGTGGAATCTCCAAGTTTACACAAATGAAAGATATTACTCTAACAATGGGTTTTCAATTAGCCTCTGCTGGTGATTCAGCTGTGAAGGCCAAATAGCATTCTAAGTAGAGATGTGCGGTTTGGTTTTACTGAAAAACAAACACACCCGAACTTAGGGGTTCTGAGTCAAATCTAGTCCCAGTTTAGAATTGCTTTGAGGTTCTGTGTGGAGTCCCGGCTCAGATCTGCTGTAAGTTCGGATTTCAGATTTTAAACCGAACTCCGGTTTTGGATTGTATGTATTGTAAACAGGTCCAAATTACATGATTTTAGCTGTTTTTATTGATTTTTATAGATTTTAAAGGAATCCAAAACTGAATCCAAACCAAAACACTTGAGGGTGGTTTTGCCAAAACACAATGATAATTTAGAACTAAAACCAAGACCAAAACACGAGGTCCACGCACATCTCTAAATCTAACAGAATAAAAGATACATTTATAGACATGCAAATGATAGGAAAAAGCTACAAAATAGTATTCATGTGCTTGATAGCCCAGTGAGCAGCACTGTTGGATAAATTGTGAGGAAATGGGAGAATTCATTTTATCACCCAGGCACTGCCTAGACAAGGCTGTCCCCGAAAACAAAAAAATGACAATGTGTGGGATTTTATTTAAATTTCCTAAAGTTGTACACAGTGGCATATCCACCATTAGTGCAGGGTACATGGGCCTTTGATTCTGATCTAACTCTGGTAGACCCTGCACTAGCCCCTTTACTTATGGGCTGACATGGAGAGAGTTGGGTCTGGGCCACTGGGCCGGCATTTTGGTTCGTCCTGGTGGCTGGATTCCTACTTATGAGATGCCTATGCTGAGAGAGAGAGGGTGCATAAAGGCAAGAACTATGTGTACACTAACAGTGATTACCACTGTTATGTATTCGGTGCTCTTCACAGGCTGCCCATAACATGGAGCAATATGAGCACTATGGTATGTGGTTTCCTCTTCATAACCATACTGTAGCTGTGTGAAATGGGACAATCCTCTGACCTTCCTGACTACTAAAATCGGGACTGTCATGCCAGAATCAGGACAGTTGGTGGCAGACTGTGCTGCTCTCTCTTACCTGTTTTTGCAGCTGTCACTAGCTGTTGTTGCAGGTGTCTTAAGCTCTGTTTATGTTTGGCCGGAGTTTCAAATGTTGGTGCCCTGGAAAAATAATAGTCACTATTAACTATCCAAAAAAATGCTCTCCAACTAGCCTAAATATTAAATTAATCGCATTTATCTTTAATAATTAGGTTCCCTGCCTACTGTAGCTCACCATTAAATTATTAGCTCCAAGGTTGAAATCGGAGGCTTCTCATTTACTTAGTCACTAAAATATATTAATAGCCTTCATTAACCCAACATTACATTAATATCCTCACATTTATCAAAAAGAGACCCAAAATGAAATCATGTTTTTATAGCCACTACATTACAATAATAACCCCACGGAAACACACATACAAAAGGGAGGGAGAAGTAGGATGGGAGGGGAGTAGATTAGCCTGAGCGGAGAAGAAGGAAATGTGAGACACAGAAGGGGAGGAGGTATACGATACAGAATGGGAGGGAAAGGGAAGAGCAAGAAGTTAGGGAAGGTGAGGAACACAGAGGAATTGTGAGTGGTGCTGGATGAGTTCCCTGCCCTAAAGGCACAATGTCTAGTGTGCACCAACCTTGTTAACGACAGGACCCGGCGGGGTGCCAGCATCGGCAAGTGCAGGGAGTAACAGTGCTACTGCGGGGGCCATGCTGCATTCAGCAGCATAGCCCCCATTGATGATATCGCCCGATGGACCTGCATGTAGCGACATAGCGGGTATACACTGCCTGATGTGGACGATATGTCGTCCGATTCGCCAGATCGGACGAAATATCATCTAGTGTGTACCCGGCATAACTGTCAAAACAATCATGGCTACACCTGACAATCAGGGATCTGAACCATTCAGGACAGCGAGTTGATTCCTGCTGAGTGCAACAGTACTTTTTAAAGGTGGCTGATTAGTGGACAGGCGCCAGCCACCATGAAAGATTAATTTCGCTCTAACTGACCCATGTGTGTATGGCATCACGATCCTTATGACTTTTGGGATTTTTAGCAGAAGGTGTCAAAAAGTTACCCGAGCCAGTCCGGATAATCATAGCCGAAGTAGACCAGAGCCTTGGGCTGCCACCACCCATCCCAGCTAACATGGTGACTCAAATACCTGTCATGGTACTGACTGCTCATCACTGTTTTATAGACTTCTTTATGACTTTAATGAAGTTTCAAAAAGCAGTATTGTAGGAGAGCATTTTAAATTAATTGCACTATAGGGTCAGTAGGCAGAGTCCTGCACAGTTGTACTCTTTATGGCATTCATGGTCTTCTTTTTTTTCCATAATCCAACATGTGGTCACACAGACAGTTTACATGGAAGCAGAGTCGGACCTCACAGGGCCCTAGGCAAGATACTGGTCTGGGCCAAGATCCCTATCCATTCATGGACAAAAATACCTTTTCTAGGCAAACTGGAGCTGAAGGCAAAGTTTTAAAAGTCCCCGCTGATACTACAGAAACATAAAATATATCATTACAAAGCAAAATAATCCATAAAGTAACAAAACACATGGGTAACATTTTTTCTCATCAGTGCTATTCTTATTGTAGGAGATGCATCTAAAAGCAGACGGATCTCTGAACACGCTCACTCTGTGGAGCCTGTGATTCCATCAGCACACTCACAACACGTCATGGCAAACATATCATATATGCGAATACCCTGTGCCACTCACACCCACCCAGTCACAAGTTGTTATAGGACTGAGCACCTTATTCAGACCCGCTCGCAAGTGCTGAGCGCTCGCAAGCAGGTCGATGTTTAGGGCCTGCGCACGCGCAGCGGCGGCACTGCGCGTGCGCAAGCCCCTGAGCGAGAGAGAAATTCTCTCGCTCCGGGCCTCGCTACCAACGGGGTGGCTGTCGATGTTGATCGACAGCTCGCCCTGTTTAGTAGGCGGGAAGGGTGGGTGGTTTTACAAACAGAGGCGTTCCTTAAAGAACGCATGCCGTTTTTGTGGGTGGCTGCACTGACATCAGCAGTGATGTCAGTGGGGAGCTTCCTGCTCGATCAGAGCAGGAAGCTCCCTGGGGCTTGCCGTTGCTGAGACCCAAACTTAGGGTCTCGTCGCAAGCCCCGATGGTCACGATGGTCTTGACCATCCCGACCATCAACCTGGTCGGCTACCACCCACAGCTTAGCTAGTGACCAGGAGGCCACACTTCAAAACACAAGCGGCCGCCCACATTCAGAGCGACCGCTCGCATTTTGCGAGCGCCTCTGAATGAGGTCCTGAGTCTGAGATCTGAATGACTCCGATATACACACCTTTACTGCACCAGCTGCAGCTACTTAGTGTACCCGCAGCTGTCAACCCCTCTGCCTGCCATCTGTAGAAGATTCCAAGCAGCACTATGCTGAGTGCTGGGTCCCCTCCCGCACTGTCACTATTGTAAAGAAATTACCATAGGCCAGTTGCAGCTCCCCTCGCATGTGCCAAGCCCCTCCAATAAGAGCTCAACACATGCTCCTTGACCATTGGTGCTGATTCTCAAGAAACAACTGATTCAGTGTGCCTGAGGCTGTGCCAGCTGTGTGTGTTTCTGAAGTACTGTTGACTGTACCTAGTGACTCCGGTGGCATACAACATTTTTCCACTGCTAGCTCCCACATACCTCCCCAGACCCACACTCACAGCTGGGTGAATTAAAGAAAGTAGACTTTTAAAACACAATGGTTGTGAGTGCTAGATGGGGTCCTTATTTTTCACCGGATTCTAGGCGGCCCCCTGTACCATCTTTCCCAGCACTTCCAAAAAAAGAAAGTAGCCATACATCTATATTTAAATTCTAGTCTTTGAAGTGGATGGTGTTCCCAATGGGATGTAAATACATAACCCATACCCAGAGCTGGCACTGGGCATAGGCAATATAGTTGAATTTCTAGGGTGCCAATGTTCCAGGGGGCACTCAGCAAGCAAATCAGCCCACCCCTACATTGCCCAGCACACTAATATGACAAAAAAATGCCCTGACCAATGCTGCTGTTGGGATGCTGATGGCTCCTCCTATCAATGTGTGCTGGGTGATGAGGGATTGCAGCGTGCGTTCTAAGGACAAGTATGGGGAAGCACCAATGGAGTTAGGAAACTGAACACAGAAAAAAGAGATTTGCCCCCCAGCACACTGCAGCAAAAACAATATAAAACATAATGGTAACACCCACTCTGGGTCATATAATTACAATTAGTGTACTGCATGATAACAGTACATGTATAAGCTGAGAGCTAACTTACCTTGGAGATACCCCAAAAAACTTAATTCACTTTATCACTTCTCTATTTGTTTGTATATTATTTGTCATTTTAATTCTTTCTCATTTCATTAACACTTATTGATTTATCCTTACACATCTTTTCTTTACACTTCGCTATCACCTTTTTCCCTTTTTCGTGTGATGCCCTGGGGATGGCCCTTGGCTGGAATTTTTTTGGGGTGCCTTGCTTCTCGGACGTGAAACCCTTAATGTTAGGGACGCCAGTATAGAGGAGCCTTGACGATTGGCCTAGCGCTTATTGATATATTTGCAAATGTATGTAACTAATACCTCTGAATCTCTATTATCATGTAGGATTAAAATATTGTTTTTGCTGCAGTGTGCTGGGGGGCAATCTCTTTTTTCTATGTTCAGTGTAAACCCCACCCTTTACAAGCACCTGTGTTATGCAATTAAGCTGATTTGAGCAACTACCATATATTTTTGTATTTTTTTGGAGTTGGGAAACTGTCAGGAAAGAACAGAAATTTAGTGGACAAGCAGGGGAGAGGGGTGTGGAGACTGGTGGGAGGGAAAAGAAGCAGTAGGTCTGAACTTAGCAGGGGAGATTATGTGAAGAAGGTGTTTGAACACAACGCTTGGTGGTGGGATTAGCTGCAATTTAAGGACCACTAGCTAAAATGTTTTCTAGGGCGCCAAATTGGTCAGGGCAGGCACTGACATTCCTCTTGTCAGAAAGGATTTCAACCAATAGACAGTCTGGGCAGGATAAGGCTTTCAGGGCCTGATTCTGTTGTGCACACTAGTGTACTGCTGAACGCAGATTCCCTTTGGTCAGAAATCTGTGCAGGCACCTGACCCGTTCTGCGCATATGCAGAACCGGTCTGCAATCCCTCACCCTGACTGGCAGCAGACTGTCATTGATTGACACTCTGCTGCCATTTGTAGGTGGGGAGGGGGTGGCGACGGCCTCCGCTTTTCGAAACGGAGGCGTGTCGCTGCTGTTGGGGGGAGAGAAGAGGCCAGGATCTTTCTCTCATCTGCGCAGTCGGCTTGCGTGGGTCACTTAGCCGGGCGATGTTTCCGCAGATTATCCGATGTTGCATTGTACAACGCAGCTCGGATAAGTAATGCACAGGAGGTGTGATGCCTCCTGCTGCATTACCATAATTGCAAGGATGAAATTGCAAAGCTGCTTAAAAAAACGCAAATAAAACATGAAAAAAAATCTTCAGAATGCATGTTAGTTTTCATGTACTTTTCTTAAAAATATAAATACGGTAATAAGTGTCCGCATAGCTTATCTGCACAGGAGAGCCCCAGTGAGTGAAGTGCAATGTGATTAAGGGGTCTATTTACTAAGTCCCAACCAATCGGCTCCTAACTGGGATTTTTTCAAACACGGCCTGTGTCATGGCAGTTAGGAGCTAGTTGTTTGGGACTTTACGTTCACTTTATCTCCATCCAAAGCTTAGTAAATAGACCCTTAAATATTTCAGTTTATCTGAATTAATAAGTAAATAAAGCTATGCAATAGTTTCCGTTGTACTATAGCCACAAAACTGAAATGATCCTTATTCCCTTATATCTTCTCACTTTGTGCACAACTCATGATAACTACTTTGCACCTGCAGAAGTTTTAATACATTAAACTTGTGTTCACAAAGTAATCTGAAGAAGTAAACTTTATCTGAGGTCAACATCTGTCAAAGAGCTCTACAGGCATCAAACTCATCAGTACTATAGGGAAAATCTCTTCACTTTCCCCTAAGGAAATAAATCCAATATACTCAAATGCTACAGTATCGTATGTCCGTTAACTGTTCACAAACATGGCAACTACTAACTTTAATCAGGAGTGGGAGAAAAAGCAGAATTCATGGAACATCATGACAGATGATTGTTCAGTTGTTGCTGATCCTGTGGTGATAGATTTAAAACCTCTGGTGTTATCAAATCTCCCAAAGTAAAGAGTAAATGGTCTGTGGACTTCAGAGGACAAGTCAATGGAGAGAAAATCTAAAACCTTTGTTGAACATGTTGACCCTTTCCCTGCAAGAGGGGGTTAGATTCACTTTTCCACACAACACATTTTATTTAAACTTTAATCAAGAGTTCTTCACTCCTACACTTTCGGCAATGGGGTATATTTACTAAAGAGTTTTTAGAAATGGAGATGTTGCCCATAGCAACCAACCAGATTCCAGCTACTATCTTCTAGAAGGTGGTAGTTAAATGTTATGTAGAATCTGATTGGTTGCTATGGGCAACATCTCCACTTCTAAAAACTCTCACTTTAGTAAATATACCCCAATGTAATGTATAACAGTTATAAGCTTTCTCTACTTTCCATTTACAGTACCTATTTTGATTTTTCCAATGTTACTTCTTATTATCCAATCCTCCATAGTTTGTATGCACGAGAAGGACGCAGATGCAGATTGATTTAGCATTTTTTCTCATCACGCATCCTACGGAGTTAAGTATACACATTTACGGGTATTGCAGCATTGTATGTATCTTGATAACATCTATACTTGTAGCAGAAAATGCGTTAGTGGTTGGTAATGGGGCGTTCACATATAGGCAAAGTTTAATAAGGGCGTAGGTATTGTGGGCCATGCAGAGTATTGCATTTTCAGAGGCTAGCTATTGCTCCCTGATGCTGGTGGTGGCTATGACACTAAGAGCCTGATTCAGAGATAGACACTGCTGCATCCTTCGCTGCGCCTGTTGCCAGAGTTACGGCTGCAATAATATGCAAATGCTAGTTTCTGCCTATCCCTGGTATAGAAGCCTGCAGCTGAATGTGCAAGTCCTGAAACACCCACGTCTCTGCACGCTGTAGCACTGCCGGTAACTCTTGACTACCCACCATCGGCAAACCAATGTGCGCACCACTGGCACCTTCACTAGCCCTTGGCAGGTGTAAGATGTATGGGGCCTGATTCAGAGATGGATGCAATGCTCATGTTTACGCAGTTGAGCGATTATCGTCGGTCTGCGCATGCATCCGAGTCGCACTGTGCACACTCCAAGATTTATTACTGTCAGCGGTTGCAGAGAGGATTTAGCCACAGTGTGACTGCAAGTCAGGGAGCATTTTTGGGAAGGTAATGGCATAGTGGCCACAAAAATGCAGGCATTCTGCAACTGTTTTGGGGCATGCCATAGACTGCAATTGTGGCCCTGTACGCAGTAAACATGGCTCTGACGTCTCAGTTATGGCGGCAATTTTGAGTACCCATAGGGCCACTCACAACTCCAATAATTGACTGATATGGTGCGCCTTTGTATGCAGTGGCTTGGATTTGCGAAGCCATCGGTGGGTGTCTCAATACAAATCCTGGCGGCAGCGATATTTGCATTTTTTCATACAACTGCTGTCTATAAATTAGCTGAAGCTGTGGCATTAGTCTACATCTCTGAATCAAGCCTATGGCCTCTGTGGCTGCAGCAGTGGCATTAGTGTACATCTCTGAATCAAGCCTATGGCCTTTGTGGCTGCAGCAGTGGCATTAGTGTACATCTCTGAATCAAGCCTATGGCCTTTGTGGCTGCAGCAGTGGCATTAGTGTACATCTCTGAATCAAGCATATGGCCTCTGTGGCTGCAGCAGTGGCAAAAGTGTGTATCTCTGATTCAAGCCTATGGCCTCTGTGGCTGCAGCAGTGGCAATAGTGTATATCTCTGATTCAAGCCTATGGCCTCTGTGGCTGCAGCAGTGGCAATAGTGTATATCTCTGAATCAAGCCTATGACTGCAGCAGTGGTATTAGGGCCTGATTCAGAGCCGCTCGTAAGCGGCCGCTCGTTCGCTCCGAGCGATGTTTGCCCAACTGCGCATGCGTACGGATCGTTATACGCATGCGTGAACCAGTCAGTGCGGTCGAAATTCATGTGCTCGCAAAATAGCGAATGCCTGATAATTTGAGTGACAGAAAGAGGCGTATGTGGGTGGTAACGGGGGAAGGTGCTTGAAAACGGGGAGTGGAGATGCGAACGCAGGCGGGCTTAAAGGTCAAAACGGGCATTTTATGGGTGTGCATAATTAAAACAGCAGCGTAATAACCACGTCACTGGGTTATTTTATAGTCAGAACTGCTCGCAAAATTGTGGTAGGAAAAACCAACCCCAAGAATAGCGAGCAGTTCATACCCTGGTCGATGTACTCGATTAATCTAATAAATAGCGGACATGACGTAGGATGCGAGCGGCCAGGGGGCGTATTTTTTCCAAAAACTACCGCAAGTTTGGTTCACTCGTTCAGACCTAGAGGCGTGAACAGACCGCAAAGAGCGAACGGTTGATTTGAATAGCCACCCCTATTTTCTGGACGAGCAAGCGCTAATTGCATCCGGCTCTGAATCAGGCCCTTAGTGTACATCTCTGAATCAAGACTATGGCCTCTGTGGCTTCAGCTGTGCATCTGACTACTGACCTCTATGGTGTTTAAAGGAACAGTTCAAAATGGCACCAGGGGTTTGAAGACTTTTGAAGATGGTAGATAATATGGTGGTGAGGGCCAGTATTATGCAGAGCATATTGTCAGTTTGCGGCCTAGGATCGGCTGTTACTCATCCCAGCGCCGGCTTACCCATGTCACTCGTGTGGTCAGATGCCAAGTTTTGGCAGAGGGTGACGCGCTGAGTATTACTCTTACAGCCATGTAGATTGCCAGAGCTGTGCTGTGCCTTGGTTATTGCGGTCGCTGTCATGGATGCAGCCATGACAGTTTGCATCACCTGACTACCCTGTACCCAATTGTAGCATGGTTGTGGTCAGCTGACACTGTCCACCAATGATCTGCTACTGCAGTGTATATAGCCGGCCTCCTGACAGCAGGAAGTAGCTTGTGCAATGTTGTCACTTCTGAATGTTTCCTTGCTATTACCTCGTTCCAGGCCCCCCTGCGATTCCTTGTGAAACCAGTGTCAGACCTTTGTGCAACAGTGCGTCCAGAACATCTAGCCTGTGTGCCAGCTATACCAACTCCCTGTGCAACAGTGCGTCCAGAACATCTAGCCTGTGTGCCAGCTATACCAACTCCCTGTGCAACAGTGCATCCAGAACATCTAGCCTGTGTGCCAGCTATACCAACTCCCTGTGCAACAGTGCGTCCAGAACATCTAGCCTGTGTGCCAGCTGCTGTATACCAACTCCTGAGCAACAGTGCATCCTGAACATCTAGCCTGTGTGCCAGCTATACCAACTCCTGAGCAGCAGTGCATCCTGAACATGTAGCCTGTGTGCCAGCTTTTCCAACTCTCTGTGTAACTGTGCAGTAACATCTTGCCAGTGTACGCTACTATACTGGATCCCGATGTAACATTGCATCAAGGACCTCTTCTGGTGTATCTGTATTCGTGCTTATCTCGACGCCACATAGCGTCAAGGACCCCTTTCCGGTGTAGAAGTTATAGTGTCTTTTTGAAGCAGTTTGCAACAAGACTCCTCCAGTGTATGCTCTCTGTCTCATCACAGGACATCTAGCACTATCAGCATTATTATACAAGTACTGTAGCTATCTCCTGTATTGGTGCTTCCTTTCAGAAGTATATCTCTTGGGCCATTTATATCTGTCTCTATTCCCGCGGTATCAGACACCAGTACAAAAGGCTGTGACCTGCTAGTTGGGTTTAGCTAAACTCATATCCCGATTGGTGGGGTCACTGGTGAACACATCCCAGCTGGTTAGATTCCGCGCATTTGGACTGGTCTCATCAACGTCTGACATCCGTGGATGAGGGGGTCATATATACAGATATACAGACCCCACGCCTCTGGTTCCTCCCTCAACCCGGGACCTCAGCTTTCACTCCCTCCAAAAGGGAATTTTCCACGGCGGATGTGACACATATACAGTAGCACGTATGCAAGAGTGACAATGAAAGGTATTCACCTCCTTGGGGTTTTTCATATCTTGCTGTGTTACAACCATACTTGCCTACCCTCCCGATTTGGTCAGGAACCTCCCGAAAATTACATGCCGCTCCCGACCTCCTGGGAAGGCAGGCAAGTCTCCCGGCAGCTGCCGACCCCTCCTGCCCCCCACCGCAATTACAAGAAAATTCCCGGCAGCAGGGGCCTGTGACGTGATTCACGCTGAATCGCGTAATTTTGGCCCCGCCCCCTGCATCACACTACCTGTACTATCGACAGTGTGTAGCGGGGCAGGGCCAAAATGACGCCATCACGTTGCTCCGCCCCTCCCCATCCCGCCCACAAACTATTGTTGTCTGGCAGGCCCCGCCCCCATTTGCTGGTCACGCCCCCCTAGTCAAGCCGATCTGGATGCTCATGACCGGAAGGGGCAGCCAAATAGTCAGCAAGTATGGTTACAACATGAAATCATGATGGATTTCATTGCAATTTATTTCCACTGATCAACCCAAGATGCCTGACTATGGGCAAGCATTTCTAATCCAACATTTGTCAAAATGAGTTAGGAACAAAAACTGAAAATAAGTTGTTGCCTTGGTATGTTATATTGAATAAATTTAATTTTGATTACGGTATATGTGCAGGGATGGTGTCATATTGGGGAAGTAAGTGCTCTGTTACTGCCTACACTTTCCAGCAGTAAGTTGTTTATTTGTAAAGGTTGAAAATGTGGCATTGTCATATAGCTCCTATTTTTTAATATATGAGATCCTTTATAAGTGCCAAGTGGTAGATACAACAGCTTGGTACAGTATTGCTAGAATTGTCTTCCTCCCATTAACTTCAGTCTCTTGTCACTATGCTGCACAGTTCCATAGACTTCAGTTACTGTTCTTCTGTGTCCTCTGTCCTGGTTGTATGAGACCAGAGACCAGTGTGCAAACTGGAGACCCTGCACATAACCTTCTCTCCCTCCCTGTTATATATTCAGTAAAATACTGGACACAGCGCCAAAGTGACTGGCTCCCTCTTCTTTCCATACTACACTTCTATAGTCAAATAAATAACATACTGTATAATCTGGGAACTATAACAGCCCTTTACCACACCTGATATGGGGTGCACTGCTACACCTGAAATCCATTGTCTCTGGAAGGGGGGCCTCCTCACATTAGCAATTTTGCTGTTGGGGTCATTTTAAATTAACTTTGTGATACTGATAATTAAGGTTGTTTGGAAATGCAAAGTTTCTGTTTGATAAAATTTTGCTTCATTTTCACAAAAAATTTCTGAATTGTTGTAAAATTTAAAATAAAAAAAAAAAGAATGGATTAGCTGCAATTGGCGCGATTCCATCTTCAATTTTCCCTGCCTGATTTCCACAATTTCTGTTCTGTACAAACCATTAATTGGCAAAATGACAGATTCTACAAACTTAAGAGGACAGGAAAGTTGCTAAATGCATGACTGGGGAGACTGTTCTAGGATGTGTCCCATTATAGTGTTTCTCTCTTTCTAATACACACAGGTCTCTGTCTAATACCCCAGGTCTCTCTCTAATACACCCAGGTGGCCATAGCAATTCTACCTTGGATTTTCCCTGGAATGATGATTACTAAAAACAATTGTTGATAGGTGCAGCTTCAGTCCCAGAACAATTAGCATCTACTTCATCACCCTCATTACCATCTGAAGGACAACAATGCTGGATCTACGTCTACAAATAAATAACATGGTGATTTTTCTTTTTGGAGCTGCCATCTGGATTGTCAAGGCCTTGCATGCTTCTCCCAAAGAAAACGTTGATGTCTTTCCATATGTTGGATGAAGCTTTGTTCCCTGGAGACCCCAGCTGACCCTTTGTGTACAAACTGTGCACTTGACCATTGTCATGTTGTACACATTACTGTGATAACATTTCTAAACCAACAATGTTTGGATTGACGTTTTATACATGTATGTCTTTTAATCCTTGAATTAGAAACTTTCTTGATGTCTGTTTGTTTAGTAAGGTTTTAAGACTTAGGGCTCTATGTACTACAATCTGTATATTGAATGCAGATTGTAGTGTGATATTATCGAATGAATTCGCATTGCGATTTCAGGTAATATCACAGGGATTTATTACAAATCCCTTGCAGGGACAGAGCTTGCGATAAAGCTCTGTCCCTGCGAATCCCCTCCGCACACTAGTCACGGTATTTTCGCCAACTATACCATGACAAAGTGCCCGCGCATGAGCCGACCGGCCGTCGCTGCTACCCCCCGGCACCAAGCCCCACCCCCCAGTGCTAAGCCACGCCCCTGTGATCGCGGACCCCCCGTGGCCCCCCTCCCCCCCGCAACCCCCCCCTTAATTACACTTACCTGTCTGGTCCGGGCCTCCGGTGATGTCCTCCATGCCTCCAATCAGGTGATCTCCCATACTGCACTGGGACCTGATCACCTGATGACCGAGCCGCAGTACACTATGGGAGACCAGCTGACCAGAGAGAGGGCATCACCCGGAGCCCCGATCACCGGTCCCTGGAGTCAGGTAAGTAAAAAAATTTTGACAAATTTTTTTTTTTTTTACAGCAATCAGCTTGCGTTCTGTTTACACTACACAGCTGATTGCTGGGACCGGCTCGCGGCTCTGCTCTGCCTTTTAGAGCAGAGCAAGAGTCCAGTAACCAGGGGAGACCCTGGATAACTCCACCTCCAGGTGACGTTATTATCACAGGGCTTTCCCCGATATTTGTTTACAAGTTATTTTTAGTAACTTTGGTCTGATCACATTTCCAATTACAATTATGGGAAATGCGATCTGATTACTAAAAATAAGTGATACTTAGGAGTTGGAGTAGAATTTTACGAATTCTACTCCAATTGCTCTGTAATAACTATAGGTGATACTAAAATAGGGGTGAGCGGGTTCGGATTTCTGAAATCCGAACCCCCCCGAGTCCCCCCGATCCGAGTCAGGCTCGACTTTTCCCGCCTGACTCGGATCTGAAATCGAGGGAAAACGTCATCATCCCGCCTTCCGTGTCTCGCGGGTTTTGGATCCAATATAAGGTACCCGCGTCGGCGCCATTTTCTCACTCGGCTGTGGACAGTGAAGAGGAAGGGTGGGAGTTAGGGCTGGCTGGGCTGGGCTGTGTAGTGTAGTGTAGTGTAGTGCAGTGTAGTGCTGTGCTGTGCTGCGCTGTGCTGCTGTTGTCCATAGGGGCTGTGTCCACTACTTCAAAGTCCATAGGGGCTGGCTGGACTGTGTTGTGCAGTCAGTTGTCCATAGGGGCTGTGTCCACTCCAAAGTCCTGTGCAGTGTCCCAGTCCTAAAGGGGTGCTGTAGTGTTGTCCAGGGGGTGCTCTGTCCGTCAGGGGTGCTCCCCCCAAGTGCGAAAAAAAAAATATTTTTTCTGTGTTTGTGAATTGTGTGCACTATGGCTGCACATGCATCAACAAAGGAGCAGCGCCAAGCGTGCACCTGTGTCCCATAAGTAAAAGGCCGGCTGGCTTGTCCGTTAAAGGGTGCTGTAAACCCCAAAGGGCACTCCAAACAAAATAAAAATATATATTTTTTTGTGTTTGTTGATGCACATGCGGCTACTGCACACACAATTCACAAACACCAAAAAATATATTTTTTTATTTTGTTTGGGGTGACCTTTGGGGGTTACAGCACCCTTTAGCGGTCAATCCAGCCTGCCCTTTATTTATGGGACACAGGCGCACGCTTGGCACTACTTTGTTGATGCACATGCGGCTACTGCGCACACAATTCACAAAGTAGTGCCAAGCGTGCGCCTGTGTCCCATAAATAATGGGCCGGCTGGATTGACCGCTAAAGGGTGCTGTAACCCCCAAAGGGCACTCCAAACAAAATAAAAAAATATATTTTTTGGTGTTTGTGAATTGTGTGTGCAGTAGCCGCACGTGCATCAACAAAGTAGTGCCAAGCGTGCGCCTGTGTCCCATAAGTAAAAGGCTGGTTGGCTTGTCCATTAAAGGGTGCTGTAACCCCCAAAGGGCACTCCAAACAAAATAAAAAAATATATTTATTTGTTTGTGAATTGTGTGCGCAGTAGCTGCACGTGCATCAACAAAGTAGTACCATGCGTGCGCCTGTGTCATAAGTAAAGGGCTGGCTGGCTTGTCCATTAAAGGGTGCTGTAACCCCCAAAGGGCACTCCAAACAAAATAAAAAAAAAATTTCTGTGTTTGTGAATTGTGTGCACTGTGGCTGCACGTGCACCAACAAAGGAGCAGCGCCAAGCGTGCGCCTGTGTCCCATAAGTAAAGGGCCGGCTGGCTCATTTCTTAAAGGGTGGTGTAACCCACAAAGTGCACTAGTCTCCAACAAAAATAAAAAATGATTTTCTGTGTTTGTGTGCGCCTTAGCCGCACGTATATATCAATATAACATAAATGGAGGACAAAACTTTCTCCGATAAAAATAAAATAGGGAAAGATCAGGAACCACTTCCTCCTAGTGCTGAAGCTGCTGCCACTAGTCATGACATAGACGATAACATGCCATCAACGTCGTCTGCCAAGGCCGATGCCCAATGTCATAGTAGAGGGCACATACAATCCCAAATGAGAAAGTTCAGGAAAATTACCTTGAAAAAAACATTTAAATCATCTGAAGAGAAACATAAACTTGCCAATATGCCATTTACGACACGGAGTGGCAAGGAATGGCTAAGGTCTTTCCCTATGTTTATGCCTAGTGGTTCAGCTTCACATGACGATGGAAGCCCTCCTCGCACTAAAAAAATCAAATGAGTAAAGCTGGCAAAAGCACAGCGAAGAACTCTGCGTTCTAAGAAGATATCACAAATCCCCAAGGAGAGTCCAAGTGTGGTGACGGTTGCGATGCCTGACCTTCCCAGCACTGGACGGGAAGAGGTGGCTCTTTCCACTATTTGCACGCCCCCTGCAAGTGCTGAAAGGAGCACCCACAGTCCACTTGCTGATATGCAAATTGAAGATGTCACTGTTGAAGTACAACAGGATGAGGATACTGGTGTAGCTGGCGCTGAGGAGGAAGTTGGCGAGGAGGATTCTGATGGTGATGTGGTTTGTTTAAATCAGGCTCCGGGGGAGACAGTTGTTGTCCGTGGGATGAAAAAGCCCATCACGGTCATGCCTGGGCAGAAGACCAAACATTCCACCTCTTTGGTCTGGCAATATTTCTATCCAAATCCGGACAACAACTGTCTTGCCATATGTACCATATGTAAAGGTGGAATAAGTAGGGGTAGGGACGTTAACCACCTAGGAACATCCTCCCTTATATGGCACCTGCAGCGCATTCATAAAAAGTTACTGTCAAGTTCAGAAACTTTGGCTAAGACCGTAAGCAGTCCAGGGACACCTAAATCCCGTTGTCCTGTTGTATCCAAGCGCCTGCAAACCACACCGTCAACTCCCTCCTCGTCAATTTCCTCCTTAGTCAGGATCGGAAGTAGTCCTGCAGGCCATGTCACTGGCATGACTGACTCTCCTATCTGGGATTCCTCCGGAGTATCCTGCATTGCTACACCTCCTGCTGCCGCTGCTGCTGTTGCTGCTGCTGGGAGTCGTTCATCATCCCAGAGAGGAAGTAGGAACACCACTACTTTTACTAAACAATTGACCCTCCAACAGTCCTTAGCGAGGAGGATGAAGTACGACAGCAGTCATCCTGAAGCAAAACGTATAACTGAGGCCTTGACTGCTATGTTGGTGTTAGACGTGTGTCCGGTATCCGCCATTAGTGCAGTGGGATTTAGACCATTGATGGAGGTAGTGGATCCCTGGTTCCAAATCCCATCTAGATTCCACTTCACTAGGCAGGCGATACCGAGACTGTACAGAAATGTCAGAAAAAGTGTCCTCAGTGTCCTGAAAAATGCTGTTGTACCCAATGTCCACTTAACCACGGACATGTGGACAAGTGGAACAGGGCAGACTAAGGACTATATGACTGTGACAGCCCACTGGGTAGATGTATCACCTTACGCAGCAACAGCAGCAGCGTCACCAGTAGCAGCATCTCAGAAACGCCAGCTCGTTCCAAGGCCGGCTACTCTGTGTATCACCGGTTTCAGTAAGAGGCACACCGCCGACAACCTCTTAGAGAAACTGAGGGAAATCATCGCCCAGTGGCTTACCCCACTTAGACTCTCCTGGGGATTTGTGATATCTGACAACGCCACCAATATTGTGCGGACATTACATCTGGGCAAATTCCAGCACGTCCCATGTTTTGCTCACACAATAAACTTGGTGGTGCAGAATTTTCTGAAAAGCGACAGGGGCGTGCAGGAGATGCTTTGGGTGGCCCGAAAAATTTCTGGCCACTTTCGCCATTCAGCGACTGCATGCTGAAGACTGGCACGCCAGCAAACACTCTTGAACCTGCCCCGCCATCACCTGAAGCAAGAGGTTGTGACACGGTGGAACTCAACCCTCTATATGCTTCAGAGGATGAGGATCAGCAAAAGGCCATTCAAGCCTATACATCCACATAGGCAAAGGAGGGGGTATGCACCTGACTCAAGCTCAGTGGAGAATGATTTCCGTGTTGTGCAAGGTTCTCCAGCCCTTCGAACTTGCCACACGTGAAGTCAGTTCAGACACTGCCAGCTTGAGTCAGGTCATTCCCCTCATCAGGCTTTTGAAGAAGCAGCTGGAGAAAGTGAAGGAGGAGCTAAGACAGAGCGATTCCGCTCGGCATGTGGGACTTGTGGATGAAGCCCTTCATTCGCTTTGCCAGGATTCCAGGGTGGTCAATCTGTTGAAATCAGACCACTACATTTTGGCCACCGTGCTCGATCCTAGGTTTAAAGCCTATGTGGTGTCTCTCTTTCCGGCCGACACAAGCCTGCAGAGGTGCAAAGACCTGCTGGTGAACACACTTTCAGCTGAAGCGGAACGTGACACGTCAACAGCTCCTTCTTCATTTTCTCCCGCAACTGGGGCTACCAGGAATAAACTTAGGTATCCTAAGCAACCCGCTGGCGGTGATGCAGGGCAGGCAGGACCAAGTTTGGACATCTGTTCCGGACTGAAGGACCTGGCAACAATTTCTGACATGTCTACTGTCACTACATATGATACTGTCACCATTGACAGAATGGTGGAGGATTACATCGGTGACAGCATCCAAGTAGGCATGTCAGACAGTCCATACCTGTACTGGCAGGAAAAAGAGGCAATTTGGAGGTCCCTGTACAAACTGGCTCTATTTTACCTGAGTTGCCCCCCCTCCAGTGTTTACTCCGAAAGAGTGTTTAGTGCAGCCGGGAACCTTGTCAGCGAAAGGCGTAGGAGAAGATGTGGAGAAAGATGATGTTCATAAAAATTAATTATCAACTCTTCCAGGGAGACCAGCCTCCAGAACGTACAGAGGGACCTGTGGTGGTGGATTCCAGTGGGGACGAGTTAATACGCTGTGAGGATGAGGATGTACACAACACTGAAGAGGGTGAGGAATCGGTGGATGAGAAGGATGAGGACGACATCTTGCCTCCGTAGAGCCAGTTTGTGCAGGGACAGATTAATTGCCAGCTTGTTTTGTGGGGGCCCAAACGAACCAATCATTTCAGCCACAGTTGTGTGGCAGACCCTAGCACTGAAATGATTGCTTTGTTAAAGTGTGCATGTCCTGTTTATACAACATAAGGGTGGGGGGGAGGGCCCAAGGACAATTCCATCGTGCACCTCTTTTTTTTCTTTGCATTATGTACAGTTTGGGGCCTAGTTTTTCAAACTGCCATCCTGTCTGCCACTGCAGTATCACTCCTAGATGGGTCATGTGTTTATGCCGCCCACTCGTGTCGCTTAGCATAGACATCCAGCTACCTCGGTGCAACCTTTTGGAAATAAAAACACTGGCCCTCATTCAGAGCCACTCGCTAGCGGCAGTACGCTCGTTCCGAGCGATGTTCGCACATCTGCGCATGCGTACGGATCGTTATACGCATGCGCGAACCAGTCAGTGCGGCCGAAATTCATGTGCTCGCAATATAGCGAATGCCTGCTATTTTGAGTGACAGAATGAGGCGTATGTGGGTGGTAACAGGGGAAGGTGCTTGAAAATGGGGAGTGGAGATCCGAACGCAGGCGTGCTTAAAGGTCAAAACGGGCGTTTTATGGGTGTGCATAATTAATACAGCAGCGTCATTGACCATGTCACTGGGTTATTTTAAAGCCAGAACTGCTCGCAAGATTGTGGTAGCAAAAACCAACCACAAGAATAGCGAGCAGTTCATACGCTGTACGATGTACTCGATTAATCTAATAAATAGCGGACATGACGTATGGTGCGTGCGGCCAGGGGGCGTTTTTAACAAAAAAACGAGCGTATGTTTTGCTCGCTCGTTCAGACTTAGAGGTGGGAACAGACTGCAATTTGCGAACGGATCATTTGAATAGCCACCCCTTGTTTTTGAACGAACGACCACAAATAGCGAACGGCTCTGAATCAGGCCCACTATTGTGAGGTGTGAGGTGTTCAGAATAGACTGGAAATTAGTGGAAATTAAGGTTATTGAGGTTAATAATAGCATAGGAGCAGAAAAACCAACACATTCTGTGATTTTAGCTGTTTTTATGCTTTTTTAAAAAAAAATACAGATCCAAAACACAAAACCCAGATCCAAAACACGAAGAAAGATCCAGATCCAAAACCAAAACACAAAACACGAAAAGTGGCCGGTGCACACCCCTATACTAAAATAATGTGAAAAGGGTGTGATAAGACCCTTTTTCACTTTATTTTAGTATAAAATAATGTTAATAAATAGAGCCCATGGAGAGCTAGCAGCCATAGCAATGTTTGTTATAAATTCTTTACCAGTTTAAAATTATATATATGTCTTGTTGTGATTCAAAGGAGCTCATTCAGACCTGCTCGCTAGATGTGTTCTTTCACTCGGAGCATATGCAAATTAAGCTACGTGACAGCAAGGCAGGCGATCGCACGGCAAGGCATAAGCACTCCCACTATGTCTTGGCATGCAATCAGTATGTGTATGCAGACGCCCACCAGCCTGTCTTAAGATGCCCACTAATGCACGTCATCTCCAGGAAGTGTATGCTACCATCGGCACATCAGGTACCATCGGAAGCGAACGCAGCGCTTGAAGTTGACTATACCCTACCTCAAGCACTACGATCACTTGAGTGTAAAAAACAGCCAGGTGACGTGTACAATGACGCTTCCTTTTAATTATGCACACCTTTAAAATGGCGTTGAGACGCTCAGGCACGCCTGTGTTTGCACCTCCACTTCGCCGTTTTAGTGGCCAGCCCCTGTTACCACCCACAAACGGCTTCTTCTGTCACTCAATCTGCTGGGTTGTCTATGATCAGTGAGCGAATGCATCTTGATCTTTCACACTGGTTCACGCCTGTGATGCATACGCATGCGCAGAATGCGAACATTGGCCAGCTACAAGCAAACGCTTCTTAGCATCCTGGTCTGAATCAGCTCCTAAGTTGTGGTTGGTGCATTCTTGCCAACTCTCCAGTGAGACTCGCTGAAATAGTGGTCATATTAGAAATCTCCCTGAGGCCAGCCAGGTGTGAGCAACACAGTGATGACATCATCAGTCTCCAACCATTATGGAAAAAACACTGGTGAGAATAATAAGGAAGATCTGCTGGCTGGCTACATGCGTGGCTGTGTGTCCAAGGATGCATACCTCACAACTTTTATCTTCCTAGATCTGGCACCGAGACTCCACCCCCAAAAAGGGAGTGGAGTCTCAGTGAAAGGGGACAGGGCCATGTGGAAAGGAGGTGGAGCCTCTGGCACCTCTATTCACGCCATTGTGGGGGCGTGCCCAGCACTCTCCAAGATACTGGTCTTCCCCAGGCTCCCTCAACACTGTGCATCTGTTCTCCTGCTGCTCACCCACTGCTCTGCAACTATGCAAAGCAGAGGTGTGTGCTCCCCTAACTCCTCCCCCACATCGGGACGCATCCCACTCCCTGCTTGACCCATTTCAGTCTGGCTTCCATCCTTTCCAGTCCACAGAAACTGCCCTCACTAAAGTCAACAATACCTCCTTGCTGCCAAATCTAAGGGCTTCTACTCTCAATCTCCTTGACCTCTCCGCTGCATTTGACACTGTGGATAACCCTCTCCTCCTGGAAATTCTTAACTCCCTCGGTCTGTGTGATACTGCTCTTTCATAGCTGTACTCCTACCAACCTAACCATATTTCTGTACCTCCTCTCATGACTCCACTTCTCCTGCACTTTCTGTAACAGTAGGTGTCCCCCAAGGTTCTGCTCTTAGACCTTTCCTATTCTCCCTTTACACATCCTCCTTAGGTGAGCTCATCAGCTCTTTTGGCCTCCAATATCATCTTAATGATGTTAGCACTCAGATCTACCTCTCTTACCCTAACCTTTTCCCCCTCTCTCCTTACTTAAAACTTCAACTGTCTCTATGCCATTTTCTCCTGGATGTCCCAGCGCTTTCTTAAACTTAACATTTAAGACTCAACTGTTAATATTCTCACCTCCAACCTTTTCATTATGTACTGACAACACAACCAAGTTGACTAGTCCGCAAGTGTGCTGTCTAGGAGTTATTCTTGACTTCTCCCTCTCTTTCAAACCACACATTCAGTACATGTCACAGCCATGCTGTTTCCATCTGAGAAATATCTCCAGGATCACACCCTTTCTCACCCTGGAAGCAACTTAGACCCTTATTCACACACTGGTCATGTCCCAACTGGACTACTGTAGTTTCCTCTTATCTGACTCCCAACCTCTCTCCACTCCAATCTGTCTGCAATGCTGCTTTCCAGCTCATCTTCATCTCCAAACATACTACATCTGCCTTCCCTTTCCTGCAAGTCCTACACTTGCTTCCCTTTCCGCTTCAGAACCCAATTCAAACTTTGTATACTCACAAAGCCATTACCCAATCCTCTCCTATTTATATCACTGACTTTATATCTTGTCACACTCCACCCCACCCAATTTGCTCCACAAATGATTGCCGCTTCTACTCCCAACTGATTACTTCCTCCTACTTCCAGCTCTAAGACTTTGCCGGTGCTGCTCCTTTCCCCTGGAACTCTCTCCAGGGGTGTATTTATAATGGGTGCAGGGTGTGCAGTGCACATGGGCCCCTGGGTCCCACGGCCATTTTCTCAGTGTTCTGCGCTTCCACAGTAGGAAATCACCAGTAAAATGGCTGCCGCAACATTTTCCCGGTGCTCAGTAGACTCCAGGCACACTCTACTGCCTGGAGTGTACTGCTGCTGTCATTTTGCTCATGGCAGCCGAGGAGAGAGGAGGGGGCCCCGGACGGGGAATGAAAACTTATCCCCTCCTTTCTTAATATGCCCCTGACTTTCTCCCTCTCCCTATCAGACTCACCACAAAACTTTAAACAGGCTCTCAAAACCCACTTCTTCATCAAAGCTTTCCAGCTCCCATCCATTCTTAACCCACTTCCCCATGCTCCTTGCTCACCCTCTCTCTCCTCTGTGTCACCCCTGTCTGTCTGTCCCTCCCATTTTGACAGTGAGCTCTCACAAGCAATGCCCTTGTCCCTCATGTGCTTTTCCTTTCCTCACTTACACCATCATCTCCTCCCCAGTGCCTACAACGGCACCTATCCTCTGGGTTCTGCCACCCTGCTGCTTATTTAGGTATTATGACTAGATATGTGCACTTATCCCTGTGTTTTGGTTTTGGATCTGGATCTCCCCTGGTTTTGGATCTGGATTGGTTTTGCCAAAACCTCACCACCTTTTTTAAAAAAAATCATAAAAACAGCTAAAATCACATAAAAAATTTGTTACTACAGTATTATTAACCTCAATAACATTGATTTCCACTTGTTTCCAGTCAATTTTGACCAGCTCACAGCTCACTATATTGTTTTCATCCAGTTTATGCCCAAAATTTGCACCAAGCTAGCTGGCTGACTAAGCTAAGTGGCAGCAGTGGGTGGTACAAACACTTGGAAGTTCAACTTCGAACATGGCACATCAGGAAACAAATGTTTTTATTATTCAAGAGAGGCCAGAGGGAGTTGGAGTTTGTATGTAGTTGAAGGCAATTACATTTTTTGATTCTGAAGAAAATTTATAAGGGAGAAGGGGAGGGGAGGAGGCATTTACAAAAAAATATTTGACACATTCACATCAGTCCTTGCCCCAGAAGAATCCTTAAGGGCTATGCCTGCTGCTGCTGGGAGTGGATTTTCTTATCCCAGAAGGGGACCAGGAAGACTTCTAGCAGTGCTTTCCACATGAAAAAGCACTTCCCAACCTGTACAGGGACATTAAAAAAAACATAGTTAGTTAGTGGCCTCAAAGTGCCACTTAACCAGCACAGAAAGAGGGCTTTTCAAAAACAATTGACTGTTAAATAATCCTTTGCAAACCTTCCGAAAAAGCATTTCCCAACGTGTACAGCGACATAAAAAAAAACATAGTTAGTTAGTGGCCTTCAGTTCAAACTGCCATTGTACCCACTGTCCACTTAACTGGAGCAGATATTGTGGACAAGCGGAACAGAGTAGCAAATGCAACATTTAAGATTCAAGGTTTAAGTCTTACGTTGTGTCTTGAGCGCCATGCCTGTTGCTGGGAGTGGAATTTTATCCCAGAAGGGATGAAGACACTGTTTTTCTTCCCAACGGACACAGATCTGAAGAGATGTAAATAACTACTGACAGGAAAAAGAGGCAAGTTGGAGGCCCTTACACAAAACTGCTTTTGTTTTACTTGAGCTGCCCACTTTCCAGTGTGTACTCAGAAAGAGTTTTCAGCACAGCCCATCAAAATTAACTACAAATTCTATGAGAAAGACCTTTACCATCAATTACTTGCAAAAATTACAGAGGCACCTGTAATGGTGGATTCCAGCGAGAACAAATTAATATTGTGTGAAGAAGTTGATGTATACAGTACATCACCCCAGATTATACCATCACCCAAGCCTATATCGTCATCCCATCTTGTGCTGTGTATAAATTACAGCTGCGCTCCCTGTTAGATTGGAGATTCATTGTCCACTTTAGCGGATGTGAGCTCCGTTTTAGACCATATCATCACCACACCCCCTACACATCTTCTGACCTGGGCTACAGGAGAAGCAGTTGCACTCTGGAATACGGTTGCATGGAGTTGCCCCTCTAACTCACTGAAATTCAGGTAGAGGGGCCATGGGTAGGGAGTAGGGACACTATAATCAGAGAACGCAGTTTTAGGTGCTTTATCCCATTTTTTAAACCATATCCTCTATTTTCACCTTTGAAAAAGTTTATGCAAATCTCAGCAGAGGCGTTTGTGATGCCATGGCTAACGCGCACACACAAACACAGAAAAAAAACATATTGATTGATTAATTAATTATTTTTTGGGAGGGAGAGCACCCGAACGAGGCACCAGCCTCTTGATAAATGACACAGACAGTACCCCTGCGCAGCTACGTTGCTGATAAATGTGGCTAACAAGCACACACACACAAAAAAAAGATTGATTTAATTCATTTTTGGGGGGCACTTGGGAGGGAGAGCACCAGAACAAGGCAGCAGCCTCTTGATAAATGACACAGACAGCACCCCTGCACAGATACGTTGATGATAAATGTAGCTAATGCTCACACACACACACACACAAAAAATTGATTGATTGAATTCATTTTTAGGAGTCACTTGAGAGGGAGAGCACCCAAACGAGGCAGCAGCCTCTTGATAAACGACATAGACAGCACCCCTGCACACCTACGTTGCTGATAAGTGTGGCTAACACGCACACACAAAAAATAGTTTTTAGTTTTTTCACACTGGGGGGAAGCACCCCTGAATGAGGCAGCAGCCCCTTGATAAAAGAGACACAGGCAGCACAGCACCCATGTGCACTTACATTGTGTGTGGCTAATGCACACACACAAAATTGTTTTTATTTTTTTCACACTGGAGGGGAAGGAACCCAGGCCCTATGGACTACAACCAGCCAGCCCCTATGGACAAGACAACAGCCAGCCAGCCCCTATATGGATTATGGACAACAGCCAGCCCCTATGGACAACAGCCAGCCCCTATATGGATTATGGCCAACAGCCAGTCAGCCCTTATATGGATTATGGACAACAGCCAGCCCCTATGGACAACAGCCAACCAGCCCCTATGGACATGACAACCTCACAACAGCCAGCCAGCCCCTATATGGACAACAGCCAGCCCCTATGGACATTAAGCAGCCAGCCCCTGAGTGACAACACAACTGTAGCCAGCCCCTATTTAAAGCAGCACAGCACAGCTCCCAGCTCCCTCCCTCTTCACTCCCCACAGCCAGAAGGAAAAATGGCGGCGATCGCAGGACCTTTTATACAATCCAAAACCCGCGAGAATCCGACAGTGGGATGATGACGTTTTGAAATCCGAGTCAAGCAGGAAAACCCGAGCCGGCTCGGATCTCACTCGGATCCCCTAAGTTGGGGTGGGTTTGAATCTCTGAGATCCGAACCAGCTCATCTCTAATTATGACTGCTGCTGCAGAAATGTTTATAAACCATGTCCATGTCCTGCAATGTTCTGTACCGTAAGTAATTTTTTCTTGTTTTGTTCATACTGCCTCTGTTTATGTACTTTGTAATGTGCTGCAAAGCCCTTGTGGCATCATATAAATAAAGGATAAGCTGAGGCCTGATGTACATGGTTTTGTTGATAGATTGTCTAAGTATAGCAGAGATGTGTACTAAGGGCCTGATTCAGAGCCGCTCGTAAGTGGCCGCTCGTTCATTCCTACCGATGTTCGCACAACTGCGCATGCATACGGATTTTAATACGCATGCGCGAACCAGTCAGTGCGGCCGAAAATCGTGTGCTCGCTAAATAGCGAATGCCTGCTATTTTGAGTGACAGAATGAGACGTTTGTGGGTGGTAACAGGGGAAGGTGCTTGAAAACGGGGAGTGGAGATCCGAACGCAGGCATGCTTAAAGGTCAAAACGGGCGTTTTAAGGGTGTGCATAATTAACAAAGCAGTGTCATTGACCACGTCACTTGGTTGTTTTATAGTCAGAACTGCTCACATGATTGTGGTAGGAAAAACCAACCACAAGAATAGCGAGCAGTTCAGACTCCTTTCGATGTACTCGATTAATCTAATAAATAGCGGACATGACGTATGATGCGAGCGGCTAGGGGGCGTTTTTTTCAAAATTACGTTCGCATGTTTTGTTCGCTCGTTCAGACATAGAGGCATGAACAGACCGCAAAGAGCGAACGGTTCATTTAAATAGCCAGCCCCTTTTTCTGAACGACCGAGCGCAAATAGCGTCCGGCTCTGAACGTAATGGCTACTCGGTAAAAGATTGAGTGATTTTCTGCAAGTGAACAATCATATAAGTCGCAGTGCGATTGTGCAGCGATCGGATTGCAATTACAGATGAAAAGAGGATCCACTCGCAAAGTGAGTGATAGGTAGTCAGCATATGGGGGTGTTAACGGGAGGTTGCCAGATAAAAGCAGGCGTGTCTGACTGTTTGAATGCTGTTACTTGGGCGTGCATCAATTAGCCCATGCGATTTTCTATGCTGCACTGCGCGTCAGTAGAGCTTCCAGACCTACCATAAGGGCAAGATGGCCACTCTATGTGCGTCGATGTTACTGATATTTACGCAGGTAATCAACGTCATACACATGTAAAGGCCCCTACACACTAGACGATATTGTGAGCGATTTGTCTGATTCCGATGTATTGTAACGACAAATCATTCATATCTTCCAGTGTGTACACTCTATCACGATCACGATGACGGTAGTTGGTCGCATCTTCAGATTTTTTGTTCATGCAGGAAAATCTGTCAATCTCGTTAACGATTCCCCTATGATCGTGCAGTGTGTACGCACTACCAAATGACAAACAATATGTCGTTCAGACCTGCATGATGCTGGCGTCACTTGACATGCATTCCCACTTCCCTCACATACCTGCTTCAGACACATATGCATGTACAGATCAGTGAGATCTGTGCATGCATCTGTGTAAAAAAGCTTGTAAAGTGTAAAATAAATGTTTCTTTTTTTCCTGTGGTCGGACATAGGGCCTGATTCAGAGCCGCTCGCAAGCGGCTTGATGTTATAGAACTGCGCATGCGCCGCGTCTAGCGAGCCCCGCAGAACGACTGAAGCTCTTGGGTGCGCAACAAGACGGGGCAGCTGTCAATGTTGATTGACAGCTCACCCTGTTTTGTGGGCGGGTATGGGGGGTGGCCGGACAAATGCAGACGCTCCCTTAGGAATGCCTGGCATTTGTAGGAGGGTTACATTCTATTAGAGCAGGGAGTCCACTTGGGCTTGAGGCAGCTAGACCCTACCCCAGGGTCTCATCGCAAGCCCGATGGTCGCGATAATCGCGTCGATCTCCAGCCCGCTCGCACAAACTGTGGGTGGTTACCCACAGCTTTGCGAGCAGCCAGGAGACAAAAAAAGAAACACCCAGCGAGCAGCTAGCGGCTGCGAGTGGGTCTGAAACAGGGCCATAGTGTGTAATGTTTTTTTCTGTGGTGGACATAGGGCCTGATTCAGACCCACTCGCGAGCGCACAGCGCTCGCAAGCGGTCGATGGTCCCCCATTGCACATGCGCACGCCGGAGCCGGCTCCGGCTTGCGCATGCGCGAGACCCGGCCAGCGACAGGCGCTCAGTTACTACAGGTCTCGCACCAAAGCGGGGCAGCTGTCAATTGTAATTGACAGCTTGCCCCATTTTGGAGGCGTGCAGGGGGGGTGGCTGGCCAAACGGAGGCGTTCCCGAAGGAACGCCTGCCATTTGGGGCGGCCCCACTGACATCACGAGTGATGTCAGTGGGTGAGCTTCCGGCTCTATTAGAGCCGAAAGCTCACTGTGGCTTGCGGGAACGAGACCCTACCACAAGGGTCTTGTCGCAAGCCGCGATGGTCGTGACTATCACGGCCATCACCTGGCCACTCGCTAAAGCTGTGGGTGGTCACCCACAGCTTAGCGAGCGGCCAGGAGGCCGTCTTTAAAAAAAACAGGGACACCCTGATTCAGAGCGAGCGCTTTCAAAGAGCGTCTGGCTCTGAATGCCCATAGTGTGTATGTTTTTTCTGTGGCGGACACAGTGTGTATATTTTTTCTTCTGTGGTGGACATAAGGTCTCATTCAGACCCGGTCGCAAGCACCGATGTGAGACAAACTCTCTCGCTCCGGAGCTCACTACAAAAGGGGCGGCTGTCGAAGTTGATCGACAGCTCACCCCGTTTTGTTGGCAGGCCGGGAGGGTGGTTTCCATAATGGAGGCATTCCTTAAGGAACGCCTACCGTTTGGTGGGCGGCAACACTGACATCATCAGTGATGTCAGTGGGGAGCTTCTTGCTCCATCAGAGCAGAAAGCTCAAAGCAGAAAGCTCACTGCAGTTGCCGAGATCCAACCAGGGAGAAAGCTCCCTGGGGCTTGCGGTTGCCGAGACCCAACCTTAGGGTCTCGTCGCAAGCCCCGATGGTTGCGATGGTGATCACCATCGCGACCATCAACCTGGTTGGTCGTTAAGCTGTGGGTGGTAACGACCAGGAGGCAGCACTTCAAAAATGAAGCGGCCGCCCTCATTCAGAGAGAGCGATCGCTTCTTGCAACCGCCTCTAAATGAGGGCCATAGTGTGTACTGTATATTTTTTTCGTGTGGCAGACAATGTTTGTGATTTTTTTTTCTGTGGTGGGCTTAAGTCAAGTCAGGGACCGCATCAATGGTCCTGTGGATTATCATGGAGCTTCTCCTAAAACTTTCCCTGCAGCTCTGTGAGGTGAGGTCACTCAGTTTTCTGTGAGGGGTGGGGTGCAATTCATTAATGTATGCTTTATATTTTTTTTTTCTTTGACAGACAGAGTGTGTGTGTGTTGATTTTCCTTTGACGGACAAAGTGTGAATATTTTTTTCTGCGGCGGACATTACGTGTATATTTTTTCTGTGGTGGACATTGTGTGTATTTTTTTCGTAGCAGACATACTGTAGTGTGTTTTTTTTTTTTCTGTGGAGAACAATGCTTATGTTTTTTTTTCTGTGGCAGACATGGTGTGTATATTTTTTTTTTTTAGTGGACATTGGCCCTCATTCAGACCCGGACGCAAGTGGGCGTTCGTACGTTCGGCGTACGTACAGAATTATGTTAATTCAAGCGCTCGCTCGTAATTTCGAACGCAGCTAAACATCCTCCCCAAACTCTACCGACCCCTCCTCTAACTAACGAGCGTGCCAAATAGCGAGCGTACATCCCCAATGTGGCTTGCAGGGAACGCACGCACAAGTCCAACCCGGAAGTGGGCCTATCAGATTCCGATTACCTGCTCCTTTATTCTGCCTACCTCCCTCAATCGTATCATGCCAATCAATATATCAATTATCTTAATTGCTCGTCAGTTTTTTTTTTTTTTTTTGGAAATGCAATAAACTTTACTCTTGTCCGTGTTTGTGTTTACCCGCAGAATACGTACGGCTTAAACATTCGCTTTTATTTGTCAAAATACATGTTTGAGCCAATTATCCATTTGTTTTCTTTGTTTTTAACCACGCATATTTTACTGGGTTCATTTCTTTATTTAAATTAGCTTACGCATGTCACTGCATCAAACCTATCATAACTCGCAATAGATTTGTGGCCCTGTCGAACACATGACTCATACACTAACCAATAGAATTTGTCCTGTTAATTACCCAAATACATTAGCCAATCAAATTTTTTTTCGGGTCTTTATTAAAATTGTTTTTTATAAAAATACACCATTGCCATCATGAGAGCCTCGGCATTCACCAGGCGCAAGCTGATGGTGTTAACCGAGGTGATGGACAGGCGGATCACCAGCCAGCCTCCCCCCATCACCAATAGGGAAAAGCGTTCCGCATATGCGGAGGTACGTGGCCGCCTGCGTTCCTTCGGCTCACGCCGCCAGATCGGCCAGCTGGAGCGCAGGTGGTCCGACCTGCAACGGCGGACGCCCCGCTTGCTGGCATGCTTTCGCATGCAGATAGCAGAAAGTACGTTTTTTTGACTGTGGTTTTCATGTTTATCTTTGTGGCCCTAACTGCATGTGCATGTTTTCATGTATGGCCTATTTATTCTTTGTACTCATATCTGCATGGGCATATTTTCATGTATGGCCTATTTATTCTTTGTACTCATATCTGCATGGGCATGTTTTCATGTATGGCCTATTTATTCTTTGTACTCATATCTGCATGGGCATGTTTACATATTTTGGGTGTAAAAAATTAGCGTTTAACAAGGTGATGTTCTAAAATAACCACAATTTGTTTTCCATCTTTTAGGGGCAGAGCGAAGACTACGGCGTCATCACCGTCAAAGATGGAGCTCTCGGCCCCTCTCCCCAACCCCCAGCCAAACATCCTCACCCCAAAATACCCTAAATTCCCCCTCCTCCCCAGCCTGCACAGACCCTGTAGCACATGCGTCTGGGCTCCTTCCCCTCCATCCCAATTCCCCCTCCCCTGCAACCACCCCTCTCGTAACTACCCCCTCCCCTGAATCCGAAATCACCCCTCCCACCTTGTTGGGGAATGTTGCCACCTCCGAGGAGGACGAGGGAGTTGGTTCTGGGCCAGGCGTAATTTTGAACGGTATGTGACCCTTTTATCCTTTTTTGTGTTTTTAAATGTTTGGATCTAATCCTGTGTCTGTGCCTTTTACTTTTTTTGGTTTGTCAGAATTTGGGGTAGATCTCTGTTTGTCTTTACCTTTTACTGCTGATTTCCCCATACACATATCCCACCTGTCAAAATTTTTTGGTTTTTTGTGCAATTTTTTGGGTCCTTTTGTTTTTTGGGTTAAATGTGCTTTTGGTCACAATATTGTCATTTTTGGATACCTTTGTTTGGCTTGTTTTTTCAGTGGGTTTCATTAATTATGTATTAAGCCCCACACTTTTCTAACCCACAGAGGACCAGAGGCGTTTGGCGGACCTAGCCGGGTGCGTCCAAGTGATGCAGGGCCACGTCATCGGCCTGCTGGTGGTCCTTGACCGTATGTCTGGGATCCTGCGTCCATAATTTTTTTTTTTCATTTTAAAATATTTTTCTTAATAAAAATTTTAAACTTAGCGTTCTGTCTCATTCCTTGTCTCCAAATCTTAGATTGTTTACACTGACATAAGTAGACTCTTCCAGCAAGTATTTGCAATTAATGTCACTAAGATTGTGTGTTGTAGATTTTTAGGAAACAGGCACATGGAACAGCTAACAGTAACAATCTGCTTGGGCTTTTTTGGTGTGTTACAATTTTTATATTACTACATTTTACATGTTCCAATTTGGGGGGCAACCTGCTTAGGCCGAGATTACAAAGCCTACTGATTGTACAGAATACCTTTTGGTGTTGGTTTTGACCCAGAAAGCATATTTAAATTTAGATCAAATTGCGACATTACAGGATTAACCCTTAAGCAATTTTAACGTGGGTGAACCTGGTTACACTTGCTTGCAATGGTCAATAAAATTTTCAAAATTACACTCAAAACATTTATTCACAACATAACTAAAAAACCAAAGTGTTGGCTCACAAACAATACACACAGTGATAACAAAAAATACAACCCATCAAACACCATATGAAAAAAGTAAAGAAAAATCAAGAACTGGTTGACAAATGAGCATGCCAACATGATTCCACAAATGTTGCGTTGCAATATTGGGTCCAGAATATATATCCAATGTGTCCCCATGAAGGTTTGTTTTGGGTAGCAAGAAGTAGTCATCGTTTCAGTCCCAAAGATTATGAAATCAAACAGAAGATGGGAAACAAAAAACAAATTAATTAGATGGTCTCCAAAAATCCTTACCACATTGTGTCAAAGAACTTCTTTTGTGCCAATAATTACCTAAAATATCTGGCAACCACATCATCGCGTATGGCCCCCCCACATACTGACCTCCGACCAACCTCGGGGGGGCCATCCTCAGGCAAGGCATCCTCTGGCTGCATTGGGAAACCACTCCTTATGGCGATGTTGTGAAATATCCCACACAGGACCACAATTTTAGAAACCATATCCAGCAAATACATGAGCTCGCCACCAGAGCGGTGGAGGCATCTGAATCGGCCTTTTAAAAGGCCGATACAGCACTCCACCACTTGCCTGGTGGCTGTAAGTGCGGAATTAAAATTACTTTGTGGCCCTGGTGTGGGAGCCAAATAAGGAGTGAGCAGCCAGGGCGTGCAAGGGTAGCCACTGTCTCCTGTGAAAAAGAAGTGACAACATCAGGATCACTGTGTATCAAGCTTAACATTGTTATGTACTAAAGGTCTTCACTTACCCAGAAGCCACGCATCACCAGCTTGTAGGTTGTTTAATTTGTGCCATATCCCTGATTGCCGGATGACGAATGAGTCATGTGCACTTCCGGGTAATTTTGCATTCAGGGACAGGATCTGGAGGGAGGCATCACATACCACCATTACATTCAGGGAGTGATAGTGTTTCCGGTTGCGAAATATGGCCTCCAGCCGTGCTGGAGGCTGAAGTGGTATGTGAGTACCATCCACAACCCCTATGATGTGTGGGAAGGCAGCTATTTGGTAAAAATTTGCCTTGGCCACACTAAGGGCACCCATATCCAAAGGCATTTGAATAAAATGATGGAGGTGCTTGAAAAGGGCCTCCATCACTGCCCTCAGGATCCGGGAAAAGGAGGATTGGGAGATTCCCGCCACTATTCCCACCGTTGTTTGAAACGATCCTGAGGCACAGAAATGTAACACCGCCATAAATTGCGTAAGTGGTGGTATTGCTGTAGGACTGTCAATTTGCCGCTCAAGATCACTCTCTATTAATGAGAGAGTGTCTATGATGATTTGGGGCGGAAGACGGTAGCGTCTTAACACCTCATCATCGGGCATTCCAAAAAGGGTGACACGTGTTCGATATATCTGGGGCCTTGCACGCCTATGATGCCTACGCCTGGGATGAGATTGAGGTTGGTCGGCTTCCGGGAGCATGGCCAGAACAATCCGACCAAGATCAACCTGAAATGGCAAGAATGAAATGTAAGGTTTTTTTGGACAAAAATAATTGAAAAACTACTTAGCTTGACGATACAATCCAATGATGCTTACATGCCGGGGTATTGTCATGATTTTCCCAACCTATAAATAATAACAAACAAACAATGCAACAATTTAGGGTGGGCATTTAGGAATCTAAATTGGGTGCAAGACAAAACATAAAAGGGGAGAAACACACATTTGGGCAAAGAGCAAAATGACAGTGCGCAGACTACCTCAATTTGGGCCCAAATTTATAAAAAATTTGCTAAAGGGAAATCACAACCAATTTCAAGACAAAAAATAAGCAGATAAAAATGCGCTAATTAGTTCGCAAATACAAGACAAAAAATACGCAGATACAAAAGCGCTAATTAGTTCATACATTTCGGAATCACAAAACCAAAGGTTAAAAGTGTAAGGTCAAACAAAGTTGCGTAAAAAAAAACATGAACATTTAATAATCAAGTGAAAAAAAAAACTTACCAATAGAGGATATATAAGTCACCGGATAAAAAGGTCGTTGGGGCAGAGCCAAAAGAAACCTAACAAAGGAGATTTTGAAAAAAATTAATGACCCAAATTTAACAAAAAGAAGGAGACACAAAGTGAACAAAAGTAAGACGGGCAAAAACTTACCAAAAAATAACACGACAAAGAAAACAACCACACCAAAAAAAGCGAACGGAAATAAAAACTCCAAAAAGACAAACCAAAAACAACTCCAAACAACGCCAAATACAAATCCCGGCAACAATCCACTCCGACCAACGTAACCTCCAACAACCAACACCCGCCACCTCGACTCGAGACGCCCCAAGCCATAAATAGTGTTTATTTTCCCGCACAAATTAAGGAGGGATCATAGGAACGCACAATCAATGATGCGGACGAAAAATAAGGACGCATGTATAAATACGTCACGACCCAAAAAAAACGTTCTGGTGTATTTCTTGTTTGGAGGTAAGAAATGGCTACAGACCAGGGAAACAATGGCCAAGAGGCTGCCGGTAAGTATTTCATGCATTTCCAAACAAGGATTATTTTGAAACATAATATAGTGAAAGTTTGCAAGCTTAAATTTCTCAACGTTTAAACAAATAGGTGAGGAGGATGACATGGAAGAGGCTGCTGGGCCCAGTATTCCGGCCAAAGCAGGGAAAAAGAAAAGGCAGCCACAATTCACAAGAAAGGAGATGGAGGTTTTGGTTCAGAAGTGTGTGGACATCCTGCCACAGGCAGACAGGAATATGGGTGCAAGCCAGAAGTGGAGAATGTGGGAGGAGGTAGCCAGTGCTGTCAATAGGGTGGGTGATTATGTCCGTCTAGCCCGGGATGTCAAACGGCGGTAAGTAAAAACTTGACCCCCCATAAAACCAAAACCAAAAATAAAAACGGAATAATGGTTCCTTTTTCACCCATAGATGGCAAGACTTCAAATATCGCCTGAAACAAAAAATGGTGGACAGGGCTAGGCATGCAAGGGGGACAGGTGGTGGTCCCACCCCTGTGTCATTGGAGTTGAATGATTTAGAAGAGCTGGCACAGGGGTGTGTGCAGGCTGTGGAGGTGTTTGGCGTGTCCAACATGGATACGGACATGCCAGACTTTGCGGCTCCTCATGTTGTCCCAGGTAAATATTGTGATGTAACCAACTCTGAAATGTTATTGTGCCAATATGTAGATTCTAATGTGACTCTTTTCTCATTTTTCAAACAGAGACACAGGCGGATGAGTCTGCTCCAGAGGGGAGCCTTGGCCGCAGAATTTCTGCTGGCTCTGCAGGGGAGGAACCAGTACATCCGGCTGAGGACCCTGCAGAAGCCAGTCCAGGGCAATCCCCCTCGCAGGCAGTGTCCCTCCTCACAGAACTCAATTTTAAATCGGATTTCCATACGGAGATTCTGCAGAGGATGGACGCCAGTCTGGTACGGGTGGCTGAGGCCCTGGAGCAAAATGCTGCGGCCAACGTGACCATTGGTCAGGCCCTGGTGGAAAATACCAGGGCCATCATCCGCATCGCCAATGCCCTGGAGCAGCTCGTTCGCCAGCACATGGTGGAGCCGACCTCCCTTCCTGCCGGAATATCAGGATCCTCCACCTCTGGCACAACATCAGCCTATCCTCCAAATGTGCCTAGCCCTGTGCCTAGTCCAGAGGCCACAACATCTGCCTCTGGACAGGCCAGCCCGATGACATCCCGGACCCGGTCTGGCGCCCACCCTCCCCCAGCCAAACGGGGGAAAAAACGTTGACAGCACTGGCTACTTTTCCCACACTCCTTCTGTGCTTGCCCCATATTCCTTTCTGGCCAAAACTTCCCTCTCCTTTCTTGTGAATTGTTTTTAATTTTTTGATTTAAGTTTCCATACCTTTTATGTTTGCACAAATTATAATTTCTATTGGAATAACACTGCCAAAAATGTTTGGGCCAAAAATGTGGCAGAAAATGTTTTTAGTTTCCAATAAATTTAGAAAAAATGTTCGACATTGTATTCTGACATTATTTTAGAAATGGTTTACAGTTAATCCTGGCCCACAAGGCAAAAACGACCTCCCAAAAAATTAAAACGAAAAAAAAAAAAAAAGGGCTCTTTAAGGAACACTTTAAAATTTACATAAGGATGCAAATTCTCCAAACAAAAGCAAAATGGAAAAATACACACAAACATGATGACATTATTGTTACAATAGCACAAAAAACAAATACAAACCAAAAAAAACATACCTACAAATGTACGCTAATTGATTGTGTAATCCTGAAATTAGCAGCTATGATTTCCACCTGCGTACGGTTTTGTGCTAACCAAAAAAACTGTTTACACATTACAAGCTGGTTTTCAATTCAAAACTGATTGATTTTCTGACAAGCCGTGATTAATCGATGAAACATCGTGGAGGGCCGGGACGAAGGAGAAGGCCATCGCCAATGTGGTCGAGTAATCCAGACCCCAAGCTGTGCGAGCAGTTTGAACGGAAAGAGGATCATCCAGTGACGTATGACTTGGTACGAACACATTTGACGTTCGCATCAGATAATGTATGTATGCCCAAAAAACGCCTCGCCACGCTTGCGTTTTTCCATCTCCACCCCCGTCAACGCCCAAAACCACCCTGTTCTGTCAATCACATTTGACATGTCACTTCCTGTACGCAATTTGACGAACGAGACAAAAAAAACTCGCAATATGCCGCACGCACATGCGCAGTGTTACACCGACGCATGTGCGGTTTCTCAACATCAGAACGCAACGAGCGTACTGCTGTTAACGAGCGGCTCTGAATGAGGGCCATTGTGTGTATATTTTTTCTGTGGTGGACATAGGGGCTCAGACCCGCTCGCAAGCGCTATGCGCTCGCAAGCGGGTCGATGGTTGTGCATTGTGCACGCACGGCATGCGGAATACGTGTGCGCAAGCCCTGTAGCGAGAGAGAAATTCCCTCGCTACGGGGCTGGCTACAAACGGGGCAGCTGTCGATGTTGATCGCCAGCTCGCCCCGTTTTGTAGGCGGGTGGGGGTGGCACGTGATGTCAGTGTTGAGCTTCCAGCTCTGTTAGAGTCGGGAGCTCACTGAGGCTTGAGGCAGATGAGACCCTACCACGAGGGTCTCGTCGCAAGCCCGATTGTTGCGATGGTCGCGACCATCGCAACCATCACCTGGCCGCCCGCTAGAGCTGTGGATGGACACCCACAGCTTAGCGAGCGGCCAGGAGGCTGGTCAAAAAAATAAAAGCGGCCGCCCTGATTCAGAGCGAGCGCTCGCTTTTTGCAAGCGCCTCTGAATCAGGCCCATAGTGTGTTTAAATTTTTTTCCAATGCGGACAATGCTTGTGGTTTTTTTTCCTGTGGCAGACAATATGTTTTGGTTTTTTTTCTGTAGCGGACATTGTGCGTATATTTTTTTTCTGTGGCGGACATAGGGTGTTCATTTTTTTCCTATGGCGAACAATGCTTGGGTTCTTTTTTTTCTGTGGTAGGCAATGTGTGTATAATTTATTTTTCTGTGGCATACAATATGGGTGTTTTTTTTTCCTGAGGTGGACAAAATGTATTTCTCTACTTGTCTTCTGTGAAATAATTTGTTAAATTTAAAAAAAATGGATTGTTTGAAGGAGGGGAGCCTAAACCTGTATCTTGCCTAGGGCCCCATGAGGTCTAAATCCAGCTCTGGTTCTGCGTAGTCACTGCAATCGCAGTACCGATCGCAGTGGCCGATTCGCACATGCGCACTGAGATGTATACACAATTGCAGTATGCAACAATTGCCCGATTGCGTGCGTATTAGCAACTATGATCCAAGCTGATTCAGGCCCAATATCTGTATTCTTTAGTTTTCCATAATCATACAAGTGAAGATGAAACATTTGTCATGTGTACCTCGGAGCATTGGGGCCATGGGTTTAAATTAGGGGTGTGCACCGGCCACTTTTCGTGTTTTGTGTTTTGGTTTTGGATCTGGATCTTTCTTCGTGTTTTGGATCTGGATTGGTTTTGCCAAAACCACCCTTCCGTGTTTTGGGTTCTGGGTTTTGTGTTTTGGATCTGTATTTTTTTGAAAAAAAGCATAAAAACAGCTAAAATCACAGAATTTGTAGGTTTTTCTGCTCCTATGCTATTATTAACCTCAATAACCTTAATTTCCACTCATTTCCAGTCTATTCTGAACACCTCACACCTCACAATAGTGTTTTTATGTCCAAAAGGTTGCACCGAGGTAGCTGGATGAGCGACACGAGTGGGCGGCACAAACACGTGACCCATCTAGGAGTGACACTGCAGTGGCAGGCAGGATGGCAGTTAGAAAAACTAGGCCCCAAACTGTACATAATGCAAAGAAAAAAAGAGGTGCAAGATGGAATTGTCCTTGGGCCCTCCCACCCACCCTTATGTTGTATAAACAGGACATGCACACTTTAACAAATCAATCATTTCAGCGCCAGGGTCTGCCACACAACTGTGGCTGAAATGATTGGTTCGTTTGGGCCCCCACAAAACAAGCTGGCAATTAATGTGTCCCTGCACAAACTGGCTCTACGGAGGCAAGATGTCATCCTCATCCTCCTCATCCACCGATTCCTCACCCTCTTCAGTGTGTACATCCTCATCCTCACAAAGTATTAACTCGTCCCCACTTGAATCCACCACCACAGGTCCCTCTGTACCTTCTGGAGGCTGGTCTCCCTGGAAGAGCTGATAATTCATTTTGATGAACATCATCTTCTCCACATTCTGTGGAAGCAACCTCCTACGCCTTTCGCTGACAAGGTTCCCGGCTGCACTAAACACTCTTTCGGAGTACACACTGGAGGGGGGGCAACTCAGGTAAAATAGAGCCAGTTTGTACAGGGGCCTCCAAATTGCCTCTTTTTCCTGCCAGTACAGGTATGGACTGTCTGACATGCCTACTTGGATGCTGTCACCGATGTAATCCTCCACCATTCTGTCAATGGTGACAGTATCATATGCAGTGACAGTAGACATGTCAGAAATTGTTGCCAGGTCCTTCAGTCCGGACCAGATGTCCAAACTTGGTCCTGCCTGCCCTGCATCACCGCCAGCGGGTTGCTTAGGATACCTAAGTTTTTTCCTGGCAGCCCCAGTTGCGGGAGAAAATGAAGAAGGAGCCGTTGACGTGTCACGTTCCGCTTCAGCTGACAGTGTGTTCACCAGCAGGTCTTTGCACCTCTGCAGGCTTGTGTCGGCCGGAAAGAGAGACACCACATAGGCTTTAAACCTAGGATCGAGCACGGTGGCCAAAATGTAGTGGTCTGATTTCAACAGATTGACCACCCTGGAATCCTGGCAAAGCGAATGAAGGGCTTCATCCACAAGTCCCACATGCCGAGCGGAATCGCTCCGTCTTAGCTCCTCCTTCACTTTCTCCAGCTGCTTCTGCAAAAGCCTGATGAGGGGAATGACCTGACTCAAGCTGGCAGTGTCTGAACTGACTTCACGTGTGGCAAGTTCGAAGGGCTGAAGAACCTTGCACAACACGGAAATCATTCTCCACTGCACTTGAGTCAGGTGCATACCCCCTCCTTTGCCTATGTCATAGGTGGATGTATAGGCTTGTATGGCCTTTTGCTGCTCCTCCATCCTCTGAAGCATATAGAGGGTTGAGTTCCACCGCGTCACAACCTCTTGCTTCAGGTGATGGCGGGGCAGGTTCAAGAGTGTTTGCTGGCGCTCCAGTCTTCGGCACGCAGTCGCTGAATGGCGAAAGTGGCCAGAAATTTTTCGGGCCACCCAAAGCGTCTCCTGCACGCCCCTGTCGCTTTTCAGAAAATTCTGCACCACCAAGTTTATTGTGTGAGCAAAACATGGGACGTGCTGGAATTTGCCCAGATGTAATGCCCGCACAATATTGGTGGCGTTGTCAGATATCACAAATCCCCAGGAGAGTCTAAGTGGGGTAAGCCACTGGGCGATGATTTCCCTCAGTTTCTCTAAGAGGTTGTCGGCGGTGTGCCTCTTACTGAAACCGGTGATACACAGCGTAGCCTGCCTTGTAACGAGCTGGCGTTTCTGAGATGCTGCTACTGGTGACGCTGCTGCTGTTGCTGCGTAAGGTGATACATCTACCCAGTGGGCTGTCACAGTCATATAGTCCTTAGTCTGCCCTGTTCCACTTGTCCACATGTCCGTGGTTAAGTGGACATTGTGTACAACGGCATTTTTCAGGACACTGAGGACACTTTTTCTGACGTTTCTGTACAGTCTCGGTATCGCCTGCCTAGTGAAGTGGAATCTAGACGGGATTTGGAACCGGGGACACACTACCTCCATCAATTGTCTAAATCCCACTGCACTAATGGCGGATACCGGACGCACGTCTAACACCAACATAGCAGTCAAGGCCTCAGTTATACGTTTTGCTTCAGGATGACTGCTGTCGTACTTCATCCTCCTCGCTAAGGACTGTTGGAGGGTCAATTGTTTAGTAAAAGTAGTGGTGTTCCTACTTCCTCTCTGGGATGATGAACGACTCCCAGCAGCAGCAGCAACAGCAGCAGCGGCAGCAGTAGGCGTAGCAATGCAGGATCCTCCGGAGGAATCCCGGATAGGAGAGTCAGTCATGCCAGTGATATGGCCTGCAGGACTACTTCCGATCCTGACTAAGGAGGAAATTGACGAGGAGGGAGTTGACGGTGTGGTTTGCAGGCGCTTGGATACAACAGGACAACGGGATTTAGGTGTCCCTGGACTGCTTACGGTCTGAGCCAAAGTTTCTGAACTTGACAGTAACTTTTTATGAACGCGCTGCAGGTGCTGTATAAGGGAGGATGTTCCTAGGTGGTTGACGTCCCTACCCCTACTTATTTCACCTTTACATATGGTACATATGGCAAGACAGTTGTTGTCCGGATTTGGATAGAAATATTGCCAGACCAAAGAGGTGGAATGTTTGGTCTTCTGCCCAGGCATGACCGTGATGGGCTTTTTCATCCCACGGACAACAACTGTCTCCCCCGGAGCCTGATTTAAACAAACCACATCACCATCAGAATCCTCCTCGCCAACTTCCTCCTCAGCGCCAGCTACACCAGTATCCTCATCCTGTTGTACTTCAACAGTGACATCTTCAATTTGCATATCAGCAAGTGGACTGTGGGTGCTCCTTTCAGCACTTGCAGGGGGCGTGCAAATGGTGGAAAGAGCCACCTCTTCCCGTCCAGTGCTGGGAAGGTCAGGCATCGCAACCACCACCACACTTGGACTCTCTTTGGGGATTTGTGATATCTTCTTAGAAAGCACAGTTCTTCGCTGTGCTTTTGCCAGCTTAACTCTTTTGATTTTTTTAGTGGGAGGAGTGCTTCCATCGTCATGTGAAGCTGAACCACTAGTCATGAACATACTAGGGATCGACCTTAGCCGTTCCTTGCCACTCCGTGTCGTAAATGGCATATTGGCAAGTTTACGTTTCTCTTCAGCTGATTTAAATGTCTTTTTCAAGGTCATTTTCCTGAACTTTGCCATTTGGGATTGTATGTGCCCTCTACTATGACATTGGGCATCGGCCTTGGCAGACGACGTTGATGGCATGTTATCGTCTATGTCATGACTAGTGGCAGCAGCTTCAGCACTAGGAGGAAGTGGTTCTTGATCTTTCTCTATTTTATTTTTATCGGAGAAAGTTTGGTCCTCCATTTATGTTATATCGATTTGATATATACGTGCGGCTAAACACAGAAAATAAATTTTTTTTTGGTTCGGACTGGAGTGTACTTTGTGGGTTACAGCACCCTTTAACGGTCAAGCCAGCCGGCCCTTTACTTATGACACAGGCGCACTCTTGGCACTACTTTGTTGATGCACGTGCGGCTACTGCGCACACAATTCACAAACACAGAAAATAATTTTTTTTTGGTTTGGACTGGAGTGTACTTTGGGGGTTACAGCACCCTTTAACGGTCAAGCCAGCCGGCCCTTTACTTATGACACAGGCGCACGCTTGGCACTACTTTGTTGATGCACGTGCGGCTACTGCGCACACAATTCACAAACACAGAAAATAATTTTTTTTTGGTTTGGACTGGAGTGTACTTTCGGGGGTTACAGCACCCTTAACGGTCAAGCCAGCCGGCCCTTTACTTATGACACAGGCGCACGCTTGGCACTACTTTGTTGATGCACGTGCGGCTACTGCGCACACAATTCACAAACACAGAAAATAATTTTTTTTTTGGTTTGGACTGGAGTGTACTTTCGGGGGTTACAGCACCCTTTAACGGTCAAGCCAGCCGGCCCTTTACTTATGACACAGGCGCACGCTTGGCACTACTTTGTTGATGCACGTGCGGCTACTGCGCACACAATTCACAAACACAGAAAATAATTTTTTTTTTGGTTTGGACTGGAGTGTACTTTCGGGGGTTACAGCACCCTTAACGGTCAAGCCAGCCGGCCCTTTACTTATGACACAGGCGCACGCTTGGCACTACTTTGTTGATGCACGTGCGGCTACTGCGCACACAATTCACAAACACAGAAAATATATTATTTTTTTAGCACTTGGGGGGAGCACCCCTGATGGACAGAGCACCCCCTGGACAACACTACAGCACTCCTTTAGGACTGGGACACTGCACAGGACTTTGGAGTGGACACAGCCCCTATGGAGAACTGACTGCACAACACAGTCCAGCCAGCCCCTATGGACTTTGAAGTAGTGGACACAGCCCCTATTAACAACAGCAGCACAGCACAACACAGCCAGCCCCTATGGACTTTGAAGTAGTGGACAACAGCAGCACTACACTACACTACACTACACAGCCCTAACTCCCACCCTCCCTCTTCACTGTCCACAGCCGAGTGAGAAAATGGCGCCGACGTGTGTACCTTATATAGGATCCAAAACCCGCGAGACTCGGAAGGCGGGAAGATGACGTTTTGCCTCGATTTCAGATCCGAGTCAGGCGGGAAAAGTCGAGCCTGACTCGGATCGGACTCGGATCGGGGGGGCTCGGGGGGGTTCGGATTTCAGAAATCCGAACCCGCTCACCCCTAGTTTAAATTAAATAAAGTATTCTCTGTATTGTGCTGGTAATATTATTGGTGCTGTACAATGTGTCCTTGCTCATTTAGCCTCAATATGCCATGCAGCACAATATGCCTAGCGGTAGTGAGCAGCCAGGTCCAGTGCAATTCTGCTAGCATTGGGCGTCTTTTGCCTAGGATGCACCAGGGTTCTAATTAGGGGCAGGGGAGGGGGTCCATTCCAAACACAGCGCTGCTTGGAGAAAGTGACACATTTTTGCTTTCTACAAAGGGGAACCATGTTGAGCCAATGAACATTTATAAGCATCTGTTAACGTTGATGGTAACATGGAGCAAACAATTATTTGTTGCCTAGCTATAGGAATTGGTTTCTCTTTGCTAGTGGAGGACATTATCCGGGGAGCCATTACAGCTTCCATCACACTGACAGTAGACGTACAAGCACCATACTTACTAGAGATGAGCGGTTCGGATTCTGTGGAATCCGAAAGGTTCCGAACATAGGGGATCCGAGTCCACCCGAACCCTGCTCGGGTGTTCCCCGCCTGACTCGGATCCCCGTTCGGGGCCGAACGGCGGCCACCTGATGTCGGATTCTCGCTAGAGAATCCAACATCAGGGCTCCTCGAGTGTAGGGCAGAACCACTGTTGCCAACTCTGAAATGAGAAACAAGCAACTCTTGAGTGAAAAACAAGCCCAAAACAAGCTCAACCCAATCTGATAAAGCCCAAAACATAAGCCCAACGTAATATGGTGGTACGGGGGTGGGGTAATTTAATGAAAACCTCAAACGTTATTGTTTATTGTTCATTTTATTAAAATACATATAAATATTTGCAAAACACGGCTTTTCCCTGCTCTACGAATAGACTCCACTGTGCGAAGTAAACCGCAGGGCACTCGGGGCCTGATTCGGCATAGGACGGAATTGCAAACCCACACACAAGCAGCTTTGTAATTCAGTCCTTGCTAAAATGCAAATGCAGCATAAGGTGCCTGAAATCTCCTTGCTGCATCTGTGATCCCAGGCTGCGACCAAGGGTGCAGTCTGGGATCACCATTGCAATCATCGATCACGATGGTTGCACCTTTGATCAGGCTGCGGTAGCTGAAGCTGTCCGTGTTCTGTCATCATGCAAGGCCAGGAAGTCTGCATCCATGGATGCAGATCCTAGCCTTGCCACTCCCGGAAAACAGGGGCTACATGCCCCCGTTTCCAGGAACGCAGGCCATCTCCGCTCCGCAAACTCCTCTGCCTGTCAATCAGGAAAATGCATACAGATCATACTTGCCTACCCTCCCGATTTGGTCGGGAGCCTCCCGAAAATCTGGTGCCCCTCCCGGGAAAGCAGGCAAGCCTCCCGCGATCAGCGACACGTCCGGCCCCCCTCCTGCACTTTCTATAAAAATCCCGGCAGCAGAGCGGCCAGTGATGCAATTCGCACTGAATTGCGTCATTACGGCCCCGCCCCCTACCTCACAATGCCTTTGAAAACGGCATTGTAAAGAGAGGGCGGAGCCGCGATGACGCGATCGCGAAGACACGCCCCCATGCTCCGCCCCAAAATGTACGTCACCGCTGGGCCACGCTCCCTTTTCGCCGTGACCCGCCCCCCGCCGAGAAAGCCCGACAGCTCCCTCCCGGAAGGAGGGAGTGAAACATCGGCATGTATGATACAGATGCCTGTGCGATATAGCAGGACCTGCTCTGCACATGCGCAGAATGGGTCCTGCGCAGATTCCCAAGCAACTAGTGTGCATTGTTGAATGAGGCCCTTTGTGCATGGTTAAGTACAGGACAAAAGAGTAATTTAAACAAACACGTCAAAACAAAATAACTGACATATGAGAAATTTTAACTTCTATTGATCATTTAAATGAGTCATTCTAGTTAACCAAATCTATATAACTACATATACAGAGAGATATACATACAGACAGAGAGCTAAACATAAATGGATTGGTGAAGGAGCTACATAACATTTGCTCACCTTAGTAGTGGGACATGGCTATCAAGCCCAAAATGAACCTAAAAAAAATAAGCCCAAAAACAAGCAACAACCAACCAACCAAAAAAACAAGCAACTGGGGGAAAAAACAAGCCCAATTCTGCTTGTTATACTATGGGCAGAACGCTGCGATAGCGGTCTGCCCTACACAGAACAAACACACAGCCGCCAGCGGCAGCTGTGTGTTTGTTACAGCAGCCAATGAGAGTCACACAGACTCTCATTGGCTGCTGCACGGAGGGAGCCGGCTGGAGCTCACTCAGGAACTCCGTCTTCCGGCTCCCTCCTCGGCGCGTGGCAGCAGAGCGGACGGCGGCAGGAGCGGGGATACAGGTACGTTTTTTTTGTTTTTTTAATTGTGTGTATGGGGGCCTGCTACTGGGGGGGCCTACTACTGTGGGGGCATACTACTGGAGGCCTGCTTATGGGGGGCATACTACTGGGGGGGCCTGCTAATGGGGGGCATACTACTGCTGGGGCATACTACTGGGGGGCATACTACTGGGGGCCTGCTAATGGGGGGCATACTACAGGGGGGCATACTACTGGGGGCATACTACTGGGGGCCTGCTAATGGGGGGCATACTACTGGGGGGCATACTACTGGGGGGGCATACTACTAGGGGCCTGCTAATGGGGGACATATTACTGGGGGGGCATACTACTGGGGGCCTGCTAATGGGGGGTATACTACTGGGGGGGCCTGCTGATGGGGGGCATACTACTGGGGGGGCATACTACTGAGGGCCTGTTTATGGGGGACAAATTACTGGGGGGGCCTGCTAATGGGGGGCATACTACTGGGGGGGCATACTACTGCGGGCCTGCTTATGGTGGCATACTACTGGGGGGGCATACTACTGGGGGCCTGCTAATGGGGGGCATACTACTGGGGGCCTGCTAATGGGGGGCATACTACTGCGGGGGCCTGCTAATGGGGGGCATATTACTGGGGGGGCCATACTACTGTGGCGCATACTACTACTGGAGGCACTGCCTAGGGGGCCCTATTACTAAGGGGACTGCATAGGTTGCACCACTACTGGGGGCATTGTGTAAGGGACACCACTGCTGGGGGCATTGTGTAAGGGACACTATTGCTGTGGGCATTGTTCTAAGTGGCACTACTATTGTGGGCATTGTATAAGGAGCATTACTACTGTGGGCTTTGTGTATAAGGGTCACTACTGTGGGCATTGTGTAAAAGGGTCACTACTGTGGGCATTGTGTAAAAGGGGCACTACTGTGGGCATTGTGTAAAAGGGTCACTACTGTGTGTCGTAACATAAATAAGAGACACTACTTTATGGTGTAATATGAATCAGGGACACTATGTGTGGTGTATGGTGTATAAGATTGTGCACTGTGACTCCTTGGGCCGCAGCCCACTTTGTCAACAAGTACTGTGATTCTGCTGGCCGTACCCCACTGGGTGGGTGCACTACTTTTAATTTCTGCCACTGCTGTGTGGCAATGTGTCATAGATGTGCTTTATACTGTGGTGTCTGTATCGTTGTGCCGCTGCTTTGTCGCTTAGTAACCAGTCAACTCACTGCAACCTTTGGCCAATAATGTTGAAATCAATATTATAAGCTGTGAGGTGGTCTATATTGACTGGAAATTAATGTTATTGAGGTTAATAATACTCTAGGAAGAAAAAAAAGACCAATTTATGTGATTTTAGCTTTTTTTGTCAATTTTTGTGAAAAAATCCAAATCCAAAGCCAGTCACCGCAGTTTGGCAAATCCAAATCCAAAGCCTGACGACGAATTAGAACCAAATCCAAATCCGACAAAAATGGTCTGGCGCACATCCCTAATACTTACCGACTTTCTGGCTGCTCCTTCCGGGAGGGAGCAGCTAGATCAGCAGGAGCAAAAGGAGGGGGGGACGTGGCAGAGACAAGAGGGAATGGCCGGGCAGGTGACGAGCATTTGTGGGCGTGGCGCGGCCACACAATCGTGTAATTTTGGCCCCGCCCCCGCTACACAATGCCGATAATACAGGCATTGTGGAGCAGGGGGCTGGGTCAAAATGCTGCGATTCAGTGTGAATCGCGTCACCGTCCCCCTCCGCTGCGGGTTTTAACTATTAATCACAGGGGGGGGGTATCAGCGGCTGCCGGGAGGCTTGCCTGACTTTTCGTGGGGCCGGGAGCTGCAAATCGGGAGGATAGGCAAGCCTGACAAGCACTGCCCAGCAGGGGTAAAGAAAGATACACAGAATGGAAGTTGCTCAAATCAATTTATATGTCCATCACAGGTGCATGTAAGGGAGGGGTTAATCTAGCCTACAAAAAACAGCACAATAATTCCCCTATCACACGGCAAATAGGTCAGCATAAAAAAAACATGTTCTTCCTGATAATAGCAGTGCAGAGATCTCAGTTGCATACATTTGCAAATATATGTTAAACCCACAGGCCCCAGCAAGACGTCTCTGTTCTGTATATGCCTGCAGGTACAACAGTAGGCATATACAGATGCAGCTAGGAGCATACACAGGACGCAGAGGGTTAATAATCTGTGGGCACAGTAATGTTGCACACTTATACAGCTAGTGGTGGCAGTATCCCTTATATATGTGAGTAACAGTATAGCTAGCCAACAGAGTCTAATATACAGCAATACGTCTCTGTTATGGAGATGCTGAATAAGTCAGTACAGTCTGGAGGTTAGTGAGGAACAATGTAGTAAAAAGTCGCGCATGCACAATAGTGCATTCCGGTACAGGGTCGGAGGTCGCAGCGGTGGTGCGACCCTGGCTTTCCCTAGATTGTAAACAGAGGAGATAGCACGCGGAATACTCTTCTCTCAACTGATGTTCAATTCATTTTGCTACAGTATACAGTGCGGCTGGGATATTATTATTATTATTATTAGCATTTATTTATATGGCGCAACAAGTGTTCCGCAGCGCCTTACAAAGTACAAAAACAAATTGTATACAAGTGACTTACAGAACAATACAATACAGGACATGGATAATATATATTGCTACATTAGTGACCATATCACCCAGATAAGCAACAGAGCATAAGCAACCAAGTGTTAGGTGCCCTAGTGGTGAGTAAGAAGTAAATGACACTATAGTAAGGAGAAGCACAAGAGGGTAGATGGCCCTGCTCGTGAGAGCTTACATTCTAAAAAGGTGGGGGAAGACAAACTGGGTTGACACAGATGGGGTAGATGGGGACGAATGAGCATGTAGCAAGGAGTTTGAATGATAGCTGGAAGGCTTTGATGAAGTAGTGGGTCTTGAGAGCCCGTTTGAAGGATTGCAAACAGGTGGAGAGTCTGATGCGGAGTGGGAGAGAGTTCCAGAGGTGGGGAGCAGTGCGGGCAAAATCTTGGAGGCGGGAGTGGGAGGAAGTAATCAGCTGGCATGAAAGGCGGCGTGCATTAGTTGAGCGAAGAGGGCGGAGAGGAGCGTGAAGGGAGATGAGATCAGAGATGTATATGGGAGAAGATTGGGTGAGGGCTTTGTGAGCGAGCGTGAGAACCTTAAATTGGACTCTGAAAGGGAAGGGGAGCCAGTGTAGGGCTTGTAGGAGAGGGGAGGCAGATGCAGAATGTTTGGAGAGGAAGATAAGCCGTGCAGCAGCATTGAGGACAGACTGGAGAGGAGAGAGATGGGATTTGGGGAGGCCAGATAGGAGGAGGTTACAATAGTCCAATCTGGAGATGACCAGTGAGTGTATGAGGGTTTTAGTAGCATCCTGGGTGAGATAGGGTCTGATCTTAGAAATATTTTTGAGATGGAAACGACAGGACTGTGAAAGGTTCTGGATATGTGGTTTGAAGGAGAGGGATGAGTCCAGGATAACTCCAAGACAGCGCACCTTGGGACTAGATGAGATAGTTATTTCATCAATTGATAAAGAAATAGTGGGAAGTGAGGTGATGTGGGAGGGTGGGAAGATGATTAGCTCTGTCTTAGACATATTAAGTTTAAGAAATCGCTGGGACATCCAGGAAGAGACAGCAGAGAGACAGTTGGAGATACGAGTCAGAAGAGAGGGGGAGAGATCAGGGGAGGAAAGGTAGATTTGAGTATCATCAGCATAGAGATGATAATGGAGGTCAAAAGAGCTGATGAGTTCACCTAGAGAGGAAGTATAGAGGGAGAATAGGAGAGGACCAAGAACAGAACCTTGGGGAACACCTACTGTAAGAGGCTGTGGAGGGGAAGAGGAGTCGTGAGAGGAAACTGAAAAAGATCGGTCAGAGAGGTAGGATGACAGCCAGGAGAGGGCAGTTTCACGTAGACCAAGGGAGTGAAGGATATTCAGCAGGAGAGGGTGGTCCACAGTGTCAAAAGCAGCAGAGAGATCAAGGAGAATGAGAAGAGAGTAGTGGCCTCGGGATTTGGCAGCAAGGAGGTCATTGCTGACTTTTGTGAGGGCAGTTTCAGTGGAGTGGAGAGAATGGAAGCCAGACTGAAAAGGGTCAAGGAGGGAGTGGGAGGAAAGAAAAGTGGTAAGGCGGTTGTAGACAATCCGCTCAAGGAGTTTGGAGGCAAAGGGGAGGAGAGAGATGGGACGGTAGTTAGAAAGAAGGTTAGGATCAAGGGAAGGTTTTTTAAGAATGGGGGAGACAAGGGCATGTTTGAATGCAGAAGGAACAGTGCCTGATGAGAGGGAGAGGTTAATGAGGTGGGCAAGATGGGAGCAGGCTGAGAGAGAGAGGAAGCGGAGGAGGTGGGAGGGGATGGGATCAAGGGGGGAGGTGGAAGGGGGGGAGGACCGGATGAGGGCCATGACTTCCTCTCCAGATACAGGGGTGAAGGATGTTAGAGTTGGTAAAGTTGATGGGGAGGGGTGACTAGGGAAAGGAGGAGGTGGAGAGCTGGGGGACTGATTGGATATGATGTCCTGACGTATGGAATCAATTTTAGATGTAAAGTAGGTAGCAAAGTCAAGGGCAGTGAGCAAGGAGGGGAGACGAGGAGGGGGTGGGCGAAGGAGGGAGTTGAAAGTAGTGAAGAGACGCTGGGGATTAGAGGACTGAGAGGAGATGAGGTTCTTAAAGTATGACTGTTTAGAGAGGGAGAGCGCAGCACTATAGGATGAGAGCATAAATTTGAAATGGAGAAAATCTGCCTTAGAGCGTAATCTTCTCCACTGTCGCTCGGCAGTTCGAGAACACTTTTGCAGGTATCTGGTGCATTTGGAATGCCAGGGTTGAGGAGTAGATCTGCGAGTGTGAATAGTGATCGCTGGGGCAACAGAGTCCAGAGCAGAAGTAAGGGAGGCATTGTATAGGGAGGTGGCTTGTTCAGGGCAGGAGAGAGAGAGCATAGGGGAGAGAAGTGAGTCAAGCAGGGAAGAAAAGGAACCTGTGTCGATAGTGTCAATGTTACGCTTAGTAATGGAGGCTTTTGGAGGTAGAGGAGGGGAAGGAGAAAGGGACAGGTTAAAAGAGAGAAGGTGATGGTCAGAAAGAGGGAATGGGGAATTGAGGTGGTCAGAAATATCACAACGGTGTGTGAAGACCAGATCAAGCACATGGCCACTCACATGGGAGGGTGAGGAGGTCCATTGGGAGAGACCAAGTGACGATGTGAGGGAGAGGAGTTTGGAGGCAGAGGATTCTGTGGGGATATCAATTGGAATATTGAAGTCACCTAGGATAATGGAGGGAAGGTCTGAGGAGAGAAAGTGAGGGAGCCAGGAAGCAAAGTTGTCAAGGAACTTGGAGGGAGGGCCAGGGGGACGGTAAATGACAGCTACTTGGAGGTGTACTGGGTGGAAGAGGCGTATAGCATGGACTTCAAATGAAGAGAATGTGAGGGATGGTTCAGAGGGAATGGGTTGGTATGAGTAACCAGGGGATAGAAGGACCCCAACACCACCACCATGGCGACCCCCAGGTCGTGGGGTGTGGGAAAAGGTGAGGCCCCCAGAGGAGAGAGCTGCAGGAAAAAGCGGTGTCAGAGGGTGAAATCCAGGTTTCAGTAATAGCTAGGAGATTCAGGGAGTTGGAGATGAAAAGGTCATGGGTTGGGACCAGTTTATTACAGACTGACCTTTAGAAGACTGGACTAAGCCTTGGCTGGGTGCCCTATCTTTAGAAGTGCCCTATTTTAAAAGTGTCAACTTCTTTTTAAATCGATTAATTGGCGTTATATCAGCGTTATGAATAATATCTTCAGCTGCAATTGCTTCTGAATTGACGCATCCTTCTGTCTCCTCTAACCTGCAGGTAAAGGACTACTGCTCCCAGCATATTCTTGCTGCATGATACTTGTAAAGGACTACTGCTCCCAGCAGCATATTCTTGCTGCATTATAATTGTTTGTCCCTGCCCGAGCTGTACTAGGTAAAGGACTACTGCTCCCAGCATATTCTTGCTGCATGATACTTGTAAAGGACTACTGCTCCCAGCAGCATATTCTTGCTGCATTATAATTGTTTGTCCCTGCCCGAGCTGTACTAGGTAAAGGACTACTGCTCCCAGCATATTCTTGCTGCATGATACTTGTAAAGGACTACTGCTCCCAGCAGCATATTCTTGCTGCATTATAATTGTTTGTCCCTGCCCGAGCTGTACTAGGTAAAGGACTACTGCTCCCAGCATATTCTTGCTGCATGATACTTGTAAAGGACTACTGCTCCCAGCAGCATATTCTTGCTGCATTAAAATAGTTTGTCCCTGCCCGAGCTGTACTAGGTAAAGGACTACTCACTCATATCTACTCTAAATCATAGCAACCAACCAGAATTTTGCTTTCACTGTGAAACTTGAGCTAGGCAAATAAAAAGCCAACCGCTAATTGGTCACTGTGACTTAGGCCCATATTCAATTACCCGAAAAAAGCCGGAATCCGCTAAAAAGTGTCACCGATTGCAACTATTCGCTAGGCGGAAGCTTATCTCCGTATTCAATTGCAAACACTTTTTGCATATGTGAAAACGCAATGCAATGTAATAGGCGAAAAAGATTCGCCTCTGAATAGGTGTCGCAAAAAAGTGCAAAATCGCTATTTTGGGGTGCAAAGGTGGGGAAACCACTCAGCACCCTTGGGGCAGCCCCCCAAAGGATAACTGCATTAAATAAAAAACAAGAAAAGTGAGGAACACCCCAAAAAAGCAATTTGAAAATGGAGGCGAAAAAGTGCAAAGTGGGGGTACAAACTTTTAAACTAGCGAAATAGACTTTTGGGGGGTCTACAAGTATGGGGGAGGTGTTTTTTTGATTGCAGGTGTTTGCTTGAGGTGCGTTTTTTAAAACTACACTTTAGCAACTTTAAACCATGCTTGCACCCATTTTCAAGTACCCCAAATTTGACAGGAGTACTTGTTTTCAACATAAAAAACTGCTTAATGCTATTCTTCACCACTTGTGTAAAGACGCTAACTAGAAGATATTAACACACCTTACGTACCCCAAATAGCTTTATTAGGGCTAATCGGGGTCATGAACATTGATCCCCAATGTTAGTGCAACTTTTAGGGGTGTCAGGCTGATTTCCCCAATTCTGACAGCACTTTTCGCCTGTTTTGCATTCACTGGGTTGCGTTTTCGCGTGTATTGGAATTGAATACGGCTAATTGCGGGGACGCTCGCAATAAGTTTCTGCAGCTAAAATACACGATGTAGGCGAAAAGTCTGGCATGCGAAAAAGTATCGCAGGTGCGAAACTAATTGAATACGATCCATAGTGTAAATTTTACACCTAAATTCAATGTTAATATACAGTAAATTAGACCTTCTTAGTTTTTTAAAAGGAAAATGGTAATTTTTTTATTATATTAATATACATTTGGTCATCTTCATTTTCAACACAAGCATTTCAAATTTTAACTTAAGAGAATGGCTCTGAAATTAGTCATTCCACAATGGAGGTCATGAGAGAATCTCCTGCCATTTACACATTCTCATGAAAAGCTTTCAGCTGTTGTGAAAGTCCCCTGAGTGGGCATAGAGCCCTCCTAATGCAAATGTTGTTATGGGAATCTGGAGCACTTGACATAGTGGCAGGAGTGACCAAGGAAATATTTGTGATGTTAGGGCTATCATGTAGAAAGTCATTGACAAACATGTTGAATCGGCATGAACTTTGTGGTATGTAAATGCCTCACCAGACTTTATAGTAATCGCAGCCTCATTGTGGGAAACAAGAACTCTGGTCTATTGGCACAGTTGATTTACAGACTAAAGAAAAGGCTGCTTAGGTCAAACAGCATATTATAAAACCACGTTATAATACAAGAAATATGTACCTAATGTAATAATGTATTATTAATATTACTAAGAAGTAAATTAATATTTTATCTATAGAACATTATCATTAGTATTATTATTATTATTTATGCAGAGCTTTGTTTCCAAACTCCAGTCCTTAGGGACTGCTAACAGTGCATGTATTACAGATCTCCTCAGTATCACAAGTGAAATAATCAGTACCACATGTGGATCTTTGAAAAGGTGTCAGCCAGTAATGGCACCTAATAGGAGATCTGGAAAATGTGCACGGTTAGAGGTTCCTGAGGACCAGAGTTGGGAAACATTAATATACAGATGTGTCCTGCTACATCTTTGCTCCATATGCCATGTAGCGACCCTGCTAGTTGCGCAGTGCCATGGTGTATTGAGTCGCATCGTAACGTTCTGAAGCACAGGAAAAGACGGAGAGTGTAATACAACATTCTGTCCACCAGATGTCGCTTTTACTAAACTGCACTGCGCATGTGTAAAGAAAAAACAATGCAATGTCTGTAGTACTGCCCGCTGATTGGCTGACTGAACCTGTCATTACAGTAGGTATGCTGTAGTTGTCATGGATCGAGAGCTGTAATTGAGTGTGTAATAAAGGAAATCATTCGGTGTGTGAGTCCCGAGTACACTTTTGAAAAACAATATATAAATGTGTTCAGCCATCATTATTACAGTATATTATGCTAGATACAGGTATCAGCACGATAACACCTCATTTTAGAAAAGTCAGTGCCAGTCCAGTTCGACATTGTTCTGCAGGGATGTGCGGCACTCACACAGTGATACCATGCCTTAGAACTGAACAGTTGGGTTTGAAGGGCACTGTATAAAACATCACTGAACTACAAGTCTCAGCCTAGAAAAAGGTGTCTCTGGATTACAAAGTGACTGTGCGTTTTATGCTTTTGGCTCGTTTCTTACTTATCAGTTGTTTGTTTTTCATTTCAGAGTTGACAACACTGGTCCCAATAGGCTCTTCTTTTGATGATGCAGACAGCTCAGGTGAACTTGCTTAAATCCACTTGCACAATTGGTCTTTACCAGTGCGCCCTGCACTTTACCTGGCACAGTGGGCCTGGTAGACAATGCCAACATTTGAACAGCAGCAATTGTTTGGGGGAGGTAATGGGGAGATTAGGCAAATTATGCAGTGCCGCAGTGACTGGCACTCACTGATGTGTAGCGATTAGCGACATGTTGTCCAAGCTCCTAGTGGCACAGCAGTGCTGACAATGCCGCAAGTGTGCTGCATAAAACGTACAGTCAGTTTGCAATCTAAAGACACCTCTTTCTGGGCTGAGATTTGTAGTTCATTGATAATTTCATACAACGCTGCTAAAACCCCACTACTAATGTCTAAGGTATGAACATTACTGTGTGAGTGCTGCACATCACTACTGAAAATAGTCTGCTGTGCAGAATTACAACAGTACTGTATACTGTATTAAAGTCACTGCTTACATTCTATAATACTGTACAGTATGTGATTGATCCGCCTGTCAGGGATTAATGTTCTATTGTATTCTGTAGTGCCATACTGTATCCATCCTCTGCTGTATTAATCACCATTTTCACTGTATTCACACTTATTAAGTGGAGCTCTGGCCACCCAATGGTGAAGCTGTGTATTGCATGCCGAGGATGTTATCAAGTCTCACTGCTCATTACTGCGTCATGCCACACTATTCTCATGCCACGATTTAGAAGCCTGTATGGTGCACAATGAGCAAAGATGTAGCTGGATACATCTCTATGTGTTACAGTTATAGAAAGAAAGGAACATATGAGGATATTCATAATTTCATTCTCTTTTATCAAGTATAATGGTTTATAATGATAGAAACAATAAAGAATATATAGCTATATGTATCTCTATAAAGTAAACACCGGTATCTCCAGGACGGTAATGGTTATATTTTCCTGTTTGTCACTTACTTAGTAAAGCCATCATAATACCCACTCTCCTAACTTCATGACTCTGCCAGATTCTGCCATAAGTGATACGATCTATTACCAGGATTTCTGACAGCCTTAGCAGTTTCTAGTCCTGGTTGTTGCTAGGCAGCAGGGAATCTGTCAGTATTGTGGAAGCATTCAGCTGCAGCCAGTCTGCAATCCAAATCTCAGTGTGTATGCAGTTCAGCTGTATTGCAATTAGGAAGATTGTTGCATTGGTTCCTCTTCCTGTAATATTGCATTCACTCCCAGCATTCCCTGCCGGTGATAGCTTATACCTTGTTTTGCAGCCTGGTCCATTCCATGTGTAATGTGGTTCTGGTCTCCTGCCCAGCCGTGTCTGTTCCCAGTTTACTACATTCTTGTGGAACTTTAATTATTTCTATCAACTGCAAGTATTACAAAACTTGCACAGTGAATATCAGTCTTGCAAACCTACACTGACACTGTGAATATCATCAATGCTGTAGTGTTTCTGCAAATACAAATATCTGCCTTGCACAAGTGTGTGTGTGTGTGTGTGTGTGTGTATATATATATATATATATATATATATATATATGTATATACAGTATATGCTGTGTTGGATTCCATGCCGCTGCACCTGCAAGTCTTGCTGTGTGGATTAGTGTTGCTGTCTGCTAAATCACCTGTTTGCTATCCAGAATGACCGACATGCAATTAACCCTGTTAATGCTTATATATATATATATATATATTAGGGGTGAGCGGGTTCGGATTTCTGAAATCCGAACCCCCCCGAGCCCCCCCGATCCGAGTCCGATCCGAGTCAGGCTCGACTTTTCCCGCCTGACTCGGATCTGACATCGAGGCAAAACGTCATCATCCCGCCTTCCGAGTCTCGCGGGTTTTGGATCCTATATAAGGTACCCGCGTCGGCGCCATTTTCTCACTCGGCTGTGGACAGTGAAGAGGGAGGGTGGGAGTTAGTGCTGTGTAGTGTAGTGTAGTGTAGTGCTGCTGTTGTCCACTACTTCAAAGTCCATAGGGGCTGGCTGTGTTGTGCTGTGCTGCTGTTGTTAATAGGGGCTGTGTCCACTACTTCAAAGTCCATAGGGGCTGGCTGGACTGTGTTGTGCAGTCAGTTCTCCATAGGGGCTGTGTCCACTCCAAAGTCCTGTGCAGTGTCCCAGTCCTAAAGGGGTGCTGTAGTGTTGTCCAGGGGGTGCTCTGTCCATCAGGGGTGCTCCCCCCAAGTGCTAAAAAAATAATATATTTTCTGTGTTTGTGAATTGTGTGCGCAGTAGCCGCACGTGCATCAACAAAGTAGTGCCAAGCGTGCGCCTGTGTCATAAGTAAAGGGCCGGCTGGCTTGACCGTTAAAGGGTGCTGTAACCCCCGAAAGTACACTCCAGTCCAAACCAAAAAAAAATTATTTTCTGTGTTTGTGAATTGTGTGCGCAGTAGCCGCACGTGCATCAACAAAGTAGTGCCAAGCGTGCGCCTGTGTCATAAGTAAAGGGCCGGCTGGCTTGATCGTTAAGGGTGCTGTAACCCCCGAAAGTACACTCCAGTCCAAACCAAAAAAAAAATTATTTTCTGTGTTTGTGAATTGTGTGCGCAGTAGCCGCACGTGCATCAACAAAGTAGTGCCAAACGTGCGCCTGTGTCATAAGTAAAGGGCCGGCTGGCTTGACCGTTAAGGGTGCTGTAACCCCCGAAAGTACACTCCAGTCCAAACCAAAAAAAAAATTATTTTCTGTGTTTGTGAATTGTGTGCGCAGTAGCCGCACGTGCATCAACAAAGTAGTGCCAAACGTGCGCCTGTGTCATAAGTAAAGGGCCGGCTGGCTTGACCGTTAAGGGTGCTGTAACCCCCGAAAGTACACTCCAGTCCAAACCCAAAAAAAAATTATTTTCTGTGTTTGTGAATTGTGTGCGCAGTAGCCGCACGTGCATCAACAAAGTAGTGCCAAGCGTGCGCCTGTGTCATAAGTAAAGGGCCGGCTGGCTTGACCGTTAAAGGGTGCTGTAACCCCCGAAAGTACACTCCAGTCCAAACCAAAAAAAAATTATTTTCTGTGTTTGTGAATTGTGTGCGCAGTAGCCGCACGTGCATCAACAAAGTAGTGCCAAGCGTGCGCCTGTGTCATAAGTAAAGGGCCGGCTGGCTTGATCGTTAAGGGTGCTGTAACCCCCGAAAGTACACTCCAGTCCAAACCAAAAAAAAAATTATTTTCTGTGTTTGTGAATTGTGTGCGCAGTAGCCGCACGTGCATCAACAAAGTAGTGCCAAACGTGCGCCTGTGTCATAAGTAAAGGGCCGGCTGGCTTGACCGTTAAGGGTGCTGTAACCCCCGAAAGTACACTCCAGTCCAAACCAAAAAAAAAATTATTTTCTGTGTTTGTGAATTGTGTGCGCAGTAGCCGCACGTGCATCAACAAAGTAGTGCCAAACGTGCGCCTGTGTCATAAGTAAAGGGCCGGCTGGCTTGACCGTTAAGGGTGCTGTAACCCCCGAAAGTACACTCCAGTCCAAACCCCCAAAAAAATTATTTTCTGTGTTTGTGAATTGTGTGCGCAGTAGCCGCACGTGCATCAACAAAGTAGTGCCAAGCGTGCGCCTGTGTCATAAGTAAAGGGCCGGCTGGCTTGACCGTTAAGGGTGCTGTAACCCCCGAAAGTACACTCCAGTCCAAACCAAAAAAAAAATTATTTTCTGTGTTTGTGAATTGTGTGCGCAGTAGCCGCACGTGCATCAACAAAGTAGTGCCAAGCGTGCGCCTGTGTCATAAGTAAAGGGCCGGCTGGCTTGACCGTTAAGGGTGCTGTAACCCCCGAAAGTACACTCCAGTCCAAACCTAAAAAAAAATAATTTTCTGTGTTTGTGAATTGTGTGCGCAGTAGCCGCATGTGCATCAACAAAGTAGTGCCAAGCGTGCGCCTGTGTCATAAGTAAAGGGCCAGCTGGCTTGACCGTTAAAGGGTGCTGTAACCCCCGAAAGTACACTCCAGTCCAAACCAAAAAAAAATAATTTTCTGTGTTTGTGAATTGTGTGCGCAGTAGCCGCACGTGCATCAACAAAGTAGTGCCAAGCGTGCGCCTGTGTCATAAGTAAAGGGCCGGCTGGCTTGATCGTTAAGGGTGCTGTAACCCCCGAAAGTACACTCCAGTCCAAACCAAAAAAAAAATTATTTTCTGTGTTTGTGAATTGTGTGCGCAGTAGCCGCACGTGCATCAACAAAGTAGTGCCAAACGTGCGCCTGTGTCATAAGTAAAGGGCCGGCTGGCTTGACCGTTAAGGGTGCTGTAACCCCCGAAAGTACACTCCAGTCCAAACCAAAAAAAAAATTATTTTCTGTGTTTGTGAATTGTGTGCGCAGTAGCCGCACGTGCATCAACAAAGTAGTGCCAAACGTGCGCCTGTGTCATAAGTAAAGGGCCGGCTGGCTTGACCGTTAAGGGTGCTGTAACCCCCGAAAGTACACTCCAGTCCAAACCCAAAAAAAAATTATTTTCTGTGTTTGTGAATTGTGTGCGCAGTAGCCGCACGTGCATCAACAAAGTAGTGCCAAGCGTGCGCCTGTGTCATAAGTAAAGGGCCGGCTGGCTTGACCGTTAAAGGGTGCTGTAACCCCCGAAAGTACACTCCAGTCCAAACCAAAAAAAAAATTATTTTCTGTGTTTGTGAATTGTGTGCGCAGTAGCCGCACGTGCATCAACAAAGTAGTGCCAAGCGTGCGCCTGTGTCATAAGTAAAGGGCCGGCTGGCTTGACCGTTAAGGGTGCTGTAACCCCCGAAAGTACACTCCAGTCCAAACCTAAAAAAAAATTATTTTCTGTGTTTGTGAATTGTGTGCGCAGTAGCCGCACGTGCATCAACAAAGTAGTGCCAAGCGTGCGCCTGTGTCATAAGTAAAGGGCCGGCTGGCTTGACCGTTAAAGGGTGCTGTAACCCCCGAAAGTACACTCCAGTCCAAACCAAAAAAAAATTATTTTCTGTGTTTGTGAATTGTGTGCGCAGTAGCCGCACGTGCATCAACAAAGTAGTGCCAAGCGTGCGCCTGTGTCATAAGTAAAGGGCCGGCTGGCTTGACCGTTAAAGGGTGCTGTAACCCCCGAAAGTACACTCCAGTCCAAACCAAAAAAAAATTATTTTCTGTGTTTGTGAATTGTGTGCGCAGTAGCCGCACGTGCATCAACAAAGTAGTGCCAAGCGTGCGCCTGTGTCATAAGTAAAGGGCCGGCTGGCTTGACCGTTAAAGGGTGCTGTAACCCCCAAAGTACACTCCAGTCCAAACCAAAAAAAAATTATTTTCTGTGTTTGTGAATTGTGTGCGCAGTAGCCGCACGTGCATCAACAAAGTAGTGCCAAGAGTGCGCCTGTGTCATAAGTAAAGGGCCGGCTGGCTTTACCGTTAAAGGGTGCTGTAACCCACAAAGTACACTCCAGTCCAAACCAAAAAAAAAATTATTTTCTGTGTTTAGCCGCACGTATATATCAAATCGATATAACATAAATGGAGGACCAAACTTTCTCCGATAAAAATAAAATAGAGAAAGATCAAGAACCACTTCCTCCTAGTGCTGAAGCTGCTGCCACTAGTCATGACATAGACGATAACATGCCATCAACGTCGTCTGCCAAGGCCGATGCCCAATGTCATAGTAGAGGGCACATACAATCCCAAATGGCAAAGTTCAGGAAAATGACCTTGAAAAAGACATTTAAATCAGCTGAAGAGAAACGTAAACTTGCCAATATGCCATTTACGACACGGAGTGGCAAGGAACGGCTAAGGTCGATCCCTAGTATGTTCATGCCTAGTGGTTCAGCTTCACATGACGATGGAAGCCCTCCTCCCACTAAAAAAATCAAAAGAGTTAAGCTGGCAAAAGCACAGCGAAGAACTGTGCTTTCTAAGAAGATATCACAAATCCCCAAGGAGAGTCCAAGTGTGGTGGTGGTTGCGATGCCTGACCTTCCCAGCACTGGACGGGAAGAGGTGGCTCTTTCCACCATTTGCACGCCCCCTGCAAGTGCTGAAAGGAGCACCCACAGTCCACTTGCTGATATGCAAATTGAAGATGTCACTGTTGAAGTACAACAGGATGAGGATACTGGTGTAGCTGGCGCTGAGGAGGAAGTTGGCGAGGAGGATTCTGATGGTGATGTGGTTTGTTTAAATCAGGCTCCGGGTGAGACAGTTGTTGTCCGTGGGATGAAAAAGCCCATCACGGTCATGCCTGGGCAGAAGACCAAACATTCCACCTCTTTGGTCTGGCAATATTTCTATCCAAATCCGGACAACAACTGTCTTGCCATATGTACCATATGTAAAGGTGAAATAAGTAGGGGTAGGGACGTCAACCACCTAGGAACATCCTCCCTTATACGGCACCTGCAGCGCGTTCATAAAAAGTTACTGTCAAGTTCAGAAACTTTGGCTCAGACCGTAAGCAGTCCAGGGACACCTAAATCCCGTTGTCCTGTTGTATCCAAGCGCCTGCAAACCACACCGTCAACTCCCTCCTCGTCAATTTCCTCCTTAGTCAGGATCGGAAGTAGTCCTGCAGGCCATATCACTGGCATGACTGACTCTCCTATCCGGGATTCCTCCGGAGGATCCTGCATTGCTACGCCTACTGCTGCCGCTGCTGCTGTTGCTGCTGCTGCTGGGAGTCGTTCATCATCCCAGAGAGGAAGTAGGAACACCACTACTTTTACTAAACAATTGACCCTCCAACAGTCCTTAGCGAGGAGGATGAAGTACGACAGCAGTCATCCTGAAGCAAAACGTATAACTGAGGCCTTGACTGCTATGTTGGTGTTAGACGTGCGTCCGGTATCCGCCATTAGTGCAGTGGGATTTAGACAATTGATGGAGGTAGTGTGTCCCCGGTTCCAAATCCCGTCTAGATTCCACTTCACTAGGCAGGCGATACCGAGACTGTACAGAAACGTCAGAAAAAGTGTCCTCAGTGTCCTGAAAAATGCCGTTGTACACAATGTCCACTTAACCACGGACATGTGGACAAGTGGAACAGGGCAGACTAAGGACTATATGACTGTGACAGCCCACTGGGTAGATGTATCACCTTACGCAGCAACAGCAGCAGCGTCACCAGTAGCAGCATCTCAGAAACGCCAGCTCGTTACAAGGCAGGCTACGCTGTGTATCACCGGTTTCAGTAAGAGGCACACCGCCGACAACCTCTTAGAGAAACTGAGGGAAATCATCGCCCAGTGGCTTACCCCACTTAGACTCTCCTGGGGATTTGTGATATCTGACAACGCCACCAATATTGTGCGGGCATTACATCTGGGCAAATTCCAGCACGTCCCATGTTTTGCTCACACAATAAACTTGGTGGTGCAGAATTTTCTGAAAAGCGACAGGGGCGTGCAGGAGACGCTTTGGGTGGCCCGAAAAATTTCTGGCCACTTTCGCCATTCAGCGACTGCGTGCCGAAGACTGGAGCGCCAGCAAACACTCTTGAACCTGCCCCGCCATCACCTGAAGCAAGAGGTTGTGACGCGGTGGAACTCAACCCTCTATATGCTTCAGAGGATGGAGGAGCAGCAAAAGGCCATACAAGCCTATACATCCACCTATGACATAGGCAAAGGAGGGGGTATGCACCTGACTCAAGCGCAGTGGAGAATGATTTCCGTGTTGTGCAAGGTTCTTCAGCCCTTCGAACTTGCCACACGTGAAGTCAGTTCAGACACTGCCAGCTTGAGTCAGGTCATTCCCCTCATCAGGCTTTTGCAGAAGCAGCTGGAGAAAGTGAAGGAGGAGCTAAGACGGAGCGATTCCGCTCGGCATGTGGGACTTGTGGATGAAGCCCTTCATTCGCTTTGCCAGGATTCCAGGGTGGTCAATCTGTTGAAATCAGACCACTACATTTTGGCCACCATGCTCGATCCTAGGTTTAAAGCCTATGTGGTGTCTCTCTTTCCGGCCGACACAAGCCTGCAGAGGTGCAAAGACCTGCTGGTGAACACACTGTCAGCTGAAGCGGAACGTGACACGTCAACGGCTCCTTCTTCATTTTCTCCCGCAACTGGGGCTGCCAGGAAAAAACTTAGGTATCCTAAGCAACCCGCTGGCGGTGATGCAGGGCAGGCAGGACCAAGTTTGGACATCTGGTCCGGACTGAAGGACCTGGCAACAATTTCTGACATGTCTACTGTCACTGCATATGATACTGTCACCATTGACAGAATGGTGGAGGATTACATCGGTGACAGCATCCAAGTAGGCATGTCAGACAGTCCATACCTGTACTGGCAGGAAAAAGAGGCAATTTGGAGGCCCCTGTACAAACTGGCTCTATTTTACCTGAGTTGCCCCCCCTCCAGTGTGTACTCCGAAAGAGTGTTTAGTGCAGCCGGGAACCTTGTCAGCGAAAGGCGTAGGAGGTTGCTTCCACAGAATGTGGAGAAGATGATGTTCATCAAAATGAATTATCAGCTCTTCCAGGGAGACCAGCCTCCAGAACGTACAGAGGGACCTGTGGTGGTGGATTCAAGTGGGGACGAGTTAATACTTTGTGAGGATGAGGATGTACACACTGAAGAGGGTGAGGAATCGGTGGATGAGGAGGATGAGGATGACATCTTGCCTCCGTAGAGCCAGTTTGTGCAGGGACACATTAATTGCCAGCTTGTTTTGTGGGGGCCCAAACGAACCAATCATTTCAGCCACAGTTGTGTGGCAGACCCTGGCGCTGAAATGATTGATTTGTTAAAGTGTGCATGTCCTGTTTATACAACATAAGGGTGGGTGGGAGGGCCCAAGGACAATTCCATCTTGCACCTCTTTTTTTCTTTGCATTATGTACAGTTTGGGGCCTAGTTTTTCTAACTGCCATCCTGTCTGCCACTGCAGTGTCACTCCTAGATGGGTCACGTGTTTGTGCCGCCCACTCGTGTCGCTTAGCATAGTCATCCAGCTACCTCGGTGCAACCTTTTGGACATAAAAACACTATTGTGAGGTGTGAGGTGTTCAGAATAGACTGGAAATGAGTGGAAATTAAGGTTATTGAGGTTAATAATAGCATAGGAGCAGAAAAACCTACAAATTCTGTGATTTTAGCTGTTTTTATGCTTTTTTTCAAAAAAATACAGATCCAAAACACAAAACCCAGAACCCAAAACACGGAAGGGTGGTTTTGGCAAAACCAATCCAGATCCAAAACACGAAGAAAGATCCAGATCCAAAACCAAAACACAAAACACGAAAAGTGGCCGGTGCACACCCCTAATATATATATATATACACCATCTGTTGTGTTGGATTCTGTGCTGCTTCTACAAGTCTTGCTGTGTGGATTATTGTGGCTTTCTGCTAATTCACCTATTTGCTATCCAGACTAATGGAGCGTACACACGGTCAGATTTGTCAGACTTGTCAGATTTGTCAGATGAACGACTGAACGATTAAACGATTTGAACGATTTGGACGATTTGACCAAAGTTTTGAACGATTTGAACGATTTGAACGATTGAACGATTTTTGACTGCATTAAAATGAATGGAATCGTCCAAGCCTGACTGCAAACCCATCAGATGTCAGATATCGTTATCTGACAAACGGGAACGCGCATCGTTGATCGTCCATCGTTCAGGCATGTCAGATATGAACGATTTTCCTTCAGATATGAACGACTGAACGATTTTTAAATCGTTATCGTCCATATCTGAAGAAAAAATCTGACCGTGTGTATGCACCATAAGAGGTAAATTTACTAAGAATTTAGTCCAATAGAGTTCAGTGAGATATGTGAAGGCTGCTTATGTGGTTTACCTGTAAAAATAAAGGGTTCATGTAAAAAAAAAATGACATAGGGTCCCCCCCCAAAAGCATAACCAGCCCTGGGCTGGATGACTGGAGATGGGCCCCTTCAGAGAAATCCCACAGCCCGGCAGTCATTCAGAGGCCACTTAACATATAGCGGCCGCTCATTGGCTGGTTACACGTGGGTCACAGCCAATGAGCGGCTACTATATGTTAAGCAGCCTCTGATTGGTTGCCGGGCCATGAGATTTCCCGAAGAGGCTGGTCTTTTGTCATTCGCAAAGTATTGGTATATGTGACAACACATATACCAATACTTGTCCAGCATGGATCGGGTCACCCGTTTTATTTTTCTGCCAAGTCCGGCGATTCTGCAAAGACCAGCGCAAGGATAGGAGAGTATTGTATCTTTTTTTCAGGTACCCCCACTGGATTCTACTTGGAGAAGTGGACAGAACATCTGGCAGCAGGTAAGTATGTGTGAGTGAGGTAGGTGTATGTAATAAAGTTATACTTTCTAAGGTGTGTGTGTGTTGTGGTTTTTTTAACAATTTTTTTACAGCGGGGGTATTGGTGTCGGCCGCCTGCTGGCACCTGCAGTTCCACAAGTGCCAAAAGGAAGGCATGCTGGCATCTGTAGTTCCATGCTAAAAAAATAATAGTTTTACACTATTTACAATACTCTTACCCCCGTACCCAACTCTCCAGGGGTGCGGGGAAGAGCCCCTGGCTTCAGACTAAGCCTGGGGTACTTATTCAGGGGTTCCCCACCTCCCCTGAGATCCCAGCTTGGGTTGACCGACTTGGGGTGCGAATGCTTTGGCTGGGGAGACCCGGTGATAGGGTCCTCAGGCTGTGGCATTACACCCCGGCCGGATTTGAGTCCAGTGGTGGTTTTAAATATAGGGGGATCCCTACGCAATTCCTCCCCCCCTATTTTTAAAACCAGGACTGGCTCAGCAGCCAGGTGCTGGTTCCTAAAATACGGAGGGACCCAATTTATTTTTTCCCCTGTATTTTTAGGTACCAGGACTGGCTGAGCAGCCTGGGGCTGGTTATGCTTTTTGAGGGGGGACCCTACGTCATTTTTTACAAAATTTTTTACTCTCTTTGGGCTATTTACAGGCATACACATACATGGATCACACTGATCTGTGTATGTTTCTGCAGAACTCACAGATCACAGGCAGGTGAATTGATTTCACAAATATGGACATGAGTTTTGTCCGTTCTTGTGAGAGTTTTGAGACTCTAATCTTGGTAAATTCCCAAACCCTATCTTCATTAGTGCAAAATTACTCATTTGGCCGATGGTGAGTTAAAGAGTGTTTTGCTAACTCTCTAGACTTTTTTCCTGTAGCAAAGGAGATTTCTCTCCCGAGTTTGACATTAGTAAATTTGCGAGTGGAAAAAAATGCCTAAACTTAGTTAATTAACCCCTAACTGTCCTGCAATTAACCTTGGGAATGCTAGTGCTGATTTTGCAATTACCCTGACACTGTAAAGTATCTGTATCTACTCCAGCCAATATCCTGTGATCACCCTTGTATTGTATAAGCCCCTACTGCCTGAACTTAAGTCCTGGCGGCCGCCTAAGTACCGGTGAGTGTATTCTATGGGAACAACGGGTGGTTATAGGCAGAAGATCTCCGTAGGAGGCTCTAGGGGTCATATATATATACAGGGGTGTTTCATAACAATAAGACCCCAGGTATAACTCACGCTAGTGCAGGATGCTAGACAATTGAATTAAAGAGTTTACTGGCCATGCAGCTAATTACTTTGTGTGACGTTAGACGTGTTTTAATGTTACTAGAATCCCTTAACATGCCTCTTAGAGAGAACATAATATCACTGAAGCATCCATCTTCTTGCTGATATCACACTTTGCAGGCTGTCCTCAACATGGAGACAGCTATTTCTCACTCTGAGCTGTCTCAAACCTGACAGTGAATGACCATATTTACGATCTTCGCAATGAGCAGACTGATTGCTTATTACTGTAGGTCTGACCTTGTAATATAAGAATAATGTGCTATATAGGGCATCCTTGAGATTCACTTATTCAGAATGATATATACTGTAATTGCATAAATTGAGAATCTCAGTCTTCTCAAGGACAGAAATGTATTTTTGGATCCAATTATATAACACAAGCAACATAGTAACTGTTGTATGTTACTTTATACTGTATACAACGATACATTGTTGGATCGGGAGGTCGGGCCGAGATATATTAAACAGCACATAAGATGCGACCTTCCAAACCCGACTGCTGCAGGAATGTTATAAGCTGTCAATCGGCTAACAATCCTGCCACAATCCTGCATACCCCCCCTATACAATCGTCGGCCCGATTGAGTGATCGGGCTGAAGATTGTATAGTCGCTTCACCAATATATGAAGCTGCATCTTTTATGTGAGCTATATAGGACATTTGACCCGAGAAGCGGGTTTTTAATAGGGATATTATATAAGGGGCTAGAAATGTGGGCCAAAGCCTCTTTGTTTCCAGATTTCCCACACTCCCTCCCCTTAAATTTCGTCTGTTCTGTTGTGGATTTGGCTTTAGCGTGATGGGAAAGAATGGCAGGTCACCAGTCCGGGTGCAATTATTTAGTTGAGGTGCGCTCCCTTCGTTGACTAGTAGTTGGCTGTACCAACCTAATTGGGGGCTGTATCATCACCCAAACGGGTAGGTAGTCAAGGTAGAGAGTGAGTGATACCTTTTGTTACTTATATGGTTTATATTGTTATGTTTATGCACTCTGGGCGATATACGCCTGCTTTGCCTGTTGTTTGTGTGTGGGCATTGCAGATTTGGCTGATTTTTAGCCGTTCTTTCTTTGCCACCATACATCCTTAAATAAATAATAAATAAATAATTATTGACCCAATAAATTATCATCAAGTTATCTGCCAAATCTACGTCTAGTGTCTTTATTTACTGTATTAAGGGTAAGTGGTTTGCACACATGACACACCTCATCCGATTAAAGGTTTATAAGTAGTCTTGTCAAATTTGAGATACTTGGAAATGGCAAGGCCGGCGCTTCCACTAGGCAAGCTTAGGCAGCTACCTAGGGGCGCCGGGCCCCTGGAGGGCGCTTCTGAGTCCGCCCTAACAACGGAGGGTGCAGGGGGTGTGATTGCTATGGCACGATCGCACCCCCTATACCCTCCATTTGCCGGGTGCCCACTGAGATTGTGATACCAGCGGACGCCCGGCTCCTCTCTCTCCTGAGCTCAGGCTTCCGGATCCCACAGTGCACTATGGGAATGATGTCACGACCGGGTGCCGGGAGCGGGGTTTAAGGTAAGTATTTTTTTGTGTGCACGCGTGGGGGGGCATCATATGGGGGCACTACAGGGGCCTTACTATTGGGGGCACTACAGGGGCCTTACTACTGGAGGCATCATATGGGGGCACTATTGGGAGCACTACAACTGAGGGCACCACAGGGGCCATTACTACTGGGGGCACTTCAAAGTGCATTACTACTGGGGCACTGCAGGGAGCATTACTACTGGGGGCACTACAAGGGCATTACTACTGGGGGCACTGCAGGGAACATTACTACTGGGGCACTGCAGGGAGCATTACTACTGGGGGCACTACAAGGGCATTACTACTGGGGGCACTGCAGGGAACATTACTACTGGGGGTACTGCAGGGAGCATTACTACTGGGGGTACTGCAGGGAGCATTACTACCGGGGGCACTGCAGGGAGCATTACTACTGGGGGTACTGCAGGGAGCATTACTACTGGGGGCACTGCAGGGAGCATTACTACTGGGGGTACTGCAGGGAGCATTACTACTGGGGGCACTGCAGGGAGCATTTCTACTGGGGGCACTGCAGAGAGCATTACTACTGTGGCACTGCAAGGAGCATTACTACTGAGGGCACTACAAGGGAATTACTACTGGGGGCACTTCAAGGGGCATTACTACTGGGGCACTGCAGGGAGCATTACTACTGAGGGCAATACAAGGAGCATTACTACTGAGGGCATTGCAAGGGCATTACTACTGGGGGCACTGCAGGGAGCATTACTACTGGGGGCACTGCAGGGAGCATCACTACTGGGTGCAATACAAGGGCATTACAACTGGGGGCACTGCAGGGGCCCTTACTACTGGGGGTACTGCAGGGGGAATCATCCCTTTAACTCGGGTCATGTGAATATTATTAGGGTGCTGTGTATGTGTCTGTGAGCTGGGCGGAGGGTTTCGGGGAAAACAGGAGCAGCATTGTGAACCTTTGCCTAGGGTGCCCTGAAACCTTGCACCGGCCCTGGGAAATGGCATCTTTTAAAGTCTCTAAAGTGAAGTTTTTAAAAACGTGAAAAACGCACCTGTTGCATGCACCTGCAATCCTGAAAACACCTGGCCCATTCTTGCAGACCCCTAAGAAGGCTATTTCGCTAGTTTTTATACTTGTCCCACCACTTTGTACTTTTTTGCCCCCAAAATGAAAGTACTTTTTTGGGGTGTTATGTTTTTTCCCGGTTTTTGTTGACAGTTGTCCTTTGGGGGCTGTCCAAAGGGTTCTGAGTGTTACCCCATGTTTGCACCCCAAAATAAAAAATTTGCACTTTTCTCCTGCTATTCTTAGGCAAATCTTTTTTGCCTATTACATTGCATTGACTTTCCGCATATGCAAAAACCAGCTGGAATTGAATTTGGAGATAAGTTCCCACCACTCGAAAAGGCGCAATCGACTATACTTTTTTGTGGAAAACGGCTTTTTGCTTCTAATTGAATCCGGCCCATAGTCGCAGACTATAGACTAATATGTGACAGAATACACCAAATACAAATGGGTATGCAGATGCTATTATGCAACAGTATATACAAATGGGTAAGCAGTATAGTGATCCTGCCTATGCATAAATAAGCTGCAGGAGAGCACAGCACAGAATATGGTATTGTGTAGAGTGCAACCAAACAGTATGTGACAGCCTTCACATTTATAAGTAGAAGTGAGGTATTGTTGACCCTGAATACACAGGTATGATAGGGTTATAGGCCCCCTTTTATTAACGAGTTTTATCACCAAAACGAGTGATACATTTCACTGTGTATTATGATAAATGGTGCTCCAGCCAATCAGCTCCCAAATGTCATTTTTCTAACAGTTGACAGTCACATACTATGCAGAAAAACACTAACTGCAAAAGAGCACTACATTCAACTACTCAGATGCAGTGTCTGGTAGGACATAGCGCTACATAACCAGACTCCTGGGAGAGGTATGTAGGGAGACTGGACCCAGCATTTTCCAGAGAGAGCTGTGACTGAACCTGCAGAAAATGGCCGCCGGAGACCTCTGAGGGGGCTGGGTCCGTGGAGGAGAGCAGCTCAGAGCGTCCAGACTGCAGTGGAATGGCACCTTAAGCTGGGGGGGGCGCTGTATTAGGGAAAGCTGACCTCCCCAGGCTAATTTTTGACCACCGGGATTCTGAATTCCCACTCCATCTGTACCCCGGTGGTCTAGTGGATCACACGGTCGAAGCCGGTGTTCACTCCAAGCAGCTCCAGTCTGTCCCCTGAGACTGGAGTTAAGACTGCCCAGCTGTGGGCTACCGCAAGCCGTAGCCCTCCTTACCTGTCCCCTGCATCCGAGTTGCAGCCTGGGGTCCTCCGCGGGGCCGGCTAGCAAGGTCCCCGGGAGCCCCGTCGAAAGTGCCAAGCGATGCTATGGAGTTCCAGCGCCTGGAGGGGTGATGGGGTGGCAGCACAGATGTCCTGAGGACAATCGGATGCTGCACACTCAGTAATAAAGATAAATAAAGTTAGAAATCATAAAAATAAAGCTTTGGGCTGCATAAGGCAGCCACTATCATAAAGGTGATCCGAGCACATGCCGAATACCAAGCAGACTGATTTGCCTCAGGCTCAGGGGCAGGGTGTAGGGGGGAAGGACCATTGCTGTTGAAAGCTTAACGGTTTGGTGTCCAGTCCTTATCCACCACCTACACCCCATTGTCTCCCTGTGGACCGTATGGACTCTGAAGAAAGAGAGTTAACAAAGGTAAGTTTTACCATAACTCTAATTTTTGTATATATGAGAAGTACCACAGGTAAAGATGGGTACATACTTATACAATCTTCAGCCCAATCAGTCAATATCGGGTTATCGGGCCGACGATTGTATGGGGGGGGGGTATGCAAGATTGTGGCAGGATCGTTAGCCGATTGACATCTTATAACAGTCATGCAACAGACGGGTTCGGAAGGTCGCATCTTTTGTACTGTTTAATATATCTCTGCCCGACCTCCGGATCCTATAGCAGCCCGTACACACTGAGCTATGTCTAGCACAGTGTGTACGGGGCTGCAGGCGGCTGACAGGGGGTCACGCTGGGGACACACTGTTTGGCTGGTAGGGAGCGCTTAACCAGATCAGCTGCAAATTGAAAAAATATAAATACAGGTGATGTTATAATTTATAAACTAATAATTTGCAACAATAATGAACAATAGAAATCTTGCAATGTGCTTACAGCCCCTCCCTGTGATATTCTTATACCAATCTAATGTCTTATAAGGCTGCAGTGCACTCATATCATAGGTAACGTTTACACCCTTGGCAATAAACAAATCAGCTATTGTTATTAGCTAAGGAGCAACACCCCTTGAAATTATATGATGCAATAGATAATTAGTAAGATATATTATTACTGTACTATGGAGACCTTTTTTTTTTTTAAGTACTTTACCCAGTGCGACCCTCACCCTACGCACTTGCTGTCTTTGCAGGATATGTTGGACTAGCAGTTGGCCGTATTGTGCAGGTCAGTCCATAGACCATTCTCCCTGTAAACGACTGGAAGGGGTAAACCTGGGGCATGATCTGGGATGTCCAGCTTCTTTTGTTCAATTAATTGGAACCTCTTTCATCTTCACCGAGCTCCCTCAGGATGTCCAGAGCCAACACTACAGTATGTACTGGCAATAGAGAATGCATACAAAGAAAACTTCTGCACACATCAATGTTACATAATCTGTCTTATAAAACCCTGTATTATTATTATGAAAATAGAGATTATGTTTGGGTGCAGCCTCATGACAATTTATATAGGTCCAAAAACACTGGACTGTTGTCTCTGAGTAGCGCACTTCGGACCCTATTTAACAACGAGACTTAGGGGGTTATGTCTTCCTTTCAGTATTTAACAAACGGCAATAAACTAAGATTTGGCACTGTATCGCTTACACCATCTACTGTTTAGATGGCGCCAGTGATATGATCCCTATTGTTGACCATGAGGACCCAGCAACAGCCTTTCTGGCTCCAGCGAAGTGTCATGTGCATGTGCAGACTATCTCTTGCACATGCACATGATATAACACCCCATCGCTGGCATGTGCATGAGCAGACTATCTCTTGCACATGCACATGATATAACACCCCATCGCTGGCAGCAATGGGCTGCCAGCAAGAGATCGGAGGGTGCCACTGACGATGGGGTTTATCACTGAACCTCACCAGAGGTGTAAGTAATGTTGAATACCAGTGGCAAATTCATTAGTATCACTGCAATACTAATAAAAGTATGCAGCTGGTATTAAGGTCAGGCTCCCGATTTGGCCGGGAGCCTCCAGAATATCGGGTGCAGCTCCCAACCCCCCCGGAAAGGCAGACAAGCCTCCCTGTGGCCGCCGCCTCCACACTACTGATAGAAACCCCTGCACACTACTCCACACTACTGATAGAAACCCCTCCCGGAAGGAGGGAGCTGAATGTCAGCAAGTATGATTAAAGTATGTTGTTAGATGTGGCCCTTGGAAACAACTTTTACTCCTGTGTTTTTGGACTGGCAAAATGCATATTGGACATAGCAATAAACTACCATAACTCTGTCCTATGGTTCCTGGAAGTTAGGTCACTCCTGCTCAGTGTTCAATGTACTGTACAACACAATGTGGGCAAATAATCATTTCCCTATCTGTCTCACTTGGAACATCTGTGATATCATATGTGAAACCTAAAGAGGCTCTTTGGAATTTGCCAAAGAGTTATAGCATTGTTACCATAATCTGACATTAGTTTAGATACTTGAAAAAACATCTAAGATAAAAATGATTGTATGTAATAAATGCTGTTTATATTTAAAAAATAAAAAATAAAAATATTAAAAGTCAGAAAAGAAAAATATGTGTGCAGACCATTTATATATGACCCTTTAGGCCACATTATCTAATATAGCTATGAAAATAATATGTAATATTTTTTCACAAGTATATGATAATGCTTCTGTGTCTTTGTCGCTCTGGACTATTATAAATAATTTAATACATAGTTTAAAACATTTATATTATTATCTTCCATCTACACTATAATACAGTATATGTCCTTATTGCCGTAGGATGCTTAGCTGAGGCTTCTGGTTTAGAAGCAATATTTACTTAGTGTAAACCTGACTAACAAATGGTCACATTTGTGCAATCAAGTAAAAACGCAATTCAATCTCTCAGCAGATGACAAGTTCAAGGATGGACCTGTTTTACTGTTAGACCCCATAAAGCCATTTGATTTTAGGTTTCCATGTGAAACATTGTAGAGCAGTGGGATTAATGAATGTATGAGAATGTACTCTCAGATTAGAATGCATTCTTGCAGAATGAGAGGGCGAAATATGAGAGTTTTTAAAAAAAGAACAAAAGCTGTATTGTGAACTGTTTTGTTCTGTGACTGAAGCATAGCTTCAAAATAATATACACATGACTTAAGCACGAGCCCTTACTCTCTCGCAATGCACCTGCATGCACAATACTAATTTCCCCAAACAGCACATGATTCTACTAAGAGGCGCAAAGATATGAGGCTTACAATGCTTGCTTCATTTCACGGACTGAGTTTGTTTCCATCCATAAAAATATGAGGAAGAGGTTTAGTTCTAACAATAAGGAAAGCAGACTGAGAAGACTTCTTTGGTTAATAATCATTTGCCTATAAAACGCGTTGCACACACTTGGGGATATGCGCTAAGCTTTAGTAAGGTAAAACCTTGTTTTGAGAAAGCAACCATATTCTATAGAGACTCATTATAATAAATCAGATATGCAAGGTTGGCCTCGCAATTGGTTTAGTTTGGCCTTAGCAGATTTTGTTATGCGTTTAACTATGTGAAACAATTTTCCAATGTTAAAAAGTATACACTACATAGTAATTCAGTTGCATAAGGTGTGCGTAATGTATGGTTTTACCATTATCCTTATTACTAAATAAGAATCCACAGAATATCCTAAGATCTATAGAGTATTGTTACGTACACTTTTTCTATGCTGTTTTATTAAGAGTAGATTTTAGTCATTGCTATAACAGGTTATTACTAGGGGTGTGCACCGGACACTTTTCGTGTTTTGTGTTTTGGTTTTGGATCTGGATCTTTCTTCGTGTTTTGGATCTGGATTGGTTTTGCCAAAACCACCCTTCCATGTTTTGGCTTCTTGGTTTTGTGTTTTGGATCTGTATTTTTTTGAAAAAAAGCATAAAAACTGCTAAAATCACAGAATTTGTGGGTTTTTCTGCTCCTATGCTATTATTAACCTCAATAACCTTAATTTCCACTCATTTCCAGTCTATTCTGAACACCTCACACCTCACAATAGTGTTTTTATGTCCAAAAGGTTGCACTGAGGTAGCTGGATGACTATGCTAAGCGACACGAGTGGACGGCACAAACACGTGGCCCATCTTCATCCTCACAGGGTATTAATTCGTCCCCGCTGGAATCCACCACCACAGGTCCCTCTGTACGTTATGGAGGCTGGTCTCCCTGGAAGAGTTGATAATTCATTTTTATGAACATCATCTTCTCTACATTTTGTGGAAGCAACCTCCTACGCCTTTCGCTGACAAGGTTCCCGGCTGCACTAAACACTCTTTCGGAGTACACACTGGAGGGGGGGCAACTCAGGTAAAATAGAGCCAGTTTGTACAGGGGCCTCCAAATTGCCTCGTTTTCCTGCCAGTACAGGTATGGACTGTCTGACATGCCTACTTGGATGCTGTCACCGATGTAATCCTCCGCCATTCTGTCAATGGTGACAGTATCATATGTAGTGACAGTAGACATGTCAGAAATTGTTGCCAGGTCCTTCAGTCTGGACCAGATGTCCAAACTTGGTCCTGCCTGCCCTGCATCACCGCCAGCGGGTTGCTTAGGATACCTAAGTTTTTTCCTGGCAGCCCCAGTTGCGGGAGAAAATGAAGAAGGAGCTGTTGACGTGTCACGTTCCACTTCAGCTGACAGTGTGTTCACCAGCAGGTCTTTGCACCTCTGCAGGCTTGTGTCGGCTGGAAAGAGAGACACCACATAGGCTTTAAACCTAGGATCGAGCACGGTGGAAAAAATGTAGTTGTCTGATTTCAACAGATTGACCACCCTGGAATCCTGGCAAAGCAAATGAAGGGCTTCATCCACAAGTCCCACATGCTGAGCGGAATTGCTCTGTCTTAGCTCTTCCTTCAGTTTCTCCAGCTGCTTCTGCAAAAGCCTGATGAGGGGAATGACCTGACTCAAGCTGGCAGTGTCTGAACTGACTTCACGTGTGGCAAGTTCGAAGGGCTGGAGAACCTTGCACAACGCGGAAATCATTCTCCACTGCGCTTGAGTCAGGTGCATACCCCCTCCTTTGCCTATGTCATAGGTGGATGTATAGGCTTGAATGACCTTTTGATGCTCCTCCATCCTCTGAAGCATATAGAGGGTTGAGTTCCACCGCGTCACAACCTCTTGCTTCAGGTGATGGCGGGGCAGGTTCAAGAGTGTTTGCTGGTGCTCCAGTCTTCGGCACACTGTCGCTGAATGGCGAAAGTGGCGAGAAATTTTTCGGGCCACCCAAAGCATCTCCTGCATGCCCCTGTCGCTTTTCAGAAAATTCTGCACCACCAAGTTTATTGTGTGAGCAAAACATGGGACGTGCTGGAATTTGCCCAGATGTAATGCCCGCACAATATTGGTGGCATTGTCAGATATCACAAATCCCCAGGAGAGTCTAAGTGGGGTAAGCCACTGGGCAATGATTTCCCTCAGTTTCTCTAAGAGGTTGTCGGCGGTGTGCCTCTTACTGAAACCGGTGATACACAGCGTAGCCTGCCTTGGAACGAGCTGGCATTTCTGAGATGCTGCTACTGGTGACGCTGCTGCTGTTGCTGCGTAAGGTGATACATCTACCCAGTGGGCTGTCACAGTCATATAGTCCTTAGTCTGCCCTGTTCCACTTGTCCACATGTCCGTGGTTAAGTGGACATTGGGTACAATGGCATTTTTCAGGACACTGAGGACACTTTTTCTGACGTTTCTGTACAGTCTCGGTATCGCCTGCCTAGTGAAGTGGAATCTAGACGGGATTTGGAACCGGGGACACACTACCTCCATCAATTGTCTAAATCCCACTGCACTAATGGCGGATACCGGATGCACGTCTAACACCAACATAGCTGTCAGTTATACGTTTTGCTTCAGGATGACTGCTGTCGTACTTCATCCTCCTCACTAAGGACTGTTGGAGGGTCAATTGTTTAGTAAAAGTAGTGGTGTTCCTACTTCCTCTCTGGGATGATGAACGACTCCCAGCAGCAGCAACAGCAGCAGCAGCAGCAGGAGGTGTAGCAATGCAGGATCCTCCGGAGGAATCCCGGATTGGAGAGTCAGTCATGCCAGTGACATGGCCTGCAGGACTACTTCCGATCCTGACTAAGGAGGAAATTGACGAGGAGGGAGTTGATGGTGTGGTTTGCAGGTGCTTGGATACAACAGGACAACGGGATTTAGGTGTCCCTGGACTGCTTACGGTCTTAGCCAAAGTTTCTGAACTGGACAGTAACTTTTTATGAACGCGCTGCAGGTGCCGTATAAGGGAGGATGTTCCTAGGTGGTTAATGTCCCTACCCCTACTTATTCCACCTTTACATATGGTACATATGGCAAGACAGTTGTTGTCCGGATTTGGCTAGAAATATTGCCAGACCAAAGAGGTGGAATGTTTGGTATTCTGCCCAGGCATGACCGTGATGGGCTTTTTCATACCACGGACAACAACTGTCTCCTCTGAAGCCTGATTTAAACGAACCACATCACCATCAGAATCCTCCTCGCCAACTTCCTCCTCAGCGCCAGCTACACCAGTATCCTCATCCTGTTATACTTCAACAGTGACATCTTCAATTGGCATATCAGCAAGTGGACTGTGGGTGCTCCTTTCAGCACTTGCAGGGGGCATGCAAATGGTGGAAAGAGCCACCTCTTCCCGTCCAGTGCTGGGAAGGTCAGGCATCGCAACCACCACCACACTTGGACTCTCCTTGGGGATTTGTGATATCTTCTTAGAACGCACAGTTCTTTGCTGTGCTTCTGCCAGCTTAACTCGTTTGATTTTTTTAGTGGGAGGAGGGCTTCCATCGTCATGTGAAGCTGAACCACTAGTCATGAACATACTAGGGATCGACCTTAGCCGTTCCTTGCCACTCCGTGTCGTAAATGGCATATTGGCAAGTTTACGTTTCTCTTCAGCTGATTTAAATGTTTTTTTCAAGGTCATTTTCCTGAACTTTGTCATTTGGGATTGTATGTGCCCTCTACTATGACATTGGGCATCGGCCTTGGCAGACGACGTTGATGGCATGTTATCGTCTATGTCATGACTAGTGGCAGCAGCTTCAGCACTAGGAGGAAGTGGTTCTTGATCTTTCCCTATTTTATTTTTATCGGAGAAAGTTTGGGCCTCCATTTATGTTATATTGATATATACGTGCGGCTAAGGCGCACACAAACACAGAAAATAATTTTTTATTTTTGTTGGAGACTAGTGCACTTTGTGGGTTACACCACCCTTTAAGAAATGAGCCAGCCGGCCCTTTACTTATGGGACACAGGCGCACGCTTGGCGCTGCTCCTTTGTTGATGCACGTGCAGCCACAGTGCACACAATTCACAAACACAGAAAAATATATTTTTTTATTTTGTTTGGACTGCCCTTTGGGGATTACAGCACCCTTTAGCGGTCAATCCAGCCGGCCTTTTACTTATGGGACACAGGCACACGCGTGGCAATACTTTGTTGATGCACGTGCGGCTACTGCGCACAAAATTCACAAACACAAAAAATTATATTTTTTTATTTTGTTTGGAGTGCCCTTTGGGGGTTACAGCACCCTTTAACGGACAAGCCAGCTGGCCTTTTACTTATGGGACACAGGCGCACGCTTGGCGCTGCTCCTTCGTTGATGCACGTGCAGCCACAGTGCACACAATTCACAAACACAGAAAAATATATATTTTTATTTTGTTTGGAGTGCCCTTTGGGGGTTACAGCACCCTTTAACGGACAAGCCATCTGGCCTTTTACTTATGGGACACAGACGCACGCTTGATGCTGCTGCTTCGTTGATGCACGTGCAGCCACAGTGCACACAATTCACAAACACAGAAAAATATATTTTTTTATTTTGTTTGGAGTGCCCTTTCGGGGTTACAGCACCCTTTAGTGATCAATCCAGCCGGACCTTTATTTATGGGACACAGGTGCACGCTTGGCACTACTTTGTTGATGGACGTGCGGCTACTGCGCACACAATTCACAAACACAGAAAATATTTTTTATTTTGTTTGGAGTGTACTTTGGGGGTTACAGCACCCTTTAGCGGTCAATCCAGCTGGCCCTTTATTTATGGGACACTGGCGCACGCTTGGCACTACTTTGTTGATGCACGTGCGGCTACTGCGCACACAATTCACAAACACAGAAAATATTTTTTTATTTTGTTTGGAGTGTACTTTGGGGGTTACAGCACCCTTTAACGGACAAGCCAGCCGGCCCTTTACTTATGACACAGGTGCACGCTTGGCACTACTTTGTTGATGCACGTGCGGCTACTGCGCACACAATTCACAAACACAAAAAATATTTTTTTATTTTGTTTAGAGTGTACTTTGGGGGTTACAGCACCCTTTAACGGACAAGCCAGCCGGCCCTTTACTTATGACACAGGCGCACGCTTGGCACTACTTTGTTGATGCACGTGCGGCTACTGCGCACACAATTCACAAACACAAAAAAAAATATTTTTTTATTTTGTTTGGAGTGCCCTTTGGGGGTTACAGCACCCTTTAGCGGTCAATCCAGCCGGCCCTTTATTTATGGGACACAGGCGCACGCTTGGCACTACTTTGTTGATGCACGTGCAGCTACTGCGCACACAATTCACAAACACAAAAAAATATATTTTTTTATTTTGTTTGGAGTGCCCTTTGGTGGTTACAGCACACTTTAATGGACAAGCCAGCCGGCCTTTTACTTATGGGACACAGGCGCATGCTTGGCGCTGCTCCTTTGTTGATGCACGTGCAGCCACAGTGCACACAATTCACAAACACAGAAATTTTTTTTTTTTTTTTAGCACTTGGGGGGAGCACCCCTGATGGACAGAGCACCCCCTGGACAACATTACAGCACCCCTTTAGGACTGGGACACTGCACAGGACTTTGGAGTGGACACAGCCCCTATGGACAACTGACTGCACAACACAGTCCAGCCAGCCCCTATGGACTTTGAAGTAGTGGACACAGCCCCTATGGACAACAGCAGCACAGTGCAGCACAGCACAACACTACACTGCACTACACTACACTACACTACAACACTACACTACACTACACAGCCCAGCCAGCCCTAACTCCCACCCTCCCTCTTCACTGTCCACAGCCGAGTGAGAAAATGGCACCGACGCGGGTACCGTATATAGGATCCAAAACCTGCGAGACCTGGAAGGCGGGATGATGACGTTTTGCCTCAATTTCAGATCCGAGTCAGGCGGGAAAAGTCGAGCCTGACTCGGATCGGCCTCGGATCGGGGGGGTTCGGAGGGGTTCGGATTTCAGAAATCCGAACCCGCTCACCCCTAGTTATTGCTAATGAAGTTATCTGTCCATGTTGCCGCTTTATACAAGAAAGTGCTGAATTAACAGTTTATTAAGTGCTATTATACATTTGGGGGCTCACGGAGAGTTGGTTGCATTTGTTTTCCCAAACGTAATCGGGAAAAGATATATTAATGAAATTGTGCATTTATAGTATATACATGTACAGGGGTGCCAAGAACGGGTGAGGGGTACATACTAGTGTTGTGTTTGCTGTTGACACAGCTATACACCTTGCATTTCTATTATCCATATACAAGGGCACCCAGGTAGCTGTTATTCTGAAGGATTGGAGTATATATATACTCTGATTATCTTCAATACATTGCCTAGGTGCCTTCCATACATATCCCTGTGCACATATTTATTTCTCACTACAGGTTAAGGGCCTGATTCAGACCCACTCGCGAGCGGCTGTCCGCTCGCAAGTGGGTCGATGTTATGCACTAAGCATGCGCACGACGGAGGGAGCTCTGTCGTGCGCATGCGCCAGAAGCGACGAGCGAAGGAAAGTCCTTCGCTCGTTGTGTCCGATCAAAGGGGGCGTGCTGTCAATGTTGATTGACAGCACGCCCCCTTTGGTGGGCGTACCGGGGGCGTGCCTCCCTGACGGGGGCGTTCCCACGGGAACGCCTCCCGTCAGAAGCCGGCCCACTGACATCACTAGTGATGTCAGTGGGAGTGATTTTGGCTCTGATAGAGCCAAAATCACTCCGGAGCTTGCGGTTGAAAACCTCAACCGCAGGCTCCGGCTCGCAATTTCGATGGTCGCGATGGTCTCGACCATCGCGGCCATCACAAAGCACGCTCGTATAGCCTGTGGGTGGTGACCCACAGCTATACGAGCGTCCAGGAGGACGCTCCATGAAAATGGAGCCCGGCCCTCATTCAGAGCATGCGCTCTGCTCAGAGCGTACGGCTCTGAATGAGGGCCTAAGTCTCTTATATCCAAAATGCTTGGGACCAGAGGTATTTGGGATATTGGATGTTTCTGTATTTTGGAATATTTGCATACCATAGTGAGATATCTTGGGGATGGGACCCAAATCTAAACACAGAATGGATTTGTTTCCTATACACCTTATACACATAGCCTGAAGGTAATGTTATACAATATTTTTAATTGTTTTGTTCATCAAACAAAGTTTGTGTACATACACAATTTATTTATGTATCATATACACCTCACTCATAGCCTGTAGATAATTGTGTACAATATTTGTAATAATTTTGTGCATTAAACAAAGTTTATGTACATTGAACCATCAGAAAGTAAAGGAGTCACTATTTCAGTCGCACTCCAAAATTCTGTATTTCGGAATATTCAATATTTTGTAATATTTGGATATGGGAGACTCAACCTGAACTGGCAGCACTCACAGGACTTAATGTAACCACAAAAGCACGATACACAACTGTCAAAGCTGGATAATTGGCTGAGACAAGATCAGTTTAAAATTGAAGCGTGCGTGATGCCATCTTGCGAATGGCAGCTAGACTCCATTTTAGAAACAAGAATCTGCAAAATGCCATTTTGCGACCAGCATCACTTTAAGTTACAACTCACGAGCTAAGAACAGATGGCAATGTTTTTGATAATCTAAATAGAATAGACAATGCACCAGAAACTGTGAGTAATTTACATACAAATTGGGAATCCCTGTTGGCAATTGTAATATAATCCAGGCATTGATCTACACAATTGGATTTGTCTGAATCCAAACAGGTTTTAGTTTCATACCCAGACAGAATGGTTCAGTTTCACAGTGAAACTGTGAGTGAGGAATGATATGTGTGTGTATGTATGTGTGTATATGTATATATATATATATATGTTAAGTCCATCATAGATGGAATCTCATGCATAAACACTGCACATTACGCACAATTGAGCTGCTAACATGATGCCCAGTAGCGAATGCACAATTATTAGCATCATGCAATTGCATCTTTCACCATTTTACATACACACATTATGCTTAAGACCCCGAATGAAAATACCGTCTAGTAGCTAAATGCGCATGCATCTGTCCCCAGTTAACTAACGTCTTTATATCAAACCCTGAATACTCACACGTTACATATTCACACATAAGGTTTAATAAGCTTTAAAGTGTATGATTTAAGTTGGTTCAGTTAGTTTAAATGCTGAAAAATAAGGATATTTGATAACTAAGGTATTATACATGCTAAACAAGTCGTGTTTAGTTTTGTACTGATGTGTACTCTTTTTACAGTATTCTGGTTTTATCGGTGGGGAGATCGCATCATGCATTCTCGAGTTATGCCTACAAGCAACAAAATGTATATTTCATGAACAACTGTTCGGATGTTGCAGTGGGCAGGAAGGGAAATATCCCCAGCTGTTAGAGGCAGGGAGAGTCTATTTGAACCATCCTGCTAAATGCTTTGTAACAGATGCTTCTCCCCTGGGAACCGATGACATCAGCAGCAAACTTCTCTATTGTCCTGTCTATTCTGGGGGGGTATAAATATGTGTGCTCCAACGCTGGGTTCTTAGTCTTCATGCTGAATGTTGTATGACGAGGCGTCTCTTGCTGATGCCTATCTTCGGGTCCAGAAGCGCTGCGTATGTATACTGCACTTGGGTCCATATAATTTTCTTTTGCGCCTAAATTGTGTCTGGATCAATTGCGGGTAACTATCTGAACTTTTACTAGAATAACACTTGTGCTTTGGAACCACAGATTCCAGGTCTGTCTTTATTTACTGTATGACTGCATACGCAAATTAGCATCATCCTTAGAGGTTTATAGGAAGGATTTTAGAAGGTACAGGCAGGGGTATATATAGGTTAATTTTAATATTCTCAGATGGGGGCTCATCGAGTGAAGTCACTTACCTGCTCACACGGTACATGCGGCTATCGATATTACAGCAAAGGGTGGAGTGGCCACATGCAGGGTTTGCCTGCAACCGCTTTGTGCTGAAAGATTGCTATCCATCTCCGTGTGAATCAAGGAAGCTGACTAGAATCCAGGGACAAGAGAGGAAAAAGTTTGTTTTCCTCTGTTGATAGAACCTTACGTTTAGAGGGGTGCCACAGTACTGAGTACGCGGCTAAGTCGCAGGTTAGCGCATAGCAAAGACGCACTTTTGTGTACGCAGTTAAAAAGTCATTATACGGTTGTGTGGTAGTCAAATAATTTTTTTATGTGGCTGGTCGCACAATAGCGTATTCGTACTTCCGGTTGTGCTGCCATGGTATTTAAACAAAGCCGTTGAGGTTTACATGTTGTAATTATTACCAATATCTGGGTTAACGTGTATTTTTCTGCGCAGGAAAAAGTGTGTAACAGTGAGTATTTGTTGGACAGTTAAGGGTATCGTATGATCCTTAAGGGCTAGGTGCAAGGGTTAGTCTAGCCGCTCAGTAAGCAGCTTTACCGTTCTATACACAGTAGCAGGTGTAGATGTTGTCTTTGTTGTAGAGAGGTGTGTGAGAGTAGCCGACATATAAACTCTCATAGGTGTGGAAGTTGCCTTACTAAATCTTATCCGGGTGTGGAAGTTGCCTTTTTCAAATCTTATCCAGGTGTGGAAGTTGCCTTACTAAATCTTTCCAGGTGTGTGGGCGCCGCCTACTTAAATCGTCCACAGGTAAGTGAAAGTATCTTGATTGTCTTTCACCAGTTTAAATCTTTATTGAAAAGCATAGGAGTTGTCTCAGAATGGGAGCCGCGCAAACAGTAGAGATGTTAGACAATGATGTGCTGCTAATGGAGGCGCCGATCGGATCGGCCCGTCGTATCATGCATACTAAGTACGGTACTTATGCAATAAGGTATTGTGATTTATGGTTTAATATGACGAGGAAGAGTGTTAGACCGTTTCCCAGAATTGGTAGTTTTGATAAAAATGTGTTAGATAATGTCCGGGATCACATCGGTCTGATGCGCTCCCGAGAGAAAAAGGTTAAATATTTTGTATGTTTAAAACTGTGGCAGCATGAAGGGGATGCGTGGCTCAAGAATGTGCAAACGACGCGAACTATCGTTGTGAGCACATTGCCAGAAAATACATCCGCGACGCTGAATTGCAATACGGGCGAGACGCAAAATGGCGCGCCCATGTGGCAAGGTAGCATGGTGGAGAGTATTGCCAGCAGTTCACGCTCACCTCCCCCACCTTATGTGGATGGAGGTGCAAGTACAGTTACCAAAAATACCAATAAAAATGTAACGAGCAATTTGTACCCTCTCTTAAATGACCATAAAGAAAATGTTTATGATGTGGATGATGAGCCTATTGTAATGTCTGCCATTTCCCATGCTGTGCAAATGATAGATGCTGCATCACCACAATCACGGGTGGTGCCGCCATCTCCATCGGTAACAGCAAGGGAGGTGTTAACATATTCTGCACCCGTAGAGAAAGTTGTTAATACCATACGTAGCAGCAGCAGTATAAGCCCCCAGCCAGGTAACCAGGTCAAAGGTAGCAGCGCTACCGGTCTGCATCCCATTCGGACGATAACTGTTCCGAACGGAAATGCAAATGCGAACGGTGTAGTGCCCACGAGGGAAGTAGTAATGCATTGTCCTCGGACAAGAGCAGAACTAAATTCCATCATAAATGAGTTCCCCGATCCCAAAAAGGAATTAGCCAAATGTCAACGATTTTTGAGAAATTTGGGTAGTTCACATGAACCCACTAATAAAGATTGGCGTGTGGTGTTAAGGGCCTGTCTACCACGCAATACCGGCGTGACAAAATTTATCACGGATTGTGTATTGGATAGTGACGTTCCCTTAACAGACCAAGTAAACCAAGGTAACATTTCCCGCATTGTAACACAATTGGGTATATATTTTTCATTAGTGGTTAACTGGAACAAAATTTTCACCGTTAAGCAGAAGGAGAGTGAAACTGCAGAAGATTATTGCAATCGGGCTCTGCAGGCTATCACCCAGTACACTGGGATAGAGGATATTAAAGATAGCACTCACCACAGGGGAATGATAGTCACGATACTCGTGGATGGTCTGAAGGAGAGTTTAGAAAACCCGGGTTCAGACCTTACAACCTGGCTGGAGGGTAGTCACAATAGATACACTCATAGAATCTGCCATAGAGCATGATAAAAATATCACAAAGAAGAGATAGAGACCCAGAGTGAAAAACTAATGGCTGTCAGTATCCAAGCTCTGGAGGGAATGACAATAACATCACAGCCAACAGACATACCTGCACCTACACACACACCTGCACCTGAACAGTTACACGTCCTCACCAATTCCACACCACAGCAAACACATCCTTACTCCACATATCATACACAACCACAGGCCTCATACTACCCACAAATTTCATACCTCCCACAATACCCTTATCCTCCATATCCTTACCCATACCCACCACCTTTCCCTCTTGCTCAACTCCCACAACAATCCTTTCATCCAACCCGTTCAAAAACATGTTTTAACTGCAACCAAGCGGGACACATAAGTAAGTACTGCAAAGTAAAGAACACCACACATGAACACGGGTTTCCAATGGGTTCATAGGCAACCCCAGTATCTTCTCCCAGGCCTTATATGACTGTTTACAATCTTTTCAACCTATCAATGGATCTGTTCTAATGTAAAATGTGGACGATTTATTGTTGTATTTAGGTCATGTTTAAATGATATTAAACTGTTGTGCTTTGTCTCCCACTCACAGGACACAAGGTTGATAAGGATAAACGGCAGCCATGCCAGGCTAAGGTTGACTACTCGGAATATTATCCAACCCAGTGGCCCAGGCATTATTTAGAGCAGTAGCTATTAATAACAAAATGTAATTGCAGGAACCTGTATGCAGATACTATATCCCTAGAATTATTAAAAATGATAGGGGGACTTATTTTACAGGTGACGTTTCCAAGAACATGTGTAAGGTGATGGGTAACAACACTAACATTATCCCAGACTGTCTTTTCCTTTATTTGCCCCCCTTTGAGATACTGTTCAAACAGGCAGCCTCATGTGAAAATATGATAATGAGGTTACTGTAAAGGGTCTTACGAAGATGAATGCGAATAACAGAAATTGAAAGTGTTATTAACTAACATATTTAATGCAAACTGTCATGATGTCAAATCTGGAGAATTTGTTATGATCCAAATTTTTTTAGCTCAGGTCGTTTGACTGATCGGTGGAAAGGTCCGTATCTGACGATACTACATCCACAAAGGGTGGCCGAGGAAGATACGTGGGTCCATTCCACTCACTATAGGGAGGTTAACCAACCGGTGGAGATACAAGGTGGAGACAAGGCCGATAACGTGGACCTGTGGATTGCGAGCTTGTGCCGGAAGGATTAAAAAGGTGACGGTGAGATATCTGAGCTAAAGAAATGTGTAGATCAGTGCTTCCAGCAATGGAGTGGTCTGCTGTGGTCATCCTAGTTCTTTTTTTTCCCAGAGTTTTTGTCATGATGATCTGTTTGGGGATACTCAGTGTCTGTGATGGAGGACCGATAAAGGAAATGTGAGATGATGGCAGAGCTGATGGAGTGGAGTCAGGAGGGGGAGTGCAATGCCAATCGGGAGTGTCTGACCAATCTTAGTACTGTTATTGTTAAGAGAGCTGTCATTCCGGATACTCGGGGAAGGTGTGGAGGTTTATCGTCTGAAGATTCCTGTATTTGTGAGCTTTGTGGGTCCCTAGTTGATGAGAACTGTATCCAACGGTGCCAACCTAAATATAATCCGTACTGGGGTGGGTATCCTCTAGAGGATTATCATAGCATGGTAGGCAAAGTGTTAAATCAAACTGATTGCTGGGTGTGTTCACATGTGCCACAGGGGCAGCATAACGTAGGGTTGGTGCCATTTCCGCTGAATATCACAGAAATTTTAGAATTACAAAAAGGGAAAACATTGGATGGAAAATTCCTCTCATCCAAACCACCTCATTTCAAACTCTATCAATTCCAAGTAGATAGATCACTTTTGTGTTTAAACATAACCAACCCCAATAAACCCGGGATTAGGGAAGTGACGGGGAATTTTCAGACGATGACCTTCACACAAAGAGCTGATAATGAGTCCATAAACCATGATCTGCTGCGCTCCATTAAGTCTGGTGGGATACATTTTAGGTATCGGTATACATTGAGTTCCACCAAAGAAATTATTGGTAAGGTGCCAAATGGTTATTGCGCTAAAATAATACAGCCAGAAACTTGCATGTACCAGATGGAAGAACCAGAAATAGGATTGTTTGCAAGGGAAATGTGCTTAATGATACTGATGCATACCATTCCTTATGTTCTCCCTGATAATCTATATTTCATCTGTGGAAGAAAAGCGTATAAATGGCTCTCCCTGAGTTCTGAAGGTTTGTGTTACCTGGGAAGAGTAGTCCCAGAAGTTATGACCCTCACACATGTTGAAATGCTGGGTATACATAAAAACACACCGTCACCCTATCTTCACACACAATATGAACACAGAGGCAAACGAAATATGGTACCTGGTGACGTACATAAAGCCACTCAGTTAATCAGTGAGACAACTGGCTTTCAAGTTTTAGTCGCATTGGACCCCACCAGGATCGCTCGGGGTACATTAAATTTTAGATATATCCAGGAACTTGCCAAATTGATAGATAATATCGCCGAGATGTACGATGACACATTCAGGTATACAAGGAGAGAATTGCAAGCGTACAAGAAAGAACTGGTGCAACACAGACTAGTGCTGAATAATTTAACTGCTGTTACTGGAGGGTATTGCGTAACATTGGCCACCCAATTTGGAGTAAAATGTTGCACCTATGTCACCAATGATACCAGCGACCCTAAGGAGGTGATAGACCGGAAGATGGATGAAATTCTGCAGCTAAAATGGGAATTTCATAAGAACCATAATGCTTCAGTGGCTGAAGTAGGGGAAAAGATATCATGGCTGAACCCAGTGAAATGGTTCTCAGGTCTAGGGGAATGGGTCCAGGAAGTGATCGCCAGCATAGGCAAATTCTTAATCCTTATACTAATTGTCATCATAATAATTGGCATATGTGTCCGGTGTGTTCCTATTGTGTGGAAAATGTAAAAATAGAGTAAAACAAAAGAATGAAATCATGATGGTGGCCAGTATGAATACCGAGGTAAATACAGAACTGCATTACAACCCTGAGCTAGGAAACACCATTATTTAATGTATTTAGACATGCATAGAATGTATTATTGAAATGTTGTTTATAAGAACACCTCAGATAATGTAAAGTCTCAATTCCCCTTCAAGACTGCTTTTATAAGACTGGTGCATTCCCACACCTTTCACATGATCTTCCAAGTTCCGCGGTGTGCGTATAATAGTAGTTTTATGTCCCCACCCAGAGACACATTATTGATGGATTAAGAACCACCTGGTGCCATCCCATAATAACACTAAATAGTATGTAAATGTAAGCCTAAATTAAATTCTAATAGCAGATTGTGATAGCATGTTGTTCGCTATCAAAGGGTGGACTGTCAAAGCTGGATAATTGGCTGAGACAAGATCAGTTTAAAATTGAAGCGTGCGCGACGCCATCTTGCGAATGGCAGCTAGACTCCATTTTAGAAACAAGAATCTGCAAGACGCCATTTTGCGACCAGCGTCACTTTAAGTTACAACTCACGAGCCAAGAACAGATGGCAATTTTTTGATAATCTAAATAGAATAGATAATGCACCAGAAACTGTGAGTGATTTACATACAAATTGGGAATCCCTGTTGGCAATTGTAATATAATCCAAGCATTGATCTACACAATTGGATTTGTCTGAATCCAAACAGGTTTTAGTTTCATACCCAGGCAGGATGGTTTAGTTTCACAGTGAAACTGTGAGTGAGGAATGATATGTGTGTGTATGTATATATATATATATATATATATATAGATATGTTAAGTCCATCATAGATGGAATCTCATGCATAAACACCGCACATTACGCACAATTGAGCTGCTAACATGATGCCCAGTAGCGGATGCACAATTATTAGCATCATGAGATTGCATCTTTCACCATTTTACATACACACATTATGCTTAAAACCCCAAATGAAAATACCGTTTAGTAGCTAAATTCGCATGCATCTGTCCCCAGTTAACTAACGTCTTTATATCAAACCCCGAATACTCACACATTACATATTCACACATAAGGTTTAATAAGCTTTAAAGTGTATGATTTAAGTTGGTTCAGTTAGTTTAAATGCTGAAAAATAAAGATATTTGATAACTAAGGTATTATACATGCTAAACAAGTCATGTTTGGTTTTGTACTGATGCGTACTCTTTTTACAGTATTCCGGTGTTATCGGTGGGGAGATCGCATCATGCATTCTCGAGTTATGGATCGCAGAGCCTACAAGCAACAAAATGTATATTTCATGAGCAACTGTTAGGATGTTGCAGGGGGCGGGAAGGGAAAGATCCCCAGCTGTTAGAGGCAGGTAGAGTCTATTTGAACCAGCCTGCTTTGTAACAGATGCTTCTCCCCTGAGAACCAATGACATCAGCAGCAAACTTCTCTATTGTCCTGTCTATTCTGGGGGGGTATAAATATGTGTGCTCCAATGCTGGGTTCTTAGTCTTCATGCTGAATGCTGTATGATGAGGTGGTCTCTTGCTGATGCCTATCTTCGGGTCCGGAAGCGCTGCGTATGTATACTGTACTTGGGTCCGTATAATTTTCTTTTGCGCCTAAATTGTGTCTGGATCAATTGCATGTAACTGTCTGAACTTTTACTTGAATAACACTTGTGCTTTGGAACCACAGATTCCAGGTCTAAGTCTTTATTTACTGTATGACTGCGTACGCAAATTAGCGTCATCCTTAGAGGTTTATAGGAAGGATTTTAGAAGGTACAGGCAGGGGTATATAGAGGTTCATTTTAATATCGTCACAATATATATATATATATATATATATATCACAGTGTCAGTCTTACAAGATCCAAGGCCCAGGGCTTGGCAGCCTGGGAACGCCCCTCCTTGTGATAATGGTAGACCAGGGACATAAGTTCATACCAGACATCAGGAGGTGAAGTAGTGGTTGGTGCCCTCTGCACTCATTCACCACCAACACTCTAGCAACATTAAGACCACCCCAATCTACCGTCAAAACCTAGGGAGCACCCAAACACCGCAACTCTCTACCAACAACCCAGCATCCACACCCCATATTAACTAATAACACCCCAGTAGCACCCACACCCCTCATTCACTAAAACACCACAGTAGTACCCACAACCCCACCCCTCATTCACTAATTAACACCCCAGTAGTACCAACATCCCCACCCCTCATTCTCTAATAACACCCCAGTAGTACCCACATCCCCACTCCTCATTCACTAATAATACCCCAGTGCACACACCCCCAGGCCTCATTCACAAATAACACCACAGCGACAACATCTACCCTCATTCACTAACTCATTCACACCCTAGCAGCACTCCCATGCCTTATTCACTAATAACACATCAGCATTCACACACCCCACTCGCCATTCACTAATAGCACCTCAGCAGCATCTACTCTCCACATTCACTAATAACAATGCAGCAGGACTTCCCAACCCTTCATTCATAACCAACAACCCCCCCTTCACCCCCGGAATAACACTCATAAACATGTATTATAAGTAGACTTTTCCTCTCAACAGTGTCCCTCACCTCACTATTGCTGATCAGGCTTCAAGGACACCTGAGTGTGTGCTGCTGTGGGCATTGCCTCCCATAATCAGAGAAGTAGGAGCCGACAGAAGAGGTGCAAGATGGGCATGCACTACTGTCTGTGCTCCTGCCACTTATACGTGCAATGCAGCAGCAGCCAGATAGACATGTCTCCTGGAGGTCTAGTCTGGAGTTCGGATTTTTGGGCGCATAAAGGTAGAACAAAGGTAAATTAATGAGGTTGGGTGCCCCCTTCAGGGCAGGCAGAGGTGTGCACCTCTGAATGAAGTCCATAGCCACTATGTGCACCGAGACTAGATAGGTGCTGTTTTTTTCCCACTTGGTAGCGATAATGTAGAGTTGTATATGCTATATACGTATTACCCATTTCATACACAATATAATAGTGTATTGAAGTGTTACACACAGAAGATAAAATAGTGTTTTAAAATAAAGTATAATTAAACACATGCACAAATTCATTAGAAAGCCAGATGGGTCAGGATTCAGTCAGATAATCAGAAGCTCCTACCTAATATTGCCAATATTCATCATTATGTTCATCTTCCACCACCCACAAGAGATTTGCCTCCTGATAGGTGTATATATTTAGTAAACCTCAGTAACAATTCCATGAACCCGCCCTTAAAGTACATGGCCCACTAATGCCTGCATCTTCCTACCCCGTTCCTTCTCTCCAAGTGTAGGAATCAATTATTGTATTGTAATATCATATGGAACCAAATCTGTACATGGAAATATGTGTATACCTTTATTGGTGCACATGTGGGGATGTCAAAGTGTAGAGTGATATGAATATTCTTGTTTCAAAAAGATCTTTCGGATTGATACTATCTCGGATGGCACTGAGACGTAAAAGATTATCCAGGCAGATGATGATGATGTCTTGTTTTTCTTTCTTTGTTTTTTGAAGTTTTTTATTTTAGAGTAAACCATACATAAACAACAACAACAAAAAACAATATAAAAGAGGTCATTTTTACAACACATGTGAGGAAGCATAAAACAGCAACAATAGAAAATTGAGGCGATCTTACTTACTTTAAGACATAATTTGGGGCAGTGGGAATATGCATGAGGGAAGGGTAGAGAACTAGAAGGAATTATTTATTGGCTTACATTTGAAAAAAAATCAGGGGTGTCTGACAACATTAGTTGTGTGGGAAATCAAACCTCTTAACCTGAGGTTGAGGGTTATACAAAGGAGATATTCTCAACTATGGGCAAGGAGAAGTAGGGTTGAGTCCTGTTCACTAAAAGATTGCCTGGATCCTGGGAGCCCCCTACCTGATTAAATACATTATCCCTATCGTGAAGATAGTTACAGATTTTCTCCATTGCCTCTGTTTTGAATTTAAGTGCAGAATATTACGGGGAAAACATTTGTTTTTTTTCCATTTCTTAACGAACAAGCAACTGGACTTCAAGTAGGCTGTTCATTAGCCAATGGACTCTAGCCAATAGCAAACTATCATGGGAAGACTACTGAGACACTGGGAACTGTTTGAAGTAGAACAGTGCACTACAACAGCATATCATAGACAGAATTGCTGTTGCAGTTATTTTACATTTCCCTTAAATCCTTGAACTACTGACCTTGTAGACTCAAGAGTGCAGACCAGAGCATGTGCAAACTAGAGCTTGGATACTTCTTTGTGGCAGATCCAATTAGCCGTGGATTAGGTCGTGCATTTTTTTTACCAATGGTAAAACCAGCAGTGCGACTTTAATGTGGGGGAAATTGTGGCTATTAATTTGCATCTAGAGATTAGGTCAAAAGTAGGAAAAAAATCCTTGAAATGTTATTGCACTTTGCAGTACCCCTGAGACACAGCTTCCGATATGGAACTTGCGGCTATTTGAATTTGGCTCTTTGTGTCTCCCACATATAGCAGTTGGTAAAAGTCAGGCAGTTGAAACCACTCTTAAGGGTTTCCAATAGCTGGGTCGTGAGTAGCTGCCACTCATGCTTCCCTATGTACTATTCAGTGTCAGCTGGAAGCTTAATGGGCTTCCTGTTAGTTGACTGCGGACAATGGAAGCTGGCGTTCAAGATCTTCAAACTTAGGTTTTACTCTATTCTCTCTAGTGTTCCAATCTTCACTGAATACAAGTAATTGCAAAGCAGCATGCAGCAGTCAGAGAGGGGATAATTGACCATAAAGGTAAATGAGTGGAAAGGTTTCTCTCCCATGAAAACCCTGGGGATCCATATGAATTTTGACTATAGGGTCCCAAAGGCCTACTAATTTATTATTTAAAACTCATCATGATTATTTTGTATAACACATCAGCAATTTAAAACTTGTAAAGTGACTACAATGTTTTACAATTGTTGCACTGATTTTTGATTTGTTACCAGATACTTAAAGACAGCATCTGACAATTCTTTAATATATTCTATATCAAGTATCATCAACTGAACACCCATTCAGTTTGATGCTCAGTTAAGTGGATAGCTCACTTGCTAGCAAGCTACAGTAGTTAGTTATTCCTCTGAGGTCTATAAAGTGGATATTTTAGCACTGCTCGACCATATTTAATAGGTGTTTCCTGCCCAATTAACCTATTTCTATCAAAAGTCCAGTTCCTGCATACTAAAGCATGTACAATGCTGAAATAAACAGAAGGATGTTTCTCTACTTTTTAAAGGATATAATTTTATTTAGTTACACTTCAAAGTATTTTTGAATCAACAGGCATTGGGTATAAGGTTGTGACCATTGCCCAGAATACCCTTCCATGTCAACTCTGACCAAATAAGGAAATACCCAAATACCTGACACCGCTATCTTCAATGTATTAATGCAGTGGCTCTCAAACTCGGTCCACAGGACCCCACACAGTACACATTTTTCAGGTCACCCAGCAGGTGCACAGGTGTGTTCATTATTTACTGACACATTTTAAATGAGCCACAGGACATTTTAAAAGAGCCACAGGTTGAGATAATTATTTCACTTGTGATTCTGTGAGGAGACCTGCAAAACATGTACTGTTTGGGGTCCTGAGGACCGAGGAACTCTCAGACCCACTCGCTAAGATGCATACTCTTGCTGCTGCCGATGGTATGCAGTGTGTATGCATTGTGCGCATGCGTATGCATCGCAGTGCTCATGTGCATACCTTAGCGAAAGTTCACAATGCGTTCGCTCGCTGCACATAGACAGCCCAGCAGAGTGAGTGACAGGGAAAGCCATTTGTAGGTGGTAACAGGGGCTGGCCATTAAAAACGGGGGAGTGGAGATGCAAACGCAGGCGTGCCTGAGCATCTCAACGGCGTTTTAGAGGTGTGCATAATTAAAATACAGCATCATAGTACACGTCACCTGGCTTGTTTTTACACTGAAGTGCTCGCAGTGCTTTCGGCGGGGTATGGTCAACCTCAAGCACTGCAACAGCATCCGATGTACCGATGGTTGCACACACTATGTGGTGGGTGTCTGCATACACTATGTGATCACTCTCTAAGAAATACTGGGCGTGCTAATGCATTGCTGTACGACAGCACTGCCTCCGCAATTTGCATTCATATCGTGTGAGAGAACGCATCTAGCGAGCGCCTCTGAATCAGGCCCTGAGTTTGAGAACTTGTGTATTAATGGATTTCACCTAAAGATGTACTTATTCCAGAATGCCAGGTCTCATATTTTATTATTCCAGACTTTCTTTACAATGGTACAGACACAAAATATATGATTACACATATCAAATTGCATTCTCTATTAGCTTGCATTCAATTTCTCTTAAATGCAGTATACATTAACATTCAGATATCCTTATTCAGACTGCACTTAACTATAAAAAGCAGAGATTTGTTTTTAATGTAGTTTTTGTTTAATTGATAGCTTATGGTTTTCTAAAACTTAAGGCGGGTATCCACTAATAGATATACAAACGAGAGCACGATTCCGACATGGCAATCGTGCTCTCGTTTGTATATCTAGTGATGTGCCTAGACTGAACGTTCACTCGGTCAGTCCAGGCATATCCCTCATCCGTGCACATGTCAGATGTTGGAAGCGACAAGCGGGCACGCGCATCGCTGGTCGCTTCCGACCAAAACATGCCCGATGCATGTACGATTTGCAAGCGATTGCACGATAACGACGTCGCGCAATCTTGAATTTACTGATCCCGCACCTGGACTATTGCTACTCTAAACATTCCACCACCCACATTACAACCTAAACAAGGTACTTTGGTGTAACGACAGACAGGCAAGGGACACACCAACATGTAAATGTCAGGGCTGAGCAACCTTACCCAATACTTTAAGGAGAAAGTTCTGGTAGAAAGTTCACTCAAGTGCACTACGGTTTCTGGCCCAGATTCCAAGGGCTTTCTACTCCCAGATACATTGTGACACTGTATGCTTTCACCTCTTTAAAACAAAGGATATTGTAGGAGGATTGGAAAAACCAAATCTTTGAGTCTGAGAGTGAGTCTCTACAAAAATTTGACAATATGGTCATTTCTGCACTGACTAACAAAAGTCCTTAGAGAGATGAGCATAATTCTGTCGGACTAGAACGTGTGATATAAGTGCCTTCTGCCTCCTGGTATGAGCTCAAAATAATCAAATCATCTGAACCTATGATGAAGCTCTTTCACCTTGTATTTCCCAACTGGATGCAGCCTCAAGTCACCTGATAACAGAATCTCCTGTTATTATGTAGGATGTATGTCTCTGTTGCTGACCCATTGCAGAGTTCTTAAGGAAAATGTGTTTTGTTTTTGTTTGTATAGATTAACCCATCCCTTACATGCATCTGTGATGTGCCATATAGAGAACTACCGCTAATGGGTTTCCTACTGAGACACCCACCTGAATCTAAGCCGCTGCGGTGCATTGAAATTTGCACCATGGGTCGGACATTGGTAGCACCTGCGGCGATTTAGAGTGGTATATGACCACAGGTGCCAGTGGAACTATGTCTTTCGAAGCAGTCCCTGACACCGTCACGCCCCCAACACGCCTGCCGTCGAAAGCCACCCTGCCAGTCTACGGCCAGGAATGCCTATCAAAATTGCATGGCTCTCCATACAGTGCTGATATGGATCCACCAATGGTAACTATCGGGCTCAAGTGCAGTGTGTCTCGGATGCATGCACAGATTTAAAACATTGGGTTCTACATCTGTCCACCTCTCAAGTAGGCCCTATGTCTGCCATAGTCCCCCTATCCTATCTGTTTACTTTATGTTTTTTGGGAGGGGATTCATTTTATGTGAAGTTCCATCTCCACCCACCTTAGGTTATTACGGCAAGATTGGCATAGCTGTTCTTGCTCACATCTGGGGATTTCCTACTAGATGATCCACATTGTAATAGTGTGCAAGGTTCCAATGGAACCTGGCTGCTAGGTGAATCTCCCCTACGGCCAATGGGTGGAGTGAAAACATGTTCAGGACCTAAAGGAGCCTAACTGAGAAAGTTTGCGGACCACTGCAAACTGTAGCTATATATTCCCATTTTCATGTGGGGGAAGGGGGATCTAGCAACAGTCTCAGTCCTGAAATCTTTAAAGAGGAGATAGCTCAAAGTACCTGCTCCTAATAGATTTCTAAAACCTTGATCCTGCAACTCCACACCCTGTTCATTTTCCTGCCATAGAGAACTGCATTTCCAAAAAGCAAAAATAGTTGTGATATACAAAGAAGGCATTGATTGAAATAATTGTGGAAAGTACTGCTCTTTATCCTTTCTTAAGTTATATCAAAACACGCTCACTACATATTGCCTATGTGAGAATGCCCCAATACAGCCAAGTTACACCTGATCAGCTGCAAACAGAAATTTGAACAAAAATGGAGGCATGGATGACTGGCACCAGGTTCCCCTTAGGAAGTAAAAGAGGGGACAAAAGTTATGCAGCCAGGAGCAGAAGGAGCCTTTCATCTGAGCTCCTTGGAAATAGTGTATAGCAGTGGCAGCTCCAGGGGTGGGGCTGCATCACAGTCCAAAATTTAAATAGGGGAGCCACACCAACTGCCAGTGAGTCCCGGCTGGCGATGTTTAGAAAGGCAGTTAGTGTGTCTCCCCTATTTGAATGTTGGGCTGTGCTGCAGCCCCGCCTTTGGAGCCATCGCTGGTGTATAGATTTTAGAGTGTTGGTTCTGGTGCTATCTTTAATCACAGGATAATGAATTATTTACATCAAATCTTCAAATTAAATGTTCACCAAATTGATTACTGAAATATGTAAGAGGAAAATATTAAATGTTATATATACGTGAATAAATGATGATGATAATAATAATAAAATAATAATATGTACTGGTATATCTAGAGGGAGTACGTATAAACTCATCCTTAATAAATATCAATCAGGCTTTAGACAAATTCACACTGTTGTCCTGTGGTTGCGTGGTAAACGTGGATATCGTGTATTCCAATATCGTTTTGTTTCTTTTTATGCCACAGCAATCCCAGAGGAAGAGAAAAATAGCCCCAACATAGTGCAGATCAATGTATTCAGTTTTTCTGTGCTTTAAATGTTACACAATATGCTCACCCTCTTTAGTGTGAAAATGTGCCTTGGACATTAATTTAAAAGCCTGATGTCTGTTGTTGTTTTATTTTTAGAATGGTGTCCATTCATCCAATGACATAGGATGTATAAAATAAAAAAGTTAACATGGACAAATAAACTATATATATATATATATATATATATATATATATATATATATATATTTATAAACAATAAAACTAAAATCACAAATAAAAAAGTTAAGTGATGAAAGGGTAAAAAAATACAACGCGTTTCACTGAACAGCACCTGTATTTGCATACGTAGGTTTCCAAAGCATGCGCAGTGCGCCAAACACAAGGTTTATGCATTAGGCCCAAAATGACTGACATCCTCTATTATTGTGATCTATTCATAGAAAGAGGTAATAACCTAACGTCTCATCTTATTTCTCCGTGAACAGCATTTATGAAAACTCCTGAGAAACTTGACCGTTGGATCACAATATTGTACAATTATATAATTGGGAGACTTTTATCATCTATGTAGATGTGTACCTGCAGGTGGCTCTTTGTAACTTGAAATGCTGATACTAAATATATAGGGGATAATAATATAAAATATATCAGCAAATGTGTCAATGTATGTTTAATGCATAACATTGCAAGACTTTCTGTTGTGTTGCAGAGAAATGGAAAGTGTTGGTGGCAGAGTCTGGAAAATGGAGAATTATTGTGCGAGCCATTGGCTCATCTTTCCAGAAACACAGGTGGGAGCACAGATCTACTTGTTGTGACTGCAGCTGTTCCCTGAGATGATGGGAAAACTTCTGTTCTATACAAGGAATTAGATGAGTATAATATAATTGTGTTAGCCAAAACATGCATCAGATGGGAAAAGGGGAAGACTTTCTGGGAAAGCAAAGCATCTAGATAACAAACACTGTGAATTACTATGTCATCTTACATTTCTATAAGTGTCTCTCAGAACACTAATAGGAATATGTTTCTATATTGTTACTACATGATGTTGAAGGAATAAAGGCAGAAAAAAACAAAAACAAAAGATCTGCTTCATGCAAAAATCAAAAATAAAACAAATAAGTGTAGACATGGACCTTGCAGTGTGTCATAACTATATATATATATATATATATATATATATACATTTACAGATATCACATAAGCTCATTAGCTAATTGATTTAATTATACATATATATATATATATATATATATATATATTGTATATATACTATGTAGACAAAGGTGATTAGACACTGACTGCAAATAAATAAACAAGATTTTGATGTCAGTACTTTGTAGATCCACCATGTGTAGTGATTGCTGCAGACACCACTCTTGACAAACTGTCCACAAGACCCTGGACACCAGTATTTGCTATGTTTTGCCATTCCGCCTTAAGTACAGTGACCAACTATGACACTGACGAGGGTCGAGTCGGCCTAGAACGCACCCATCACTCCAATTAATCCCAGGGGTTCTCAATGGGGTTAAGATCTGGACTCTGAGCTGGCCAGCCCATCCAGGTTACCAAATTTTCTGTATACCAGTCCAGTGTCACCCTGGAAACATGACAGGTGGCTTTGTCATCCTGATAAAAAAAATTGTTTCCGTAGAACTGCACATACATGGGCCTCCCTATGAAGTTGAAACCACCATATTAGTAGTCATTTGGAACTTGAAAAAGCTGCCAGTATTGAGCAGAGAAACACATTGGTGTACCCGTTTTATACCCACTCATGGATGATAAACTTCACCTAAAGAGTCTGAACCAGCTTCTGGACCTGGCAGAGGAAAGCTCAGCTTGCTGCGGACTTTACCAACTGCACACTTTTGTCGCATTAGATCTACAGCTGAGACCACAATTACTTGAGGATTCCACATTCAGCATACAGAGAATTGCACCCAAGAGATAACTCCTCTAGCGGTGACCACTGAAATTCCAATCAAAAATCATTGGTTACCTGTGGATATTCATTTCCTGCCTAACTTTGTGCATTTGGTCCCTGAAGTGCTTATAGGAACAGACTATTAACAGGACTCAAAATCAACCATTCATATACAGTATACTGTATGGACAGTTCCAAGGGTAAGGTTTTCACTCATCATTAATATATTATTTTATCAAATGTATTTTGCATGTTATATCTGAATTCAATTTTAACAATTTTTCTTATATATTAAATATACTATTAATCCATCCAAATAACATGTGATTAATTATACTGTGTTGTATATAGTGCTACTTCTTGTTATTGTGTTTTGCATCTATTTCCAGGGGGTCCGACTAACCCCTATTTAAGTAGCTGCTTGGTTAAACAAACCATATCAGCGCCTGTAAAGGAACCTTTCTTGGTATGTGTTGTTTTCATTGTTTCCATAGACCTGCAAGTGCATGGGCCTAGGTATTGGGTGGTGATCTGCGCTTCACAGAAATGGTGGAAAATGGGGATAAGGGATATGTGAGGAAAGAGGGGGATGAGGGGCGACTAATGCGGCACTGTGAGGGTAGGGGTGTCCGGTCCCACTCAGGAAGATATATATAGAAGGTTATACCACATGCGCTTCAGTCTGGTGTTTTGCAGAGAGGAAGCTAGGTTGGGGGGTGAAAAAATGGGGGTGGGGGTATTGTTAAGAATGTTGTCTGGTATTGACACTATGTATTCAGGTCTGTGCATATGTGTAAGGGAGTACGGGATCGATGAGTGGACAGGGGACAGACAATCGATATAGGTCTAAAGGTTTAAATCATATAGGTAGGATAAAAGTTCTTAAACAGCTTAAATCCCATATTCTGGTGTAGTGACTCGGTGGGGAAGTAACTCAGCCCTTTTAGGGGGCTACTTTCTGTGCAATACACAGAGGATACAGTTTTTTGGGGGTTTACCGCATTCCCCATATGTACTTCATATCGGTACGCTCCCCCTTGGGAGGGATCCGATTGGATGCACACACATACAGCGCGTACAGCTGGGACTCGGAGGAGCAGCATGTACAGTATGCGCTGTGACACAGAACTGCACAGCACAGTGCAAACTGGATGGTCAGCAAAGGGGATAGGATGGTAAACACAATGGGGGGGGGGAAATCTTATGGAATCCTCACTAGCAAACTTTCTGGGGCCCTATACACCTTAATCCAGGGCCTTCCACTCTTCCTGTGTGTGCTGACACTGTCCCTTTGGGAGCAGTGGGGTGGGGTCTGACATCACACAGTGCAGAGGTGGTACTATATACGACGCAGGGAGGGCTTCTGAAGTCTCCCATATCGCTTGCCACTCCTTGCACTCCCAGCTCTGGTCCCAAGTCAAGAATCAGTCCTCTTATGTACATCTCAAGCTCCTGTACCCTCTCAATTTACAACTTGCGGTTAAGATGCCAGAGGACGGAATGCCAGACACCGGTATATTGACGCCGGAATCCTGACACAAGTCAGGAAGCCGATGCCGTGATCCCGACGTCAACATTCCGATCGCCGGCACCCTGAAGGTAAGTATATGGGTAAGGGTTAGTGTTAAGGAACTAAAATCAAAATATGTATAGCCTCGGCGCTTCAAAGCAGAATACAACTAAGATAAAATCTAATATACTCGTATCAATGTGTGTATTTAATACTGGTGATTTCTTCAGCTGCAATAATAATGGTTGCAAGCCAATGACATATAGAGAAAGAAAAGAATTTAGCGCGCTTAAAAGAGAAAAAACATAACAGTGGCTATGTCTGAGATATGACATGTTTATATACAAAAAGATAAACAATGTTTCTATATAAATTGAAAAAGAAACATAGGGCCTGATTCAGAGCCGCTCGTAAGCGGCCGCTCGTTCGCTCCGAGCGATGTTCGCACAACTGCGCATGCGTACGGCTCGTAATACGCATGCGCGAACCAGTCAGTGCGATCGAAATTCATGTGCTCGCAAAATAGCGAATGCCTGCTAATTTGAGTGACAGGAAGAGGCGTTTGTGGGTGGCAACAGGGGAAGGTGCTTGAAAACGGGGAGTGATGATCCGAACGCAGCAGGGTTGTCTTAACAGCAGTGTGGGCCCTGGGCAAATCAATGCACTGGGCCCCTACCCACCCATTCACGGGAAAAAAATTTAAATGGTCACTAAAATTAAACCCTCCTGCATGCCCATCAGACCTCCCACACATGCAGAGAGACTCTGTCTGACTGGTCTGAAGCCAGCAGGTGAAGTGAAACTGAGTACTTGCAGCTGTAGGGGGGTGTGTTGGTGGCCCCTACAAGCTTCGGGCCCTTGGGCAACTGCCCAACAAGCCCAATGGAAGAGATGGCCCTGGAACGCAGGCGTGCCAAACGGTCAAAACGGGCGTTTTAAGGGTGTGCATAATTAACAAAGCAGCGTCATCGACCACGTCAGTTGGTTGTTTCTTAGCCTGAACTGCTCGCATGATTGCGGTAGGAAAATCCAACCACAAGCACTGCGAGCAGTTCATACGCCTTTCAATGTACTCGATTAATCTAATAAATAGCGGAGATGACGTAGGATGCGAGTGGCCAGGGGGCGTTTTTTACAAAAAAAATGTCTCTGAATTGCTATTAATTCATGTTTAACAATTTAGTGTATTATTATGTAATCATTGTCTTTATATTACCTTTATTAAAAGATTCTGTTTCTTACTATATATGGCATCTACTTTAAATACTTAAATTTACACTAATATACCCTGTAAGTGTTGATGGGATATCTATTATTAATTTTAAAATTTTTCTATTTTTCTCTTTTAAGCGCGGTAAATTATTTTCTTTCTCTAAGGGTTAGTGTTAGCCCAGGGATGGGGGGATTAGGGACCTCCTGGGGTGGATTAGTGTTAGGCACCGACCAGGGAGGTTTAGGCTGCGGGGAAGGGGGTTTAGGGTTAGGCACCACCGGGGGGAGGTTAGGGTTAGACACTATCCCAGGAGGGCTAGGTTTAGGGTGCGGGAAGTAAGGGTTAGGATAAGGCACTACAGTGGGAGGTTACACACCACCGGGGGGAGGTTAGGGTTAGGGATGTCACTGTTGGTCTTCTGACAGGCAGCTTTCCGTCCAGTGGAATATCATACCGATTCCTGTGTATTAGACCAAAAGAATAGAGAAGAGAGAAAGAAATGCCTGAAGTGGTGCACCACTTCAGGCATTTATTTCTCTCTTCTCTATTCTTTTGGTCTAATACCCATTGTCTGCGGTAGCACCCCCCAACCAACTATAATAAATTTTGGGGGTCACCATTGTCCCTTACTGAGGGGTACAATGCATTTCTGGTGCGCCTAGATAACCCTTTTTGTGTACCAATTCCTGTGTGTGTATGTATGTATGTATATATATATATATATATATATATTTTATATATATATATACAGGAAGATTGAATGAGCATTTACCAGTCAGTAGATAAAATAACTTGAATTGCTCACGAATCACATACTATCAGGAGTATGTGATTCGTGAGTATTAAAGTTACTTTTTCTACTGACTGGTGAGTGCCCATTCAATCTTCTCATTATATACAGTGAGTGCAGCCCTCTGGACTAATTTACATATATATATTGTATTTATATACAGTACATATATATAAAAAATTTGAGGCGGCACTGAAGGTCTTCTTCTGCTTTTAATCACCACATGATACCAACGTTTCAGGGCATCAGCCCTTTTGTCAAGGTTATACAAAAGTTAAAAACATTTTCATACCTTAAGTAGTCACCCAGGTGTGATTAGTGAAGTCCGGGCAGCGCGCTTTCCTGCAGGTTGCAGGCTGCGTCCCATACCGATGACGCGGTTGCTGTGCGCCACTCCTGATTACCTAGGCAACCACACGTCATCAGTATCCACAAACCAATAATCTATACTATTATGTGTCCTAACACGTCCACCATACTCTAATACAATTACTATATAAAATATCTGAGTCTCACAAAGAACACTGTAGACAGATGCTGGTTCTAACCAGATACATTATGTATCTATAGTAGAATCCATTGTAATCCTTATAATATACGTGTGATAGCTCGTGAGTTCCCATAAAGGAACACATACCAATACTCAAAAAGCATGTCATAGGTTTGTATTTCTTCAAGCCAGGTAGACTCCTGTCTGTGGCTATAATCGGCCAACAGGCCTTACTAGCATGCTGAATAACTGGGCTCACAGTAGAAAAATTATGTTTCCATGGGATAATCATCTTATCTTTCTTCACTGCAGGTTTTAATAGTTGAGTCCGCTCAATCTTCATAATTTATGCCTTTTGCTGTTTTAATTGCTGCATATTATATCCTCTATTTGCAAATTTACTGACAATGGCATCTACCGCTACCTCTGCCTCTGTGGGATCACTTGTAATACCTAGCGTTCAAAGCATTTGTGAGCGTGGAAGCCCCCTCTTTAATGAAGCCGGATGGTGGCTAGCAGCATGTAACAGATTATTTCTGTCGGTTGGTTTACTATATACATTGGTTTTGATTTCACCTTTATTAATGCATACTTCAACATCCAAATAATGGATAGTGGTATAGCTAAACTCACGAGTAAGCTTGATTGTGGATGTTCTACTATTAATATCCTGCATTAACTGGGTAAACAATAGTTCACCACCAGTCCAAAACATAAAGAGGTCATCTATAAAACGGCAGTAAAATAATGTGTTTAGAAATATCCGGATTATTGAAGAACATATTCTGTTCTTCTACCACCATGAACATGTTGGCATATGTGGGGGCCACATTACTGCCCATAGCACATCCAGAACACTGGAGAAAAAATTTGCCATTATGTAGGAAATAATTCCTAGTTAATGTTAACTCCAGTAATCGAAGTAACAACGACATGTTAAGGTCACATTTCTCCTGAGTATGTTCTCAATTGCTTTTAGTCCCAAATGATGCGGAATGGACGTATATAAATTACACACATCCATAACACACATCAACGTTTGTTAAGGGACTTTTTTGATCTTGATAAGGTTATTGAGAAACATTGTTGTATCTTTAAGAACTGTAGGAAATTTGCTCAAGACAGGTTGTAGAATATGATCTAGGAACTGTGCTATGGGTTGATATAGTGAATTTCGTGCAGATATAATTGGATGACCTGGCGGTCAAATAGGATCCTTATGTATTTTTGGCGTTAAATACAAAACAGGTACAACAGGGAAATCTTGCATTAAAGCAAGTTTTAGTTTGTTGGTAATTAACCCTTGTATCTCTGCTGCATTTAAAATTGCATCCAATTCCATCTTATACTGCACCGTAGGATCATTTGGCAATAGACAATACGTCACTTCATCACTCAAATGCCGATCTACCTCACACATATAATCTTGCAAGTTCCAAATCACAGTGGCTCCACCTTTATCTGCCGGTCGGAAGATAACATCTTTATATTCACTAAGTTTTTTCAATGCATTAGATTCATCTTTAGATAGATTGGTATGAACTTGATTAGAAGCCATATTGTATCTCTGAACAGAATCGTCAAGTAATCTCGTATAAGTCTTAATTGATGGATTATGCGTCTGTGGATCTAATTTGGATTTGGATCTATGTTGTAAAAAATCAGACAAAGGTTCTCTCATAGTTACTTCAGAAACATGCTGAAAGTGTTCTCTTAAACGCAATTTGCGTGAATATTTATGGAGATCCAACTGCCATGCAAATTCATTAAATTTAATAGTGGGTACAAACGACAGGCCTTTATTAAGCACCCTCAATTCCACATCACTGAATGTTCTAGACGACAGATTTACTACTAAGTCTTCTTTCTGCTTCCTCTGCCTTTGGGTCCTTTGGGTCTGCCCACCCTGACGGGTGGCTGACCTATGAGTCTTCCTTCGTCTGTTGGTATTACTCCTAAAGGGAAAGCTGCTTCAGCTCTAGGGGTATCTGAGTCTGGTGCTGCAAAGTCACTGTCGCTGTTTGACGTTGCCGGCTCATTACTGATATTCTCTTGTCTCCTATTGCGCTGTGATGATCTGAAGACCAGTTGTTTCCTTTGTTCATTGCCCAATATCCACCGGTACACCTTATTCTCTTCATAGTCAGATTTGACCGTCTGGTACTTATTCTGTTTAAGACTGACTAGTTCTCTACGGTATGTTTCACATTGCATTTTCAACTTCTGCTGAAATTCACTAACAGGTTCTTGTTCAAAGACTTGTTTGTTCTGGCTTTCAAATTGACTGATTCTCTCTCTGATGTTTTTTAACTCCCGACCTGCCTCCTCTATAACAAGGAGCATCAGGTCCATACCACATTTGTTTAAAATGCCAATCCACCTATGACAAAACTCTGGATTTAGCCATCCAATGGTTGGGGTATCTTTAACCCGAAATCCACGAGGAATCAGCTTCTCTCTATAATAGTTTGATAATGAAATCCCATGTAACTGGAAATCTATTTCCTTTCTTTTCATTTTCATCAGTTGACGGAACACATCTTCTTTAATGCTGGCTGCATCTTCCAGTGTAGTTTGATCAGCAAATAATACGCTGGCTGCTTCATCATCAGAGAAGCTAAACAGTTCTTTATGGGCAGTATTCACCCCTCTATATCCTGGATAATCAGCCATAGAATTAACATTTGCTGACTGTTCCATATTCACACTCCCAGATGCTTATAACATAACCTGGATAGTGGATACACTTAATATTATCTTGTGTGGGGTGCCTTGGCAAAGTGGGAAATCCTAAACAGGGCTCCCTTTGTATACTTGCATCGGTCCGGCACTCTCCACTGACTGCTGCAGCTTGCCTCCGTGCCTTCCTTAGCAGGGTTCTATATCAAAAATTTGAGGTGGCACTGAAGGTTTTGTTCTGCTTTTAATCACCACATGATACCAACGTTTCAGGGCATCAGCCCTTTTTTCAAGGTTATACAAATGTTAAAAACATTTTCATACCTTTAGTAGTCACCCAGGTGTGATTAGTGAAGTCCGGGCAGCACGCTTTCCTGCAGGTTGCAGGCGGCATCCCATACCGATGACGCGGTCGCTGTGCGCCACTCCTGGTTACCTAGGCAACCACACGTCATAAGTATCCACAAACCAATAATCTATACTATTACGTGTCCTAACACCTCCACCATACACTAATACAATTACTACATAAAACATCTGAGTCTCATAAAGAACACTGTAGACAGATGCTGGTTCTAACTAGATAAATTATGTATCTATAGTAGAAGCCATTGTAATCCTTATAATATACGTGTGATAGCTTGTGAGTTCCCATAAAGGAACACATAACAATGTAAGTAATATCAAATACACATCTCAAATAATAACATGACCAAATAACTCATAATAAAGGGTTATCAGGATATCATCACACGGGATATACTCAGCATTCTACATAATTACATGGAATAAAACAATATAGCTTATAGTAAACTCCAACCGATTTTGTCATTAAGGCCAGTCGGAGCTATTGTATCAAGTTCCAAGATCCATTTGTCTTCCATTCTTAATAATCGACTGCCTCTATCACCACCACGTATAGAGGGTGACACATGGTCAATGATGATATGTACATATATTTACATACATACATATATACACATACACATATATACTTTATAGACACATTTACACATACATATATACACATTTACATCCATATATATTATATACACATTATAATATAGCTATATAGATATATGTCCATATAGATAGACAGATATATATATATATATATATATATATAGATACACACACACTACACACAGATATTACACCCACCTCTGGTTATATATACTTTTCTGAGTTTTCTGACTAGTGTCTAGCTGCAGCGTATCAGCTCAGTTGCCAAGGGAGGGGTGAGGGGTCAATAGGCAGGGCTTTAGAAGACCCAGGGGCAGAGCTTTGTGCATCCCGAAGTATACAGCTGAAGGGGGTGGAGCTTATCGTGATTCAGGGGCAGTACTTAGTACAACTCAGAATGGACTGTCGGCCTGCCTGGAGGTTGCATTTTGAACAGTCTGAGGGCGGAGCTACGAGTAGACCCGAGAGTAGGCGGGGCTTCAGGCAGCGGGGGTGGAATAGGAGATAATTCTGGCAGCAGAATAGAATGCTGTGGTGGTGACAGGAAAAAAAAATATTTTACTGTCAACACAGCATGCACTACAGTAGGTCCTGTGTGCTTATTTTCATGGGGTGGCCTGGAGCTGTAGCTCAACCCCATTGTTAATCCATCCCTGCTCAAGTCTCAGTCCTAGACCCCCTTCTTTTTTCACTCTGCATGCCCTCTCTCTTTGAACTTATCAACTTCTTTGGTCTAAAGGACCATCTTTATACTGATGGCACTTAATTTATCTGTCCTCCCGTGATCTCTGCCCTTCCAACGTCTCACACATTTCAAACTGTCTATCTGATGTTTTTTCCTGGATGTATCAACACTTGCTGAAGCTTAATATGTGCAAGACCGAGCTCATTGTCTTCGATCCATGTGTCACCACCCTTCCCTATCTCTCTATCACTGTCATCTACATCAACATTTCCTCAATGGATCAAGTTTGTTTGTTGGGTGTTTTTTTTGTGGAGTCAGCTTTGCAGAAAAATAATACTTTTCACCTGCAGCTGAGGTATCCATTAGGATTTTCTCACACTGCGCCGGCCCCCCCTCTCTATTCCCCCCTCATTTTCACCCCAGACAACGTTGGCAGCAGCCGGGTCTGTGTCCTGAGACTGTGGTTCAACATGCTCTTGCAGACTCCACTGCCACCAGAGCTGCCCAATGCTTTGGCTCCCAGTCACCAATGTCCAATCAGGCTCCTCCCCACTCCCCAACAGTGTCCGATCTGGCTTCCCCCATGCGGCTGTGCAATCTGCCCCCCCCCCCGTGGCCGCCAGTGTCTGATCTGGCCGGAGCCTCCCCTCACTGAACCCCGGTGTCTAATCCGGCTCCCGTGTGGCCACCGCTGTTCAGTAGCCGCACAAGCACCCCCTGCAGGCGAGTGCAAGAGGACCTGAGCAGGGAGCCTGTGACACCCCAGAGCCATCAAAGGTAAGTAACAAGCTGGAGGGATCTATGATCCCTCTGCTGCTTGTGCATGGTATCGGATGCTGTACGCCATCTCAGAGTGGCGTACAGTATTACTCACAAGTTCCGAAAAAAAATGCTTTTTTGGAACTTGATGAATTACATAATTTCTACACCCCCATAATAAAGTATGGGAACTGTGGAAATTATCGGGGAAAAATTGTAAGCAGGAGATATCTGTGATATCTCCTGCGTTACATGCTTAATGAATAGCCCTGACCCTTAATTTTTACAAAAGTAAGGGAAATGTTAATTTTCACCCACTTTTGTAGAAATTAAGGGATGACGAATAGGCCCCTTAGAGAGTATCCCCCATAGGACCTTCCACAGAAATTAAGCAGATATGGAAGCAGCAAGATGCTTAATTTTCAAATCCATAATGGTGCAGCAACATATTTACTAAAATAATACAAACGATGAATAAACTAATTTCATAGCCGAAATTCAAATAGTTGTAGTAAAGCTGCCACAATGTCACCCTTCTTCTACTGGCACGGGAGTCATGCAATATCTAGCACAGGAATGCAAACCAACTTTCTCAGGCAGATGGTTTTCAGATATAAAGTTGTCATTCAACATAATATGATAAGCAAAACATGATGAATTAGGATATGGTCAGACACACATTAATGCAAGTCCCTTTATCCATAAAATTCTCTGGATTTCCTTGGTCTTTCTTTGCATTAATCATTTCAATATGGCCACATGCTTCCCAGACCTCGGATGGCTTTCACATCTGCAAGTAGGAATTTTACCCCAAAAGTTAAAAGTAATACTAACATATTCAGTGAGTACACAGTTGCATATATTTTAGGGATGTGCGCCGGACCATTTTTGTTGGATTTGGATTTGGTTCTTCTAATTCGTCGTCCGGCTTTGGATTTGGATTTGCTAAACTGCGGTGACTGGCTTTGGATTTGGATTTGGATTTGGATTTTTTTACAAAAATTTACAAAAAAAGCTAAAATCACATAAATTGGTCTTTTTTTCTTCCTAGAGTATTATTAACCTCAATAACATTAATTTCCAATCAATTTAGACCACCTCACAGCTTATAATATTGTTTTCAACATTATTGGCCAAAGGTTGCAGTGAGCTGACTGGTTACTAAGCGACAAAGCAGCGGCACAACGACTCAGACACCACAGTATAAAGCACATCTATGACACATTGCCACACAGCAGTGGCAGAAATGAAAAGTAGTGCACCCATCCAGTGGGGTATGGCCAGCAGAGTCACAGTACTTGTTTACATAGTGGGCTACGGCCCAAGAAGTCACAGTGCACAATCTTATTCACATTACACCGCACATAGGGCCTGATTCACATTACACCATAAAGTAGTGTCTCTTATTTATGTTACGACACACAGTAGTGCCCCTTTTACACAATGCCCACAGTAGTGCCCCTTTTACACAATGCCCACAGTAGTGCCCATTTTACACAATGCCCACAGTAGTGGTGTCCCTTACACAATGCCCCCAGCAGTGGTGCCCCCTATGCAGTCCCCTATGCAGTGCCCCCAGTAGAATGACCCACAGTAGTATGCCCCCCCAGTAGTATGTCCCCCATTAGCAGGCCCCCCCAGTAGTATGCCCCCCATTAGCAGGCCCCCCAGTAGTATGCCCTCCCAGTAGTATGCCCCCCTTTAGCAGCCACCCCAGTAGTAGGCTGCCCCAGTAGCAGGCCCCCCCAGTAGTAGGCTGCCCCAGTAGTAGGCCCCCCCAGTAGTATGCCCCCCCCCAGTAGTATGGCCCCTCCAGTAGCAGGCCCCCCACAGTAGTAGCCCCCCGTAGTATGGCCCCCCAGTAGTATGGCCCCCCCAGTAGCAGCCCCCTTCCCAGTAGTAGGCCCCCCCCAGTAGCAGGCCCCTCAGTAGTATGCCCCACCCAGTAGCAGACCCCCCCAGTAGCAGGACCCCCCCAGTAGTGTGCCCCCCCCAGTAGCAGGCCCCCCCAGTAGTATGGCCCCCCCACCCCCAGTAGCAGACCCCCCCAGTAGCAGACCCCCCCCAGTAGCACCCCCGGCCCTTACACAAGTAAAAAAAAAAAACTTACCTGTATCCCCGCTCCCGCGCCGTCCGCTCTGCATCCACGCGCTGAGGAGGGAGCCGGAAGATGGAGCTCCTGAGTGAGCTCCAGCCAGCTCCCTCCGTGCAGCAGCCAATGAGAATCTGTGTGACTCTCATTGGCTGCTGTAACAAACACACAGCTGCCGCTGGCGGCTGTGTGTTTGTTCTGTGTAGGGCAGACCGCTATCACAGCTTTCTGCCCTACACAATAACGAGAATCCGACATCAAGCGGCCGCCGTTCGGCCCCGAACGGGGATCTGAGTCAGGCGGTGAACACCCGAACAGGGTTCGGGTTGACTCGGATCCCCAATGTTTGGAGCAGTTCGAATTCCACAGAATCCGAACCGCTCATCTCTAATATATTTTATTATATTTTATATTATTGGGAGTAAGTGTAATAGGCTGCAACGTACAGGCATCGGCAATTTCCTGTCGAGTTTGCATGATGTTTAAAAGAGCAATCATTTAAAAGGCAAGACCTGAAGGCATGGAGCTAATTCAGAAACAAGTGCTATTGTTTTTCCGTACATCCTTGGAATTCTATTTACGTTCATCTACAAATGCAAGAATCCGCCGAAGTGCATTAGATCAGTGTGACTGACAATAGTAGTTAATCCTGCCCACTGGGTTTCTGTCTGCAGATGCAACTATTATGCTGGTATTTAAAGCTGCAATTGCTAGGCTGTACATTACCTGACATGGTCACAAACAATGAGACCATTCAGAAACGCACTTCCAGCAGCCGCTATGGGCAGACAAACCTAGCTGCCCCTCTACATCCCTGCACCCACCCCCATGGTGCCAATCACTGCTGGTCGGGCAGCCTGGCATTACCCCCAACCGGTGGCTGCAAAATAAGCAGCCGCCGGGGAAAAGTAAATGAAGCAGCCCTTGGTCCCCCACTGTATACCTGGCTGCTGTTCAGAGGAGAAATGCAAAGTCACGATGGTCTAATCATCGATAGTCTGGCATATTGATGACCGATATGTTAAAAATCGATATTAATGTTATGTGTTTAAAAAAATGGCATTTTTTTTAAAAATAAAATTGTGTTGGATAAGTCATAAATAGATGTTCTTGACCTTATTCAATCATAAAAAACTGATAATTTCTGAGTGGTTTTTGGAAAAAAATATTAGTGGTTAAGGCTAAAACAACCTGGTAGGAAGGCTGAGCACATTCTGCTGCTTTACCATAAATTGCTACTATTACGTTTATCCTTTATTTATATGGCACGACAAGGGGTATCCAGCACTTTACAAAGAACTTAAACAGAAGTATGAACAAAACAAGAAAAAAGTGACTTACAGCACAAAACATTGATTCAGAGGTAGACGCAGTGAAGATGTTTGCACAGTTGAGAGATTTTAGGCTACTGTGCATGCGCGAAAAGTCCACAGGACCCATACTGCACACACGTAACCCTAACCCCTGAGATCTGTGCTACTGTGTATTCTCCACTCCCCACAAGCATCCAGTCCTGGTCATCCTAGTGAGCTAGATTAGGGGGCCAAAATGGAAATATTATATGTGGAAAAGTGACAATTTCCTCGGAATGGGATTGAAATGCCGGCGGCTGTTTAGCCGCTGGTTCAAATCCTGACAGCGGATGCAAATTGGGCGGTCAAACACCAGATCGCTCCATGTGTGGGGACCGCCCGATATGGTGGCCAATAGATCATGGATTGCATTGCTGGGTACACATCGTACCGTGTGTACCCAAATTTAGAGAACTTTGGGCCTGATTCAGAGCCGCTCGTAAGCGGCCGCTCGTTCGTTCCGAGCGATGTTAGCCCAACTGCGCATGCGTACGGATTGTTATACGCATGTGCTAACCAGTCAGTGCGGCCGAAATTCATGTGCTCGCAAAATAGCGAATGCCTGCTATTTTGAGTGACAGAAAGAGGCGTATGTGGGTGGTAACAGGGGAAGGTGCTTGAAAATGGGGAGTGGAAATCAGAACGCAGGCGTGCTTAAAGGTCAAAACGGGCGTTTTATGGGTGTGCATATTTAAAACAGCAGCGTCATTGACCACGTCACTGGGTTATTTTATAGTCAGAACTGCTCGCAAAATTGTGGTAGCAAACACCAACCCCAAGAATAGCGAGCAGTTCATACCCTTGTCGATGTACTCGATTAATCTAATAAATAGCGGACATGACGTAGGATGCGAGCGGCCAGGGGGCGTATCTTTCCAAAAAACTAACGCAAGTTTTGTTCGCTCGTTCAGACATAGAGGCGTGAACAGACCGCAAACAGCGAACGGTTCATTTGAATAGCCACCCCTTGTTTTAGAACGAACGACCGCAAATAGCGAGTGGCTCTGAATGAGGGCCTTTATTTCATGATAAAATTTCAAATTTGCAGATGTACTTTCCTATTCAAAACATATTTATTTTTTAATTGGTTGTATAGAAAGCGGTTAATAATAATAATAATCTGCAGTAAAATACTGTACATTTTACTCACTGTAATTATGTGAACAAGGCCAAGGATCAAATGTAATAAATTACGTATTGCAGACAACTGCGAGATTTCGGCAATGTTGTCATAATATTTAAAGTAGCCAACATCTCCCCCTGTTCTGCAACTGGCAGGCTGTTACATTTGGGACAATATTTATAAATAACAATTAAAAAAAAAAACTGTGCTCTCCAATTAGATGGTGCAGTCACGGTTATACTGAAGATGCCACCACATCCAAACTACAGAAGATCATATAACATAAAAAAGAACACAATACAGGTAGTAAATGCAATAGAACTCTCTTAACAATATAATACAATCAGTTATGTAGCACTTAACCTCATGTATTAAATTCCTATTTGTGTATAGATTGTTAGATTATGTTCAGGGCCCTCTTACCTCCCTCTCTGTTTGTTAATACCCAGCAGACCTCAAAACGACTGCACGATTACGACATTGTAATTGAGCAATCGTTTGTCAGTCTGTGATGTGCTTTCACTGAACGAGCAGTCAGTCAGTGTAGGCACAATAAATCATCTGCAAACATGCTGGACCTGATGTTATCGTCAGGTTGTCCAGCATGTTTGCCTGATGATAGATGTCTAAACGACAAGCGGGCGCGCGCATCGCTGGTCGTTTTAGACATTTTTCTTAACGATTTGTTAACGATTTGCAAACTATATTCTTATCGCTCAATTTAATCGTCTAGTGGATGGGCACCTTAAAGCTGTCCATCCACTAGAACACAGGCAAAAGACTGCACGATTACAACATTGCAATTATGCAGTCGTTCGTCAGTCTGTGATGTGCCTTCACTGAACGTGCAGTCATTCAGTGTAGGAACATCAATCATCTGCTAACATGCTCAACCTGACGTTATCGTGTGCAGCATGTTTGCCCGATGATAGATGTCTTTTGAAAACCAGCGGGAGCATGCATCGCTGGTCGTTTTAGACATTTTAGTGAACAATCTTCAAACGATTAATGAACGATTAAATGATAACAATGTCATTATCGTTCAATCGCTCAATTTAATTTGCCTTTCTGCTCCACGGGAGGTTTCTGTCCTCCCTGAGCTCGCCATAGGACACCTGTGTTACGGTTTGACAGGTGTACTGCCCCAGTCAAACTCTTCACCTGCCACTGTCCCCGGAACGGGTCGCATTACTGTGTTCCCAACTGGAAAGCATAATGTAATATGCTAGCGCTATATAAATAAATAGTCTAGCAGCAGCAGCAGCTCCCGTCCCGACCTCTGCCTCCGATGCACAATGTAATGTTATGACGTTACCCTGCACGCACTCAGGGGTCTATTTACTAAGCTGTGTTAGGAGATAAAAGGGAAAAGTGATAAGGTACCAGCCAATCAGTTCTTAAATGTCATTTTTCAAACACAGCCAGTGACTTGGCAGTTAGGAGCTGATTGGCTGGTACCTTATCACCGTTCACTTTATCTCCTAACAAAAGCTTAGTAAATAGATCCCTCAGTCAGTAATGTGACAATTGTGACTGTTTGTTCCTTCAGGAGAGACACATGTGACACAGGTAGCAAGAGGTTGGAGTGACACATAGCAGGAGGCAGTGCAGAAACACGCAGCACAATGCTGTAAAGATAGGTGGCAGGAGGCTGGAAGTGAGGAGGAGGAGGAAGAAGAGGAGGAGGACAAGGAAGAGGAAGAGGAGGAGGAGAGGAGGAGGAGGATTACTTTTCACTCTGCCGGGCGGCTGGTCCACATTGTGACGTCAGCGACGTCAAATCGGAGAAGGAGAGGGGAGGAGCCAGGGCTGGTGACGTCAGGCCCCCGGCAACAGCATACAGCAGAGGAGGAGAAAACACTGGAGGAGGAGACAGGAGGGGAGGGGAGGTAACGGCCCATGGCAGTGTACTGTAATATGTCTTATTGACTCATTACAGTACTGCTGTCAATACCGCTGCTGGCCCATGACAGTAGCAGAGGCGAGCAGGCATAGCTGGGTTTGTCTCTGGGCCCCTCTGGGGCCCCTAGAATCTCGGGTGCTGGTATGGCTGTGCCCCTAGTCTCCTCCTGTCGCTGGGCCTGGGTAGTTATTGGCCTCCATAACCGTAGAGTGGAACTGGGACATATTGACATTTAAAGTACTGTTTAATTACTTTACGTTTAGTTCAAATGTTGAAATTGTACTAATAGTTTAAATTTTGTTCGCACATACTGTTACACATTGTGCATATGCAAGTTTTATACCCAGGTGCCATGTTTTTATTAATATTATTATTAACAATATTATTTATTGTTAGTCATATTGAAATACTTGAAGAACACAATAAAGTGTATGTTGCAGGCTTATTCTGGTTAGACTTTTTTGTCATTGGTTCTGTAACAATTATTTGGAAACCCCCCTTTCAAAATCCTGCGTTTGTCACTGCTATCAGTGGTTTTATTTGTGCGAATTAGATGCACATTTCGAGCAATAAAAGCCTCAGTGTATGTGGACACATACTTCAAGTGTTAAATAATTGTTACATAAAGAATTACCATTATCCCAATTAAACGTCATTGATGTCTGCCTCTAGGTCACCTAAGGATTAGGACAAAAGGCAAAGCCTGTAACTCTAGAAGCAAAGTTATTGTCATCATATCACTGTTTTTGCTAAAGTTTCTCAATTAGTTTTAGTCTAATTAACTGCAGCTGAGTCTCGAATTAAAAGAATAAAGGTTTGGTAGAAAAAAACCAGCAAATTTATTAACAGAACATTTTTTTTACTTTGTTTTTTTTTTAAAGAGTAAAAATATATTTTTTTTAGTTTGGCCACATATGGCTGATTATCCAGTATTGTAAAATTAATGTTGTATCACCTCCCATATATCAATGACACCCAAGCTTTGTTCTGGCGCCAGGAGGTATTTAGTAAAAGGTTACTGAGGTAGTCTACAGGGAGTTAAAGATGTGAAGTCAAGGACACATGACCTGTGCAAAATAAACTCTTTTATGTAAGTCACTAATTACCTGGTAACAGCAATTCACTCACAAAGAATGAATTCCCAAAGTGTATATTTACTAAAGTGCGGGTTTTTAGAACTGGAGTTATTGTCCATAGCAACCAATCGGATTCTACTTAACATGTATATCTAGCACCTTCTAAAAGATAATAGCTAGAATCTGACTGGTTGCTATGGGCAACATCTGCACTTCTAAAAATTTGCACTTTAGTAAATATACCCCTTAGTGTTCCAGCACATAATGAGTAATAATAGTGTTAAGGGGCCTATCCATTAGCAGATAAATTTGAACGATGAACGATTTCGAACGACTTTGATTAATTTTGTGCTCCTGATCATGAATATGCCATGCTTGTTTTTCAATTGCTCTAGTTTTTGAGATATGCATATTCTGATTAAATTTGATTTGTAAGATGTTATAAAAAGACGCAGGATAATTACATATATAAGTGTTAGGAAACTATGAGAAAGTTTTTTTGTTGGATTTTCTTTTGTATTCTAGTTGCGGGCAGTCCCTCTGCAGACTCCAACAGTAATCGGCCATCATGTGACAATCCCACCTTCCTTGATATCTTTCTTCCATTACCTGAATATCCTGGTGGAACCGTTCACCCTGTTCTTCTCTTAAATCTCCTAGATTAGATGGGAAGTGATCTAAATGGCTGTACAAAAAATGTACTTTAATACTCATGTTGGCACCTACTTTCTCGAAACATTTTAGCATGTTGTGGACTAATTCATAGTTGTCTGCCTTGTGATTGCCTAAAAATTTTGGAATGACAGACACATAACTCAGCCATGCTTTAGATTCGGTTTCAGTCATAGATGTGGTAAAATTTTTATCCTTCACCAGTTTCGGTATCTGTGGGCTGTCAAAAATTCCTGCCTTTAATTTTTCAGTACTAATAAATGGAAATGTTCGACAAATATACGTGAAACAATCACCCGACTTGTCCAATGCTTTTACAAATTGTTTAATTAAACCCAGTTTGATAGGGTGAGGCGGCAATATAATCTTTTTCCTGTCAATTAAGGGCTCATGAATGATGATGGCTTCTCCTACAGTTATAACCTCTCTTGGAAGCCATACGGTTTGCTGCCAAGTGCTTTTGTTTTGCACGACTATCCCATAAGCATATGTGAAAAGGATACTTATTATATCCACGTTGCTGCCCAAGAAGAAAGTTTACCATTTTTAAATCGACACAAACAGACCACTGATGCTGAGAATAAGCAATTTTTTCTAAGACTAACTTGATATTTTCATACTGTTCTTTAAGTTTTGTTGAATGACCGATAGGAATCGATGCAAATTTATTCCCATTGCGCAGTAAGATCCTTTTAGAACTATCCAAAAAGAGCCGCCAGTCTTCTGCTCAATATTCTGGTAAACCCATCATCTGGAGAAGTTCTGGAATATTGTTGCAGTACACAGGATTGTTATCTTGGCTAAAGAACGGCAGTATGGCTTGCTCTCTATTTCGATACAACGTCATAGTAACATCCGGCTCAAACAGTGCTTTCCTTGAAGTCTGGAGGCTAAAGCTAAGCTCCTTTTTTTCAATAAATTCAAGTCACAAATTAAGTCATTTAGTTCCTTTTGAGAAAATTTGTTTGGAGTAGAGGAACTCACTTTCATCTGTGCTGTCACTTGCACTGGATGAAATTAACATTTCCACATCATCACATTCAACTTCATACAAAGAACTGAATGATGGTACAGGTAAATCTTTGCTATGTGGTATCGGTATTTGCAGAATTAATACTTGGATATTCCCATTTGCGTTTCTTAAATCGATTCATACCCTTCACATTTACAGCACAAAAATAGCAGTCACTAAAGTGATCTTTTGGCTCACATCACATCATGGGTATGCCAAAATTAAGTCATTTTCGATCACCTTTAGCCCAATTGCAGAGTGATTCCATACAGGTTTACAAACTTTGTGAGGCATCCAGATCTTGTCTTGCTGGCTTATGTGACGTCTAAAATAAGCCTGATATGCTTGTTTTACAAATAAAGTTAAATTTTTTCTTTCTTTTGCAACATTGTATTTGCCACAAATATAACAAAAAACATCAGGGTTGTTAGTACACCGTCTCCGAGAAGAACTAATTTTTACGGCAAAAATGTTTTGTTTCACCCATTCAGTGCTAACTCCCACAAAAGCTGATGATGTACTGAACAAAACAAGCCCAAACAGGGAAATTGGTTGTGGTGGGACAGAGGCCCTGATTCAGAGCTATTTGCGGTCGTTCGTTCACAAAAAAGGGGTGGCTATTCAAATGAACCGTTCGCTCTTTGCGGTCTGTTCACGCCTATAAGTCTGAACGAGTGAACAAAACTTGCGGTCGTAATTTTGAAAAAGATGCCCCCTGGCCGCTCGCACCATACGTCATGTCCGCTATTTATTTGATTAATCGAGTACATCGAACAGCGTATGAACTGCTCGCTTTTCTTGTGGCTGGTTGTTCCTACCGCTATTTTGCGAGCAGTTCAGACTTTAAAACAACCAAGTGACGTGGTCAATGACGCTGCTGTATTAATTATGCACACCCATAAAACACCCGTTTTGACCTTTTGGCACGCCTGCATTCTGATCTCCACTGCCCGTTTTCAAGCACCTTCCCCTGTTACCACCCACATACGCCTCCTCCTGTCACTCAAAATAGCAGGCATTCGCTATATAGCGAACAAACATTTTTCAGCCGCACTGACTGGTTCGCGCATGCGTATTACAAACCGTACGCATGCGCAGATGTGCGAACATCGCTCGGAACGAGCGAACGGCCGCTTAGAGCGGATCTGAATGAGGGCCAGAGAGAGGGCCGAGCAAAGGAACAGGAGGTGTGCTAACTGCATCACTCGGTCCTCTCCATTGCTCCTCCCTGTATGGTGGGAGGAGGCGTGGCTGTGGTCTGAGGATGTCCCAGCAGGCTCAGCAGTGCACTGGCCACGCCCCCTCCCAGCGTTAGTGAGGAGATATGAATGTGTTATGTGTCTCAAACGTGACTACCAGCTACGTTATCACAAATAAAACAAATTCTTGTTATTGTTGAAAGAGGGTTGTTGTTAAAAAAGCAAAACTAAGTCGATTCTGTTAAGTAAAACAGGCCTAGACTAGTAAGGTACTTCAAATGGAGAAAATAATTGAATGTTATAATTTTTCATTAATATGAAAAGTGGAGCCAATTCAGCTATAGCGAAGATCTAATGCGAAAATAGGACCTGCGAGTACTCTCAGACCGATCTTAAATCCTTGGCAAGAAAAAAATATATGTTTTTTTTGTTCCCCACTGTAATATATTGTTCAAGTGTTCATGGCTTCCCACAGGTGAATATCATATTTTAGCATTTGATACCACCAGCATATATACTTTTGTTTCCATTTTTCATGAGGTCTTAAGCTTTAATGTTTTAGCAACATTACATCAAAAGAAGTTAAGTGCATACCTCTGAAACTCCCTGTGAGACTTTGTAAATCACTAAATATGTGTGCCCTTATAGCTCATAGCAACAATTAAAATAACTGAAACAAAAAATGGCAGCAAAAAAGAACTTTCAGGACTAGTTTGCCTTTCTGTGTGTTTTACAAGGACTATGGGGCATATTTACTAAAGGTTGATTTTAATCGATTGTGATTGATTTAAAATCAACCAAAATCAATTGAAATGTACCTTTAGAAAATATACCCTTTTGTCTATCTTTTTTTTGAGGCGTTTGTTTGTTTTTTTCTTTTTACAAGTTCTTAAGGTGCCTACACACTAGACGATATTTTGCACAATTGGCCCGATTTCAACACATCGGAACGACAAATTGTGCAAAATATGTGCAAATTGTGAGTGTCCACTCACGATAACGATGCCGCTAGTCATACTTCGTATATTCAGATCTTGCCTACTGCAGACAAGATTTGACAAAGTCGTACACTATTTTGTGCAGATCGTTAGGGTTTTGGCACTAACGATTTGTCGTATGATCTATCGGTCGATCTGTGTCACTTGAGTGATATATGGCTGGACACGCTCCATCTCCATTTTGTGCAGCATTGTGCTTTGGAAGCAGAAGGACATGAGAGCAGCTGGCACACCCGATCGTTCCTTTAATTTGGTAAGTATATAGATAGTTCAGCTGACCACCAATGTTATTATTGCAAACCCTGACCAAGAATTAAAAGCACGACCCACTAACTACCAATGTATGCCCGCCCCAAACCACTAATGTGTCAAAATGCATGTCCCACCGGCCACCGATGTTTCAAAATGCATGTCCCACTGGCCACCAATGTGTGCTCGGCCCTGTCCACCAATGTTTATAATTGCATGACCCACTGACCACCAGTGTATGCCCGGCCCTGTCCACCAATGTGTCTAAATGCATGTCCCACTGACCACCATTAACTCAACATAACATTAAAATACCACAATTTAAAGCAACATTAAAAAAGCTATAACTATAAGCAACATTAAAAACTAGAAGATACGGCAACATTAAAAATTCTATACAAAATCAAACTCTTTAAAATCACTCAAAATATTTTCCAGAAATGTCCATTTATTTATTTATTTTTTTATTTTTACTTTTCTTTGGATAAAAATTAATAACTGGCTTCCTTGAGCTATACCAAGCCAAGGAATTTCTCCAGAGGGTAAGGTGTCGGGACTATGCCAACAAAACAATGAAGCTGTTGACGTTGGAGGAGTTGGCACATATTAGTAGTCAGTACTACACCGCCGCATCAGTTCCATGGGTGAGAAAGAAGATCCAGAATCTCAGGACCATGTTTGTGAAGTAGAGAAAGAAAGTTGAATAGTCCAAAAGGTCTGGAGCCGCGGCTGATGATGTGTACCACCCCACCTTGTGGTACTATCCTTTGATCTCCTCTCTTCTGGAGCAAGAGCCTCAGCGAGGGTTGGTTGTCATAATGGCTGAGTGAGAGGGAGAGGAGGAGGCGGCTGAAGATGTTGGCGAGATGTCCAAGGCAGGTTTGGTAAGTAGAGACACTGGGCCTGATTCACTACCTATCGCAACAGCAAATGCAATAGCGATTAGGCACGCAGTTCAACTGCCATAGTATAGTAATCCATTGTGAACACTATGCCACCGCAGCACAACATAAGGATGCCCACTTTACCTTACACACATCCGTAATGTTTAGGACGACTGTGAAACCATCGGTACAATCGAGTACCATCGCAGCCTCACGGATACTTGCACAAGGTCAGACCTTACTCAGAAATTGCTAACTTCAGAGCACATTATGAGTCCTCAGGCTGCGCAGGGCATAGCAGTGACTAATTTATGCATGCCCCTGCAACGGCGTTCAAACATATGCTCAGTACGCAACAATTGGCCGATTGAGTGCGCATTAGCAGTTGCGATCCACGCTGATTCAAGCCCACAGTGCATACACACCATGTAAGTATTATTTTTTTGTTTTAAATCATATTGTTTACTGTCCCCAAATGTCCACTCCACTTTATCGGAGGCAGTCATCCTGCCATGGCTCTGCCACCAGTCCATTAAAATAGGCCAGGTGCTGAGAATTCCAAAGGTGTTCTCCACAATATGGCGTGCCCCGGAAAGCCTGTATTAGTACATGTGCTTCTCTTTGGTTAGGCTCCTTTACCCATATGGATTCATGATATTCTCATAGTGCGAACGCCTCGTCAGCCACAAAGACAAAATTTAATCTGTGTTTGGTTTCCTCCACAGTAGGCAAGTTAATGGTCTTGGAGGTGAGCCTCTCGTAGAATGCCATCTGTTTGAAGGAAACACCATCCAAAGCACGGCCATTCTTGCCAACATCCACAAACAGAAATTCGTAATTGCCATTAACCACCGCCATGAGAATGATACTGAAGTAGCCCTTATAATTGTAATAGTAGGAACTGCTGTTGGCAGGTGGGGTTATGCGGATATGTTTCCTATCAATGACTCCCTCACAGGAAATTCCAACACCTTTTGAATTCCTCAGCGATGGTTTTCCCCTCCAACATGGTTGTAGGGAACTACTAAAAAATGAAAAAAATATTGGTTAAAACTCCCACCCAAGAACTGGAGTTGGTGGGTACTCCAGATTTTAGCCTCATTGGGAAAGTGAGGGAGAGGTGTCACTGCCTTCATTCCCCCCACCCACAGCTATACAGAAAAGAAGGCATCAGCAGGGGAACAAGTAGCCACAGACCTCCCAGTCCTCTAACCACTTCATGAGGCAGGCTGAAGAGGGATTGAGAAAGTCCCCTGACCACTTCAATCACCTTGCTACTCACATAAGTAGATCCATGAGGCAGCTGAAGCCTGAAATCCAGCTGGAATTTGAGAACCTGCTCTATGATTTGGTGATCAGAGGGAAAAAACCTACATTGCCGACCCACATCCCTACCCACCTGCCCCTCCTGCCTCTGTGATTTCTCCCACCCCGTCAGATCCTTCTCCCCCTCCCACTTACCCATCCACCTCAGGCCAGGCAATTTATAGTGCCCTTTTAGAATCTGAAGAGAAGATTCCGGAGTTTTACAAGTTTTAATACTGTTGTTGTCCAATTATCAACAAGTTTTATCTTTCCCAATAGCTACTCTATGGTTTATAGTGCGTCTGACTCTGATTGAACAAGGTCACTAAACACATGGCGAAAGGGCGGATTGTTGGATGCTGAGGCCTCAATCTGTACTTGAGCCACGTTTCTTGGCCTATTCAAATGGGCATCAGACCCACCATATATCATAGAGCAGCATTGCTATTGGAATAAAACTTGTTGATAATTGCCTTTTACCTTATGTTTACACATATTCCAGTAATGGATAATTTATTCCAAAAAAGTTTTAATGCTGTTGTTGTCCAATTATCAACAATTTTTATCTTTCCCAATAGTTACTCTTTGGTATATGGTGCGTCTGACGCTGATTGAACAAGGTTACTAAACACATGGCGTAAGGGCGGATTGTTGGATGTCGAGGCCACATTCTGTACCCTCGACAGAATTGCACACATGTTTCTTGGCCTATTCAAATCGACGTCAGAGCCACCATATATCATAGAGTAACATAACTGGGAAAGATAAAACTTGTTGATAATTGCCTTTTACATTATGTACGCATATTAAATGTAAAAAATATGCATTTGCAAAGGTTTATGTTCCATGTTTGGAATGCAATTTTCATAGTTTTGTCATAAAGACAAATGAATTATATGCAGCCATGTTGGCAACAAATATTTAACTCTTTTAAAAAGTGTTTTTAAATTTTCTACATTAAAAAAACAATTCTTAATAAAAAAAATTTATTTCACAAGAAATACATGTGTAGTGTGTTTTTGCTTACCTAACAAAACTGGTACTGCAGAACTTTCACATTAGCTTTGCAGGTCTCAGGGATGATGACGCCCAAAGCTTGAAGCAGAGCTGGCCCAAGCCAATTTGGTGCCCTAGGTAAAATTTTGACTGGTGCCTCCTACCCCTACATATATATATATATATCATACCGAGCAGAACCGGTGGCACTCAAGGATTTTTAAAGAAGAAACAGCAGACAATAGTGGTACAGTCAAGTCGACGTTTCAGTACATCAGTATTTTCATCAGGACACAATATAATACAAAACACTGACCTTAAATAGTGCTCCCCATCACCAGCTGTTCCATGTGCTTCCTGTCTACTTCCAGCCAGAGACACGCTGGAAGACACAAAGTAATGACCTCACAACAGTGCGCCCGTCACCAAGACAACGAAAATACACAAACAATAAAAAACAATACTCAGTACAACATACACATATTAGTGTGACAGTAGCTGTTAGCAACATGGTACATTCGATTATATTTATTGCACGTACCAACGGCATCAATACTGAATCACCAGCAGGCAGTAAAGCAGTCACATCGATGTCAGCAGACAAATTTTCATTTAAATACATACAATTAATGCGCCTGCCAGCAGCATCAATACTAAACACCAACAACCACTGAGGCAATCACATCAATATAAACAGCCTAGTCTTGAAAGAGTACTTTATAGAAAGCATTGAAGGCTACTTGTTTCATTCAGACCCTATCTAACAAAAAAATTCACTTAGCTTCCCTCTGCAGAAGCATCCTAGATCTGTTCTCACCTCTCGCTGGTGGCGGAATGTGGTCAATAATCATATGTCGCATAGCGGTCAATGAATGTCCAACCTGAGCAAAATGCTTTGCCACAGGTTGCTTGCCAGTCCCAGATAGAATGGCCGCACGGATCGATGATCGGTGCATACTGGCGGTCCGTCTTACCAACGTAGTATTTGCCACAAGGGCAAACCAACACATAAACTACAAATCTAGTCGTACACCCAATGCGATGACGAATTTTGAACAGTTTAGAGGAATATGGGTGCTTAATCGTATCACCAGTGAGCATATAACCACAGGTTATACAGCCCGCACATTTAAAACATCCGTTCTTTAGGGGGCCTAGCACGTTTTTAGACACTGGTTTACCTAATTTTGAGACATCAGTATGGACAATCATGGCACGAATATTTCTCCCACGTGAATAGCAGGTCAAAATCCGCTTATCATGTACCGTAGCATCTGTAGATCCATATCACTACTCACGATTGGCCAATATTGATTAATGGCTCTTCGAGCCTTGAAACTAGCTGTACTAAACTGATTCGGTCATATAATCTTATTGTCAAGTTTTTTAGATTTTTTTGGCATCAAAGTCTGTGCCCGGAGAATAGCTAACACCTTCTCTATGATACTTAACAATGAGTTAAATTTATATCCCCTCTAAACAAATTTGTCTATCATGGAGGACATTTTCAACTGCATGTCCTCTTCATTGCTACAAATTCTCCAAATACGCAAAAGGTGCGAGAAAGGTAAGCCTTTATGGACTGTCGCAGGATGAAAACTCTGCTGTGAGAGCAACATATTGTGGTCAGTCGGTTTGACAAACAGTGATGTCTGAATCTTATGATTCACAATGCTAAGGATTACATTAAGAAAATCAATGCTAGACTCATCAATTCTATAGTACAGCTGTACAGGACCTTGTTCCATATTGTGTCTAGTAAGGATAGAGCAAAGTGACTCTTTAGTACCACTCCACAATAACAGCACGTCATCTATATATCTCGCATAATATAAGATGTTAACCAAAATAGCCGCATCACTCAAAAACAGGTCTTCCTCTATACTAAACATAAACACATTTGCGTAAGAGGGTGCCACAGAGGACCCCATGGCACAAACAGAGACCTGTAAATAATGATGCCCATCGTACCAAAAAAATTCTTATTCAGTACTAATTCAAGCAATTCCCCCCAAAAAATTAATATCCGGACCAGTATAGTGAGGGTTACCGGAGCTCAATTTTCTGGTGGCATATATACCCAAATTATGGGGAATGCAAGTATATAGTGACTTGACATCTATACAACAAAATAAACAATGCTCTGGCACATCGCCCAATTTATCAAGAGAAATGAGTAATGCCGTCGTATCTGTCAAAAAAGAAGCTTTGTAAGAAAAAATCAAGATAAATTGATATGGGCTGAAACAGTGACCCCCGGGCAGACATGATGGGTCTACCCGGAGGGCACTGCAAATTCTTATGCACCTTGGGCAAGGTGTAGAGCAATGGTTTTATTGGAAAATCTGTTGTTAGACATTTTTTAGTTTGAGTCGAGATGATGCTAGCATCACAAGCTCTTTGTAATACTGCATCCAATTCTTTTTTAAAGGTAGCAGTAGGATCTGAAGGCAGCAATTTATAAGTATTACTATCAACAATATGTCGCATGATCTCTGCCTTACAGTCACTTAAGTGCTGTATCACAATAGAGCTGCTCTTATCAGCGGCTCTGATGACAATATCTTCTCTTGAACCAAGTGACTTAAGTGCAGCAAATTCCCCAGGTGACAAATTAGAAAAACTCTTGGATTTCCGTGTATCCTCATTGTCAACTTCCCCATCAACCATCCGCACAAATGACCTGATGGAAGGATTATTGGAGTGAGGTTCAAAATAGGAGCGTGGTCTCAATGCCTTAAGCTTATCTGGAGTAGGATCAGCAACAGATTCACTAGGATGAAGTGCAAAATATTCTTTAATTTTTAAGTCTCTGTAATTTATAGACATCAGTTTTCCATAAAAATGGATCAAACTTAGTGGTAGGTATATAATTGAGGCCTTTATGTAACACTTTAAGTTCGTCAGCAGTCAAGGTAATAGAGGAGAGATTAAATACTACTTCCTCGGCAACGGGGGTCAGTGTTTTTGTATTATATTGTGTCCTGATGAAAATACTGATGTATTGAAACGTCGACTTGACTGTACCACCATTGTCTGCTATTTCTTCTTTAAAAATCCTTGAGTGCCGCCGGTTCTGCTCAGTATCTGTGTCACACTGTGCGTGTGTTACGCTTGGAAGGCAACGGGGTAAGAAACATTTTTTATTGAGTGCCGGATTCTACTTTGGATCTCTCTCTCTCTCTCTATATATATATATGTAGTAATACCCCCATAGTAGTGCCCCTGTAGTAGTGCCCATATACAGTAGTAATACCCCCTTAGTAATGAACCTGTAGTAGTGCCCCCATAGTAATGCCCCTGTAGTAGTGCCCATATACAGTAGTAATACCCCCATAGTAATGCCCCTATAGTAGTGCCCCTATAGTAATGCCCCTGTATTAGTGCCCATATACAGTAGTAATACCCCCTTAGTAATGCCCCAGTAGTAGTGCCCCCATAGTAATGCCCCTGTAGTAGTGCCCATATACAGTAGTAATACCCCCATAGTAATGCCCCTGTAGTAGTGCCCCATAGTACTGCCACTGTAGTAGTGCCCATATACAGTAGTGATACCCCCATAGTAATGCCCCTGTAGTGCCGCTTATAAAAAAAAAACACTTACCTTAATCCTTGCTCCTGCATCCGCTGCTGTCCAGTCCGCCCGGCTGCTCTTCGGAACTATGGGAGAGACGTCATGATGTCTCTCCCATAGTGTGCATGAGGAGAGTCGGAAGCTGGATTTCAGGAGAGAACTCCAGCCTCCGGCTATCGCGGCACTGCAGGGAAGGAGCCGGGCGCCCGCTGATAATAACATCTCAGCGGGAATCCGGCTTGGAGTCTCCCTGTGGCGCCGGGCTGGGAGACACTGTCGCGTGCACCTCCAGCCCCCCCCCCCCTTAGTTGCGGCCCTGAGCTTCTGTACAGAAGCTCATTCTGACCTGGCCAAACGCTGAGCTGCTGATCGGAACTGAGCTCCGATCACGGCAGCGGCAGGCAGGGGGTGGGGACGGTGGGCAGCAGCAGAGCAATCGGATTCCAGTTGCCCCTAGGCATTTGTTTATAATGCCGATGCCTAGGGCTGGCTATGGCTTGAAGGGAGATGAGTGACCCAAACTTCAGGTCAGCCAGGGACCTTCCTGTAGCCAGGAATCTCAGGGTAAGCACCAGCCTCTCCTCAGCAGGGATGGGCATCTGAAGCTAAGTATCCTGCCTCTGGATCAGCAGACGCAGCAACTCCTAAAAGGTGTCATCATCCATGCGCAGGAAGATGTGGTAGTCATCCGGATTGTTCTCCCGAATCTCTATCAGCAGGGACATGTGAGAGCGAGTATCCCTCTGCAGCAGCCATTCCTTCGTCCAGCATGCTCTTCTTTTTTGCTGGGCCCTCTCCTTCACCACCTTGGCCCCAGAATAGGCTAGCAGAACTCTATAGCGATAGGGATCCATCACCACAGAATGGAGGATAGAATACAGAATAGAATGTAGTATAGAAGCACTTTGTTTAGCCAGGCAAAACAAAGCAGAGTACAATACCAATATACAGCGTTCAGCAAGTATACACCAAGCCTCACTAGTCACAGAGCAGAAGTGCAAAGGCCTAAAATGCTCCTGCTTTATATACCCCCTATTTAGACCCACCCATTATTTAAATTTGGCAGAAATCTATAAGATAATTGTCAGGTGTTTGGTAAGCTAACAATATATCGTTTCCCCGATCTAACGATTTGCAAATCTTTAACGATGCATGATAGATCGTTGGTCAGATTGGACACTTTTTCTCACTATATCATGTCCAGGAGTGCCGGGGAGCTTCCAGGGAGAGGTCAAGGAAAATCATTCATGATTTCCCGTCATGAGCACATCGTCTAGTGTGGATTGGGTATGGATGGCTGGCAGACGGGATGCAGAAGACTGACAGCGGCATCCCGGTATGTAAGTATATATGTTACCCTCCCCCTGTCCCTCCCTAACACTCCCCTAGTGGTGACTAACTCTAACCTCCCCCCGGTGGTGCCTAACCCTAATCTCCCCCCTCGTGGGTGCTTAGCCCTAACCCCCACTTCCTGCACCCTAAAACTAACCCACCTGGGTTGGTGCCTAGCCCTAACATCCCCCCAGTGGTGCCTTACCCTAACCTCTCCTCCCTGTAGCCGAACCCTAACCTCCTCATGGGAGTACCTAACACTAATCTCCCCCCGGGGTGCCTAAGCTAAACCCCCTCATCCCCGTTAAGCCTAAACCGCATAGCTGCATATTTACCTTCAGGTGCTGGCAGTCGGGATGCCGATATCATTATCGTCATCCTGTTCGGGATAGCGACGTCGGTATATTGACGTCCGGCATCCAGTCTACCAGCATCATGACTGCATCCCATGTAGGCACCTTTTTATCATTTTGATGTATATTTGCTAGTCTGTTTCTAAACATGTTACTTGAAAGATCAAACAATCCAGAATGGCACTAGTCCTGGTTGATTTAGCGATTGGGAGGTTTAACTGCACTTCAGGCATATTACAGATTTTCCTAATTATCACCTCTATGTTCAATGATAGCTCAAAGATTACCTTTGAAAAGAGCCCATCCTTACGATGTGCTCGCAGTGAAGTGACCGTCTCTGCGGTCTCTTCACTCTGGTGCATATGCATGTGTAGTCTACGGAGAACACATGCACGGTGGCCATTGGCGGGGGAGGTTCCTTGTAGATGGTGTAAGCTGCGGGGACCAAGTTCCGGAATTCATCGCATTTTAGGGCGTGGTAAATCTGTCAGCATCACTACCCCCATAGACCCGCCTGCTGGTGGAATTGGAGGGACTGCAGCAGATATCGGAGATACCTGCTGCGATCCCTCCATAATACATTCAGAGGATACTAAATATTTGCGGGTGTTTTTGGGGAATATACCACAAATATTTAATGATAAATATACCTATTAATAAGAATCAATATGTACAACAAGATTTAGGCCCTCATTCAGAGCCGCTCGTAAGCAGCAGTACGCTCGTAGCATTCCGATGTTGTGAAACCACTCATGCGCCGGTGTTACACAGCGCATGTGCGTACGGCTGATTGCGATCTTTTTTTTAGTCGTTCGTCAAATAGCGAACAGGAAGTGACCTGTCAAATGTGATTGACAGAACAGGCCGTTTTTGGGCGGTGACAGGGGTGGAGATGGGAAAACGCAGGCGTGTCGAGGCATTTTGTGGGCGTCCCTATATTATCTCATGCGAACGGCAAATGTGATCAGAACGAGTCATACGTCACTGTCTGATCCACTTTCCGTTCAAACTGCTCGCACAGCTTGGGGTCTGGTATACTCTACCACAATGGCGATGGTCTTGTCCCCTCCCCGAGCCTCCTCGATGTTTTATCAATGTTTTATTTTTAAACAGACAAGCAATCAACTTTGATTACAAAACTTGCTTGTAATGTGTTTAGCAACTATTGTTTGGGTGGAAGCCCAAAACCGTACGCAGGTGAAATACTCAGCTGCTAATTTCAGGATTAGACAATCAATTAGCGTACCATTTTTGGTGTCAAAATTTTTTCATTATTTTTGTTTTTGGGTTTATGTTATTGCAACAATATTGTCATCATGTTTGTGTTTTTGCTACATTTTTAATGTTCACGGAAATTTCTCCAACATTTTTTAATGGAAAAGTGTGCCTTTAAACTCCCAAACGGTTTTTAACCCTTTGTTTTTTTTTTTTGTTTTTTTTTTAAACTTAAATTTTTGGGTGCCGGGATTTTTGGAATAATGGCCCTCATTCAGAGCCGTACGCTCTGAGCAGAGCGCACGCTCTGAATGAGGGCCGCCCTCCATAAAAATGGAGCGTCCTCCTGGACGCTCGTATAGCTGTGGGTCACCACCCACAGCCTATACGAGCGTGCAGTTTGATGGCCGCGATGGTCGTGACCATCGCGACCATCGAAACTGCGAGCCGGAGCCTGCGGTTGAGGTTTTCAACCGCAAGCCCCGGAGTGATTTTGGCTCTATCAGAGCCAAAATCACTCCCACTGACATCACTAGTGATGTCAGTGGGCCGGCTTCTGACGGGAGGCGTTCCCGTGGGAACGTCCCCGTCAGGGAGGCATGCCCCCGGCACGCCCACCAAAGGGAGCGTGCTGTCAATCAACATCGACAGCACGCCCCCTTTGATCAGACACAACGAGCGAAGGAAAGTCCTTCGCTCGTCGCGTCTGGCGCATGCGCACGACGGAGCTCCCGCCGTCGTGCGCATGCGCAGAGCACAATATCGACCCACTTGCGAGCGGACAGCTGCTTGCGAGTGGGTCTGAATCAGGCCCAATGTCACAATACAATGGTGAAGAATTTGATTGTTTTATTTTTTGAAAACACATTTTTTGTTTTTACAGGCCATTGTCCACTTTGCAGGTCTGGATAACGTCACAAAAAATGACATAATGAAAAAAAAAACAAGAATGGCATTTGGCCAAAATAAAATAACACACATTAAAAACAATTCACAAGAAAGGAGAGGGAAGTTTTGGCCCTTAAGGAATATGGGTCAAGCACAGAAGGATTGTTGGACAATTAGCCAGTGCTGTCATCGCTTTTTGCCCTGTTTGGCTGGGGTAGGGTGGGAGCCTGACCGGGTCCGGGATGTCCTTTGGCTGGCCTCTCCAGAGGCAGATGTTGTGGCCTCTGGACTAGGCAGAGGGCTAGGCACATTTGGAGGGATGGCTGTTGTTGTGCCAGAGGTGGAGGATCCTGATGTTCCGGCAGGAAGGGAGGCCGGCTCCACCATGTGCTGGCGAACGAGCTGCTCCAGGGCATTGGCAATTCGGATGTTGGCCCTGGTATTTTCCGCCAGGGCCTGACCAATGGCCACGTTGGCAGCCGCATTTTGCTCCATGGCCTTCGCCACCCGTAGCAGACTGGCGTCCATCCTCTGCAGAATCTCCGTGTGGTGATCCGATTTAAAACTGAGATCCGTGAGGAGGGCCACTGCCTGCGAGGGGGATTGCCCTGGACTGGCTTCTGCAGGGTCCCCAGCCGGATCTACTGCTTCCTCCCCTGCAGAGCCAGCAGAAATTCTGCGGCCAAGGCTCCCCTCTGGAGCAGACTCATCCGCCTCTGTCTCTGTGAGAAAAATGAGAAAAGAGGAACATTACAATCTACATATTGTCACAAACACATTTTTGAGTTGGTAACATAACAACATTTACCTGGGACAACATGAGGAGCCGCAAAGTCTGGCATGTCCGTATCCATGTTGGACACGCCAAACACCTCCTCATACTGCACACACACTTGTGCCAGCTCTTCCAAGTCATTCAGCTCCTATGACACAGGGGTGGGACCCCCACCTGTCCCCCTTGCATGCCTAGCCCTCTCTCCAGTTTTTGTTTTAGCCGATATTTGTAATCGGTCCATCTGTGTGACAAAAAATAAACATTATTCCTGCAGTATTTGGCCCTGTAACCACTTATATGAAAAATTTAGTTTTTACGTACCGGCGTTTGACATCCCGGGCTAGACGTTCAAACTCACCCACCCTATTGACAGCACTGGCTATCTCCTCCCACATTTTCCACTTCTGGCTTGAACCCATATTCCAATCTGCCTGTGGCAGGGTGTCAACACACATTTGAACCAAAACCTCCATCTCCTTTCTTGTGAATTGTGGCTGCCTTTTTTTTTTGCTTTCTTTGGTTGGCATACTCGGCCCAGCAGCCTCTTCCATGGCATCCTCCACACCTTTCAATTCAAAAAAGAATATCATTTACATGTCCAACTGTCTCTAAATTCGGGGTCTAACAAATCCTTTAAACAGAAAGAGAGAAGTACTTACCCGGGCGCCTCTTGGCCATCGTTTTGCAGGTCTGTAGACATTTTGATCAAAACAACTTGAACTACACCAGACCGTTTTTGGCTTTTCCGTGACGTATTTATACATGCATCCTTATTTTTGGTTTGCATCATTGATTGTGCGCTCCTATGATCCGTCCTTAATTTGAGCGGAAAAAAAAAAACTATTTATGGATATGGGCGACTCGAGTCGAGGTGGCGGGTGTTGATTGTTGGAGGTATCATGTGTAGTCGTGGATTGATGGCGGGATTAGTGGTTGTGAGGCGTTTTTTTGGAGGTGTAGTTAGTGCTTTATTTTTTTGGGATATTTTGCGTTCGTTTTTTTTAGTGCGGATATTTTCGTTGTTGATTTTTTTGTGAGTAAGTATTTTTTTCATGTCCTTTAAAAAATAATGGATCTACAATCCGAATTTCTTCATTTTAATATTTATTATTTTTTTTTTCCAGTTATTTTGGCTTGGCCCCAGAGTAGTTTTTGGACTGTGACTTATTGTTCGACTTTTGGTAAGTTTGTTTTTAACATTATTTGACGAATTTGATGTGTGGCTCTTCGCATATATTTGGAACATTCATGTCTTATGTTTTTTTTTTCCTATCATGTATTAACACTAAATATAGCGTCAGTTATTTGCAAATATTTTTCCTTGTTTTTTCAAGGGACAAATGCGAACTATTTAGCGCACTAATGTTTCCTTATTCTCCTTCGCCAAATGCAAACTATTTAGGGCACTAATGTTTCCTTATTCTCCTTCGCCAAATGCGAACTATTTAGCGACTAGTGAGGCTTGGTGTATACTTGCTGAACGCTGTATATTGGTATTGTACTCTGCTTTGTTTTGCCTGGCTAAACAAAGTGCTTCTATACTACATTCTATTCTGTATTCTATCCTGCATTCTGTGGTGATGGATCCCTATCGCTGTTTCCTTATTCTCCTTCGCCAAATGCGAACTATTTAGCGCACTAATGTTTCCGTATTCTGCTTCGCCAAATGCGAACTATTTAGCGCACTAATGTTTCCTTATTCTCCTTCGCCAAATGTGAACTATTTAGCGCACTAATGTTTCCTTATTCTCCTTCGCCAAATGCGAACTATTTAGCGCACTAATGTTTCCTTATTCTCCTTCGCCAAATGCGAACTATTTAGCGCACTAATGTTTCCTTATTCTCCTTCACCAAATGCGAACTATTTAGCGCACTAATGTTTCCTTATTCTCCTTCGCCAAATGCGAACTATTTAGCACACTAATGTTTCCTTATTCTCCTTCGCCAAATGCAAACTATTTAGCGCACTAATGTTTCCTTATTCTCCTTCGCCAAATGCAAACTATTTAGCGCACTAATGTTTTTTTGGGTAGAAATTTGCCCATTCTTTTTTGGCCTCTCAATGTAGGTTTTATGTTCGAAATAATATGTTCTCCCCCCTATCTTTTAACACATTTTGTTTTTGGTTAAAGAATCAAATATGTCCAGCAAAAATACTAACCGGAATTTCAGTTTCGGAAATGTAGGTTGTTGCACTCATGACCATACCCCGGCATGTAAGCATCTTTGGATTTTTAACCTAAGATAAGTATATTTTTGTTTTTACCTTTTTAAAAAAAAATAACTACCTGGCTTCCCATTTCAGGTTGAAGTTGGTCGTATTGTTTTGGCCATGCTTCCAGAACCCGACCAACCTCAATCTCGTCCCAAGCGTAGGCATCGTAGGCGTGCAAGGCCCAAGATATTTAGAACACATGTCACCCTTTTTGGAATGCCCGATGATGAGGTTTTACGATGATACCGTCTTCCTCCAAAAATCATTATAGACACTCTCTCATTAATAGAGGGTGATCTTGAGCGGCAAATTGACAGTCCTACAGCAATACCACCACTTACGCAATTAATGGCGGTGTTACATTTCTGTGCCTCAGGATCCTTTCAAACCACGGTGGGAATAGTGGCAGGAATCTCGCAATCCTCATTTTCAAGGATCCTGAGGGCAGTGATGGAGGCCCTTTTCAAGCACCTCCATCATTTTATTAACATGCCATTGGATATGGGTTCCCTTATTGTGGCGAAGGCCAATTTTTACCAAATAGCTGGCTTCCCACACATCATAGGGGTTGTGGATGGTACTCACATACCACTTCAGCCTCCAGCACGGCTGGAGGCCCTTGTTAGGAACCGAAAGCACTATCACTCCCTTAATGTAATGGTGGTATGTGATGCCTCCCTCCAGATCCTGTCCCTGAATGCAAAATTACCCGGGAGTGCACATCACTCATTCGTCATCCGGCAATCAGGGATTTGGCATAAATTAAACAACCTACAAGCTGGTGATGCGTGGCTTCTGGGTAAGTGGAGACCTTTAGTTGTAACCATTGCAAAGCTTGATACACAGTGATCCTGACTGTTTGTTTTGTTTTTTCACAGGAGACAGTGGCTACCCTTGCACGCCCTGGCTGCTCACTCCTTATTTGGCTCCCACACCAGGGCCACAAAGTGAGCATAATTCTGCACTTACAGCCACCAGGCAGGTGGTGGAGCACTGTATCGGCCTTTTAAAAGGCCGATTCAGATGCCTCCACCGCTCTGGTGGCGAACTCATGTATTTGCCGGCTATGGTTTCGAAAATTCAGGTCCTGTGTGGGATCTTTCACAACATCACCATAAGGAGTGGTGTCCCAATGCAGCCAGAGGATGCCTTACCTGAGGATGGCCCCCCCGAGGTTGGTCGGAGGTCAGTATGTGGGGGGGCCATACGCGATGATGTGGTGGCCAGATATTTTAGGTAATTATTGTCAAAACAACAGTGTTTATACTCAATGTGGTATGGTTTGTTTGAGAACATCTAATTAATTGTTTTTTTTTTCTCCATCTTCTGTTTGTTTGCTTAATCTTTGGCACTCCAACGATGACTACTTCCTGCTACCCTTAAAAAACCTTCATGTGGAAACTTTGGGAATATATTATGGAACCCATATTGCAACGCCACATTTGTGGAATCATGTTGGCATGGTCCTTCGTCAACCAGTTCTTGATTTGTTGTGTGTTTTTTTAGAGTTTTTGGTATGTGTTGTATTTATGATTATCACTGTGTGTTTTGTTTGTGAGTGACCACTTTGTTTTGTTAGTTATGTTGTGAATAAATGTCTTGAGAGTGTAAATTTGTTTCTTTTTTTGCACGTTACAAGCAAGTGTAACCAGGTTCACACACGTTACATTTGCCTAAGGGGAAATCCAGTAATGACGCAAGTTCAGCTGAAATGTAATATGTTTTCTGGGTCCAAACCAACACCCAAAGGAATCCTGTACAATCAGTTGGCTTCGTAATATCAGCCTAAGCAGCTTGCACCCCAAATAGGAACCTGTAAAATGTAGTAATATATAATTTGGACAACACCAAAAAAGGAAAATGAGATTGTTACTGTTAGGTGTTTCTTGTGCCTGTTTTTCTTAAAAATACAACACACAATCTTAGTGACAATAATTGCAAATCCTTGCTGGAAGAGTCTACTTATGTCAGTGTAAACAATCTCTGATTTTGAAACAAGGAATGAGACAGAACGTTAAGTAGAAAATATTAATTTATTAACATTTTGGTAAAACAAAACAAAAAACTAGTTCCTAAGGAGGACCGACATATGGTCAAGGACCACCAGCAGACTGGTGATGTGTTCCCGCATATGGCCCACACAGCCGGCTAATTCAGCCCTACACCTCTGTTCCTCTGTGGGTTAGAAAAGTGTGGGGATTAATACATCAATAATGAAACCACATTAAAAAACAAGCCAAAACAAGCAAACCAAAAATGAAAATATTGGGGCACAAAGCATAATTACACCGATAAAACCCAGGCCCCCAAAATGGTCTAGCCCAAAAATACAAGTCCAAAAAACAGATTCCGACAGGTGTGATATGTGTATGGTGAAATCAGCAGTAACAGGTAAAGACAATCCGAAAATTCCCAAAAAGTCTACCAAAAAACACAAAAAAAGGGAACGACACATGATTACATACAAACAGTTTGGGGCGCAAAAAAAACCAAAATAAAAAACATACCGTTTGAAAAAACGACAGCTCCAGAAGGCACTCCCTCGTCCTCCTCGGAGGTGCCTCCATTCCACCAAAGATCTAGGCGGGGTGATTTCTGAATCCGGGGAGGGGGTAGTTCGAAGAGAGGTGGTTGGAGGAGAGGGGGAATTGGGATGGAGGGGAAGGAGCCCAGAAATATCCGCCACAGGGTCTTGGCAGGCTGGGGAGGAGGGGGAAATAGGGGAATTTGGGGTTGTGGAGGGTTGGCTTGGGGTTGGGGACAGTGGGCGAGAGCGCCGTCTTGGATGACGATGACGCCGTAGTCTTCGCTGTGCCCCTAAAAGATGTGAAACAAATTTTGGTTAGTTTCAACCTAAATCCGAGAAAAACACTATTTGATGACAACACAAATCGGAAAACATGGCCATGCAGATATGAGTACAATGAATAAATAGGCCATACATGAAAACATGGCCATGCAGATATGAGGACAATTAATAAATAGGACATACATGAAAACATGGCCATGCAGATATGAGGACAATGAATAAATAGGACATACATGAAAACATGGCCATGCAGATATGAGGACAATGAATAAATAGGCCATACATGAAAACATGGCCATGCAGATATGAGGACAATTAATAAATAGGCCATACATGAAAACATGGCCATGCAGATATGAGGACAATTAATAAATAGGACATACATGAAAACATGGCCATGCAGATATGAGGACAATGAATAAATAGGGCATACATGAAAACATGGCCATGCAGATATGAGGACAATGAATAAATAGGACATACATGAAAACATGGCTATGCAGATATGAGGACAATGAATAAATAGGACATACATGAAAACATGGCCATGCAGATATGAGGACAATGAATAAATAGGACATACATGAAAATATGAAAATATGGCCATGCAGATATGAGGACAATGAATAAATAGGACATACATGAAAACATGCACACGCAGTTAGGGCCACAAAGATAAACATGAAAACCACAGTCCCTAAAACTTACTTTCAGCTATCTGCATGCGAAAGCATGCCAGCAAGCGGGGCGTCCGCCGTTGCAGGTCCGACCACCTGCGCTCCAGCTGGCCGATCTGGCAGCGTGAGCCGAAGGACCGCAGGCGGCCACGTACCTCCGCATATGCGGAACGCTTCTCGCGATTGGTGATGGGTGGAGGCTGGCTGGTGATCCGCCTATCCATCACCTCCGTTAGCACCAGCAGCTCGCGCCTGGTGAATGCCGAGGCTCTCATGATGGCAATGGTGTATTTGTTAAAAATCATTTTTAATAAAGACCCGAAAATAATTTTGATTGGCTAATGTATTTGGGTAATTAACAGGACCAATTCTATTGGTTAGTGCATGAGTCATGTGTTCAACAGGGCCAGAAATCTCTTGAGAGTTATGATAGGCTTGATGCAGTGACATGCGTAAGCAAATTTAAATAAAGAAATGAACCCCGGGAAATATGCGGGGATAAAAACAAATAAAACAATTGTTTAATTGGGGCTAACATGTATTTTGACAAATAAAAGCGAATGTTTAAGCCGTACGTATTCTGCGGGTAAACACAAACACGGACAAGATTAAAGTTTATTGCATTGTGTTAAAAAAAACAAAAAAACAATTAAGCTAATTGATATATTGATTGGCATGATACGATTGAGGGAGGTAGGCAGAATAAACGAGCAGTTAATCGAAATCTGACAGTCCCACTTCCGGTTTGTACTTGTGCGTGCGTTCCCTTCAAGCCATTTCGGGGATGTACGCTCGCTATTTGGCACGCTCGTTAGTTAGAGGAGGGGTCGGTTGAGTTTGGGGAGGTTGTTTGTCTGCGTTCGAAAATACGAGCGAGTGCTTGAATTTACATATTTTTTTACGTACGCCGAACGTACGAACGGCCACTTGCGTCCGGGTCTGAATGAGGGTCATTGCCATTAGGCACACAATTTGCATATACTATAGTAATTAATCAGTTATTTACTTTCACTGTCTAACTTGCACAAGTCACAAAAGCTAATTGCTGGTTGGTTGCTATTAGAGATGAGCGGTTTGGTTTTGGCTCGGATCTTCCTGCCAAGTTCGGATCTCTTAATGAGGCAAAACGTCATCTTTCACAGACATCTCGGCACAGATCTCTGGAGAAAGATTATGTATTGCCTCGTTCTGGCTTGTTCTGCCTCATTCTGAGATCCGAACTTGCTGGGAAGATCCGAACCACAACCGAACTGCACATTTCCAGTTGCTATAGCTAAGTACAAATAAATGGAATTCAAAACATACTGTACCTTTTCACCAAAGATTTACATCCTTCCTCCTATATCTCCACTCTTCTCTCATCCACTGAACTTCTCTTCTCCATAGTTCACCCTCCATATGTTCACCCATTTCCTTAGCATATAAGCTCTCCTGAGCAAGGTACTGCTTTCTTCCTAGCACTATCCTTTCTTTCAGTACTCTTGTCTCTTGTCTCCTAGTCAGGGTCAGCAACAGAAATCTTGGGGCTAGCACACATGTTTTGGGGCCACCCCATCCCTCCCCAGAAGATACAAACGAGTCGGTCAATGGCTCATCTATTGTAAATGTATCTCTTCAGCCTCATCCTCACCTGTGTCTCTCCAGCCTCATCCTCACCTGTGTCTCTCCATCTCCAACCATCGCTCATCCCTCCTACTGTGTCTCTCCCCATTCCCGTATCTCTCAAGCACATTCCCTGCATGTCTCTCAGCTCCATCCCTCCCTGTCATTTCAGCACATCACTCTCTATCTCTGTAGCACATCTCCCTCTGCATCCCCCTATGTCTCTCAACCCTATCTGTGTCTCTCAGCCCCATTCCCCTCTGTCTCTCTACCCCCATGTCTTCAGCACCATTTGCCCCATAACTCTGCATCTCCAGCATTGTCTCTCCAGCCCCCTCCCAGCATCTCTCCTGCCCCCTCCATGCAATTCTCCAGCCCACCCTTACCTTTTGCTACCTGCTCTTCTTTGCTGCTCCTCTGCCATTCAGCGGCATGACATTTTGACTTCAAGTGAGCTGTACCTGGGGAAAAAAAAATTACTCCAGCCATCGGGCTTCCAGCAGCTTAACTGGTGGTCTGGGGGGCACATAAACTGGAGTCCTGAGATTTCTCAGGGGTCGGGCCCCTCAGAATCTCAGGGCCCAGTACAAGTGTATCCACCTAATCCCCTTCAGCAACTGTGTACTTATCCTTCATTAGGTACAGTCTCATTGAGTTCTGCACTGTCTTCCTCTCTCCAAGATATAGAGAATCTGCCAAACATCGCCCCATCCACGTCCTACATGGTCTGTCAGTTACAGTTAGGGGTGTGCACCGGCCACTTTTTGTGTTTTGGTTTTGGATCTGGATTTTTCTTCGTGTTTTGGATCTGGATTGGTTTTGCCAAAACCACCCTTCCGTGTTTTGGGTTCTGGGTTTTGTGTTTTGGATCTGTATTTTTTTTTAAAAAAAGCATAAAAACTGCTAAAATCACAGAATTTGTGGGGTTTTTTGCTCATTTGAGGGTTACACCACCCTTTAACAGACAGACGCACGCTTGTCGCTGCTGCTTTGAGGATGTAAGTGCGGCTACAGCCCACACAATTCACAAAGACAGAAAAAAAAGAAGAATATTTTTATTGTTTGTGGAGCACACTTTGAGGGTGTCACCACCCTTTAACAGACAGACGCACGCTTGTCGCTGCTGCTTTAAGGATGCAGGTGCGGCTACAGCCCACACATTTCACAAAGACAGAAAAAAAAAGAAGAATATTTTTATTGTTTGTGGAGCGCACTTTGAGGGTGTCACCACCCTTTAACAGACAGATGCACGCTTGTCGCTGCTGCTTTAAGGATGCAGGTGCAGCTACAGCCCACACAATTCACAAAGACAGAAAAAAAAAGACGAATATTTTTATTGTTTGTGGAGCACACTTTGAGGGTGTCACCACCCTTTAACAGACAGACGCACGCTTGTCGCTGCTGCTTTAAGGATGCAGGTGCGGCTACAGCCCACACAATTCACAAAGACAGAAAAAAAAAGAAGAATATTTTTATTGTTTGTGGAGCACACTTTGAGGGTGTCACCACCCTTTAACAGACAGACGCACGCTTGTCGCTGCTGCTTTAAGGATGCAGGTGCGGCTACAGCCCACACATTTCACAAAGACAGAAAAAAAAAGAAGAATATTTTTATTGTTTGTGGAGCGCACTTTGAGGGTTACACCACCCTTTAACAGACAGACGCATGCTTGTCGCTGCTGCTTTGAGGATGCAAGTGCGGCTACAGCCCACACAATTCACAAAGACAGGAAAAAAAAGAAGAATTTTTTTATTGTTTGTGGAGTGCACTTTGAGGGTTACACCACCCTTTAACAGACAGACGCATGCTTGCCGCTGCTGCTTTGAGGATGCAGGTGGAATCTAGACGGGATTTGGAACTGGGGACACACTACCACCATCAATTGTCTAAATCCCACTGCACTAATGGCGGATACCGGACGCACGTCTAACACCAACATAGCAGTCAAGGCCTCAGTTATACGTTTTGCTTCAGGATGACTGCTGTCGTACTTCATCCTCATCGCTAGGGACTGTTGGAGGGTCAATTGTTTAGTAAAAGTAGTGGTGTTCCTACTTCCTCTCTGGGATGATGAACAACTCCCAGCAGCAGCAACAGCACTAGGAGGAAGTGGTTCTTGATCTTTCCCTATTTTATTTTTATCGGAGAAAATTTGGTCCTCCATTTATGTTATATTGATATATACGTGCGGCTAAGGCGCACACAAACACAGAAAATATTTTTTTATTTTTGCTGGAGAGTAGTGCACTTTGTGGGTTACACCACCCTTTAAGAAATGAGCCAGCCGGCTCTTTACTTATGGGACACAGGCGCACGCTTGGCGCTGCTCCTTTGTTGATGCACGTGCAGCCACAGTGCACACAATTCACAAACACAGAAAATATTATTTTATTTGGTTTGGAGTGTACTTTGGGGGTTACAGCACCCTTTAACGGTCAAGCCAGCCGGCCCTTTACTTATGACACAGGCGCACGCTTGGCACTACTTTGTTGATGCACGTGCGGCTACTGCGCACACAATTCACAAACACAGAAAATATTTTTTTATTTGGTTTGGAGTGTACTTTGGGGGTTACAGCACCCTTTAACGGTCAAGCCAACCGGCCCTTTACTTATGACACAGGCGCATGCTTGGCACTACTTTGTTGATGCACGTGCGGCTACTGCGCACACAATTCACAAACACAGAAAATATTTTTTTATTTGGTTTGGAGTGTACTTTGGGGGTTACAGCACCCTTTAATGGTCAAGCCAGCTGGCCCTTTACTTATGACACAGGCGCACGCTTGGCACTACTTTGTTGATGCACATGCGACTACTGCGCACACAATTCACAAACACAGAAAATATTTTTTTATTTGGTTTGGACTGGAGTGTACTTTGGGGGTTACAGCACTCTTTAACGGTCAAGCCAGCCGGCCCTTTACTTATGACACAGGCGCACGCTTGGCACTACTTTGTTGATGCACGTGCGGCTACTGTGCACACAATTCACAAACACAGAAAATATTATTTTTTTGGTTTGGAGTGTACTTTGGGGGTTACAGCACCCTTTAACAGTCAAGCCAGCCGGCCCTTTACTTATGACACAGGCGCACGCTTTGCACTACTTTGTTGATGCACGTGTGCCTACTGCGCACACAATTCACAAACACAGAAAATATTTTTTTATTTAGTTTGGAGTGTACTTTGGGGGTTACAGCACCCTTTAACGGTCAAGCCAGCCGGCCCTTTACTTATGACACAGGCGCACGCTTGGCACTACTTTGTTGATGCACGTGCGGCTACTGCGCACACAATTCACAAACACAGAAAAAATAAAAAAATTTTAGCACTTGGTGGGAGCACCCCTGACGGACAGAGCACCCCCTGGACAACACTACAGCACCCCTTTAGGACTGGGACACTGCACAGGACTTTGGAGTGGACACAGCCCCTATGGACAACTGACTGAACAACACAGTCCAGCCAGCCCCTATGGACTTTGAAGTAGTGGACACAGCCCCTATTAACAACAGCAGCACAGCACAACACAGCCAGCCCCTATGGACTTTGAAGTAGTGGACACAGCCCCTATGGACAACAGCAGCACAGCGCAGCACAGCACAGCACAACACTACTCTGCACTACACTACACTACACTACACAGCCCAGCCAGCCCTAACTCCCACCCTCCCTCTTCACTGTCCACAGCCGAGTGAGAAAATGGCGCCGACGCGGGTACCTTATATAGGATCCAAAACCCGCGAGACCCGGAAGGCGGGATGATGAAGTTTTGCCTCGATTTCAGATCCGAGTCAGGCGGGAAAAGTCGAGCCTGACTCGGATCGGCCTCGGATCGGGTGGGCTCGGGGGGGTTCGGATTTCAGAAATCCGAACCCGCTCACCCCTAGTTACAGTACTTGCTTTGTGTCGTTTCACCGATATGTCAGATTACATATACTGCACCCTTGATACGTCTATTTTCATTGTTACCTGCATATTACCTGTAAAGCTGCAGAAATTGTTTGGTGTCTTAAAAGTAAATGATAATAATGTAATTAAATGACTATATATGTACCAACATTTTAAAATAGTTTTCAAGGACATGTTGCTGCTCAGCTCATGGATTTAAAAGTTTGTCACGTGCAGTTTAATATTGACGGACATTAGCTCTACAATCCCATCATGACAAGTTTTTTTGTGATTTTAAGTGTTCCTTTTAACTATATCGCATTCTAGCTAATACAAGCTGCATTCAATATACAGAAAATATTTGACAGATAAAGCTTTAAAGCTCTATACTCCAGATCACATGGGCCTGGTGTTGAAATCTATGATAGGCCTTTTGTGTGCTGCCGCAGGGGGTATGAATAATATACTGGGGGGGGAGGGTGACTCGCGTTATGGGGTCATAACCCTTTCTGTGCACGTGTGGTCTGCACAGAGGGTGTGGCTAGCACCATGGAAGGTATACAAAAACTGACTGGTACCTTCCGAATTATATTTATAAGACAGTATTTTGTGATATTCCCCAAAAACAGCCAGTTTCAGGGGGTACCCACAAATATTAAGGATTCCCCGTGAAGGTACCATGAAGGGAGAGCAGCAGCTTTCTCCGTTATCTGCTGCAGTTACTCCATTTAGGTGTCTCTGGAGGCTGCTAGTCTGTCAGATTTACCAAGCTCCGGAATGCAGAGCTTGGCCCCAGCAGCTAATGCCATCTGAAGATACTGTTAGCCTATGTAGTCTATGGGCTACATGTCGCATAAATTTCCTGTAAAACGTTGCTCCAAAACCCTCCCTGGCATTGGCCTCTGCCCATGCGTGGTCAGCAGACCGTGCATGTGTAGCTGCACAGCAGTGCCCCAAAAATGAGTGAAATAATTGCAATTGAATTAATTTCAGTTCTTACTCGTTACAAGGAAGGGCTCTTTTCGGTGCCTCTGTCCCTGCATGTGTATATTAGTGCATTCGGGAAAACTTAATTTTGTGTTTAAAAGCGGTGATAAGAAATTACAATTATCAGGTCTAAAATCCAATAATTGATAAATATGCTCCCTAATAACAAATGGACAGCACTCAGGAAAACTACAAGTTAAGTTCTGAAACTAACGTTTCAAAACTGCATTGTACAATAACAAACTAATTAACCACATTAACTCCCTCATCCTCATTAATAATTAACCCCCTACTACACCATCAATTATATTTATGTTCATAAACCCATGATTCTCTCCCTCAGCTGGCCACACACATGGCGATTTTTTACCCGATTTGGACGATTTTGACGAATCGTGAGGACAAATCGTGTAAAATATGGCCAAATCATGAAGTTCTACTCCTGATCACAATGCTGATGCGCGCCACCGCTCGTCGCACCTCTCATCTTGAGATCTTGCGTGCTGTAGGCCAGATTTGCCAATCTGGGACACGATTTGATCCAAATCGTGAGGTTTTTTTACTCACGATGTATCTCATGATTCATTGTACTTTGGGGAATTTGACTGACAGGACCCTGTACACGCCCAATCGCCATCTTGTGCAGCATCGTGGCTACAAGAAGGAGGAAGTACGATAGAGCCTGCACAGTGAAGTCTGGATTACCGCAGTTTGGTGAGTATTGATACTAGGGATGTGCACCGGACCATTTTTGCCGGATTTGGATTTGGTTGTAATTCGTCGTCCGGCTTTGGATTTGGATTTGGATTTGCCAAACTGCGGTGACTGGCTTTGGATTTGGATTTGGATTTGGATTTTTTTACAAAAATTGACAAAAACAGCTAAAATCACATAAATTGGTCTTTTTTTTCTTCCTAGAGTATTATTAACCTCAATAACATTAATTTCCAGTCAATTTAGACCATATCACAGCTTATAATATTGTTTTCAACATTATTGGCCAAAGGTTGCAGTGAGCTGACTGGTTACTAAGCGACAAAGCAGCGGCACAACGACACAGACACCACAGTATAAAGCACATCTATGACACATTGCCACACAGCAGTGGCAGAAATGAAAAGTAGTGCACCCACCCAGTGGGGTACGGCCAGCAGAGTCACAGTACTTGTTTACAAAGTGGGCTACGGCCCTAGGAGTCACAGTGCACAATCTTATTCGCATTACACCGCACATAGGGCCTGATTCACATTACACCATAAAGTAGTGTCTCTTATTTATGTTACGACACACAGTAGTGCCCCTTTTACACAATGCCCACAGTAGTGACCCTTTTACACAATGCCCACAGTTGCGGTGTCCCTTACACAATGTCCCCCAGCAGTGGTGCCCCCTATGCAGTCCCCTTAGTAGTAGGGTCCACTATGCAGTGCCCCCAGTTGAATGCCCCCCAGTAGTATGCCCCCCATTAGCAGGCCCCCCCAGTAGTATGCCCCCCATTAGCATGCCACCCAGTAGTATGCCCCCCATTAGCAGGCCCCCCCAGTAGTATGCCCCCAATTAGCATGCCACCCAGTAGTATGCCCCCCCCAGTAGTATGGCCCCCCCAGTAGTATGGCCCCCCCAGTAGTAGGCTGCCCCAGTAGCAGGCCCCCCCCAGTAGTAGGCTGCCCCTGTAGTATGGCCCCCCTGTAGTATGGCCCCCCTGTAGTAGACTGCCCCAGTAGCAGCCCCCCCCAGTAGTAGTAAGCCCCCCCAGTAGTATGCCCCCCCCCAGTAGCAGGCCCCTCAGTAGTATGGCCCCCCCAGTAGTAGACCCCCCCCAGTAGTATAGCCCCCCAGTAGCAGGCCCCTCTGTAGTATGGCCCCGCCAGTAGTATAGCCCCCACAGTAGCAGACCCCCCCAGTAGTATAGCCCCCCCAGTAGCAGGCCCCTCTGTAGTATGGCCCCCCCAGTAGTATAGCCCCCCCAGTAGCAGACCCCCCCCAGTAGTATGCCCCCCCCCCAGTAGCGCCCCCGGCCCTTGCACAAATAAAAAAATAAAAACTTACCTGTATCCCCGCTCCCGCGCCGTCCGCTCTGTCACACGCTGAGGAGGGAGCCGGAAGACGGAGCTCATGTGTGAGCTCCAGCCGGCTCCCTCCGTGCAGCAGCCAATGAGAGTCTGTGTGACTCTCATTGGCTGCTGTAACAAACACACAGCTGCCGCTGGCGGCTGTGTGTCTGTGTCTGTGTAGGGCAGAGCACTATCACAGCGCTCTGCCCTACACGCGAGGAGACCTGATGTCGGATTCTCTAGTGAGAATCCGACATCAGGCGGCCGCCGTTCGGCCCCGAACGGGGATCCGAGTCAGGCGGTGAACACCCGAACAGGGTTCGGGTGGACTCGGATCCCCAATGTTCGGAGCGGTTCGGATTCCACAGAATCCTGTAGTTAATGCAACCCCACTGCCCACCAATGTGTGCCAGCCACTTCTAAATGCATAACCAAGCCAGCGCCCGCCGTAATGAGGCGGGCTGTGGCTGGGCCATGCATTAACCTCCCACTGCTCACCAATATGTGAACCAATGTGTGCCACCCACCTACCCACCAATGTGTGCCAGCCATTTATAAATGTGTGACCCAGCCACCGCCCACCATAATGAGGTGGGCGGTGGCTGGGCCATGCATTAACCTCCCACTGCTCACCAATGTGTGCCACCCACCCACCAATGTGTGCCACCCACCTACCCACCAATGTGTGCCACCCACCTATAAATGCATGACCCAGCCACCACCCGCTGTAATGAGGCAAGCAGTGGCTGGGCCATGCATTAACCTCCCACTGCTCACCAATGTGTGCCACCCACCTACCCACCAATGTGTGCCAGCCATTTATAAATGCATGACCCAGCCACCGCCCACCGTAATGAGGTGGGCGGTGGCTGGGCCATGCATTAACCTCCCTCTGCTCACCAATGTGTGCCACCCACCTACCCACCAATGTGTGCCACCCACCTATAAATGCATGACCCAGCCACCACCCGCTGTAATGAGGCAAGCAGTGGCTGGGCCATGCATTAACCTCCCACTGCTCACCAATGTGTGCCACCCACCTACCCACCAATGTGTGCCAGCCATTTATAAATGCATGACCCAGCCACCGCCCACCGTAATGAGGTGGGCGGTGGCTGGGCCATGCATTAACCTCCCTCTGCTCACCAATGTGTGCCACCCACCTACCCACCAATGGTTGCCAGCCATTTATAAATTCATGACCCAGCCACCGCCCGCCGTAATGAGGTGGGCGGTGGCTGGGCCATGCATTAACCTCCCACTGCTCACCAATGTGTGCCACCCACCAATGTGTGCCACCCACCTACCAATGTCAAGTGACACCTATAAAATAACCTCGCATAAAAAAATCACTCAAATTTTATAAATTGATTTAAAAAATGTAGTTTAACAACAAATATTAAAACATTACAACAACATCAATACATATATACAATTTGTTTTTGTTGCTGTGATACATTAGTTTATGGTGTTTGAATATACCACCCTAAACCAATGTATGTCACCAACATAAACAACTATATTGCAACCACAAAAATAAAACATATTATGATACATATAAATAGACTCTACATCCCTGTAAAAAAATGTTAAAATACATAGACAAACCACATAAAATCCCTGGCAAAAAAACATGTTAAAATACATATAAAAATACAAAACTTCCCTGGAAAAAAACATGTTAAAATACCTATAAAAACACAAAACATCCCTGTAAAAAAACACATTAAAATACATTTAAAAAAACATAACATCCCTGCAAAAAAAACATGTTAAAATATATTTAAAAAAAACATTAAATTCCTGTAAAACTATAATATACAAAAAAAATATATTGAAAAATGTAAAAATATACATTAAAAATGTACAAAACAACTCACATTTGTAAATTATTAAAATGTCCTTAAATTTTCCTCCTAGCAATGTCCGTGGATAGTGAATGGGAGTTTGTAACCGGTTTCCTAGAGATCATCCAGGAAAAGGAGTGTCTATGGAGGATATCCTGTCGACAGTACCACCACAAGTCGGCAAAATTGGCAGCCTTGAATGTCCTTTTGGAGTACACAAAAAGGTTCATTGTGGATGCTGTCCTTAAAGCAGTACGGCACATAATACAGAACCTGCATACCGTGTATATCAAAGAAAAGTGAAAAGTGGATGAATCCAAAAGTTCAGAGGAAGGCAGTGACGACGTGTACCAGCCAACACTCTGGTACTATGACCTTATAAGTTTCATAAGCGAACAAGAGCCACAACGCCAGTCAGTGGTCCTGATGACCGAGCGAGAGGGAGAACAGGACGTGGCAGAAGTGATTACACCGTCTGAGGATTTGTTGTTAAGTAGAGACACAGGGCCTGATTAAGAGTTGGGAATAGAGAGAGAGATAGCACTTAACTGTGTACCTGGACAAAGGACGTTGCAATGCAAGGGGTGTAAATACATAATTTTTTTTTCATGTAGGGTAAATACTGGCATGTAGCCCACAAATACTGCAGAGCTTTATTATTACTCTACAATTTAGAGGTCAGATTGGAAACACTCCTCCCAAATCTAACTCACTTTGCACATTTTAAATCTGCCCCACCTGCAGTGCAGCATGGTTTCACCAAGATGATCAGTTGAGAGAGATATCTCTCTCTATTCCCAACTCTGAATCAGGCCCACAGTTCATAAAGCAAAACCTTATAAGTTTTTTTGTTGCTCAATCACAGTTGTCCACTATAGTCATTTATCTCACAGACAGCCCTCCTGCCATGGCACCGCACCTGGTCCATTGAAATAGGCCATATACTCCTCCCTCACTTCTTTGGCACGTGCTGTTGATGATGTTGCATTTGTTGGTGCAGACATTGATGTAAACTGGGCAATGTCCTCCAGAGCTCCTACATCTTCTGGTCTAGCTGGGACTGGTCCTTGTTGTGTAGTTTTCCTCTGCAGAAAGTTATGCAGCACACAGCACGCCATCACAACCCAAAGTATCTTCTCCACATGTAGGTTGATGGTGGTGTGAAAAATGCGGAACCGGTTGCTGAGTATTTCAAACGCATTTTCCACTATGCGCCGTGTCCGGAATAGATGATAATTGTAGATCCTCTTCTCTCTGGTCAGGTCCCTCTGTGCAAATGGCTTCATCAGGGCCGGATTACCAATGGGGCGGGTGGAGCTACAGCTCCAGGCCTCCCATTCAAATAGGCCCACGTGATCTGCAGGGCTGATGATGGAAAAAATCTTTTTTCCTGTTACGGGCTAGCTGCAGCACCCGGCGAAGACCCACCCACTGAATCTGCAAAACCCTGCCTGCCCACAAACCAGCAGTTAACGTACCACAGTGCAGTGGGAGGCTTCATAAACCCTCCCTGTGCAGCACACACACCTTCTCAGCCTCTCTTCCGCGCCATGCAATGTCACGCAGTGTGACGTCACACAAGCGCCACAGCACCAACCCGGCTAACAAAGTTTAGTGGTTAGCTCAGTTCTGTGAGGACGGCTGAGCTGTCCAGTTGCTGCTGCTGATAGGAGACAGGCTGCCGTCGCTCCTGATCAGGGATGTGGTGTCCGTATCCTAGAGTCTGAGCCTCAGGGCAGTGCCTGTGAAAATCATCTCCTCCCTCCGTAAGTGCACTGCCTCTGAGCATTCTAATAACTGCATTGTGATGTCATATATTATATATATATATATATATATATATATATATATATATTAGGGGTGTGCACCGGCCACTTTTCGTGTTTTGTGTTTTGGTTTTGGATCTGGATCTTTCTTCGTGTTTTGGATCTGGATTGGTTTTGCCAAAACCACCCTTCCGTGTTCTGGGTTCTGGGTTTTGTGTTTTGGATCTGTATTTTTTTTTTAAAAAGCATAAAAACAGCTAAAATCACAGAATTTGTAGGTTTTTCTGCTCCTATGCTATTATTAACCTCAATAACCTTAATTTCCACTCATTTCCAGTCTATTCTGAACACCTCACACCTCACAATAGTGTTTTTATGTCCAAAAGGTTGCACCGAGGTAGCTGGATGACTATGCTAAGCGACACGAGTGGGTGGCACAAACACGAGGCCCATCTAGGAGTGACACTGCAGTGGCAGACAGGATGGCAGTTTGAAAAACTAGGCCCAAAACTGTACATAGTGCAAAGAAAAAAAAGAGGTGCAAGATGGAATTGTCCTTGGGCCCTCCCACCCACCCTTATGTTGTATAAACAGGATATACACACTTTAACAAACCAATCATTTCAGCGCCAGGGTCTGCCACACAACTGTGGCTGAAATGATTGATTCGTTTGGGCCCCCACAAAACAAGCTGGCAATTAATCTGTCCCTGCACAAACTGGCTCTATGGAGGCAAGATGTCATCCTCATCCTCCTCATCCACCGATTCCTCACCCTCTTCAGTGTGTACATCCTCATCCTCACAGAGTATTAATTCGTCCCCGCTGGAATCCACAACCACAGGTCCCTCTGTACGTTCTGGAGGCTGGTCTCCCTGGAAGAGTTGATAATTCATTTTATGAACATCATCTTCTCCACATTTTGTGGAAGCAACCTCCTACGCCTTTCGCTGACAAGGTTCCCGGCTGCACTAAACACTCTTTCGGAGTACACACTGGAGGGGGGGGCAGCTCAGGTAAAATAGAGCCAGTTTGTATAGGGACCTCCAAATTGCTTCTTTTTCCTGCCAGTACAGGTACGGACTGTCTGACATGCCTACTTGGATGCTGTCACCGATGTAATCCTTTAACAGACAGACGCACGCTTGTCGCTGCTGCTTTGAGGATGCAAGTGCGGCTACAGCCCACACAATTCACAAAGACAGAAAAAAAAAGAAGAATATTTTTATTGTTTGTGGAGCGCACTTTGAGGGTTACACCACCCTTTAACAGACAGACGCACGCTTGTCGCTGCTGCTTTGAGGATGCAAGTGCAGCTACAGCCCACACAATTCACAAAGACAGAAAAAAAGAAGAATATTTTTATTGTTTGTGTAGCACACCTTGAGGGTGTCACCACCCTTTAACAGACAGACGCACGCTTGTCGCTGCTGCTTTGAGGATGCAAGTGCGGCTACAGCCCACACAATTCACAAAGACAGAAAAAAGAAGAATATTTTTATTGTTTGTGTAGCACACTTTGAGGGTGTCACCACCCTTTAACAGACAGACGCACGCTTGTCGCTGCTGCTTTGAGGATGCAAGTGCGGCTACATCGCACACAAGTCACAAACACATTAAAAAAATAGTTTTTTATTTTTTGGAGCACTTTCAGAGTTACACCACCCTTTAACAGATAGACGCACGCTTGTCGCTGCTGCTTTGAGGATGCAAGTGCGGCTACAGCCCACACAATTCACAAAGACAGAAAAAAGAAGAATATTTTTATTGTTTGTGTAGCACACTTTGAGGGTGTCACCACCCTTTAACAGACAGACGCACGCTTGTCGCTGCTGCTTTGAGGATGCAAGTGCGGCTACATCGCACACAAGTCACAAACACATTCAAAAAATAGTTTTTTATTTTTTGGAGCACTTTGAGAGTTACACCACCCTTTAAAAGACAGACGCACGCTTGTTGCTGCTGCTTTGAGGAAGCAAGTGTGGCTACAGCCCACACAATTCACAAAGACAGAAAAAAAAAGAACAATATTTTTATTGTTTGTGTAGCACACTTTGAGGGTGTCACCACCCTTTAACAGACAGACGCACGCTTGTCGCTGCTGCTTTGAGGATAGTATCATATGCAGTGACAGAAGACTTATCAGAAATTGTTGGCACGTCCTTCAGTCCGGACCAGATGTCCAAACCAGCCCTTGACTTATGACACAGGCGCACGCTTGGCGCTGCTACTATGATGATGCACGTGCGGCTACATCGCACACAGTCACAAACACATTAAAAAAATAGTTTTTTTATTTTTTGGAGCACTTTGAGGGTTACACCACCCTTTAACAGACAGACGCACGCTTGGCGCTGCTGCTTTGAGGATGCAAGTGCGGCTACAGCCCACACAATTCACAAACACAGAAAAAAAAAAGAATATTTTTATTGTTTGTGTAGCACACTTTCAGGGTGTCACCACCCTTTAACAGACAGACGCACGCTTGTCGCTGCTGCTTTAAGGATGCAGGTGCGGCTACAGCCCACACATTTCACAAAGACAGAAAAAAAAAGAAGAATATTTTTATTGTTTGTGTAGCACACTTTGAGGGTGTCACCACCCTTTAACAGACAGACGCACGCTTGTCGCTGCTGCTTTAAGGATGCAGGTGCGGCTACACCCACACATTTCACAAAGACAGAAAAGAAAAGAACAATATTTTTATTGTTTGTGTAGCACACTTTGAGGGTGTCACCACCCTTTAACAGACAGACGCACGCTTGTCGCTGCTGCTTTAAGGATGCAGGTGCGGCTACAGCCCACACATTTCACAAAGACAAAAAAAAAAAGAACAATATTTTTATTGTTTGTGTAGCACACTTTGAGGGTGTCACCACCCTTTAACAGACAGACGCACGCTTGTCGCTGCTGCTTTAAGGATGCAGGTGCGGCTACAGCCCACACATTTCACAAAGACAGAAAAAAAAAAGAACAATATTTTTATTGTTTATGTAGCACACTTTGAGGGTGTCACCACCCTTTAACAGACAGATGCACGCTTGTCGCTGCTGCTTTGAGGATGCAAGTGCAGCTACAGCCCACACAATTCACAAAGACAGAAAAAAAAAGAAGAATATATTTATTGTTTGTGTAGCACACTTTGAGGGTGTCACCACCCTTTAACAGACAGACGCACGCTTGTCGCTGCTGCTTTGAGGATGCAGGTGGAATCTAGACGGGATTTGGAACCGGGGACACACTACCTCCATCAATTGTCTAAATCCCACTGCACTAATGGCGGATACCGGACGCACGTCTAACACCAACATAGCAGTCAAGGCCTCAGTTATACGTTTTGCTTCAGGATGACTGCTGTCGTACTTCATCCTCATCGCTAGGGACTGTTGGAGGGTCAATTGTTTAGTAAAAGTAGTGATGTTCCTACTTCCTCTCTGGGATGATGAACAACTCCCAGCAGCAGCAACATCACTAGGAGGAAGTGGTTCTTGATCTTTCCCTATTTTATTTTTATCGGAGAAAGTTTGGTCCTCCATTTATGTTATATTGATATATACGTGCGGCTAAAGGGCACACAAACACAGAAAATATTTTTTTATTTTTGCTGGAGAGTAGTGCACTTTGTGGGTTACACCACCCTTTAAGAAATGAGCCAGCCGGCTCTTTACTTATGGGACACAGGCGCACGCTTGGCACTGCTCCTTTGTTGATGCACGTGCAGCCACAGTGCACACAATTCACAAACACAGAAAATATATATTTTTTTGGTTTGGACTGGAGTGTACTTTGGGGGTTACAGCACCCTTTAACGGTCAAGCCAGCCGGCCCTTTACTTATGACACAGGCGCACGCTTGGCACTACTTTGTTGATGCACGTGCGGCTACTGCGCACACAATTCACAAACACACAAAAAATATTATTTTTTTGGTTTGAACTGGAGTGTACTTTGGGGGTTACAGCACCCTTTAACGGTCAATCCAGCCGGCCCTTTACTTATGCCACAGGCGCACACTTGGCACTACTTTTTGATGCACGTGCGGCTACTGCGCACACAATTCACAAACACACAAAAAATATTATTTTTTTGGTTTGAACTGGAGTGTACTTTGGGGTTTACAGCACCATTTAACGGTCAAGCCAGCCGGCCCTTTACTTATGACACAGGCGCACGCTTGGCACTACTTTGTTGATGCACGTGCGGCTACTGCGCACACAATTCACAAACACACAAAATATATATTTTTTGGGTTTGGACTGGAGTGTACTTTGGGGGTTACAGCACCCTTTAATGGTCAAGCCAGCCGGCCCTTTACTTATGCCACAGGCGCACGCTTGGCACTACTTTGTTGATGCACGTGCGGCTACTGCGCCCACAATTCACAAACACACAAAAAATATTATTTTTTTGGTTTGAACTGGAGTGTACTTTGGGGGTTACAGCACCCTTTAATGGTCAAGCCAGCTGGCCCTTTACTTATGCCACAGGCGCACGCTTGGCACTACTTTGTTGATGCATGTGCGGCTACTGCGCACACAATTCACAAACACACAAAAAATATTATTTTTTTGGTTTGAACTGGAGTGTACTTTGGGGGTTACAGCACCCATTAAAGGTCAAGCCAGCCGGCCCTTTACTTATGACACAGGCGCACGCTTGGCACTACTTTGTTGATGCACGTGCAGCTACTGCGCACACAATTCACAAACACACAAAAAATATTATTTTTTTGGTTTGAACTGGAGTGTACTTTGGGGGTTACAGCACCCTTTAACGGTCAAGCCAGCCGGCCCTTTACTTATGACACAGGCGCACGCTTGGCACTACTTTGTTGATGCACGTGCAGCTACTGCGCACACAATTCACAAACACAGAAAATATATATTTTTTTGGTTTGGACTGGAGTGTACTTTGGGGGTTACAGCACCCTTTAACGGTCAAGCCAGCCGGCCCTTTACTTATGACACAGGCGCACGCTTGGCACTACTTTGTTGATGCACGTGCGGCTACTGCGCACACAATTCACAAACACACAAAAAATATTATTTTTTTGGTTTGAACTGAAGTCTACTTTGGGGGTTACAGCACCCTTTAACGGTCAAGCCAGCCGGCCCATTACTTATGACACAGGCGCACGCTTGGCACTACTTTGTTGATGCACGTGCGGCTACTGCGCACACAATTCACAAACACAGAAAATAATTTTTTTTTTGGTTTGGACTGGAGTGTACTTTTGGGGGTTATTCAAGCCAGCCGGCCCTTTACTTATGACACAGGTGCACGCTTGGCACTACTTTGTTGATGCACGTGCGGCTACTGCGCACACAATTCACAAACACAGAAAATAATTTTTTTTTTAGTTTGGACTGGAGTGTACTTTGGGGGTTACAGCACCCTTTAATGGTCAAGCCAGCCGGCCCTTTACTTATGACACAGGCGCACGCTTGGCACTACTTTGTTGATGCACGTGCGGCTTCTGCGCACACAATTCACAAACACAGAAAATATATTATTTTTTTAGCACTTGGGGGGAGCACCCCTGATGGACAGAGCACCCCCTGGACAACACTACAGCACCCCTTTAGGACTGGGACACTGCACAGGACTTTGGAGTGGACACAGCCCCTATGGAGAACTGACTGCACAACACAGTCCAGCCAGCCCCTATGGACTTTGAAGTAGTGGACACAGCCCCTATTAACAACAGCAGCACAGCACAACACAGCCAGCCCCTATGGACTTTGAAGTAGTGGACAACAGCAGCACTACACTACACTACACAGCCCTAACTCCCACCCTCCCTCTTCACTGTCCACAGCCGAGTGAGAAAATGGCGCCGACGCGGGTACCTTATATAGGATCCAAAACCCGCGAGACTCGGAAGGCGGGATGATGACGTTTTGCCTCGATTTCAGATCCGAGTCAGGCGGGAAAAGTCGAGCCTGACTCGGATCGGACTCGGATCGGGGGGGCTCGGGGGGGTTCGGATTTCAGAAATCCGAACCCGCTCACCCCTAATATATATATATACAGTCAGGTGCATAAATATTGGGACATTGACAGAATTTTCATATTTTGGCCTCTATTCACAACCACAATGGCTTTGAAATGAAACAAACAAGATGTGCTTTAACTGCAGACTTTCAGATTTAAATTGAGGGTAATTATATCCAAATCAGGTGAACGGTGTAGGAATTACAACAGTTTCTATATGTGCCTCCCACTTTTTAAGGGGCCAAAAGTAATGGGACAAACTAAACAATCCTAAATCTAACTTTCACTTTTTAATGCTTTTTTGCAAATCCTTTGCAGGCAATTACAGCCTGAAGTCTGGAACGCATAGACATCACCAGACACTGGGTTTCATCCCTGGTGATGCTCTGTCAGGCCTCTACTGCAAATGTCTTCAGTTTCTGCTTGTTCTTGGGGCATTTTCCCTTCAGTGTTGTCTTCATCAAGTGAAATGCATGCTCAATCGGATTCAGGTCAGGGGATTGACTTGGCCATTGCATAACATTCCACTTTTTAGCCTTAAAAAACTCTTTGGTTGCTTTTGCAGTATGCTTCGGGTCATTGTCCATCTTCACTGTGAAGCGCCGTCCAATGAGTTCTGAAGCATTTGACTGAATATGAGCATATAATATTGCCCGAAACACTTCAGAATTAATTCTGCTGCTTTTGTCAGCAGTTACATCATCAATAAATACAAGGGACCAGTTCCATTGGCAGCCATACATGCCCACGCCATGACACTACCACCACCATGCTTCACTGATGAGGTGGTATGTTTTGGATCATGAGCAGTTCCTTTCCTTCTCCATTTACTTCTCTTCCCATCACTCTGGTACAAGTTGATCTTTGTCTCATCTGTCCATAGGATGTTGTTCCAGAACTGTAATGGCTTTTTTAGATGTTGTTTGGCAAACTCTAATGTGGTCTTCCTGTTTTTGAGGCTCACCAATGGTTTACATCTTGTTGTGAACCCTCTATATTCACTCTTGTGAAGTCTTCTCTTGATTGTTGATTTTGACACATATACACCTACCTCCTGGAGAGTGTTATTGATTTGGCCAACTGTTGTGAAGGGGTTTTTCTTCACCAGGGAAATACTTCTTCTGTCATCCACCACAGTTGTTTTCCGTGGTCTTCTGGGTGTTTTGGTGTTGCTGAACTCTCCGGTGCGTACTTTCTTTTTAAGAATGTTCCAAACAGTTGATTTGGTCACACCTAATGTTTTTGCTATCTCTCTGATGGGTTTGTTTTGATTTTTCAGCCTAATGATGGCTTGCTTCACTGATAGTGACAGCTCTTTGGATCTCATATTAAGAGTCGACAGCAACTGATTCCAAATGCAAATGTCACACCTAGAATCAACTTCAGACCTTTTACCTGCTTAATTGATAATGAAATAACGAGGGAATAGCTCACACTTAGTGGTTTTATAAATAAAACTCTTAATGCACTATAGAGCGCCTCCTTGTCTTTTATTAACAATCTATCTATCTATCTATGTTTGTGTGTGTGTGTATATAATATACAGTACAAATAAATATGCACATATATGTGTGTGTGTATACACCCCCCCTCGCATTGCTAGCCACACCTTGCTATGCTGGTCACACCTCCTATGGCAGCACACAATAGGCTCTTCGTCAATTTCAGCTCCAGGCCCATATGGACCTTAATCTGGCACTGGGCTTCATCACATGTTCATGTAATGCAAAAGCCTCGTCTGCAACAAAAACATAATTTAGACCGTGCTTTGTCTCGTCCAGTGATGGCAAGTGGAGGGTTTTGTTGGTGAGTCTCTGGTAGAAAGCAGTCTGTGTGAAGGACCCACCATCCGAAGCACGGCCATTCTTTCCAACATCCACAAACAAAAATTCATAGTTGGCATTCACCATTGCCATGAGAACAATGCTGAAGAAGCCTTTGTAGTTGTAGGTTTGCAATCCGGTGTAGGCAGGTGGGTTGATGCAGATGTGTTTTCCATCGATGACTCCTCTGAAGTTAGGGAAATTCCAACGTTGTTCAAATTCTTCAGCAATCCTCTTCCACTCTTCCACAGTGTTAGGAAACTGGAAAAATAGAAAAATAAGTTTATAGAAAAACATGATTTTAATATTGTTTTTTTTATATATATATATATATATATATATATATATATATATATGGACTCCCACCCAAGATCCTGATTTGTCCATCACGCCGGACCTAACTTTGATCGGGGTCAGCGAGGTTGAAAACTTCACCACAATTACCACACCCATTGAACCAGGAGCATCAGCCTTCTTGGTACTACCCCAAAAAAAAAAAAGCACACAGAACAGAATTGGTATGAAATACCGCCGGCCGCAGGGCCAGCGGTTCGATTCCCGGCAGCGCCTGGCCGACAAAAGCAGAGTTCCCGGTAGCGGAAGCCCGACAGCGCTGCAAATCCCAATCGTCACTAACATAAGTATAAGGTAACCTAACCCCCTAACCCTAACTCTCCTTAGGGGTGCCTAACCCTAACCCCCCCTTCCCCACTGCCTAAACCTAAGTCTCCCGGGGGTGCCTAACCCTAAATCCCCCCCGGGAGTGCCTAACCCTAACCCTCCCTCCCCCTAGCCTAACCCTAACCCTCCCGGGGGTGCCTAAGTCCCCCTCGGGGTGCAGTAAACCTAACCCTCCCCCCCTACAGCTGTCCGCTCGCGGCGCCCGGCATCCCTCCGATCGGGATGCCGGGCGCCTGTCTCCCGGCTTCAGGAAAATGTCAGGCGTCTATCCCGGCATTTTACCCTCGCCGGGATATGACAGTCGGAAAGCCGGCTGTCGGTATTAAGGCAGCCGGTTTCCCGATTGTATACCCACAGAACAGTAGGAGTTGTTTCTACAAAAAGCAGCAAGCGTCCTTCAAAAAGCCCCTGATGATATTGACGACTTTACTGCTCACATTAATAGTCAGATGAAAAAAATGGATGCGGTAACTTCCAAAAATTTCCATAGGCTCGTTTATGAGCTTCTCATGCGATCGCTCAACAATAATTTGCACAACTCCACCTATATTACTGACCCTATGCTTTATTCCCCTGCTCCAAATGCCTATGTCAGGCACCCCCCCAGCCCGGTTGGAGGTTACTCCCCCACCCAGCACCCCAACCACAAGCAGGGCCATTTACAATGCTCGGCTGGAGGCAGAGGAGGATTTGCTGCATTACTCTTAATTTTTATTTTCTTCTTCTGTACTATCACCAAATTTCATCACTCCCAATAGGTGCTGGCTGTATGCTATACTGTGGTGATGACACTAATTGGACAAGGTCAGTACACACATGACGCAAGTACAGATTGCCGGAAGCCGGGGCCACAATCTGTAATTGTTCCATGTGTGTATTGGCCTGTTCAATCTGGTGTCTGCCCCGCTGTACAACATACAGCAGGCTACCTATTGGGATTGACAAAATTTTGTGATAATGCTGTTTTGTACTGTTTATACACATGTTTATGTAATATATTTAAAATTACGTAGTGTACTGTTCTTGCAACACAAATGTTATGACTTCTATGCAGCACAGTCTTATTAATGCAGCCTTATTGGCTGGGATAGTTATATAAAGAGTTAAATTAAAAAAAACAAAGGAAAAAAATAAAAACTGTTTTCTTTCACAAGAACAAATGTGTAGTGTGTTTTTTTTCTTACCTTGCAATACTGGTACTGCAGCACTTTAACGATGGCCTTGCAGGTCTCTGGAATGATGACGCCCAAGGACTGAGGTGAGATGAGGGTCCAAAACTTCAGGTCTTCAAATGACCTTCCTGTAGCCAGGTACTTCAGGGTAGTCACCAGCCTCTCTTCAGCAGGGATTGCCCTCCGCCACCTTGTATCTTGCCTCCGGATGTGGGGGGTGACCATACTCAGCAACTCCTGGAAAGTGGCATCATCCATGCGCAGGTAGTTGTGGTAGTCATCCGTGTTATTGTCTTTGATCTCCATCAGGAGGGACATGTCAGAGCGGGTATCCCTCTGCTGCAGCCACTCTTTGGTCCAACATGTTCTTCTCCTTCGCTGGGCCCTCTCCTGGATCAACTGAACCCCTGCTTGGGCGACCCTCCCTTTATACTGATAAGGATGCATCAGCACAGAATTCAAAAACAGGATAGAATGCAGTTGCATACACTTGCAGGTAGAAGACACTTTGTAAAAGGTAAAAGCCAAATACAAAGCAGAGCACAGTAGCAATGTACAGGTTTCAGCTGGTATGCACCTAGCCTCACTAGTAGCAGAGCAGAAGGTGCACAGGGTTAAAATGGTGGCTGCTTTTTATACACCCTGGCTAGTCCCTCCCTTTGTTATTATTAAAATTTCCCACCAATCACGAAGAGCCTCTTCTCTTGTTTTTGGAAAAGTCAAGATGAAACTCACGATTCGTACGATCCGATGGATCGTGAGATTGGAAATCAAATTGGCAGGTTTTTGGACCAAATCATGCTCACAACTGCCGGGGAGCTCCCGTGGAGAGTTCACGGCAAATCGTACACATCGGCTGATTGTCAGCACATCGCTATTTCTGTGACCAGCTTAACCTCTTCGCCCTCATATTAACTAACCTGCTAAACATTAACTTCCCTCAAATATGCTAACATTCCCTCCTCCTCCCTTGTTCCGGGCTGTGGCTATGTACTGCAGTCTGCAGTTGCTCGGTGCCTGCTTTGCTTACAAAGCCAGAGGACTTGGAACCCACCAAAACCCATGTGAGGGGGAGGAGCCAAACAGAGGTGGTAGGAGACTGTCCCTCCGACCTGCACTCCCTCCCACAGGGTGTGCAGTGGCTATTCTTCCCTGTGAGAGATGGACCCAGGGCTAGAGCCCAGTGGCCCGCACTCCCTAATCTTCCTATACCTATCACTATGGTAACCAACTAGTAAGCAGGAATCACATGCAATAACAGATCAAGTATTCTGTTGTTATTATTATTGTATGCGATTCTGGCTTACTAGCCTGGCAGGGGGATGAAGTTGGAATGAGCATGGCTTCGGAGGGCAGCGGCACTGGTTGTGACAGGAATGTTTTTTACCTGTACACACTTCCAGTCTCAAACAAATCTTTCAGGCCTATTTTCATGGGGGCCTGGAACTGCAGCTCCACCCGCCTTATTATTAATCCGGTCCTGATTACAAATGCAGCTGTGGCCAACTTGCGTGCACCTCTAAATCAGCAGTTATATTTAACAGCTACATTTTCATTCAATACCCAGTAGTATCATATCTAGGCGTCCGGGTGCCCCAGGCAAAGTGAAGGCCAGCTGCGTTGCAAAGTCATGACGTCAAATGTCACGCACTGCATTTCTGGGCCACAACACCATGGCGACTCTGTAATGAAGCCCGGATCCAGTAGCTTGGACCAAAAGGGGTTAAAATTTGTGAATGGCTGGGACAGGTGGTGCACCACTCTTCCCCCCTTCATCGGGGGATCCAGGTGACTGCCATCTTAGTCAACAGGTAATTACAGCCCTGATACCCAGTACTTGGGGAATTAGATGCATGGCGCTATTTTTGAAGGAATATATATTTAAAATAAGAAATAGTTTAATTTTCTTTTCTTTTTTTTAAACAAAGAGGTGCCTCATATTTGCCTACTCTCCCGAAAGGTGCAGGAAGCTCCCGATTTTTCAGACAGTCCCCCTCACCTCTGGAAGATTCCTGCAGGATGGGGAGATAATACCACAGGGAATCGTTGTCGGAAGGGAGAGGCGGAGCCAAAATGTACTCTCTGCCTATCAAGTACATGCATCTATCCTCATATGGTGCAAAGGATACATGCCATGGCAGAGTGCTTCCTAGCATTGCCTCTGGTGTCTGCCTATTTTGTGTGGCTTACAATCCTGGTGCAGCTACTGTATGTGAAATCAGGAAATCCTTATCTATGCACCTTCTCCACCATTGACAGCTCAGCAAAATATAGCATTCCATAAAATTAAATATTGCATTCATAAATGTAATGCACAGTATTTCGGAAAGGCTCTTGTCTGTGATTATTTGATTTAGTGAAACAGTAAAGGACAGTTCCTAAGACAACTAAACATCACTTGCAGTAATATGTCTGTGCGCACCAGTGAAAATTACAAGTTATTTTTTAATGTGAATAACACTGTGATTGTATCATACTGCAAGTGTGTAATAGGTCTCCTTTCCTGAACGTTACAAAGTCAATTTAAGTTCAAGCTATCCAGTTGCAAGGCAGCTTCATTGATACAGTATATTTTAGCACTCTACCTCAGTTAGTTTTAAGATCCATTAGTTCATATTGGAAATGCATCTATACTCATTAACCGCCTGTGGCATTTACTTTCAAGTTGCAACAAGGGAGATTGCCATTAATTGGACTGCAAGGCTCTAGAATGATCACACAAGAGCAGAACACAGATTAGAACACAGAGCACCAGCATGCCTCAAGTGTTAGCTGTGTCTGAGATCATTTTTTAGGCAAACAGTGGGAACCGATTCCCAAGCTCAAACTTCCTTGCACCTGTTGCAGAGATCAGATAAAATAGTAAAGTAATTGTGAGCAGATACGGTTTCACTGGAAATATTCATTTTTACCACGCTTATTTTACTTTATATTAAGCAAGGGTGGACTGGTATTCATTGGCTACAACAGTGTCAAAGTTGTTGATTTTAGATATTATATTATGTTATAAACAAAATAATTCTGCTTTTCTGCTGGTTTAGTTCATATTTACTGCTGGTCAAAAGAAAATTCAGCTTTGGGCACATTCAGTTATGTATATGGAATGAGAGATGGGGGAACTGTTCTGAAGATACTGCAATTACTTTAGGGGTCTATTTACTAAGCAGTGTTAGGAGACAGAGTGAAAAGTGATAAGGTGCCAGCCAATCAGCTCCCAACTGTCATCTCACAGGCTGTGTTTGCAAAATGACAGTTGGGAGCTGATTGGCTGGCACCTTATCACTTTCTACTCTGTCTCCTAAAACTGCTTAGTAAATAGACCCCTCAGTCATTAATACCAGTGCCTGCGTGCATCTGCTGTTCACACAGGCAGTGTTGTAAAACCAGCTTCAGATCAAAACACTGGAAACACCAGAGTTTTGCTTTGGACTGTGGGCCTGTTTCAGAGATGGATGTGATGTCAATATTGGACGCAGTGGAGCATTTTTTTTTGCCACTGCACATGCATCAAAGCCACACTGCGCACACGTGGCGATTGATTAGTGACGGCTGTTGTAGTGAGACTTTCTTTGCAAAGTAAGTGACATGTAGTCAGCGTTTGGGGGTAGGTAACAGTGGGTAGTTAGTAAAACGCAGTGATGTCAGGACCGATTTCTGGGGTGCCCCAGTGAGCCTCTGCAAATTTGTTTAGCAGCAGCAGGGGTCCCAGTCTTTTAGGAGAGCAGTTCTGTCTGAGATAGCATAGGCTTAAGGTGTGTATCCGCTACATGAGAGTGGGATGACTGTACGATTACAACATTGTAATCATTCATCATACTGTGCAGTGGATAATGTGCCCACACTGAACGATGTCATTCAGTGCAGGTCCCTCCCTCATCCCCGTACATGCACAACCTGACGATACGTCAGGTTGGCCTGCATGTTCAGGCGATGACAAATGACGACAATGACCAGCGGGAGCACGCCTCACTGTTCGTTGCCAGCATAATTACTGCACAATTAATGAGCGGTTGAACAATAATGGTGTCGTAATCGTTCAATCGCTCATTTTTCTCATGTAGTGGATACGCGCCTTTACTCAGAAGTTCGATGTGCGACCAATGTTTCCGATGTTACCGCTTTTGTTCGTAAGCGGCGGATGTGAGATGCCAGAGGTGGGATTCTCTAAGCACAAGATGGCAGCTGAATCATTAGCATATTTTCACAAGTCCGCTACATACAGAATCGCAGTTGTGACGGTATTTGCATACATCTCGTACAGCTCTCTCATCTCAGTCCCCCCAACCGCCAACACTCTCATCTCTGTACCCCATCTCTCTCTCATCTCTGTTCCCCCCCCTCCTCCATCTCTATCCTCCACCTCCATACCTCTCATCTTTATTCCACCTTCTCCCATCTCTCTCTCCCAACTCTATCCCTCAACCCCCATCTCGCTCTGATTTCTGTTTTTCTCTCTCCCATGTCCCCCATATCTCTCTCATCTCAGTCCCCCCAACCGCCATCACTCTCATCTGTTACTCAGCTATCTCTCCCATGTCTCTCCCCACCCCCCATATCTCTCATCATTGATATCCCTTCCCCCATCTCTCTCTCCCTTCCCTGTCCCCCATTTCCCATTTCTCTCTTATCTCTATCCCCCTACCCCCTCTAGAAGGAGAGAGGCCCCACTGTCCTGCTCACAGGCACAGAGGCGAGAGCACTGGGAGCAGTGAAACCAGTCATTAGCACCTATAAAAAATTGATAGTTCCAAAAAAGAATCTAATGTACAGGAATATATTAGGAAAGTGATAGAACCATGTCTTAAGTTCAATAATAACCCCCTCTGAGCCCTTCAGAAACTCCCTTCACCCTAACGTCAAAACTTCTGCTTCCATTATCATAATATAACCTCTTAATTTCTATAAACCATTCTTTACATAATACCTTCACCAACAAATTCATGTTAACCTACAATTCATTTTCATTACATGTCCATCATAGAGTAATCCAATCTCTTCCATAATCTTCCTTTAACATGTCCATTTTCATAATTCCATTAAATCACTTAATTTGCCAAACTATTTTTAATTACTCCACTCAGGAACCAAACCAAAAACCTAATTCACTATTATTTAACCCATTTAAAGCTTTTTCCCTAAACAGAATGCAATACAAAGTCAGTTATATAATTCTTCAATATCTCTTAACCCATTCATGTCATTCTTTATTACCTCTCCTCACCATCACTTTACTGACTATCCTAACCCCCTTTATTGCTTCATTTATCTCCTGTTATATGTTCTTTCCCATTGCATTTCCTAGTGCAATTGATGTACTTTCCCATTGCATTCTCCAGTGCAATTGATGTACTTTCCCATTGCATTTCTTAGTGCAATTGATGTACTTTCCCATTGCATTCTCCAGTGCAATTTATGTACTTTCCCATTGCATTCTCCAGTGCAATTTATGTACTTTCCCATTGCATTTCCTAGTGCAATTGATGTACTTTCCCATTGCATTCTCCAGTGCAATTTATGTACTTTCCCATTGCATTTTCCAGTGCAATTTATGTACTTTCTCCTTGCATGCCAGTTTTTATATAACAATATGTCAACATTGTTACATTTCTGTAAAAGAAGTAATATTAAACTGTATAATGCACTATGTCTCTTTTCCTATTAATTCTTACAAGTTAATTGTCTCAATAAAACAGCTAGTTAAAAACAGGTGCTGTAAATTTATTGTACTGATATAGATACAAAGAAAAAAGAAAACACAAAGCTACAGTGCTACTAAAGAAACATCCAACAACATGCACTAGGAATCGGAAATAAAAAATGTACTGTTTATAGCAAAAATATAATGAAAGCACCTGTGATAATATGAAGTAATGAATGCAATACATACTGTACTAGCACACAAGATACAGATGTGTTGATCTGTTTAACTGAACAGGTTAATAATAAGGAGAAATAGGAAGTTTATGCAAATGCAGTTTTTTGTTTTTTTTATTAGGAATGTGATATATGAGAATTGGCTTGGAACTGTTTCAGGTCAAATCAAAATGATATAATAAATAAATTAGCATATTTGTTCTTATGTACAGTATGCTTACTTTAATTTTTTTCTTTTCGAGTCAGGTCCTATATGTCTGATAATATCTGCACCAATCACTGTACAAAATGCAGAAGTGACCCCCACCACCCCCTGCAGACATCCCCACCCTCAGAGAGACCCCCACTCCCCCCTGCTATATAGGTGCTTTGCATAAATGCCTCCAGACTCCGCGTGGAATCAGAGTGACTGGACAGGAGCTGGTGCCAGGCTCAGTGCATTGCCAACCATGTGCACGTGAAGGCACCACCACGCGTGGACCGGCCACTGAGGGGCGTCATGTCCACGGGCTCTGTGAGTGACACGGAGGAGCTGCTAGAGCTGAGAGTGCTGGAACTTCAGTATCCCAAGCCCACGGGGTGCGGGGAGCTGCTGCTGGAGTCACACTCCGCCGACAACTCCGAGGAGGAGGAGGAGGAGGAGGATGATGATGGGGCTGCGGAGAGCGCCGGTGCCCGGAGGAAGCGGAGTTGTCGCAGCCAGCAGCACCCGGAGAGGAAGCAGCCTCCCCGCTCCTCCAAGGAGAACAAGCAGTCCCAGAGGAACGCAGCCAACGCCCGGGAGAGAGCTCGCATGCGGGTGCTGAGCAAGGCGTTCTCCCGGCTGAAGACCAGCCTGCCGTGGGTGCCCCCCGACACCAAGCTCTCCAAGCTGGACACCCTGCGCCTGGCCTCCAGCTACATAGCGCATCTGCGCCAGCTGCTGCAGGAGGACAGATACGACGCCGGCGGATACAGCGTACACCCTGTCAGCCTGGTAAGGATGAGGCTGCCATACAGCCAGCACCAGTCGGCGCCACGGGCTGCTGCCTCATGGTAATAATAATGCACTATGCCAAAGCGCTGTGTGTCCGTGCACTGTGCTGTGTGTGGGTGTGCACTGTGCTGTGTGTGTATCTGTGCACTGTGCTGTGTGTGTGTCTGTGCACTGTGCTGTGTGTGTGTCTGTGCATTGCACTGTGCTGTGTGTGTGTCTGTGTATGATGTCTGTGTGATCACTGCCGCGTGTACCTGCTGTATCCCTGCAGCCCAACAGCAGCCTGAGCCTCTCTAACTGGTGTAATCTTGCAATGTCCAGGTGGTCACTAAACATGATTATAATCTAGTTTTTTTAAAATGTTATTATTATTATTATTATTATTATTATTTATTTATTTTTTACAATTTATCTTGTATACCATAACCATAAAATGCATATAATAAGAATGTATTGTGAACTGTATTTTACATACACAATAAGAGCGTCTGTAAAGTGCAGTTGTCCAATGTAGAGATATTTCTAAATTCAAATCCTTTCAACTTGGAAATTATGCAGAGGTATCAGATACTGGATGGGTCAATGGTGACAGCTGCAGTCAAGTTAAAGGGGCTGATTCAGTTACCTATAACTAGATTTATTTTTATTAGAAACTATAGATGGGTGTCTGTGACTAACTGCTGTTTCTCATTGTTACTGTACAGCTGATAGAACAATATAATATGAATTACCAGTTTGCTACAACTGGAAATTCTGAGGCTCAGTATACAATGGTCTGTGCAATGCATTATTATTTGATTATTATTATTATTATTATTATTAATAATAAGAATAAGTAAAATAACTGAAACATGCAAAGAAATGTATACACACACAATATATATTACATGCACAATACCTAGGGGGCTTTTTACAGATAGTAATCAGAAAAATTACATGTCTTTATTGGACAAATTATACTATTTAAACCCCCCAAGTGCATAATTATTCAGAGGTTCTGCACTGCGTACCAACATTTTTACCTTAAATCAAAGCTTTTTCCCTACTGTTCACCTACTAATATCAGTGCTAAGTCCCATTGAGACCACATTAATTTAACACAGATATTCAATTGAATAGCAACATTTTGCGGCTGCAGGTCTTTTAAGCAATTTTCGGCCAACTCGCGGCTAACAGAATTGGCACTGAGTTGGATTGTGTTGTTCCCAGCTTTTAAATAATGTCTACAATAGTATGACGTATCCTGGCTATAGATGTTGTGGTTCCCGATCTGAGCTTACAAACTCATAGGGCAAAGTTTATGAAGTGGTGACTTTTGTAAGCAGCCACATCTCTGCGGGTTGGAGTTGAAAATTTAAAGCAGCACTAGCATTCAGTGTATAGCGTGCCAGGATTTACACTAAATGTGAGTGCCGCTTTAAATTTCAGCTGCAAGTCACGAAAAAGTGCTGGCTTACAAATGCCACTGCTTCGTAAATATAGCTCATATACTTTATTATTTTTTTGGAACAGTATTTGGCAATATTTTCATCTATCTATCTATCTATCTATCTATCTATCTATCTATCTATCTATCTATCTATCTATCTATCTATCTATCTATCTATCTATTTATCTGTCTGTCTGTCTGTCTGTCTGTCTATCTATCTACACATATTTAACGTAATGGTTGCAATTGTCACCTGATATCATCATATTCCTCATTACAGACATGGCCATTCATGGTGTCGGGAAGACTGGAATGTGATCCTTGAGAAGTTAATGTATCCTGTAGGTCGTGTGGGACCAGAGCAAAAGAGACCATCTCTCTGACTGCTGCATCCGACATAAGATTTTTATTCAAGATGTAGCAGATTTACAAATACTGATAAATGATGTAATGGACTATACACATCATGCAACAGTTTTATTTCTATAAAAGTGCACTTAGGTTTAAATTTGAGAAATTTAAACATACAGGTGGAATTTCTTTTTTTTTTTTTTTTACCAGAGTGGATTTGATTTTGTAAATAACACTCCAGGAAAGGAAGACGTACCGCATATACAGTCTCATACTCACTGCCGTTTATTAAACATAAGTGTTATTTTATATATATATATATACATATATATATATATATATATAATGTTTTATTCCTTGTTCAAAGCAGTATTATAGTCACGAAGCAGATGATAGATTTATAATATATTTTCATAGCTGTTGTGTTAATATGTTTTGTTGTTAACATGAAGTCTGTTAACATTTTAACTCTCTGGATTTTTTTTTCAGTTGTGGAATAATTATAAAATATTTGTGTACATTAAAATAGAGTTTATTGTGGATTAAAGTGATAAACGCAAGGAGCACATTTATAAAGGCAAATGTGGCAATTTCAGCATATCAACGCTTGAGTAAATGCCATACATTTGGTAAATGCTTCTCTAGTTTGAAATTTTAGTTCCAGAATTACCATTTTGCTAAGTAAGAATAAATTGTGCAAACTCTTTCCTTTAAAATTATACAAAAATTATTTGCTAATGAAGCCTGATTGCGCTTGTTACACAGTTTAACTTATCAGCCAAGAATAGTAACTTTAATGTATCAGACAGTTACAAAATTTGTAATCTCTTTCTGGGTTTTTTTGTGTTTTTATTTTAACTTCATTTAACTTGCATACTGTGTGTAAAATTCGCTGTTATAATTTTCGGCTGAGAACAATTTTTATGCTTTTGTGTCTTGTGCACAGTTGCATTTTTTTTTTTTAAAGATTTTACTTGTTTGCCTGTCAGTCAATAATATACTGCATTTGAAATTAATACTTTATTTTTTTATAAACTATTGAACAACAAATAATGTATTTCTATTTTTTTTATTGTTAAGGAGACAATATCTTATTTGATTTAATAAATATCAGACTCCCGGAAAAAGCACAAGTAAATAAATTGTAGTAAGGCTGGAACAACAGTGGAAGATCTTGAAATGAAAATATTTTTTGGAAAAGATAGCTACGGTAATAGCCAAATAAAATATAGATTGTTAGACAGCAGTGATGTAATGTCAGATTCTGGTGGATGTTATGTTAGTGATAATTCTGCATATTTACCTTCCAGTCTTTATGTTGCTTTCCTAAGATAAGATAATAGAATGTGTCTTCACAATTAAGCAGATTTTTCCTGTTCCTCACTTAAAGATTAACAGTTTCCACTTCTGAGCCTGATGCATGGTGCAGACTCTATGTACGTGCAGGATCTACCAGTTGCAGTATATTGTCACACCATATGTACTAATACTACAGCATTCTCAGAGCATTTCACATTGTTAAAAAGAACTTTAAAACACAGAAAAGAATCAAGAAGTGTATTTTTTTCTATGTCATTACAATGGCCTAATATATATTTTTATGTGGTTCGATTTTCTTAGGAGAGAGTGTGGAATGATATGTCGACAGTCATAATGTTGACATGAAAATGTTGATGTGTACATAATGTCGACATAGACCATGTCAATATTCATCATGTAGACACTTACCTGCTCCTGGCCATTGCAGCAGCTCCAGTGCGGCTTCTGGGTCCCAACGGTCATGTGACAATTACTTCCAGGTCAGACCTCCGATCCTACAGGGTTCCAGTAACTATTCTCTAACCTAATCCCTAACCCTCCCTCTAGTGCCTAACCCTAACCCCCCCCTTCCCATTCCCAGCCTAAACCTCCTGCCCTCAGCCTAAAGCCAGGTACACACCGGATCGGATGACATATCATCCACATAGGGAAGTGTGTACCCGCTATATTGATGATGATGGGTGCTCCCGCCCGTCGTCAGCAACATCGCCCGTTGGACCTGCATGGCCCCTGCTGTCGCGCCGTCTCTCATGGCATCAGCACGTGTGTATGCACTTGCCGATGCCGGGACCCGCTGCCTACGATATCGTGCTGGGTACATATCGGCTAATGTGTACCCAGCATAACACTAATGTCGACATTCTGACAATGGCGACATTTCTCATGTTGACATTCTGAGAATGTTGACACAGTGCCTGTTGACATTTTAACAGTGTTGCCAAAACTGTCGACATTGTGTAGTCGACATTAAGAATGTCGACCTAATGACTATACCCCTTAAATAACAGTTCTTGTCTCACTCTCAAATCTCTCTCTACAACAGCCAGCTCATGTATCTTTTTGGTTACAAAGCCATTGAAAATGTTTCACAAAGAATTCTACAATTTCAAAAACTGAATGTTCAGAGCAAATAGGGACACACACAAGGATGCTCTATAGCCACTGAGAAATACAATAGGCTATAATTGCACAGTTATTAAATGTTTAAGCATTGTGCAAGATAGTGACACTATCTATCCTGGATTGCCAAGCAACAGAAGGTAAAACATTTGCCCACAGTAAAATAGAAGTAGGATTTTCATCTGTCAGTAAGTAATAATTAAAGGTCAGTAAAAAAAAAGTTTCACTCTCCTTAAACTGCAATAGACAGTAGTGTCACAACAAAGATTCTGAGATTGTCTAATGTTGCAAACCCCTACTTACTATCCTTTAACTCCATTGTGTTGTAGATTTCAATTTTGGTAATGGACAAATTGAAGCATGTATCATTAAAAGATGTTAGTAACATTTTCTAAAATTGTTGGATGGTAACCCTGCATTGTTCTGGCTATATCAATGTATGTGTGGTTTGTCATTTTATATATTTATGTATATATTTGTCTAAACCCATTTATTTACTTTCAGTGCAATATCTGCATATTTATCTGCATATGTGACGAAAAATGTCAATCACTACAGCTTCCAATCACACTTCACTACAGCAAATTTTTGTTAATTGAAAAACTATATACAAAAAACAGTGTTTCCAAGCAGTCAGCTATGTGTAGAATAAAAAAAAAACAAGTGAGAAAAGGCATTGAGCACACTGTGGCTGGGGAATGCAAAGCTACATATTTTTAAAACGTCAGTAAAAACAGTGTATTGTATGTAATGTACTTAAACATAACTGTACTGAAACAAAAAATAAAACACTGTTTTATGACTTGTAGAAGGTGGGCCAACAGGAGACTTTACATTACAGAAGATATAAGATCCAAACCTGGATTAAAATGCATTAAATAAACACGATGGTGGTATCAACTCATATACAGTAGGTGCTTTATAAAAAAAAAAAAAAAAAAAATGAATCAAATAAAAAAAAATGGATAAATACTTCCTTGATGCAGTCAAAATTACATTCCTCAGTCCAATGCCGTGATCATTTGGATGATTGTTTTTTGGGGGGAATAAAGATTCTCCTCTTCAGGAAGTATAACTCCCAACATGCAAAATAATTGGATAAAGAGGAGGTAATGTAGGATAGTGTAAAAACGTTTTATTCAACAAGTACATCTGAGAATATTCATATAATCCTAATAGTCAGCAGAATAATGTGTAAAATGGACTCCTTCCAGAAGGTTTGAGGCAGAAACCTCAAAAACAGCAGTGGTTATAGGTTATAACACCCGGGCATTCCACCGTCTGTATTCTAGGTGGCTCCGTTTCGCCTTGGTAGTGTCAATATCAGCTCCTCTCCAACATGTTTCGACCACAACAATGGCCGTGAGTATTACACTTTTGTTTTATCAAATTTGTAAATAGTTCACTTACATCAACCTACATATTAACCTTTATGTGTCTTGAATAAAACATTCATTTTAGATCCAGAACCGTGTAGAAGCCATTTAACAGTTCTCCCAAAAATGGATTTGTCACTTTAACAAATATTTATGGCATTAATGCAGTCTTTTTGAGAATAAATACTTTCAATTAATACCCTTGATACTCCAGTGCTTGAATACACTTACATTGTACATTATTTTGTCAAACTAGATTTAAATGATGTAAAGCAGGTGTGTCCTCATGCACTGTTGCTGCAGTCGTGCCAAAAAGCCCATCCCGAGCGACCCTGCTTTTTTACATCTTTTCCATCTGAAAATGAGTCTTATTTGCACTATGATCTACTTGGACGCACCAGGAGACTGCGCTGATAAATATGATATGTGACACTGGTATATCTGGTATAGCAGAGTCGCACACACACAACCTGGCGGCCCACTCGCACCAGGGGTCTCGGGCCACATGGCATGTTGAGGCTAGATGTATGAGGACACGTCTGTAGTCACAAACCATCCTTTAAATGACACCTTGCACACTCTGTAGTTATACTGTAATCCTGTCATTTTCTCCATATTGTCAATTTTAGTCCTTTTTTGTCCCATGTTTAAAAAAAATGCCAGCCGGTGTACACCTTGTACTATGTTTGAATCTCTGTAACCATAGGTCGAGGATGAAGATTTCTATCCCAGATTGAGATGCTCACCTGAAATCTCACATCCTGGCTCTTAATGAGCAACTGGAAACTCTGAGGTGCATTGGCAACCTGGAGGAGGCTTTGGATGGGGCTAGTGTAGAAAGGTGGTTGAGAAATGGAAGAGAAGGGATTTCAGGTAGGTAGGTGTATCACAGAGGAAGAACAGGAAACAGTTAAGGAGGCCGGTACTTATTTTACATACATCAATAGATATGCTAGATTGGCTGATATTGGGAATGTTGATTGCACATTAGCACTGCTGGAGCAAGAAGCTTCCTTTAGCAGATAGGGGAATAATTGCAACAATAAGGATGGCATTAGAAATTCAGTCGAAGGTTGACAGGTGCTGGTGGTAGGAGATTGAAGTATTAGGAACACAAATAGGTCAGTCTGTCACCAGAGGAGTAGCGTGTAGCCACGGTGCCCTGAGCACGTGCGTGCAACTGCGCCCCCCCCCTCAAGTGTTCCAGGGAGGAGGCGGGCCATATGGGATTAAAGTAAAGAGAAGTAAAAATCAGGGGCAGCCCCCTGTAGTGGTGCCCATATGCAGTGCCCCATGTAGTGGTGCCCATATGCAGTGCCCCCTGTAGTGGTGCCCATATGCAATGTCCCCTCTAGTGGTGCCCATATGAAGTGCCCCCTGTAGTGGTGCCCATATGCAGTGCCCCCTGTAGTTGAGCCCTTATGCAATGCCCCCTTTAGTGGTGCCCATATGCAGTGCCCCTTGTGCCCAAGGAGAGATCCCCCTTATGCAGGCCTCCAGTAGTGATCCCCCCCTATGCAGTGCCCCTTATACAGCGCCCTCCCTGTGCAGTGCTCCTTGTGCCCCCAGTAATAAGCCCCTTATATAGTGCCCCCAGTAGTGGTACTCCCTATGCAGTGCCCCTTATATAGTGCCCCCAGTAGTAATCCCCCCCATGCAGTGCCCCCAATAGTAGTAACCCTTATGTAGTGCCCTTTAAATAGTGGCCCCAGTTGTAGTCCCCCCCTATGCAGTGCTCCCAGTATTGCCTTTTATATAGAGCCCCCAGTAGTGGTCACCCGATGCAGTGCCACCAGTGTTAGTCTCCCCCCCCTATGCAGTGCCCCTAGTAGTAGTCCCCTCCCCTTGGTACACAGCGGGCGGCACCTCCGGACACCTTTGGCGCCTGAAGCTTGCGCTCCACTGGAACCGCCCTCCCTACGCCCCTGTCTGTCACCGGGAACATCAATGACAATCAGTACACTGTCTCTCACTATGGGCAATATTAAGTAATTGGCAACATGTCACGATTTAAACTGTAATCTTAAGGCATGTACCTGTCTAGTAATCTATTGGTATGCGCTCGGATCTAGATGCCGATGCTCCGATTACTGGCGCCGAAATCCCGATGCCGGTCAGAAGCCCTGCTCCGCCATCCCGACTGCTGGGATACCGAAGGTAAGTATTGAGGTTAGAGTGCAGAGTTAGGCACTAGGGAGAGGGTTAGGCACTAAGGGGGAGGGTTAGGGTTAGGCACTGGGGAGCGGGAGGTTAGGTTCAGGCACTGGGGGGGAGGTTAGGGTTAGGCACCAAAGAGGAGTGGTTAGGGTAGAGAGAGGGGAAGGGTTATCACACCGACCAATAAGTGTCTGCATATTAACCCTTCCGAGATGCCGGTGTCAGTATTCTAACAGCCGGGATCCCGAGCGCCGGCATCTCATACCGATTCCTTTTTGCAGGAAGGAGGAGTTTGGGAAAAATTGTAACTACCATGGTAGCAGGTGTGCAGCTAGATTAGGCCCACAGCTGTGGTGGCCCATCTACACTTTGAAATCCCCATATTTTACATACTGATACAGCACCCCCATAGCAGCTGAACCTCCTTCGGTTATGTTCCACATTTATACAGTGACAGGATTAAGTGAGCAGGGCAGCTGCCTCAGGGTCCGGTTTTATAAACAAATAAATTCAAATGCTAAAATCAGGTATACTGTATAAATAAGGAGATGCTGTGAAAACATTTTAAAACACAGATAATACATACCAGGGATGTGCAGTCGGGGGAGACAGAGCCTCTCCTGTCATACTCCTGAGATTTGATGTAAAAATGATTAGAATTATATATTTATAAGTTATAAACATGTTTTTTGTTTATTGTAATAATTTTTATAGTTAACACTTACCAGCTTTGTGGAGCTCCCTGCAACTGCAGGGAGACTAGAGATGAGGAAGCCACAGCTCAGCCTCCCGGGGCCACAACACGGGCAGTAAACTGCACAGAAAGAGAGCTAATAGAGGCATGACTCTGAGTACGGGGTGCGTGCCTTGAGCACTGATGAGCACCTTGGATGTGTTATGTGACTAGGAAGTGCACTTCAGTGTTTAGAAATCGGAGCTCAGTCATCAGCATCGAAAGAGGACACAGTGATGCAGGTAGGACAGTGGTTTCCAAACTTTTTTAAATCACGGCGCCCTAGATCATCAGCATTGTTTTCACGGCACCCCTAAGCCAAACATTTGTTATTGAGAAATTCAGAAAAAAATTTAGTACAGTGAAGTGAATTGTGCTACCTGTCATCCTTAGGTTTATATTATATTTGCCATGCCGGGGGGGTGTCCCTAACCCTAAGTACCCCCGGGAGCCCTAAAACCTAACCCTCCCCCCCCCCCCCCACAGCTGTCCGTGCCCGTTTTACCTTCGTTCGGTATGCCGGGTGTCAGGCTCCCGGCGTAGGTCTAAGGACAGGTGTCAGGATTTCGACGCCTGTCATTAGTGCCTTGCCGGGATTTGACAGTTGGTAAGCTGGTGGTCGGCATTTCGACTGTCGGCTTCCAGACTGCATCCCATTTCTCTCCAGCTGCTGTGGAACTACACATGCCAGCATGCCCTGCCACAGATTTGCTATTAGGATATGCTGAAACTCTAAGGCATGCTGGTATGCAGAGGCGGGCTGGGCCGGGGGGCAGGATGCCGGAGTTCGGTCAGCGCTACACAGTGACTGACAAACACACAGCCGCCGGCGCCGGCAGCTGTGTGTTTGTTTTGAGTGGCATCCAATGAGAGTCTGTCAGACTCTCACTGACTGCTGCTGCGCTCACTGCAGGAGCCGCTCCATCTTCCGGCTCCTGCAGTGGGTAATGGGAGAGAGGCCATGACGTCTCTCCCATAATGCAGAGCGGGCCAGCCTGGGAGGACAGACGGAGGAGCGGATGGCGGCGGCGGGAGCGGGGATTCAGGTAAGTGGTTTGTTTGTTTTTTTATTACGTGTGTTTACTGGGGGGGAGGCCACTACAAGGGGGTAGACCACTACTGGGGGCCCTACAAGAGGGGAGACCACTACTGGGGGAACTACAAGGTGGGGCACTACAAGGGGGAGATCACTACTGGGGGCACTACAAGGGGGGGACTACTACTAGGGGCACTACAAGGGGGGGACTACTACTAGGGGCACTACAGGGGGGGACTACTACTAGGGGCACTACAAGGGGGGGACTACTACTAGGGGCACTACAAGGGGAGGGGACTACTACTAGGGGCACTGCATAGGAGGGGGGGACTACCACTGGGGGCACTGCATCGGGGGACCACTGCTGGGGGCTCTATATAAAGGGCAATACTGGGGGTACTGCATAGGGGGGAGACTACAACTGCATAAGGGTTACCACTATTGGTTGCACTGCATGGGGGGTGTACTGCTACTGGGGGCACTATATAAGGGACACTTCATAGGAGGTACCACTACTGGGGGCACTATATAAGGGGCTTACTACTGGGGGCTCAAGAGGCACTGCACAGGGGGGACCACTACTGGGGGCACTATATAAGGGGCTTACTACTGGGGGCACAAGGGGCATTTTCACAGGGGGGACCGCTACTGGGGGCACTGTATAAGTGGCACTGCATAGGGGGGATCACTGCTGGGGGCACTACTGGAGGCCTGCATAAGGAGGCACCATTACAGGGGTCAAACAGTCATCCTATCATGTCCAGGGCCGGTGCAAGGTTTCACCCCGCCCTAGGCAAAGCTCTAGGCTACCGCCCCTGCATACACTAATCCACACACTTCCCAATGCCTTGTACACTTGTCTTTTGTAAAATAAAAATAATAAATCTTTCCTGTTCCTGACTGGCTGGTGAGGCTGCAGTCCAGATACAATGATGTACTGAATGGTGCAATACTCTGTTCAGGCTCTTCTGATGCCCAGGTTCTCATGCAGATTTTCTAGTTGGGGAGGGGAGTAGAAATTTTATGATTTGGAACAAAGTGATGCGTCAGCTCCCCTGCGATACAGGCATCATTGCAGGCCAATCAGGGTATTTTCCGCACATGTATGACACGGCTTTTCCGAGTCACACAGGTGCACTGAAGATATATAATAAACCAAGCATTTTTCCTTACATCTCTATATCAGAATATAGCATTTTGAATAAAAAATAGCTTACTGGCATTAATGCTTCACTGTGTAAAAGACAAAGACAGTTGCAGTGAAAGAAAATTTATAGTATATAGTATAGTATAAGGTAGAGATGGAGCGGTTTGGTTTTGACTCGCCAAAAGATGAGATGGACTCGGTTTTGGTTCGATTCGCCAAATTAGCGCAAGTTTGGATTTATTTTATTGGCTATCCAAAACACGTGAGAGTCGGATAGCCAATGTGATGACATTTTTGAGAGTACATAACCGGATAAAAACAAGCCAGTCATCTCTAGTAGAAGGAGAACATAAAGTATATAAGGAATGTTTAATAGGATTAGGATACTACATATTAAAGGTTTTCTCTCCGTGTGGCTGTCTTCTGTCTGGTACACAAAGACCCAAATGTCTTAATCCTAATAAGGATTTTTTAATGTAAAATATATTTTAAATGAAAAAGACTGTTTACTTTTACAGCTAATGTGTTACTTAGGGCTCCATTGAACATTACTTCTCGCAGGTTGTACTGTATATATCATTTTAGTATCACAATGAAATGAGTATGCCACTGATAATTAACATTACATACCTGTCCGGCGAGGTCCAGCAGTGTCCACCTCCTCGAAGGTATCTTCAGCTGATTTGCCAGCAGCCTACCGCTTCCAGCTGTGGGTTGATGACAAGTGCACTGTGCTTCAAACCAGTGGAGTCACAGCAATGCCTGAAAAGGTTCTCTGTAGATGGAAATACTTTTGCTGTTTACTCACTGCCAGCATTGGGGAGTGTACCGCTAATGCCATCTATAGATGGTGCAAGTGGTACAGTCACCAACAGCAGTGGTCAGAATATCTTTAGCGAGTGCTAATGAAGTTATGGTTCATTCTTGAATAGAGTCCTTAATACATACCCCAAAATTTTCCTGATATTGGCAGGACAGACCCACTTTTGTGCACTTTCCCACTGTCTCACCTGTGGGCCAGTATCCCGCAAGTGGGGGAGGGGCAGTAGGGGGCACGGTCCCTGTCAAATTCCGCTATGCACTGAATGGATACTGCACACACACAGAGCTGAGAGAGCCAGTGTAACAAGCATGTATGCAGCATTACCTGAGATGGCCGCTTAAATGACACTATGTTGGCATGGCTTTGCATTCCAGGGAGCCAGGGCACATTTCTGCACATGTTCCTTTGGCGCTCACATGACATCCAAACCCATCCTCCTAAATGATAGGAGGTGTATTTCATTTTGTGGGGCATTTCTGGGCAATAAAAACAATGATAAAGAGACAAATATGCCTGAGATTGAGACAAAGGGCTGCACTAATTATAAAATTTTAATACAAATTACATAAGAGCTACACATATATACAAAAAGATTACTTGCTGATTTGTAGGTGTCCTGCACTGCAGTAGTATTCTTTCTTCCTGCAGCAGAGCAGCTCATCTTCAGCTCCTCCTCTGAGGGAGTGGAGCTTCACTGAGTCACTGCTGGCTGGGAGTGACTCAGGAGTAAATTTACTAATGGTGCATACACACGGTCGGATTTGATGAACGATGAACGATTTTTACAACGATTTGAACGATTTCATCAACGATGAACAATCGAACGATTTCTGACAGTAATAAAATTAATGAAATTTTCAAAATCTGACTACAAACACAGTCGATGTCAGAGATCGTTATCTGACATGCGGAAACGCGCATCATTCGTCGATGCATGCCCTACATGTCAAAGATATGAACGATTGAACGATTTTACAATCGTTATCGTTCATATCTGATAAGAAATCTGACCGTGTGTATGCACCATAAGATGAGAGTTTTTAGAAATGGAGATGTTGCCCATAGCAACCAATCAGATTCTAGCTATTATCTTCTAGAAGGTGCTAGTTAAATGTTAAGTAGAATCTGATTGGTTGCTATGGGCAACATCTCCATTTTTAAAAACTCTCATCTTAGTAAATTTGCCCCTCAGTGAGGGAGGGAGAGAGGGAGGGAGAGAGTGGGCGAAGCAGGTAAGCACTCCAATGCCTGGGTTCCTGAACACAGCTGCAGCAGCAGTGACGTACACTGTGACTGACTCACACTCAACACAGCCAGCTGCCACATGCAGCCATTTCAGGTGAAGGGGGGGGGGGGACCAGCTCCAGCACTATGTAGAATAAGGACATTATAGTGCTAGGTGGACTCGGCAGCGCCCCCCCCAGGTTCCGGCACCCCTGGGCAGCTGCCTAATGGTAGTGCCGACCCTGATCATGTCAACCATAGAGTCATATTTCCCTAAATGTCACATAATACAAATCATTGTCACCACTTCTGCTAGAGAACTGCGCACAGACGAACTGCCTGGCCATTATGTGCCGCAACATACATATATTGCGGCAGTTGTGCTAATTCATAGTTGCAATAAATAAACGGCACGCCTATATATATTTTGACTGCAGGTTAAACTATGTGCAGTCAAAAAATTATATATATAACAGTGCGCTTCAATATTGGATGCAGCTAGGACAAAAAATAGAGGTCACACACACGTGAAACACAGAAGGTTTTTTACCCACTTCCTGTCATTAACCAATGGGAGAGAAAGGTGGGGTATATTAGAGTGGGATATCCATCACACCAGCACACCTTGACAAAGACTACAATTGTTGAAACGCGTTGGGGTTAAAGGGGATGGTACAAACACTGACGTGAGGAGCTGTTTGGGTGCATCAGTGATCGTGAAGACAGGGGCTTTTCCGGGATTGCGTCCTGATTCGCATGTGTTTGCTGGTGTACGGATACACCTCTCCATCTGGTACGTTACCTAGACCCCTAAGTGCTGGAGGATAATTGTTGTTCAAATAAAAAGATTGTACTTCACTATATTTGGCAATCTTTTTTTCTTTTATATACATCTGAAATATATGCCTGGTGGCAATTAACGTGGAAAAAGAAAAGAAGAACCTCTTATAAAGGGACTTTCATTCAAAAGAACCTACAGGAGGGAACTACATTTTATATTTGCCTAGAAGGAAGCGCTAGGACTTTACTGTTTATGTTTTAAACTATGTGCAGTGACCTATATTTTAAACGTCGATAATTGTTGACATTTTGATATGGAAAATACAGACATGCCTATATTATGAATGTCAACATTTTCAACATGTCTATGTCGACCGTTAAATGTGAACACACCTATATTTTGTCTGCAGGTTAAACTACTGTATGCGTAGTTAACAATTTATTGAATGTCGACATTTTGACATGGTTAAAATGACGCCATATAACATATAGACATCTTGGTACAATGAAGGGAATTCAATTAAGAGCGAATACATTCGCCCGGACGAATCTGTGCGGCAGCTGCCGCACTTTAAGGCAGCGGGATCTCGCTCAAAAGTGTTCGCTACCCCATAGGGTAGTGAGCACTTTTGAGCAAATTGGGCATTCGGCTGACTGTGCGAAGGGTGCGAGAAGGGCTGCCGTTGCCGGAGTTTAAACACCGTGGCAATGGAATTCGCACCCTTCGTGGTCACTTGTTTCTTACTGGCACCTTCTAACTTCAATACTAACTTGATATTAACATACAGTCAGGTCCATAAATATTGGGACATTGACAGAATTTTCATATTTTGGCCTCTATTCACCACCACAATGGCTTTGAAATTAAACAAACAAGATGTGATTTAACTGCAGACTTTCAGATTTAATTTGAGGGTAATTACATCCAAATCAGGTGAACTGTGTAGAAATTACAATGGTTTCTATATGTGCCTTCCACTTTTTAAGGGGCCAAAAGTAATGGGACAAACTAAACAATTTTAAATCTAACTTTCACTTTTTAATCCTTTGTTGCAAATCCTTTGCAGGCAATTACAGCCTGAAGTCTGGAACGCATAGCCATCACCAGACGCTGGGTTTCATCCCTGGTGATGCTCTGCCAGGCCTCTACTGCAAATGTCTTCAGTTCCTGCTTGTTCTTGGGGCATTTTCCCTTCAGTTTTGTCTTCATCAAGTGAAATGCATGCTCAATCGGATTCAGGTCAGGGGATTGACTTGGCCATTGCATAACATTCCACTTTTTAGCCTTAAAAAACTCTTTGGTTGCTTTTGCAGTATGCTTCGAGTCATTGTCCATCTGCACTATGAAGCACCGTCCAAAGAGTTCTGAAGCATTTGACTGAATATGAGCATATAATATTGCCCGAAAAACTTCAGAATACATTCTGCTGCTTTTGTCAGCAGTCACATCATCAATAAATACAAGGGAACCAGTTCCTTTGGCAGCCATACATGCCCATGCCATGACACTACCACCACCATGCTTCACTTATGAGGTGGTATGTTTTGGATCACGAGCAGTTCCTTTCCTTCTCCATACTCTTCTCTTCCCATCACTCTGGTACAAGTTGATCTTTGTCTCATCTGTCCATAGGATGTTGTTCCAGAACTGTACTGGCTTTTTTAGATGTTGTTTGGCAAACTCTAATCTGGTCTTCCTGTTTTTGTGGCTCACCAATGGTTTGCATCTTGTGGTGAACCCTCTATATTCACTCTTGTGAAGTCTTCTCTTGATTGTTGACTTTGACACATATACATCTACCTCCTGGAGAGTGTTCTTGATTTGGCCAACTGTTGTGAAGTGGTTTTTCTTCACCAGGGAAATAATTCTTTTGTCATCCACCACAGTTGTTTTCCGTAGTCTTCCAGGTCTTTTAGTGTTGCTGAACTCTCCGGTGCGTTCTTTCTTTTTAAGAATGTTCCAAACAGTTGATTTGGCCACACCTAATGTTTTTGCTATCTCTGATGGGTTTGTTTTGATTTTTCAGCCTAATGATGGCTTGCTTCACTGATACTGACAGCTCTTTCGATCTCATATTGAGAGTTGATAGCAACTGATTCCAAATGCAAATGTCACACCTAGAATCAACTCCAGACCTTTTACATGCTTAATTGATAATGAAATAATGAGGGAATAGCCCACACCTGTCCATGAAATAGCTTTTGAGTTGATAGTCCCATTACTTTTGGTCCCTTAAAAAGTGGGAGGCACATATTGAAACTGTTGTAATTCCTACACCGTTCACCCGATTTGGATGTAATTACCCTCAAATTAAATCTGAAAGTCTGCAGTTAAAGCACATCTTGTTTGTTTCATTGCAAAACCATTGTGGTGGTGAATAGAGGCCAAAATCTGAAAATTCTGTCAATGTCCCAATATTTATGGACCTGACTGTATGTCTATCAGTGGCATTATTTGTGTTTATACACATTTCCAATAATAAAAAAGTACTATATGTTTATTTGGTCATAAAAAATACATACGTTATTTTGTTCAAAACTGGGCACGTGCAGGTTTCCGATAATCAAGAATGTGCATTAAGCATTGCACTTGCATGCAATGCTGAATCGGCCCCTATAACCTATTAGAATGTATAGCTGCCATGTTTAAATAAACATTTCTGTCTGTCAGCCTGTGATATCAGCAGATACACTGACAGGGATGCTAATATAACGCAAGGTGGTAGAGGTGTCTGAGACATTGGCCCTCATTCAGAGCCATACACTCTGAGCAGAGCGCACGCTCTGAATGAGGGCCGCCCTCCATGAAAATGGAGCGTCCTCCTGGACGCTCGTATAGCTGTGGGTCACCACCCACAGGCTATACGAGCGTGCAGTTTGATGGCCGCGATGGTCTTGACCATCGCGACCATCGAAACTGCGTACAAAAGCCTGTGGTTAAGTTTTTCAACCACAAGGCTCGGAGTGATTTTGGCTCTATCAGAGCCAAAATCACTCCCACTGACATCACTAGTGATGTCAGTGGGCCGGCTTCTGACGGGAGGCGTTCCCGTGGGAACGCCCCCGTCAGGGAGGCACGCCCCCGGCACGCCCACCAAAGGGGGCGTGCTGTCAGTCAACATCGACAGCAAGCCCCCTTTGAAGAGACACTACGAGCGAAGGAAAATCCTTCGCTCGTCGCGTCTGGCGCATGCGCACGACGGAGCTCCCTCCGTCGTGCGCATGCTCAGGGCAGAACATCGACCCACTTGCGAGCGGATAGCCGCTCGCGAGTGGGTCTGAATCAGGCCCATTGACTGTTTAACTTCCCCATGTTTGTTTTGTTATATTAAGGGCAGGGCACTGTGTGGGTACATTCTGGTTTGCAGCTATGGCTTATTTATGTGAGGTGCACACTGGGAAGATGAATCTGCCGGCCAGCTGGCCAATTGACCGACCAAGTTGCTAAGTATGTGGCACACTTCCCAATCGATAAGTCTGGCCGCAGGAACCAGTTGTGACGTCGTTATCCTTCGTTCCTGGGGGCTAGCATATGGGTCGGTCGGTCGCCCATACACACAGGCAGATGTGCACAATATATCTAAAAATAAATCACATCTGCCATGCTGCAATATATCTGTGAACGTCGCTGTGTACACATCATCTGACAGTCGGGACGATATATCATCGTACTGTACAAACAATATATCACCCAGTGTGCTGACAAGGATAGTAATAGAATGCTAGGTAGCTACAATGTTCACTTATCATAGCAACATTGTATTTACTGTATATTCCAATTCTGTTATTTACATACTGTAACCACATGTAATCAGTATCACACACCCAATACCTCAAATGTGTTATACTAATAATGATATTAATAAAACCTGCTATTTGATGTAACCCTATACAAGTATTATTTTGCACATATTATATTGTGTATAAATTATCACAAGAGGCTGATCAAGGATTATTTGAATGAGGGAATATACTAATGTAGATTATAGACAGGAGTCATACTTTATAAATACCCTGTACTGGACTATGGGCCTGATTCAGCAAGGAACGCAGTTGCTAATACGCACGCAATCGGTCGATTGTTGCATTCTGTGCATGTGTATGCATCGCAGTGTGGATGCGCGAACTAGCAATTGCGATGGTAACTGTGCTTGCTGAGGCTACGCAGACCCAGAGCACAGTGATTGACAGGAAGTGCCGTTTGTGGGTGGTGACTGGGGTGGTCGGGCAAACGCAGGCGTGCCAGTGCGCTTCAACGCCGTTGCAGGGGCGTGCATAAATTATCCACTGTGTGGCCATAAGCAGCCAAAGCACTGATAGCGTGCGTGGCTAGTACCAATTTCTGAGTAAGGTCAGGGCTTGTGCAAGTGTGCATATGGGTTCGATGTTACCGATTGTTTCGCTATGTTCCCCATGTATACGGATGTGAGTAAGGGGAAGTGGGCGATCTTATGTTAGGATGTGATTGCAATGTGAATGCAAATATTTAAATATCACCGCTGATATTAGCAACTGTGGGGCGTGCGTATAAGCAGAATAGCGATCCATAGTGATCCAGGGGAGGTGGACCCCCCAATAAAGGGGTCACCCCGCTCCTGTGCACCCCAAACCTGGGCTGAAGCCCAGGGCTATCCTCTGCATCCCTGGCAGTGGATGCAGGGTTGATAGTGTTAATTAATTTTGTTAAACTAATATGGTCTTTTACAGGAGGACTAGAGGTCCCAGCAAGCCTCCCCTGCATGCCAATACTTGTGGAACTACAACTACCAGCATGCAGCTCATTAAGGGCCCACTGGTGCCTGCAGTCCTCCTGTAAAAGAAATATTAAAATAACCACAATGCACACACACTGTAGAAAGTAAAATTGTATTACATGCATTCACACTCACACTATATACTCACCTTGTCCCTGGTGTTTGGTACTCTTGACCAGTAGAATCCTGCTGTTGGTAAAACAAAAATAAATTAAATACTCACCTACCCCTTGGTGCAGGTTGGTCTCTAAATGCTGTGTCCCGAGCCAGACCGGACAGGAGAGCTGTATGTGTTTACACATACAGCTCTTCCCCGCAAGTGACAGGACCCACGAGGTTTCCTGCACTTGCTGGGCTGTTAAGCCAGTCATCGGCCACCACTATAGTAAGCAGCCGCTGATTGGTTGTGAGTGGCCTAGCTGTCAATCAACAGCCAGGCCTCTGATTGGCCTGTCTGTTAGCCAGTGGCATATCTAGGGGGGGTCGAGCAGGGCTCGTGCCCTGGGCACCATTGGACCTGCGGCGCAGGCAGCCGCGGTCCAGGAAACTGGTCAGTGTAGTGCTGACCACATGGAGTGTGGTCTGCTCTATACAGTAACTAACACCACCGCCAGCTAGTACACTCATATTACCCAGCGGCAGTGTGTTTGTTTTGGTAGCCAGTGAGAATCAGACAGACTCTCATTGATTGTTGCGCTCACTGCCAGGCTGGAGCTCACTTGTGAGCTCCATCTTCCAGCTCCCACAGTGGGTGATGGGACAGACATCATGGTGACTCTCCCATAGTGCAGAGCGGGCCGGCCCGGGAGGATGGAGAAGCAAACGGAGGCAGGCGCAGGAGCGGGGGATTCAGATAAGTGGGGGGTTTTTGTGTGTGTCTTTGTCTAGTAGTGCTAGGGGGACACTACTAGGGGCACTGCTTAGGGTGGACTACTACTGGGGGCACTATATAAGGGGCCCTACTGGGGGAACTGCATAGGGGGGACCACTACTGGGGGCACTGCATATGGGGGACTTCTACTGGGGGCACTATATAAGGGGCACTGCATAGGGGGGACCATACTGGGGGCACTGCATAGGAGGGACCACTACTGGGGGCACTGCATAGGGGGGACTACTACTGGGGGGATTATATAAAGGGCACTGTATAGGGGGGACCACTACTAGGGTCACTGCATATGGGGGGGCTTCTACTGGGGGCACTATATAAGGGGCACTGCATAGGGGGGACCATACTGGGGGCACTGCATAGGAGGAGACTACTACTGGGGGCATTATATAAGGGGCACTGCATAGGGGGGACCACTACTAGGGGCACTGCATAGGGGGGACTACTACTGGGGGCACTATATAAGGAGCAGTACTTGGGGCACTGCATAGGGAAGACTACTACTGGGGGCACTATATAAGGGGCCTTACTGGGGGCATTGCATAATGGGGACTGGGGGCATTATATAAAGGGCACTACTGGGGGCACTGCATAGGGAGGACTACTACTGGTGGCACTATATAAGGGGCAATGCATAGGGGGGACCACTACTGGGGGAACTGCATAGGAGGGACTACTACAGGGGCACTGTATAAGGGGCATTGCATAGGGGGAGGCACACCTGGGGCACTGTATAATGGGCACTACTGGGAGCACTGCATAAGGGGGACTTCTACTGGGGGCACTATATAAGGGACACTGCATATGATGGACTACTACTGTGGCACAATATAAGGGGCACCACTGGGGGCACTGCATAGGGGGGACCACTGCTTGGGGCACTTCATAGGGGGGACTATTACTGGGGGCACTATATAAGGGGCACTACTGGGGGCACTGCATAGGGGGGACTGGGGGTATTGCATAGGGGGGACCACTACTGGGGGCACTGCATAGGGGGGTCTACTACTTTTCGCGACACCTCTCGAGAGCCGGGTGAATTTCAGCCTCTATAAAAAGGGCGGCGCCTGGCTGTCAGCGCCATTTCGCGTGACTGTATCCAGACGGAACAGTCACGCTTAGTTAGGTAGTGATAGAGAGGGGAAAAGCGAGACTAGAGTTAGCTTAGTTAGAGAGAGTAGTTCTACTTCTTGCCACTGTGTTCTCCGTGACTGGACTTAGCCAACTGTGTGCACTGTGTATTATACAAGCTCCGTGACTGGACTTAGCCCACTGAGTGTATTATACAAGCTCCGTGACTGGGCTTAGCCCACTGAGTGTATTATTTATATTTTATTTATTTAATTTATTTATTAACAGTTTCTTATATAGCGCAGCATATTCCGTTGCGCTTTACAATTGTCAACATTGATAGAACAAAACTGGGTAATAACAGACAGGTAGGAAGGCCCTGCTTGCAAGCTTACAATCTATAGGGAAATAGGCAGTAATACACAAGGATAGGTGCTATATATTGCATCTTGGTCCAGCCACAATGCACAGTTTCTTGGTTGGCTGCATGATCCAGTCACACAGGAATGTCGGCCAAATGTCATGAGGATGTGAGAGAAAAACGATGTGTGAGGTTGTGTGTGGACTGTAAAAGGGGATGTAATTAGATATGGAAACTATGAAGGTTGTGTGGGCGGTTCTGGGATCTGATAAGCTTGCCTGAAGAGGTGAGTTTTCAGGGATCGCTTGAAGGATTGGAGACTATAGGAAAGTCATATTGTGCGTGGTAAGGCATTCCATAGAGTGGGTGCAGCCCGAAGAAAGTCCTGTAACCGTGAGTGGGAGCAAGTAATGCATAGGGATGAGAGACGCAGATCTTGTGCTGAGCGGAGAGGTCGGGTAGGGTGATATTTTGAGATGAATGAAGAGATGTATGTTAGTGTGGATTGGTTAATAGCCTTATGTGTAAGTAAGAGTATTTTGTATTGAATACAGTAGAAAACCGGCAACCAATGGAGGGAGTGACAGAGCAGGGCAGCAGACGAGGAACGTTTGGCAAGGAAGATAAGCCTTGCAGCTGCATTCATAATTGATTGTAATGGCGATAGCCTGTTTTTGGGAAGACCAGTAAGGAGACTATTGCAATAGTCAAGGCGGGAAATAATAAGTGCATGGATTAGAGTTTTTGCAGTGTCTTGTGTGAGATATGGTCGAATTTTGGATATGTTTTTTAGATGTATTTAGAGACAGATTGAATGTGGGGAACAAAGGACAGTTCAGAGTCAAGGATGACACCAAGGCAGCGAGCTTGTGGGGCAGGGTGGATTGTCGACTTATCAACTGTGATAGAGAGATCAGGTTGGTAACTGTTGTTGGCTGGTGGAAATATAATTAATTCTGTTTTAGAAATATTAAGTTTCAGGTGGCTAGATGACATCCAAGATGAAATGGCAGAAAGACATTCAGTGACACGGACCAATACAGATGGAGATAAATCTGGGGAAGATAGGTAGATTTGAGTATCATCCGCATACAGATGGTACTGAAATCCAAAAGAGCTGATTAGTTTGCCAAGAGAGGTTGTATAGATTGAGAATAACAGAGGCCCTAACACAGAGCCTTGAGGTACTCCAACTGATAGAGGTAGCGAAGAGGAGGCAGAATCAGAAAAACGAACAGTGAAAGAGCGATCAGATAGGTAGGAAGAGAACCAAGAAAGAGCAGTGTCCTTAAAACCCAGGGATTGTAGTGTTTGTATGAGAAGAGAGTGGTCAACAGTGTCAAAAGCAGCAGAGAGATCTAGAAGAATTAGGAGTGAGTAATGGCCTTTAGCCTTGGCAGTGACCAGATCATTTACTACATTAGTCAGTGCTGTCTCTGTGGAGTGTTGGGAACGGAAGCCAGACTGAAGTGGGTCCAATAGGTTGTGTGAGTTAAGAAAGTGTGTGAGGCGGGTGTAGACAAGTCTCTCAAGTAGCTTGGAGGGGCATGGGAGCTGGGAGATAGGACGGTAATTTGAGAGAGTGTTGGGGTCAGAGTTTTGTTTTTTCAGAATAGGAGTAATCACTGCATGCTTGAACAGTGATGGAAAGATGCCAGTAGAGAGAGAGAGAGATTACAGATTTTAGTTAGGGTTGGGATAAGCACAGGAGACAGAGCTTTACTGATTTGTGAGGGTATAGGATCTAGAGGAGAGGTAATAGAGTAGGAGGATGAGAAGAGGGAAGATACTTCATCTTCATTTGTGAGATCAAATGAAGAGAATGTGCCAGAGGATACAGGTAGCGAATTGAGCAGGTCACTAGCTGAGGAAGAGCATACCATTTCATTTCGGATCTCATCAATCTTGTCCCTAAAATAGGAGGCAAAATCTTGTGCACAGATAGTAGCAGGTGGTTATATTATACAAGCTCTGTGACTGGGCTTAGCCCACTGAGTATATTATTTATATTATACAAGCTCCGTGACTGGGCTTAGCCCACTGAGTGTATTATGCAAACTCCGTGACTGGGCTTAGCCCACTGTGTGTATATTATACAAGCTCCGTGACTGGACTTAGCCAACTGTGTGCACTGTGTATTATACAAGCTCCGTGAGTGGGCTTAGCCCACTGACTGTATTATACAAGCTCCATGACTGGGCTTAGCCCACTGAGTGTATTATTTATATTATACAAGCTCCGTGACTGGGCTTAGCCCACTAAGTGTATTATAAAAACTCCGTGACTGGGCTTAGCCCACTGTGTGTATATTATACAAGCTCCGTGACTGGACTTAGCCCACTGAGTGTATTATTTATATTATACAAGCTCTGTGACTGGGCTTAGCCCACTAAGTGTATTATACAAACTCCGTGACTGGGCTTAGCCCACTGTGTGTATATTATACAAGCTCCATGACTGGGCTTAGCCCACTGTGTGTATATTATACAAGCTCCGTGACTGGACTTATGGGGTCATTCAGACCCACTCGCGAGCGGCAGTACGCTCGCAAGTGGGTTGATGTTCCCCACTGCGCATGCGCATGACGGAGGGAGCTCCGTCGTGCGCATGCGCGAGACCCGGCGACCGACGGGCTTCCCATCGCTCCGGGTCTCGCACCAAAGGGGGCGTGCTGTCGATGTTGATTGACAGCACGCCCCCTTTGGTGTGCGTGCCGGGGGCGTGCCTGCCTGATGGAGGCGTTCCCATGGGAACGCCTACCGTCTGAAGCCGGCCCCACTGACATCACTAGTGATGTCAATGGGAGTGATTTTGGCTCTGATAGAGCCAAAATCACTCCAGGGCTTGTGGCTGGGAAACCCGACCGCAGGGTTTCCCTCGCAAGTCCGATGGTCGCGATGGTCAAGACCATCGCGACCATCTTTTTGGACGCTTGTATATGCTGTGGGTGGTGACCCACAGCTATACGAGCGTCCAGGAAGACGCTCCATTTTAATGGAGGAGGACCCTGATTCAGAGCGAGCGCTCTGGTCAGAGCGTCCGGCTCTGAATCAGGCCCTTAGCCTACTGTGTGTATAATACAAGCTCCGTGAAAGGGCATAAGCCCAGTGAGTGCATACAAGCTCCGTGAAAGGGCATAACCCACTGTGTGTATACAAGGTCCATGACAGGGCATAGCCCACTGAGTGTATTATACAAGCTCCGTGAAAGGGCATAGTCCACTGTGTCTATTCTACAAGTTCCGTGACAGCGCATAAGCCCACTGTGTGTATTATACAAGCTCTGTGAAAGGGCATAGTCCACTGTGTCTATTCTACAAGCTCTGTGACAGGGCATAGCCCACTGAGTGTATTATACAAGCTCCGTGAAAGGGCATAGTCCACTGTATCTATTCTACAAGCTCCGTGAAAGGGCATAAGCCCACTGTGTGTGTTTTATACAAGCTCCGTGACAGGGCATAGCCCACTGTGTGTATTATACAAGCTCCGTGAAAGGGCATAAGCCCAGTGAGTGCATACAAGCTCCGTGAAAGGGCATAGTCCACTGTGTCTATTCTACAAGCTCCGTGAAAGGGCATAAGCCCACTGAGTGTATTATACAAGCTCCGTGACAGGGCATAAGCCCACTGTGTGTGTTTTATACAAGCTCCGTGACAGGGCATAGCCCACTGTGTGTATTATACAAGCTCCGTGAAAGGGCATAAGCCCAGTGAGTGCATACAAGCTCCGTGAAAGGGCATAGTCCACTGTGTCTATTCTACAAGCTCCGTGAAAGGGCATAAGCCCACTGAGTGTATTATACAAGCTCCGTGACAGAGCATAGTCACCTGTGTGTATTATACAAGCTCCGTGAAAGGGCATAAGTCCAGTGAGTGCATACAAGCTCCGTGAAAGGGCATAGTGCACTGTGTCTATTCTACAAGCTCCGTGAAAGGGCATAAGCCCACTGAGTGTATTATACAAGCTCCGTGACAGAGCATAGCCCACTGAGTGTATACAAGCTCCGTGAAAGGGCATAGTCCACTGTGTCTATTCTACAAGCTCCGTGACAGGGCATAGCCCACTGAGTGTATACAAGCTCCGTGAAAGGGCATAGTCCACTGTGTCTATTCTACAAGCTCCGTGACAGGGCATAAGCCCTCTGTGAGTATACAAGCTCCGTGACTCCAGTTCATAGTGATGAATTAATATGGATCACGAGAATGAACCAAGAGGAGAGCAGAAACAACAAGCAAATGCTAGCACTGCAGCGGCTGGAAGTCCATCACTTTCATCTAAAGCTGATGCTCAAGGGCGTAGAGGCTTTAAAAACTTAGGGAACCGGAAATCAAAAAATTTAGATTTCACAGGGGTAAAGACAAGAAAAAAACCTCTAAAGACTACCACTATTGCAGAAAAACAGAAAATTGGCAACATACCATTCACCACACGTAGCAGCAAGGAAAGACTCAGGCTTTACCCGTTATTTCTGAGTGGTGGTTCTGCAACTATCAGTGAGGCATCTTGTGCCTCTCATAACGATTAAAGACATTTTCAATCAGACTATAGAAGTGTGAAAAAATTTAAAACCAATAAGGCAGTAGATCAAACTGTGTTTTTTGAAACACAAATGTCAGAAATCCCTGAGGAGAGTCTAAGTGGGTCCACGAGTGGCATTGCTATGTGTAAGCCTGACCTTTCAGAGAAGCCGCCCTCCACAGTTTCTTTTCCATCTGTAGTTGTGGGGATGAGCAGTATTGCCGAGGACATAGACATTGAGGATGCCACCATGGAATTGCAAGAGGATGAGAGGAATATATGTGCTGCTGACGCTGGCACTAATAAGGATGTTGAGGATGAGGATATTATTTGTATAAGTCAGGCACCAGTGGAAGCAGCTCTTGGCCAAGATAAGAAGGCCATTGTCATGCCTGGGCATAGAACCAACAAATCCACATCTTTTGTGTGGAATGACTCTTACCCAAACCCTGACAACGTTTGTCAAGCCATTTGTAGCCACTGTGGGACCACAGTTAGTAGAGATAGGGACATTAAACATCTAGGAACCTCCACGCTATTACGTCATCTGCAGCGAGCTCATGACAGGTGTTTGATAACAGAAACTACTGCTAAAAAAATAACAACAAGCAGTCCAGCATTAGCTAGATGCCTTCTCTCTACTAAATCCCAGCACCTGCAATCTCCGCCGACAACACCTTCCTCCTCAATATCCTCAGGAATGATCAGTGGTAGTACAGCATCCAATTTGTTGATGCTAAGTCACGGTGGCTCCTCCACTTTCCAGGACACTTCAGAAGAAACTGAATCTTTGAGCACTAGGCCTGCTGCTGCTGTTGCTGGTGGATCTTCATCCCAGAAGTGGACCAAGAAGACTACTAGTAGTATACCAAAAAAACAATTGACTGTTAAAGAATCTCTTGCAAGGGGAAGCAAGTATGACTGCTCTCACCCTGTCGCACAGCAGATCACTGATGCCATGACAGCTATGCTAATATTAGATCTGCGTCCAATATCCGCAATTAATGCAGTGGGATTTACACAGTTAATTGAGGTCATGTGTCCCCGGTACCAAATTCCATCTCGGTTTTATTTTACCCGAAAAGCCACTCCTGTACCAGGACGTTAAACAGAACCTAATTATTGGCCTGCAAAATGCTATTGTACCCACTGTCCACTTAACCACATATATGTGGACAAGCGGTAGTGGACAAACTAAAGATTACATGACTGTGACGGCCCACTGGGTGGGTGAATCGCCTTCAGCAGCAGCAGTATCTAACAAACAACACCAGCTCATTCAGAGGCAGGCAACCCTGTGCATCACCGGATTCAATAAGAGGCATACCGCTGACAACCTCTTAGAAAAACTAAGAGATGTCATAGAAACATGGCTTACCCCACTTGGACTCTCCTCAGGATTTGTGATTTCTGACAATGCTACAAATATAGTGAAAGCATTACATCTGGGTGAATTCCAACACATCCCCTGTTTTGCTGACACAATAAACTTAGTGGTGCAGGGTTTTTTTAAAAACGACAGGGGCATTCAGCAACAGCGTGCAGGAGATTGCAGCACCTGCAAGAGCAGTATAATTTGCCCTACCATCAACAGAAGCAAGAAGTGGTAACGAGGTGGAACTCAACCCTGTATATGCTTCAGCAGATGGAGGAGCAGCAAAAAGCCATCCATAGCTATACGACAAGCCATGACATTGGGAGAGGAGGGGGAATGTACGTTAGCCCAGCACAGTGGAGAGTACTTTCTGTCTTGTGCAAGGTGCTCAAACCATTTGAAGTTGCCACTTGTGAAGTGAGTGCTGACACTGCTAGCTTGAGTAAGTTGATTCCCCTGATTTTGCTTTTGGAAAAGCTGCTGGAGAAATTGAAGGATGAGATTAAACAAAGTGATTCCGCAAAGTATGCTGGACTGATAGATCAAGTCCTTTGTTCGCTTCACCAGGATCCACGGGTGGCCAAGATCTTGAAATCTGATCATTATATTTTAGCAACCATGCTTGATCCTAGGTTCAAGTCGTATGCTGTGTCTTTCTTTACAACTTACTCAGATCTTAAAAGAACCAAAGCGCTCCTGGTGAGCAAGTTGGCAGCTGAAGTGACACATGGCACTACGATGACGTCTCCTCCTTCGGTTTCTCCAGCAGCAGCCAGAAAAAATTTCACCTTTTCCAGTGGTGATGCAGATAAGTCAAGTCAACATTTTAACATCTGGTCGGGTCTAAAAGATTTGTCCAACACCAGTGACACCTCTACCGTAACTCCATCTAATACGATTACCAACCAAAGAATGGTGGAGGATTATTTTCAGGAAACCGTACACGTAGACATGTCACAGAGTCCCTTCGAATATTGGAAGAAAAAAAAGGCAATTTGGAGACCATTGTATAAACTGGCTTTGCATTACTTAAGCTGCCCACCTTCCAGTGTGTACTCGGAGAGAGTTTTCAGTACAGCCGGGAACCTTGTGAGCGAACGACGAAGGAGGCTACTTCCACAAAATGTAGAAAAAATTATGTTCATTAAAATGAACTGGAAATTTGACGAGGAAAACCTTTCCCGCCAATCATGTCACAGTACAGATACTTCTGTAATGGTGGATTCCAGCGAGGATGAACTGATATTGTGTGAGGAATCGGATGATGTACACACTGATGAGGGTGAGGATGGCAATGATGGTGACATCATGCCACTGTAGACCTGTTGCCTTTAGTAGATTGGAAGTTTTTTTTGTGGTGGCCCAAACAGACCAAGCACTTCAGCCACAAAGTGGCAGTACCTGTCGCTGAAATGCTTCGTTTGTTAAAGTGTGGATGTCCATTTTAAGATCCAACATATACCAAGGACAATACCATTTAGCACTACCTTTCATTTCTGCCACTGCTGTGTGGCATAGTTTCATAGATGTGCTTTAAACTGTGGTGTCTGTGCCACTGCGCCGCTGCTCTGACGCTTGGTAACCAGTCAGCTCACTACAAACCTTAGCCAATAATGGTGAAAACAATAATTTAAGCTGTGAGGTGGTCTAAATTGACTGTAAATGACTGGAAATTAATGTTATTGAGGTAAATAACACTCTAGGAAGAAAAAAAAGCCCAATTTATGTCATTTTATATTTTTTTGCCAATTTTGGCAAAAAATCCAAATCCAATTCCAAAGCCAGTCACCGCAGTTTGGCAAATCCAAAGCCGGACAACGAATTAGAACCAAATCCGGCAAAAATGGTCCGGCGCACATCCCTAATTATAGTAGGATCACTGTACCACAGCCCCAATCCTGATAATTATTCCAATCTCCACAATTAGGGCACATGCTACTTGTTTTTCAGTTGTCTATTTTCCTTTCATCTTTTAAACAGAGCACTGGGCATGTGAATGTGTTATTCCATTAGATGCATAGATCCAGATACGATCTGCACAGCTCTGAGATGGTGGAGAATTCAACCCTGCACAAGGGACTGTCTGGGCAAGGTAGGGAACATCCATGACAATGTGCCCTCTGCACACCTTTATCATATTGTACTTATCTTGTACAGTAACATGAAACCTTATATCTGCACTAGTTTACAAAATGAGAGGCTCCGGTGCACCTACTCCACACTAGGAACGCCTTTACTCCATAGTAGGAACGCCTTTGCTCCATACTAGGATCACCTTTGCTCCATTATAGGAACGCCTTTACTCCATTCGCCTTTGCGCCATACTAGGAACGCCTTTACTCCACACTAGGAACGCCTTTACTCCATACTAAGAACGCCTTTACTCCACACTAGGAACGCCTTTACTCCACACTAGGATCACCTTTACTCCATACTAGGAACGCCTTTACTCCATACTAGGATCGCCTTTACTCCATACTAGGAATGCTTTTACTCCATACTAGGATCACCTTTGCTCCATACTAGGAACGCCTTTACTCCATACTAGGAACGTCTTTACTCCATACTAGGATCGCCTTTACTCCACACTAGGAATGCCTTTACTCCACACTAGGAACGCCTTTACTCCATACTAGGAACACCTTTACTCCATACTAGGAACGCCTTTACTCCATACTAGGACTGCCTTTACTCCATACTAGGAACGTCTTTGCTCCATACTAACATTGCCTTTGCTCCATACTAGGAATGCCTTTACTCCATTCTAGGATCGCCTTTACTCCATTCTAGGATCGCCTTTGCTCGACTCTAGGAATGCCTTTACTCCACAGTAGGAATGCCTTTACTCCACACTAGGAACGCCTTTGCTCCATACTAGGGACGCCTTTGCTCCATAATAGGATCGCCTTTGCTCCATACTAGGAACGCCTTTACTCCATACTAGGAATAAAGCCTTTACTCCATACTAGGATCGCCTTTACTCCATACTAGGAACGCCTTTACTCCATACTAGGAACTCCATACTTGGATCACCTTTGCTCCATACTAGGAACGCCTTTGCTCCATACTAGGAACGCCTTTACTCCATACTAGGATCGCCTTTACTCCATACTAGGAACGCCTTTGCTCCATGCTAGGAACGCCTTTACTCCATACTAGGAACGCCTTTGCTCCATACTAGGATCGCCTTTTCGCCATACTAGAAACGCCTTTACTCCATACTAGGGACGCCTTTGCTCCATACTAGGATCGCCTTTATTCCATACTAGGAATGCCTTTACTCCATTCGCCTTTGCGCCATACTAGGAACGCCTTTACTCCATACTAGGATCGCCTTTACTCCATACTAGGATCGCCTTTGCTCGACTCTAGGAACGCCTTTACTCCACAGTAGGAATGCCTTTACTCCACACTAGGAACGCCTTTGCTCCATACTAGGGACGCCTTTGCTCCATAATAGGATCGCCTTTGCTCCATACTAGGAACGCCTTTACTCCATACTAGGAATAAAGCCTTTACTCCATACTAGGATCGCCTTTACTCCATACTAGGAACGCCTTTACTCCATACTAGGAACTTCATACTAGGATCACCTTTGCTCCATACTAGGAACGCCTTTGCTCCATACTAGGAACGCCTTTACTCCATACTAGGATCGCCTTTACTCCATACTAGGAACGCCTTTGCTCCATGCTAGGAACGCCTTTACTCCATACTAGGAACGCCTTTGCTCCATACTAGGATCGCCTTTTCGCCATACTAGAAACGCATTTACTCCATACTAGGTACGCCTTTACTCCATACTAGGAACGCCTTTACTCCATACTAGGAACACCTTTGCTCCATACTAGGAACACCTTTGCTCCATACTAGGATCACCTTTGCTCCATACTAGGATCGCCTTTATTCCATACTAGTAACGCCTTTACTCCATACTAGGAGCGCCTTTACTCCATACTAGGATCGCCTTTGCTCCATCCATCCTTCCTGTGCTACTTCCTTCTGCTTCTTCAAATTGCTCATCCTCCACAAATGCAGCCATCTTGCTGCATATACCTATACATTATAGGGAAAATGTAGGCTTATTTGCAATTAACTCAGCGCACATTGGATCTAGAACACACCCTTTGTTCTTCATATATGATTTCAGGCGGGATGCATGACACATTGCATTTTAAATGCGATGAATGCAACCATTCATCGCAAACATACTAACGCTGTATGATTGAAGAAAATCACTAAGGACAGCTCTCCCGGTAAGAGCTTCCCTTTGTGATAGAAGGATTCCTGGATTTAGGACCTGGGAGACCTTATACTCATGCGTTGAGTGCCGCACATGCCACGGGGGTGCTGGATGGAATCTGATTGGACCTCTCTCAGGGGAAATGCGAATAAAAGTCCATAGGCTTCTATTGGGTAACTGTTGCCCAATGCATCCAAGCTCCAGAATGAATTGCATTCCGGAGCCTGGTGCATATGCGGTAAGTGGCCAAACCTATGAAAATTAATTTTTCGGAGGTTTCACTGCAAAAATATACATTGATGCAGGCCTGGCCAATCTGTGGCTCTCCAGCTGCATTCCCTAATAGAAAGACTGTCAGGGCATGCTGGGACTTGTAGTTTCACAACAGCTGGAGAGCCACATAGGAAGCAGGATAGTAGGAGAAAAAAATGGCGCTGCAAAAAAGACTTCAGCCTATCCACACCAAAATGGCCTATCCCTCAAGGCCTAACCATAAATCTACACAAACACAATAGGTGTGAACAAGTGGCGCTGTCTTTTATATAATAAGTGAGGTGCTCAAGGAAAAAAATACTTATCTCCTGATGGTACAGATAGTATTTTGTTGGTATGTCACTTTCAAATACTTATAGATGTGACAGACCTACACCCCAGATATATAGGGGATGAATATCCATCACAATTTTTAATAGTGACTATCTATGTATTTAAGAAACAACAGCTTGGAGAAACATCTCTTGTCTTTTGTATTTTAATTTTATATATGTACATATGAACTGGGTCGGAAGAACGGAAAGAGGAACATAAAGAGACATACCAACGAAATACTATCTGTACCATCAGGAGATAAGTATTTTTTTCCTTGAGCACCTCACTTGTTATATAAAAGACAGCGCCACTTGTTCACACCTATTGTGTTTGTGTAGAGCTGGAGAGCCACGGGTTGGCCAGGTCCGCATTGATGCATCCCGCCTTTCATCTGTTAAGCAGCAAATAGAACAACTCAGCAAATTAAAGTAAGGGAGGGTTGAAATACTCTGGGGGGGTTTTTTGTGTCAGTGTTTAAAGCAGCTACAGGTACACCTTTGTTAAAAAAGATAACACTGATTAGGTATTGGTCATCTTTATACTGTACAATCAAACTAACTTCTAGGTTTTGTTGTAACTAGAGAATTTAGTGGAAAACACATTTACAATGTGTGCATAGAACAGAGATCAGGCCACTGATGAATCACAGCTCACATCACAAGTACAATCACTAATAGTAGCATTCACTGTCATTAGTTCTCCCATAGAATAATTGAGGTACACTGAGTGCTGTACTTTCCTTTTACAAGGCTGACACATGGTATTTGTTGATCCGTGCTGATAGGCATCTTTATGTTCATTGTGCTCTATGGGCCTCATTTATCAACAAGTTTTATCATACACAACGAGTGATAAAACTCGTTGTCTATGATAAATGGTGCTCCAGCCAATCAGCTCCCAACTGTCATCTGTTTGAAAAATGACAGTTAGGAGCTGATTGGCTTGAGCCCCATTTATCATACGCAATCCTTTTTCAACTCATCCATTTTCCAGCTTAGTGCCAAAAACTAATTGGTTGGCACAAATGTGCAATGAACATGCATATCAAAATGCATGTGCCAAAAAACAAGTTACCTTGTTAGTTTGCAGAATATCAATGGTCCATTCAGTACTTATTTTAAAGGAAAGTATTAGCATTGATATCTTTATACAACCTTTAGCGTTGATTTTGTGGTGATACAAATAATCATGACAACAGTAACAGAATAGTTGTGTGTAATACTGCCACCTTGTGTTAGTCTTGAACTATTGTATTATACGTACTGTATATGCAACAGGACATTCACTAAAATAACAATTAAATTATATTGAGATACAGAGTATAATCTGTTATCATCATTTAAATTCTTGTGTTATAATAATGTATATGCTATTCTACATTCTTAGTCAGTCTGAACAGAAGAAAATGATTTACTAAAAAAAAAAAGTAATAAACTACATATTGAAATGTTCTACAGTAATTTGCATTTACGCTGATATGTGATTTTTCCATTACCCATGGTGCAAGATTCCCCAGGCATTAGCCATTTAGACTAGTGCATGTAAATTGTTATAAGTCTGACTACACACCGGCTGTGGGGTAAACAGCGCAATCCAGCCTCTGTCACTTAACATATCTTTTGCGTTAATTGTCTAGAACAGTGCAGTCTGTAGTTTATCTATGGACTGTGCAGGTTCAGATCAGTGCAGTCTGACATGTTGGGACAAAAACAGACAAATCTCAGGTGCACAACTCCAAATTATTAATAATATATAAATGCAATACAATTTTGCAATCAATAGAGGTTTTTAGCATAATCTTGGCCAAGGTTATGGGCCTACCCACCATATCCAGGTAACCTCTGTAGGGTAGGTCCCTAACATACTACGATTCAAATCCAGAGCGCAGGACACCCCCAAACTAGCCCAGCTAAGCCACCCGAGGGCACCGCCATAGTAAGAAAAGTGCAGTGTGAAAGAGATAGTTAGGAGCAGCTACTGCTGCATATAAAGAATGAAAATAAAAAGTGAGGTACATGTATAATAAACAAACAGTGAAGGGTTAAAATGTGTTATAAAAGAAAAATGTGTTATAATGTGGTGCCCTGAAACAGATCAATAAAGGCAATCCAGGGGGACCCATGCCCCAAAAATGAACCAAAGTTGCACTACAGCATATTAAACTTGTAGGACTTACCTAGAATTGTGCCTATTACTTGTGTGCATATTCATTACAAGACTCCATGCTTTTAAACCAATAAGGTAGGGGTGCTAATCCAGACTGAGGGCGTCTCCTTTCCCTCAGGTGTGCAATAAAGCACATTAAATAGAGTATATGGGAAAGATTTCTGGACTGCACACCCTGAATATATATATAATGGGAGGTGCCACCTGATGAGACAAATTGCAGGGACAAAAACAGACAAATTTCAGGTGCACAACTCCAAATTATTAATAATATATAAATGCAATACAATTTTGCAATCAATAGAGGTTTTTAGCATAATCTTGGCCAAGGTTATGGGCCTACCCACCATATCCAGGTAACCTCTGTAGGGTAGGTCCCTAACATACTACCGTTCAATTCCAGAGCGCAGGACACCCCCAAACTAGCCCAGCTAAGCCACCCGAGGGCACCGCCATAGTAAGAAAAGTGCAGTGTGAAAGAGATAGTTAGGAGCAGCTACTGCTGCATATAAAGAATGAAAATAAAAAGTGAGGTACATATATAATAAACAAACAGTGAAGGGTTAAAATGTGTTATAAAAGAAAAATGTGTTATATATATATATAAATATATATAAAATATACATTTTTCTTTTATAACACATTTTAACCCTTCACTACTTTATATGCAGCAGTAGCTGCTCCTAACTATCTCTTTCACACTGCACTTTTCTTACTATGGCGGTGCTCTGGGGTGGCTTAGCTGGGCTAGTTTGGGGGTGTCCTGCGCTCTGGATTTGAATCGTAGTATGTTAGGGACCTACCCTACAGAGGTTATCTGGATATGGTGGGTAGGCCCATAACCTTGGCCAAGATTATGCTAAAAACCTCTATTGATTGCAAAATTGTATTGCATTTATATATTATTAATATTTTGGAGTTGTGCACCTGAGATTTGTCTGTTTTTGTCCCTGCAATTTGTCTCATCAGGTAGCACCTCCCATTATATATATATTCAGGGTGTGCAGTCCAGAAATCTTTCCCATACAGTCTGACATGTGCCCTTCAGTTTAGGTAGTACCAGATTGGATAATTTACCCAGGCCCGGCGACAGGGGGGACTAAGCAGACACCCGCACCGAGCTCCGAGGTCTAGATTGGCCCCGAGGACCGGTCGCTCACAAAACGGGGCCGCGGATGCTGTTCCAGCCGGCGGGCCCCATAGCGGCCACCCAGTCTTAGCTCCAAGTCCCTTGTAGTCTGGCCCGGGCAACTCTGGGCTCTTCCAGGTGGCTCAGCTGCGGCCCAGGTGTGACGTCATAGGTCATGTCGCCACACGTCAGGCAAGCTGTGGTGTGTATGGGATGGTAGAGGAATAGGGGCTAAGGAAGGGGAAGATGATGGGACCTGATACGGAAGAAGGTGAAGAGGGCATAGGAAGCTGATAGGGGCTGGGGGCATAAGAAACTGATAGGGGCTGGAGGTAGAAGGTGACATGGGCTGGGGGCAGAGGAAGGTGATGGGAGCTGGAGGCAGAAGGTGACGTGGGCTGGGGGCAGAGGAGGGTAAAGGGAGCTGGAGGTAGAAGGTGACACGGGCTGGGGGCAGAGAAAGATGATGGAGGCAGAAGGTGACATGGGCTGGGGGATAAGGAAGGTGAAGGGGGCTGGGACAGAGGAAGGTGGTGGGGACTGGGGATAGAGGAAGATGATGGGGCAGAGGAAGGTGATGGGGATGGGGGCAGAAGGTGACATGGGCTGGGGCATGTGACATGGGCTGGGGGCAGAGGAAGGTAATGGGTGCTGGAGGTAGAAGGTGACATGGGCCGGGGGCAGAGGAAGGTGATGGGAGCTGGAGGTAGAAGGTGACATGGGCTGGGAGCAGAGGAAGATAATGGGAGCTGGAGGTAGAAGGTGACATGGGCTGGGGCAGAGGAAGGTGATGGGAGCTGGAGGCAGAAGGTGACGTGGGCTGGGGGCAGAGGAGGGTAAAGGGAGCTGGAGGTAGAAGGTGACACGGGCTGGGGGCAGAGAAAGATGATGGAGGCAGAAGGTGACATGGGCTGGGGGATAAGGAAGGTGAAGGGGGCTGGGACAGAGGAAGGTGGTGGGGACTGGGGATAGAGGAAGATGATGGGGCAGAGGAAGGTGATGGGGATGGGGGCAGAAGGTGACATGGGCTGGGGCAGAAGGTGACATGGGCTGGGGGCAGAGGAAGGTAATGGGTGCTGGAGGTAGAAGGTGACATGGGCAGGGGGCAGAGGAAGGTGATGGGAGCTGGAGGTAGAAGGTGACATGGGCTGGGGACAGAGGAAGATGATGGGGCAGAAGGTAACATGGGCTGGGGGCAGAGGAAGATGAAGGGGGCTCGGGCAGAAGGTAACATGGGTTGGGGCAGAAGAAGGTGATGGGGCTAGGGATAGAGGAATATGAAAGGGCAGAGGAAGATGATGGGGCTAGGTGCAGAAGGTGACATGGGCTGGGGGATGAGGAAGGTGAAGGGGGCTGGGGGCAGAAAGTGACATGGGCTGGGGCAGAGGAAGGTGATGGGGGCTGGGGGCAGAGAAAGGTGATGGGGGCTTCTGAGCTGAGGATGGTGATGAGAGGCTGAATTTGAGGAAGGTGATGAGGGACTGAGAATAGCTGGCTGCAGACACCATCCCTCCTACACTTGAGGCATCCACAGCACTATCATCAAGAAGACCTTGCAAGAGATGGAGGACAAGAACTACAGCCTGCATCATCAGTGAAAGAGAGACAGTGTGGTAAGTCATAATGCATTTTTACTTTATGTAAAGGCTGGCATATCTTTCAGTTACCATCAGACTTCACATATCACACATGCAGGGGAGGGATGTGCGGGATAGGGCGTGGTGGTAAGAAGGTGGGGCCCCCAGAGACATCAGTGTACCGGGCCCCGAGAATTCTGTCGCCGGCCCTGCATTTACCCCACACAAATCATGCTCTGTTTGAATTAGGTGTAAAAGGAAACATTCTGGATAGCTGGCAGAAAATTGGATGCACATTGTTCAAAAGAAGTGTACATGGGGGAAAAAAACTGCATGTTCATCCTTATGCAGAGATGTTCACATCCCTAGTTGCGCTGGAATCTGTACCATATGAAACTGGTTTGCTACAAGTAATCATAATCATGCTAGCTGCAAATATCATGCCTCCAAAAAAGCTTACTTTCACTTATGTCCAGGTCTGTATAGCCTTCTCTTACCTATGGCTATGTGGGAATGCTCTGTCACACCCCAGTTCTGCCTCTTTAAGTGCGGATACAATAAAAATGTGTACAACTCTGCATGGTCAAAACTAGCGCTCACACAAATTCGGAGCATGTTCAGAGGTAATTAGGGATGGGGCCACTGCCACTGATTGGCCCACTAACCGCTCCTTAAGACAAGCTATGTCTCGATGGGTGAAATCATCTGTGGTTTCCTGTTGATGGTTTCATGCCATTGATGTTAAGCACGGATGGCACCATTGATGACTAACCCTCCGATAGCCATTCCTACTGTGAAACCATGGTACATCTTGTAAATGGGCATAAAGTTCTGATTGGCTTGCGACCGGCGCCTGATTAAAAATTACATTGGCTCTCTTAGAAGCTGGGAGGAGGCGTGGCTATGATTACATCCCTGGACCATAGTCACGCCTCATCCCAGCCTCAGTAAAGTTTAGTGAGGAGAGATAGAGCGGCGCACCGGGCTCAAGAGGCAGTAAGTAGAGCGGTAGTGGGTGGGTGGGTGTGGGCGGGTGGGGTAGTTGGTGCATAGGTAGGGGTGTAGTAGGTATGGAAATCCTGACAGCGGAAGCCTGGCAGAGGTGAAGATCCCGACTGCTAATTAGGTAAGTATCGCTAACCTAATTCCCTACCCTAACCCTCCTTTAGGGTTGCCTAACCCTAACCTCCCCCCCAAGTGCCTAACCCTAACTCCCCTCTAAGTGCCTAAACCTAGCCCCCCCTTCCCCGCAGCCTAAACCTAAGTCTACCAGGGGGGTGCCTAACCCTAACCTCCCCCCGGGGTGCCAAACCCTAACCCCCCCTTCACCCTAGCTTAAACCTAACCCTCCCATGGGAGTGCCTAACCCTAAATTCCCCCGGGAGCCCTAGAACCTAACCCTCTCCCCCGTGGCTGTCCGTGCCCGGCTTACCTTCATTCGGTATATAGGGCATCAGACTCCCGGCATAGGTGTAATGACAGGCGTCGGGATTTCGACGCCTGTCATTAGTACCTTGCCGGGATTAGACAGTCGGGAAGCTGGTGGTCGGATGACTACATTCCATAGGTAGACCTATGTGGGCCTCGAATAAATTTTGCTATAAGGCCCCCATACTTCTGGTTATGCCCCTGCATCAACGCCTCTGTATAGGAACAAACAATCAATCTTCATCTAAAAAGCCTACCTGTACATCAAACCTTCTAAAAACAAAGTTGAGTTGTGGCCCACAACAAGTAATCAGGTTGAAGCTAGCATTTACTAGTGTACTAGATATATGACAGCTAGACTGTTTGCTATAGGCAACACCTTCACCTCCTTTTTGGAAGGTTTGATACATTTTGCAGCAAGAAACGAAAGGGATCTCAGGTTTGCATAGTAAAAAGTGCTTGAGTTGTCAAAACTGCATGCAGGTAAATGATAAATGCATGCAATGTTGTGGCAGCTAAATGTCTTTAAAGTGCTTCTCATTTGGCAAGGAAACCGTGTATGCCAGGTGTCACTACCCAGCATTCTGCCTGTGCAACTACAGCATTACCAATTGTCCATATGATATCAGGAACATATACCCAGGGCCGGGAATTGCAGATCTGAGACATGGGTTATGTGGTGCTTTTTATTTTCCACCACTTCTGTATCTGCAACACAATTCTGCTCCATTTACGTCCAGGTTCATGCTAGACACACTATACTGCTGGAGCCTGTGATTGGTGGCTGGCAGAGAAAGACAAAGATTAGAGCTCGCACAGGATAAACATAGAATAATATCCCTAAGTTATTAACACTAACTACAGTAGGGATGTTTGCATAGTCAAAACCAACTTGAGGTAGTATTAAACACCAACAGTTGTGTATAAATAGTTGGTTGGTGGTGCTCCCCCGAGTCAGAGAGTCAAGTAAATATTGAAAGAGAAAAGAAGACTCGTTGTTGGGGGTACTCTTATAAAGCGGTACAGGATTCTGAGTAATGTTAAAATATAACCTTTATTCCAGCAATTCTCAAACTGTGGGTCGTGACCCCAAAGTGGGTCGTGGCCATCTCAGCTTGGGGTCTTGACTCACATAGGGTCAGGGTGATGACTCCTTGGATTATTTAGCCAGTTATCCAAGGAGTCTGAAATCTGTTGAAATGTGTTACTTCACACTCCTTGGATCACTATGAGATCCAAGGAGTCATCAGGGAACCCCACCCCAGTGCCCAGCATCTCCGCAGTAGTCAGCAGTACCGCCCCCACCCCAGTGCTCAGCGTCTCCTGTCCTCCCACCCGCAGCAGTTCGCAGCAGAAGCTGACACACAGGCAGCCAGCACCAGCAACGTACAGACTCAGAGGAGTCAGTTGCTATACTCTCTGTGAAGATGCTTTTACGTAAGTGCAGCCTGGGGTGAGGGGACACAGAATGTGTGATGATTGCATGATTGCTGTGGAGAGGGAAGAAACAGCAGGAGGGGAGCATGTGGAGCAAGGAGGGGAGCACGGAGAACAGACCCTATGGGGGAACAGGGGAGCACACTGTGGGATGTTGAGGGGAACAGAAAAAAACACATTTATGATTGGTTCACCCACTTCATCCCTGTCACCCACTGCCCCCCCCCCTTTCATCCACTCACTCCCTGCCACCCACTGCCTCCCCCTTTCATCCACTGCCTCCCCATCACCCACTGCCTCCCCTGCAACCCACTGCTTTCCATAGTCACCCATTGCCAGCCTCTGAATCTCCCCGCCACATACTGCCTCCCTATCACCCTCTGCCTTCTGCTTCCTCCCACTGCCTCCACGTCACCCTCTGCCTCTCCCCGCTACCCTCTGTCTCTCCCTGCCACCCTCTGCTTCCCCATCACCCACTGCCTTCCCATGTCACCCTCTGCCTCCTGCTTCCTCCCACTGCCTCCCCTGTCACCCTCTGTTTCTCCCTGTCACCCACTGCCTTCTACATCACCCTTTGCCTCCCCAGTCACCAACTGTCTCTCCTTGCAGGGACAGGGACTTCAAAAGGAGTCGTCCCTGCGGTGTGTAAGAAATGAATTAGCATCACTTAATTTAGATTTTGTGTCCTCCCCAGTGCTACTGTGAATGCATGGTCTGCTGACCATGCATGTCTGGCGGCCATTCTACGGTAACTAGCTGGGGTCCTGTAATAATTTATATCATTAGACTGGGCCCCAGAGCAAAAAAGTTTGAGAACCCCTGCTTTATTCTAAAGCCTATAAAATATGTAGGATTTAAGAAAATCCAAGGAGTAATGTATATAAGAATAGTACAAATATTACACAAACAAAAAACACATGACATACATTGCATAAGTGAGTATGCAGACTATATAAATTCAATTTCAAGAGAAAAAGAAAAAGATGTGAAAAAATGCTTGTCATGTATCAATACACAATTCACTATTACAAATGAGTCATATCAAAGAAAGAATTTTTATTTCAGTGAAAGTGAGTGACAATCGCCGAATTTTTAGAAAAGAGAATTATTTAACATATCTGTAATTGATATATGGTCAAAGAAATATGTGAGAACCTGGCACCCTGCTGTATATTCCCTCATAAGGAGGTTCATCACATTACTCATCTATGCAGAGAAACATATTTCCCTTGCAGTCCCCGTTGGTGAGCTTCCAATCTGCATTCTTGGTGTTACAGAGTATGTACATTTCAATGTAGCTTAGGCAAGGCCAAGCCTAGTATAAGGCCAATGGATAATTTTACTAAGCAGTGCTTTAGCTGCATTTAAATAAACAAAACCAAGTGTATTTTGAATTTAATATCATTGCCCATTTAAATCCAGCAGCTGAAAGTATCAAAGAAACAGCGGCTCTGAAGTGCCACTTACTGTTAATTTACACCTAAGAGAGTATCTTAGAGGTGTCAGGGTGGGATGTACTATGGCTAAAATGAGACCACAACTCAGAAATCTGCCATTTTTGGAGTTCTGGCTGCATTCCCCATATGTACTAAGGGAATCGGTACGAAATACTGACGGCTGAATAGCAACCGATTCTCATACCGATGCTGGAAGCCTGAAAGGAGGACATCCCATCAGCAGCTGGTGAGTAGTCTAACCCACCCTTCTCCTCCCCTAATCCTAATCCACCCTTAGGGGTGCCTAACCCTAACCTCCACCTTGGGGGTGCCTAAACCTAACCCCCCTTTCCCGCACTCTAAACCTAACCCTCCCGGGGGAGGCCTAACCATAAGTACCCCTGGGAGTGTCTTAATCTAACCCCCCCCGCAGCTATAACCATTCCGGGCGGCGGTAATTTAACAGCATCCCGTACCAAGCCCCCGAATGCGATACTTTCTGGAGCTTTAATCTGTTGGGCAAGCCGCCTAATTGAAGTCTATGGGCTTCTCTTGTCAATGTTCGCTGAGAGGGATCCAATCAGATCCCTCCCAGTGTCCTCTGTGGCGCGCATTAGCCGCACATGCGCAGATAGCACTACCGGGTCATAATACAGCAAGTCCTGTCATAGCAAAGGACAGCTCTTTTTGGAAGAGCTGTCTTTTGCAGTTTTAATCGCAATATTTGGTACATAATGTCATTATTAACGCTGGTATGTAACCAATAAGTGGTGGGATGTACCGCATCCATAATGCAATGTGTAGTACATCTCGCCCTCAGAGAGAAAACATATTGCACTTGTCACTTGTGCAGGTGATCGGCACGGTGATGAATAAGGTGAAGAAAGAAGATACTGTATTTGTATCTGCGCAGGAGAAGATTAGCGGTATTGGACATTGCTTAGTGAATACTGTACATACTATGGGGATCACTTACAGTCAGATATATGTGTGTTTTTTTCAGTGCTCCGTCTGCATCAGTCCATCCATATACACATTGAAGTTCCTTTGGTTGCTGCCTTTCTATTGTTAATATGTGTGTACTATCATGTGGTATACACAAGGTGAACAATAGTAAACACCAACGGAATCAGAACTGAGGCAAACCAGGCAGTGAGACTTAATGAGGAGTTTGGGTGAATTGCAGTGCACGTCTGTGTAGTACTGTGGCGCTACAACACAGTGACAAGATGGCACTGTGCATACGCAGCAGCACTGTCGGTGGCCATCTTAGTAAAGGACTGATGCTTCAGTACAGGAGCATTGTGGATACAGCACCGTAGTGTACTCCATATACCAACACCTATGACTCCACAATTGTAGCAGAGAGGGTAAAGCAAGTGTAGGCCAAGTACAGTAAAGTCTTGTCCATGTAGCGGCAAAACAATTAGACATGGGCGCATCTACAGATGTCTTTTTAGCTGGTGTACAGTATCTCTTGTGTGTGCTGGAGTGCTAGTTCAATGATGACTATCAGCAGCACTATCTGACACTTCTGATTGGCTGATTGCATATTGACCCCTCCAGCTGATAGTACTTATAATATTAGAGCTGTATTATATGATGTCATGGCTGCCTATTCACATGACTAAAATGACAGTTCCAATTGGACTACTGCAGAAAAGAAGTTTATTTAAGAGATTTTTTAATGGTGGCACCGGTTTCACACTCCTCCTTACGACCTTGTACCCAGTTCTTTTTTGTACCCTCGCTGTTTCATGTAAAACTAGAAATTAGGTTAATTATACAAATTATACATATACTGCATAGGATATAGTGGGCAATGTATCAAGCCCTGTCATTTATCTAACACAGGGCCTCATTCAGAGATGTACGCTAATGTAATCGCAGCTGCAATCTCCTACGTAAAGCATCTGCGAAAATATGCTAATGTTTGCAAAGATCACCCAAGCATAAAGACACCCACTGCTGCCTTCTTACCTGTGTGCGACGGTGAGGCAGAGCCGTTCCTGTCATATTTGGGTATACTGTACTTCAGAGTTTCGACTATAACAATTTTAAGAAAAATTTTAAGAATATATTAAAAATACCTAATTTCCCTGATGAAAACGCACCAAATTTCCAGCACTATATACTGCTGCACCTTTGTATAATGCCCACATGAACCCTCGTGTTCATATATGTACCTGTAAATCTGGCTCTGATTCTAGCCAGTGCCTCCCCAGCCATCTACCTCACCGAACGTCACTGGACGATGGATACATTTCGGTAACATCGATGCATACATTTCGGCCATCTTGCCCTTGTGGCAGGTCAGACCTGCCGCAGCCTTGGGAGCTTTTCTACATGGAAAGCTGCGTATGCAATCGCAGTGGCTAATTTATGCACTATCATGTAACAGCGTTCAGACGGACAGACACGCCTGCATTTTTTCGGACCACTCCCCCGTCACCATCCCCAAGCGCTGACAGCCTGTCACTCAATCTGCAATGGATTCCGAATTGTGTCCATAATAGCAGTGTGATCGCTGCAGACGTGTGGCTTGTATGCATGCACAATGGCAAAAATCGCTCGATCTGCGTGGAAATCGCATTAGCGTCCATCTCTGAATCAGGCCCACAGTCTTTAAAATGATGTTAGAAGCTGATGGGCAACTACTGCACTTTAGATCTCTCCAAGACTTGATACATCTCCCCAAAAATGAGGTTCACATCTCTAATCTGAAATGTTTTACACAGAAATTTTTGACAAAGATAAAACATTTTTTTTACAAAGATTTTCACAGAAGAAAACCAAAATTTGGTCCAAAACTGACTTTTTATTTTCATGTAACTTTTCACAATACTTTGAGTTTGTATATATAGTACATGACTTTATGTCAACTGCTTACTGTACCATTAATGTTGTAGCAGCTATGTAAAGATACATCACAGTCAAGTATAGTTTAGAGTGGTGCGTATCCAATTCCCGACTGTGAAATGAGAGCAAGATTACGACATTGTAATCGCGCAGTTGTTTCTCCGTCTGCGATGTGCCTTCTGTGCACTGAACATTCAGTGTAGGCACATCCATCATCCCCGTTCAGGTTGACCAGTATGTACGGGCGATGACAGATGTCAAAAACGACCAGCGGGCACGTGCATCGTTGGTCGGTTATGACATTTACATGGCCGATTTGCGGACGATTAGCAAGCCGTTATAGTTCAATTGGCCTGTTTAATCGCCTAGGGTCTCATTCAGACCCGCTCGCGAGCGCAGGACGCTCGCAAGCGGGTCGATGGTACCCAAATGTGCATGCGCACGACGGAGGGAGCTCCGTCGTGTGCATTCGCGAGACCCGGCGAGCGACGGGGTAGCCGTCGCTCTGGGTCTCGCACCAAAGGGGGCGTGCTGTCGATGGTGAGTGACAGCACGCCCCCTTTGGTGGGCGTGCCGGGGGCGTGCCTGCCAGACGGAGGCGTTCCCATGGGAACGCCTACCGTCTGGGTCCGGCCCCACTGACATCGCTAGTGATGTCAGTGGGAGTGATTTTGGCTCTGATAGAGCCAAAATCACTCCAGGGCTTGTGGCAGCGAGACCCTACTGCAGGGTCTCGTCGCAAGCCCGATGGTCGCGATGGTCTGGACCATCGCGACCATCATCATGGACGCTCACATAAGCTGTGGGTGGTAACCCACAGCTATGCGAGCGTCCAAGAGGCCGCTCCAAGTTTAGGTAGGAGGGCCCTGATTCAGAGCAAGCGCTCTGGTCAGAGCGTCCGGCTCTGAATCAGGCCCCTAGTGCACAGGTTCTCAAACTCGGTCCTCAGGACCCCACACAGTGCATGTTTTCCAGGTTTACTAACAATCACAAATTAAATAATTAGCTTCACCTGTGGATCTTTCAAAATGTGTCAGTGAGTAATGAATACACCTGTGCACCTGCTGGGTGACCTGGAAAACGTGACCTGTGTGGGGTCCTGAGGACCGAATTTGAGAACCACTGGCCTAGTGGATACGCATCTTTAGACATTACACTCATAGAATACCAAAATGTATCAGTTAAACTGCTATTACAGTATGTGACATTGTAAGTCTGACATATATGTCCACTGAGTTGCCTGAAAACAGAAAGCAATAATTATTATAAGGCAAAAATAAGTGACCACATTTGCTTTAATTCATTTGTATTAATTAGTGCTAATCAGTTGTGGAATAGGCATGAAAGGGTCACAGGGCAGTAATAATGTTTGAGACCTCCTCAGATTGGGGTTACTGGCAACATCTGTTACAGTGTGCTCCGGGGACTGTATAAGGAGAGACAGAGAATATAAAATAGGTTACATGGGCCTTGAGGGGAGATATACTAAGCCTTGGAGAGTGATAAAGTGGATGGAGATAAAGTATCAACCAATCGGTTCCTAACTGTCACTTTTCAAACACAGCCTGGAAAGTGACAGTTAGGAGCTGATTGGGTGGTACCTTGGGGTCTATTTACTAAGCCTTTCGATGGAGATAAAGTGAACGGATATAAAGTACCAGCTGGGGGGGGGGGTTAGGTTTAGGCATCATGGGGGGGTTACGGTTAGGCTAGGGGAGGGAGAGGTTAGGGTTAGGTAACACTGGGGATGGCTTAGGGTTTGACACCACTGGGGAGGGCTAGGTTTAGGCAACAAGGGTGGAGGATTAGGTTTAGGCACTAACAGGGAGGGTTAGGATGGGGTGGGGGGAGGGTTGGTGTTAGGATGTAGAAACAGAGGGTTAGGGGGAGAAGGGAGGAGGGATCTTGAGCAACGGGATACTGCTGTCGGTATATTGACGGCAGGCATCCTGACTGCCGGGAATTCATACACATTCCCTTTACACAGACTGTTTGAAAAATGACAGGAGCTGAATGGTTGGTACTTTATCTCCATTCAATTTATCACTCTCTAAGGCTTAGTATAGCGGTGGCCAACCTGTGGCTCTTGAGTCACATGCAGCTCTTCCATTCTCCTGATGCGGCTCCCCTGACTGACACTGACTGCCTCCTCTGATAGGTGCATAGCTGTTCAGAGGAGACTCATCCTTTGTTGCAGCAGTCTGCTCTGCTCTGGAGGCATGTATGGGCGATGTGGTGACATCACGCTGCAAACAGGAGGCGGAGCTCAACTTGTGACTGGACCTGCAGCCACGTGGAGGACGCGGTCACAGGTTCCAGAGCCTACCTATGTGACACAGACAGTTTGCAACAAGAGCTGTAAGGGTTTTTTATTTGTTTTTTTATTTTATTTGTGACATGTGATGGGCTGGAGTGGCCCTTGGAGTGGGAGGGAGTGTGAGGGAAAGTGGCTGGACTGGAGTGGCACATGAGGGTCTGCTGGAGTGACAAATAGGGGGCTGGAGTGACACATGATGGCCTGGAGTGACACATAAGGGGCTGCTGAAGTGACACAAGCGCGTTGCTGAAGTTACACATAGGGGGTTGCTTGAGTGACACATGGGGGCTGAAGTGACACATGTGGGGGACTGGAGTGGCATATGGAGGGCTGGAGTGACATGTGGGGGCTGGAGTGACACATGGGAGGCTGCTGAAGTGACACATGAGGGGGACTGGAGTGGCATGTGGGGGCTGGAGTGACACATGGGGGCTGAAGTGACACATGAGGGGGGACTGGAGTGGCATATGGAGGGCTGGAGTGACATGTGGGGGCTGGAGTGACACATGGGAGGCTGGATTGTATTATGTGAATCTGGTTTTGTTTTCAATATATTTTTTGTGGATGTGGCTTTTTCTGTGTATTTTATGTGGATGCAGCTTTTTCAGTAGATCTGGCTTGTTTCTGTGTATTTTATGCGGATCTGTTTTTTCAATGTTTTTTATATTGTTCTGGCTGTTTCTTTCCCTTTAATAGTTAGCCTCCACGGTGATTGAGCGTTTACATGCTCTTACAAAATCATACCAGGGGCATGGCCTAGCAGGCACAAGGCCACACCCCTTTTTCTATGTGCGCCTGCAGCGCGCGGATGATCTTGGCTTTATGACATACCTACAGATATTTTGGGGCTTTTTGGGTCTGACTGGTTGGCCACTCCTGACTTAGTTCATCTCCCCCTTGGTGTCTCACAGGCAGCAATGTATAAAATTAGCTATGTGGACGGGCTCTAGTCACTCACTACCCTGGCAGTAGTGTTAGTGTATATAATGGGCAATCTGCTTCCCTTCATGTATACCATTATCTGAGAGATCTAGTGACTGTGAGGCTCTGCTGTAAGACCGGGTAGAGCGTTCTGTACACAGAAGTTCTCCCTTTCAGAGAAATACAAAGACCTTATAGATTTCATGCTGGCAAAGTATGTTCTTTGGAATATCCCTATTGTTCCAGTATTAGGCCCCTGTACACCACATTTTACTTTCAGTATGGGTGATTTGCACAATTGTCACACTTTATTGAGATTGTATTAATTAATGAATTGAATGAATTGAATGACATGGAATTCTAGTGCACAAATGCTAATTCCGTACCAATTCTGGACAAGCTAGCTGTGCTTCTACAGGTATTGTGAAACTACAAGCCACAGAATGCCTTCAGGTTTGCCCTACACTAAAGCCCCTTTGGTGTCAGGCAAAGTTATCAGGATAGGATACAAGAAGCACTCAATGTCTCCCAGGCTGGCAGAGGACGTGTCCACCGCTTGCTTAAGTGTCTCCAGTGACAAGCGTCCACACAGTAAGTGTATGTGGTGGGCTTGGGCGGTGGTGGTGGTAGGCAGGTGTTCTATTTGGTATGGGGCCCTCACAAGTTTGTTGCTCTGGGGCCTGACAAACCTTAATCCAGCCCTGAGTGACATACTGTAGTTGTCTCATCTTAATTTACACTACATTCTGTATTATATGACAAGTTAACAGATCCGGATTATAATTAGAAGTGAGCGAAGTTTCGGTGGAATTTTGTTTAAATCGAATTTCCCAGTGGAGCACTGTTACAGAGATGGAAAGTTCCCACTGTATAATCTTGAAGTCCTGCTTTTGTTTTCCTATTCTGCCTATTCCACACTGCAAAGTTAGCTTTATATGGAAATTGTCTGCAGATTAATCTGGGATGACAGTCCATTCTGCTCCTGAATGTGGTGTGGGTGGGGCATGAGTAGGGATTTCCGTGTGGTGTGGTGTGCTGAATAAAAACTTCTACCTAAATGTAACCAGTTGGTTAAATAATTAATTTATGCATAAACACATAAATTGTAACACACAACCTGTGCTAGGCCCCATTAACGTTTGAAAAGAGATTGTATTCATGCAGTCTATGCATAGACTAGTCAGATTCACCTTTAGGGTCAAACATGACATATATTGAGGGGCCTTCTTGTACCTGTCATTAGCAGAGATGTATAATGAGCCCTTAAGACCTTATATGGTGTTAGTTGTAGACAGTGAGCCACATTCCAGTGGGGTGATCATTGTAAGATGTGTAGAGATGCTAAGCATTATGGGTTACTGATAGTGATGTCTATATTCTACACAAAGTTGCTTTGAAACAGAGTGTAACTCCAGACATTCTAGAATACATCATAACTGTATTTCTTTGTCCGAGTATATCTTAGTGCTTACAAAGCATGTGCAAGAGATAAGAATGGTCCATGCTATGTTTTACCAATCAGTGCTTGATACCCAGTATGTAACTAATATGGGCTTAATATTCGGAAAGCCAACACCCAGACTATGGTATATAAATCAAGACCTAGACAAAGGTTCTTAGGCTCGTGTATGGACTTGAGACTGCAGTAGAGTGCCTACAATGTATATTGAATGACCTTTGTTGTTTATCGAGGGTTCCCCAGATGAACTAAGTCCCCAGATGAACTAAGTCTTATGAAGAAAATGATGAATCACCGGTATTGTCTGAATACATAGACAAAAGTTGAGTATACTGTATACTTTGTATGTTGTATGTTAATTGTTTGTTTGTTACATGTAAATAAAGTGTGTTAATTTGTATGCACTCATTTGGTTATGTGGTATAACTCATACATGCCTACCCTCCCAGTTTGTGCGGGAGGCTCCGGATTTTTCGGGTAACCCTCCGGAAGGGTAGGCACCTCTCCCGCAACGGGGGGGAATTTCCGTGTGATCGCGGGTCCTCATGTAAGGGGCGGGGTGTAATGATACGATTACTCACTGTGAGCCAGATCAGTCAAATGTGTCTTCCCAAAAGATATGGTTGTGTCTGATGACCACATTGTATGACCATAAATCTGTTTTGATAGTAGGAAGCTGCCGCGATGACATCTATCTAAGTGGGTGTTACTATACTTTTATAATGCAAACGCTGTACATGCTGTATGCAAACAGGTACAAATTTACTACCCGTAATGACCAATCAGATGTAATCTGTGCTAAAGATGACAGATATAATCTTACTGGCATTCATAGTTTGCACATTGTCCAAACAAGTCTCTTATACCTATTTCACACCTAAATCCCAGGTCCGATCCGGGTTAATAAACATGGGGCCTGATTCAGACCCACTCGCGAGCGGCTGTCCGCTCGCAAGTGGGTCGATGTTATGGACTGAGCATGCGCACGACGGAGGGAGCTCCGTCGTGCGCATGCGCCAGACGCGACGAGCGAAGGAAAGTCCTTCGCTCGTTGTGTCCGATCAAAGGGGGCGTGCTGTCAATGTTGATTGACAGCACGCCCCCTTTGGTGGGCGTGCCGGGGGCATGCCTCCCTGACGGGGGCGTTCCCACGGGAACGCCTCCCGTCAGAAGCCGGCCCACTGACATCACTAGTGATGTCAGTGGGAGTGATTTTGGCTCTGATAGAGCCAAAATCACTCTGGAGCTTGCGGTTGAAAACCTCAACCGCAGGCTCCGGCTCGCAAATTCGATGGTCGCGATGGTCTCGACCATCGCGACCATCACAATGCACGCTCATATAGCCTGTGGGTGGTGACCCACAGCTATACGAGCGTCCAGGAGGACGCTCCATGAAAATGGAGCCCGGCCCTCATTCAGAGCGTGCGCTCTGCTCAGAGCGTACGGCTCTGAATGAGGGCCATGGTTTCAAGATATGTCACAGCTGATGAAACCCCTTTAACACTGCACCTTGGATCAGAGTCTTTCCCGTGTCGACCCCTTTGCACGCTGCACCCATGTCTGCCCTGCAAAACTAATAGAGTCATTAAAAGTGGACATTACAGGCTCACAAAGATGAGTCATGAAAACTGGGCGCTAATAACCTGGGTTCCCCCTTTTACACCACAGCGTATCTGGATCGGTCCTGGAATTAACCCCAGTCGTAACCAGGGTCGCGGACCTGACACACACTACCTGGGTTGACCCTTTCACACCAAGTCAGGATCCGTCTTTCCCCAGCAATATCCCAGGTCAGAGGCTCAGTGTGAAAGGGATATAAATCTGTAGTAGACATTACTACCCCTTTAGCTGTTAAGTGTAGTCATTGGTTCATTCTATGGGGTATATTTACTAAAGTGAGAGTTTTTAGAAATGGAGATGTTGCCCAAAGCACCCAATCAGATTCTAATTATTATCCTCTAGAAGGTGCTAGATAAATGTTAAGTAGAATCTGATTGGTTGCTATGGGCAACAACTCCACTTCTAAAAACTCTCACCTTTGTAAACATACCCCTCTGCCTGTTAAATTGACTTTCACAAACCCAGAAAATGTAAATGGAACAACTTATAAATTATTTTCCACGAAAACCAATCTGTTTAGACATTCAAAGAAAGGCAATAAAATACATTTCACCCTCTTCTACACTAATGCAAATATATTATATTAAGTTAGTCTTCATTTAAATATTCGTCCAGAATGTTTCATCATTTTGGGGGATTCTGTATGAATGAGGGCCTATTTTCAATGTAGGGGAAGGTGGGGCTACTTGTCACAAAAATACAGAAATTCTAATATCTCCTAAATCTTTAATCACAATCAAGCAGAAAAAAATTACAAACAAAACAGTATTCTTTCTTCTATTTATATTGTGTGTACGTTACATCCAATAATTATTATTAACAATGAAAAACATATTTTTTGGAACACAAATAATTGTAACAATCTGTTACCAATAAAATAATCTATACAAGATCTTAATATAAAAAGCCTTCATTAGAAAACTGTACTTTTATCACAAAATCACATTTGGCATATATTTGGTATATAGTCTGATCAGGGGCATATTAAGAAAGGAGGGGGGCTCGTGTTTATTCTGCGTCCGGGGCCCCCTCCTCTCTCCCCAGGGGCTGGCAGTACACTGACGAAGCAGTAGACTCTGGGCACTAGTCTGTGCCCAGAGTCTACTGCGCATGCGCAGGTCACCGAGAAAATGGTGTGGCAGCCATTTTCCTAGCAATTTCCCTACTGCACATGCGCAAAACGCAGGAAAAATGCTCGTCCCGGCCATTTTACAGGGGTTTTATGTGGCACTGCTACAGCCGATATGGGACTTCGGAGAGGGAAGTATAAAAAAATATAGGTGCAGGGTGTGCGGTGTGGGCCCCCCTGGACCCAGGGGCCCGTGTGTACTGCACCCATTATAGATACGCCCCTGAGTCTGATGACAATAACAGACATCACTCATCGTCTTCACTGCCGATTTCTGATTTGCAATTAGTGCAAGTAAATGCTACTGCATCACCTCTTATGCAAGCAATATGAGCCCACCCTTTTCATACAATACACTGGACCCACTCCTAGGCAGGTTTCGACAGCAGTCCTGCCCTGCTCTGTCTGTGTAGCTCCGCCCCTCACAGGGAAGTCATTCTCCCTCTCAAATGCAGCGGGGGCAGCCTGCTGTGCCACCCCCAGCAAGTGGTATCCCTAGGTACGTGCCTCACGTGTCTAGTGGGAAATCCGCCACTGACTGTGGTGCATGTTGTTACAAGTAACAGCTTGCCTCCGATATTGTGTAACAACTTGCCCAAAGTGATGTCAGATAACCAAGATGACCACAGTTCGATTTCCGTGCTTCAATTCACGATTTTAACAATGATTATAAATACATTAATGGTCTGTGATACGATTCAAATCTAGGTGAAGAATATTACTTTGGAACAAGAAAAACGAGTTTGTTTAGGTACCTATTATGTAAACACGTCTGCGTTAGCGTTTCGCTGAGCACTGACCATAACATGTTCAAACTTGTTCACAGTCGAATGAGCGACGTGGGCGTGGTTTTAGATTCATTGTAATAACTTGCCTCTGTAACAACTAGCCCCGCCTTTCCCTACACGATGAAACTGCTTACAGCATGTACCAGGTAATGATAAATACATATTACGTTATTACTAAAATGATAACTTTGAGTGATACTTAGAACAAGATAACAGCTACTTGCATTACAACAATCATTTTGTATGTACAAAGGAAAATTACTGTCTACATTACTTAAAAAATAAATGATACAGAAAAAAAACAGAACACAATTACATATGTAATCTAAAAGTTAAGCATATGCATCAGACTGGAAGGTTGCTGAAAATGTCTGCCACACCTAAGCTGGCCGGGTCAAAGAATCTGCTTCCGGGGACACAGACTCTGGCTTTGCCACACCCCCAAAACAGAGGTGACACACCTCCATTTTCAAAGCTCCTCCCCATACCCACCCTTCAATGCCAATCAGACTGCGACTAACTCCTCACTGAAGTAATTGTAGATTTTGTTGACCTCAAACTATCAAAGATGGAAACTTGTTTTAAGAATGAGCATGAAGATACAATTAATACATACGAACAAACATAAAAGTGTAATAAATGTAAGTCAGGCATGTATATTCCAGTTCTATAACATCTAATTAATGCAAACAGTTTTACAATGTTATATAATTTTATATTAAATTATTTTACACACAAATTTCAAGACACAATATATATTACACATTTACCAAAAGAATATATTTGATAAATATATTTGTCTTAAAATTATTAAAACTTTTTTTAAATCCACAGTAAATTTGGATTTAGAGAAATAAGATCTTAAAGCAGCAAGCCCACATACAAGGTATATTTCTTTAAATAGCAAGATAAGTACCATTTAAGAATGCATCTTATATTCAATTTTCTTTGCTATCCTTCAAATCATAATAATAAATCTAATGGGTACAATAAAAAAAGGACTACTGTAGATCATGTGTAAACATTTTAGCCCTACTGAGATGTACACAACGCATTTCGACATGTGGGTTGCCATCTGCCATTTAACTAGGTTTCTCCATACAAATGAATACTAATTCATTTCATTTTTGCACTTTATGGCTTTCATTACACATTCCCATTTGCTTTCTTTTCTTTCCAAGTGTTTCTTTGGTTTGTTATTTTTAAGTTGATCCTGACTGTCTTCATCTTCTGCCTCGTCTACAATTTCCATTTTCTGAATGATCAGCTTGATAAGTTCATGTTGCTTTTGCATAACTGAGGTCAGGTCCTTTAGCCTAAGGGTATATAGATATAATGTTATAGCAAAGACTTAGGCTATAAAGGGTTCATTTATAAACAATGGAGGTTATTTATAAAGCATAAATCACAATTTGGTACTGCAAATGCAGCTTTGAACTAGACAAGAGCCTCAATTTGCTCAAGTGAGGGTAGATATCCACAGTGGCTCATGAGTTTGCAGGGGAAGAGATGGAAATTGCAGAGGGACAGATATTTGAACAGGCAGAGGGAAGGAGATGGGCAGAGGGAAGGAGATGGGCAGAGTGAAAGTTTTCCTAGCGAAGTTCGGAGTAAGTGCACTAGTTTGTCTCAATCTGCAAAACAGTCCGAAAACAAGATTTCATTTTGGTCAGTGGCGTATTTTACTCAGGAGCCGCAGGACTTCAGTCCCCAGTGAGACCTGCCACCTGCAGGGACTGCCTAGCAGTATCAGTGGCTTCCCGTTGGATGTGCTCCCAGCTAAGCACATGATAGACAGGCTTTCCCTGTTAGAGGTGTTTTCTCCCCCTGGGACTGCCAGTCTGGACTGCAATTAGCAGAGAGAGCGATTCCAATGGCAGCCCTACCTGGTTTCTAGGGGTGCAGCCAGTGCAGTCCCTAGAAGCCTACTTGTTAATTTGTGCACATGTGCGGGATCGTAATCCTGCGCATGCACACATTGCAGTCCGGCATACTCCCCCCGGTAATAAGAGGTAGGAGCTGCCACTGATATTGAGTAAGAATATTGTAAAGATATAAAGGAGTAGTGTGGGTGCATTTTTAGGTGTGTTACTGTCGCAACTAACGGATGGGAAGTGGATGCTAGCCCGTAATTTGGGACTGGCAAGACCTAGTACAGAGGACTGGCAGTATTCACCAGGGACCGCCGCAAGGAGATTTAGACTTAGCTGCGTCCGACATGCAGGTTGCGGCCCTCAGACTTGGTTCCCTAATACAGGTGCTGTTGTACTCTGGATTTCGAGCGGAGTACGATGAAGACGTACAGCGTAGTTGACAAACCGGGTTAAAACTGAATGGAAAAGACGGGCCCAGGGAGCAGATGTATGCAGGTCACGGAGGATAGCCAAGATCAAAGCTGGAATACTGAGTGCAGTACCAGGGAGGAGAAGGAAGCAGGTCACAAAACAAAGCCAAGGTCAGTTACGAGCAATATTAAACACTGTAAATCTGGAGTTTTGGAGCCTATACACAGGAGTGCACCCAGAGTCTCCCTTATATAGGAGAAGGCTGAATTTGGCGCCTTCTGTGATGTCACTAGGGAGTGTGCTTGGCCCTTAAAATCCGCCTGTAGGTGGGGGCCTACCCCTGTAGGGGACGCCACAGCAGCCTACACTTACAGCCGCATTGGCCTGGTAGGGAGAAGGTGGAAGCAGGACACTAGCAGACGGCACCGAGGACTCTCCGCCTGCCGCCGATCAGGACCCCAGTGCTTCCGGACCTGGAAAGTAACACCCGGTGTCCGGCGCACTGTGACAGTTACTTTTCATGCAAGATTGTTAACACTGCTGAAAAGGACTAAAATTCTGCACAATTCAGAGCTGACAAAGGGAGATTACAGTATGTCTCTCCTAATGAGCCAAAACAGTTTCCATACACGGTGCATCATTTAAAAAAATAAACTAATAAGCCTTTAAAAGACAGCAAGAATGCTAGATAGTCTGAGCTGGCCTCCAATATAACTGGAGATCACACGTGTGAAGTCTCCCAGACATAGTGAAAAAAAAGCCCCAGACTGGTGTCTTATTGGAGGGGGTGCAAAACAAAACCTCAGCATACCGCCTCACCTCACCCAGTGGCGTCCAACCACAGTGCCACTGGGGCACTTTCTAAACCCCCGGGAGTTGCCAAGGCCCCTTACAGTTATATGAAGACAGTAACACAAGTGTAGGCTTACCATACTATTCTTTTAAACCTGGACACATTTTCAGGTTCTGTGGCTGGCTGCCTTCAAGCCTGCATTTCACCTGGTTTTAATCAGCCACAGAACCTGTGTAATTCAGGAGTGTCCTGGTTTAAAGGCTAGTGTGGTACGCCTAAACACATGACACACATACAATTTTCAATTAAAGTTTACTTGAATACAAGACTTTTTAAACTCCAGTTCATCTCTTGATTAACCCATTCGCTACAGAGGATGAGTGGCTCTTGTCCTCCGGATGTACCTTAAAAATGCAGAGGACTAGTTCCACTCATCGTTCACAGCAAAGTGGCCTATAAAGAAACTTACCTACCTTCTAAAGGCAAGTGGGGAGTCCATGAGAGCGGTATCACATGCGCACCAACTCCGTTTTAAAAAAAATATAAAAGACAAAGAGAAAAGTAATGCCAGAGAATGGGAGGGGGAATGTTAGTCCCTATATCTCCTCCACCATGACACCTAGAGAAATGGGAGCACCCTTGTTTGAAAAGAGGGGAGTCCCCTCTTTCAAACTAAAGTAGGTGCCCTATTAGAATTTATTGTCTGATAATCAATGCGATCATCCGACATTAATCACCTACACTGCAAATAAAATCATGAAGTCCAAGTATGGAGGAAGATCTCCCCTATCTGGCCTCCAAAGATTAAAGGGCACCCACACTAGAAATTATGGGGTCCCTTAGTACTTACTATCTGGTGATCACCTGGCACAGTACAGTTGAAATTTGTTTTATGTGGGGGGGGGAGGGAGGATTGTGTTGCTTTTCACATCCCATTGGACTACTTCAGGGCAGCTGAATAAGGTGAGTTTTAAAGCAAAAAGGCTGAAGTACACTGTGCTTGTATGTTTATTTATTAAAGTATATTTTTCTTCTAAAACTGTTGTACTGTCTTTAGTGACATATTTCCTTTGTGAACCACATTTTTTTACATCCCTGTTGGTCCTGGTGCTTGGGCAGACTGGCATCTGTGATTCTCCAAGTACCAGCTTGCCCCAGCAGCCATGTTTAGCAACCAGGCCATTAAAAGTATTTTACCAATGACAAACTGTTTAACTATTTTTTCACTATTATCCCTATACTCATAGGGTATGGGGAAGAGCCTTTGTGCTGTTGGTACCATGTTTGACTATACCCAGGTGGGGGTGTATTGAGCTGGATAGAATCATGGTGTGTTGGCCCCCGCACTGCCACTCTCCCCTGTATGGTTTCACCATCCCAAGATGGCAATGCCCAGTGCTGATTACCTTGAAATCAGATGGGACCCTACATTACTTTTTTCCCCTGATTTTGTTGTAATCATCACCAGACTGAAAGTGCCCGTGCTGGTTAATATTGTGGGGGCCCCGACAAATTATTAAAAAAGGTATTTTAATTCTCTCATTACCATACAGAAGTAGGCAGACAGTGCCCGTGTACTTCAGTGACATCAAAATCGTACAGTTGGAAGGAAAGTTGGTTAAGTGTATGGAGCCTACTTTATGATCAATTAGTTGGTCAGATAAGTTGTTCAGTTGAATGAGAAGTTGGTCAGTGTATGGAGTCTCTTTACTTACTTAGCATGAAAGAAGATCCAGCAAGTAGTATTTTAGGATAAAAATGTAAAAATAAAGTGTTAGGAACACTAGGCAGAAGTGTGAAGTGACATTTTTAATTTTCCCATTTTGGACGGCAATCCCACAATAATTGTTGGCACAGAAGCAGTTTTGTAAAGTACTGAGTTGACATTTATGCAACTGATAGTGACGTCAACAATGGCCTTTTCTGACAATTCTCAGAATCAAGACTATTGGAAAAGAATAGATGCAGATGATATACACAAACCTGTTCTTCTGCTTCCAGAGTTCCACTTCCACTGTTGTATCAGTGTTGGGAATTTCAGCTTTGAAGTCTTCACAATCAAGGAAGTAAGCAAGAAAGTTCTGAAGAAGAAAAAACAATTATATATATATATATATATATATATATATATATATATTAATGTAAACTATAAAGATAATTACATCAATGTTTACAGCTGTTTGTACATAATTGTTTTAAACTGAAGAAATTACTATACTGTTGAAAACACTGATAAAATACATTCAGAAACTACCAACTCATGCAGTCCCCACTATATGACATGCAGTATAATTGTACCATACAACCACATGGTTAGGATGCAGTTATTAGCAAGTAACCTGCACTGTCATTGGTTACTGGCTGCTTCTGCTACACATGCAGACAGGTACACTGTAGAAGACACAACCATGCCATGCTGCTATTGGTCAATGACATTTCTTTGTTATTAGTTCTCCTGTAGTGAAAACTTTAAAAACTACCCTAAGCATATACTGTATTCTAATTTATTTTAAACAAGAATGCCTGGATACACATATCACATGGCAACTTAACCTGCATCCTAAACATAGAAGTGTAGTAATTTACAGATGGATCAGTGTTCATGTAACCAGACATGCACCAGAGGGCGCAGCATTGCTGCAATGTGTATGTGAGTGAGCAGGTCACAATGGATTTGGAATGATGAACGCACCATGTGACTAGCACCAGATTGTGCCGCTGTTTGTGGGTTTCAGCAGCGTAACTCATTAGAAATATAGGCGCACCTTCGATTTTTTAAATTTAAACCTGAATTGTGAGTAATGCTCCTCTATGCAAAGGTTTTAGTGCTGGTGCTAATGCCGTCATGGTCACAAAACATTCAATAATTTGTCTCTCAGAAAACAATAGAAAGACAAAATTAGATCAGTACAATACTCACTGAGTTGATAGCAAGTCCCCAGATTCTTGGACGATTGGGGTACACAATAAAAGTGACTTGGTCCACTCGCTTCAAGAACCAGTATGGCAGCTTTTTCTCTAAGCTTGTGTGGAGACTCACCTAAGTATGTACATAAGAAACAAAATAAAGCATCAGAATATACAATGTATTAAAGTAACATCTGAAAGAAATATTTTGCAATGTTACAGAGAGTTGGGTACGTGATCACGGCGCATACAATGCCGGTGCTGGAATCCTGAAGGTTGGAAATCCCAACGCATGCAGGTAAGTCATTTATCCATTCCCCTAACCCCACCTCTTTCCCGCAGGTTAATGCTAACCCTCCCCTCCCGCAGCCTAACCCTAACATCATACACCTTAACCCTAACCCTCCCCTCCAGGAGCTTAACCCTAACCCTCTCCCTAGTGCCTATCCCTAACCCTAATACTTACCTTCTGGATTACAGCCTCCGGGATTCTGGAGCCAGGATTCTGACCCTGGGATTCAGAGCACCGGCATTCTGTGCGCCCTGGATGCCAACTTCATCCCATTATGGAGGATAGTGTAATCTGTCTTACAAATCCTCAAGTCAGAGACTTTTATCAATATGTAAACAGCATAGGCCATATATAAGCATTTGTGATGGATTTTAAAATGTGTGTGGAGTTTGCGCTTATAGAGTCATAAGAAGTTTATACCAAATATTGAAAAGATTTATGAGAAAGTAGTGCCAATTGTGCACTTATTGTATGGTACATATTATACAAACTTTACTAAGCCATCACTAAGTCTTAAAGTCTAAGTAAGCCAGTGACTTCCCATAATAACACACCTTCACAACACAAGGGTTATTTGATTGGATCCAGTGCCAGGTGGACGAGATTTTAAAGTATCTCTAAATGAGTTTTTATTATGCATAGTCTTATAGAATGTACTTTTTCCTGCCCTGAGGAAAGTGGGGTCACCACCAAAATGTTTCTGTAAAGCAACAATAAATGTTTGCAAAGAGACAAGCTGCATATGTACTTGATGTAACTGCTGGAAAGCAAAATCTACCTGAAGATAGTCTGTCAATTTGCTGCAAACTATCTTTAAAGGCCACTACACACTAGACGATTTTTTTAACGATTTGCCCGTTTCCGGCGCATCGGAAAGACAAATCGTTAAAATCGTCCATGGTGTACGCACTATATCGTGAGGTAACCGCTCCCGTGGGGTCGTCAGTCACATCGTCTGATACATGCAGACCAATCAGACAACACCATGCAGCAGGATGCGGCAGGAGTCGACATAACGGGCAGTCGGGCAGCGGATCGTCCAGCGTGTACGGGTCACCCGATATGTCGTGCCGTGCATTGCATTACTGTGCATTCATTGTGCCATGCATTGCATTATTGTGCATTCAATTAGCCCTGTATTGCATTACTGTGCATTCATTGTGCCATGCATTGCATTATTGTGCTTTCAATTAGCCCTGCATTGCATTACTGTGCATTCATTGTGCCATGCATTGCATTATTGTGCATTCAATTAGCCCTGCATTGCATTACTGTGCATTCCATGTGCCGTACATTGCGTTACTGTGCATTCCATGTGCTGTGCATTGTATTACTGTACATTCCATGTGCCGTGCATTGTATTACTGTGCATTCCATGTGCCGTGCATTACTGTGCATTCCATGTGCCGTGCATTGCATTACTGTGCATTCATTGTGCCATGCATTGCATTATTGTGCATTCAATTAGCCCTGCATTGCATTCCATGTGCCGTACATTGCGTTACTGTGCATTCCATGTGCCGTGCATTGTATTACTGTGCATTCCATGTGCCGTGCATTGTATTACTGTGCATTCCATGTACCGTGCATTACTGTGCATTCCATGTGCCGCGCATTGCATTACTGTGCATTCATTGTGCCATGCATTGCATTATTGTGCATTCAATTAGCCCTGCATTGCATTACTGTGCATTCCATGTGCCGTACATTGCGTTACTGTGCATTCCATGTGCCGTGCATTGCATTACTGTGCATTCCATGTGCCGTACATTGCATTACTGTGCATTCCATGTGCCGTGCATTACTGTGCATTCCATGTGCCGTACATTGCATTACTGTGCATTCCACATAATGCCAGCTCAGTACAGTAGCACAGTCAGGGAAGCACACACAACTAAAAAAAAAGGATTACATCTGTTTATAGTGTATTGGTGAAACGTAAACTTATTAAATTAATAGATAGTGTTGCCATGGGAGTTTGTTTACATATGCAACACAGTACCTTAATTTACATAGATCATTACGGTAGTGTACACGTGATATAACTCTCTTACATGGCATTCTTCTAAAACATGTTTTTAGTATTGTACCATCTCATTTTCCCTGTCTTCTCTAACTCAGTATTCTGTAGGTTATTCACCTGCATTGCAATCCTTTTAAGAGCTGCATTCCGCTGCACTTCGGCAATGTCACCAACAGCCAGACCAATCTATAGTATATGTAAAAGATAACATGGTTATTAAATAAATAAAGTATACTAGATTTAATAAAAATGTTACAGTCTTCACATACATGATTTTTATTCATTGGTTCATACTGTATTTGCAGTGCACTAAACCATGGAACAAAACAGACATTTGCTTTTATAAAAAAAAAACGAATTTACTGTGATTAAATTAGGATGCAAAACATATGTTGTACCACATAGACGTTTGTCACATTTATCAGACTTGTCCACACATTTTGTCTTGCAGCGCGTAAGGACATTATTTTATGCGGAGCTTCCTGGCAGGGTCACCAAGATACTCACAGATTCTCAAGCATGTACTCGCACAGAAACTGTCACTTACTAGTCATAGGGGTCAATTTAATTAGATGCAATTTATTCACATCTGTGAGTAAGTGCACCTATATGCCACACTTCCAGTACTGTCAGACTCGTGTTTTTTATTTCCAGTCCCATAGAGCTGTGTACAAAAATACACGAGTCTGGGGCAAGACCGGGCCACGAGAGAAGCAAGATGCGAGACGATACTCAGTTCTACTCGGAACCCCAAAGTGATCCGAACCCGGACACGGTTAAACTCGGATTCCCAAAGTTAAGGTGTGTTCCTTTTTTTAAGCAAAACCTAACCGCTCATCTCTACTTTAGAGCCAGGTCAACATAGTTGGAGAGATCGGTCATCCACATTTTCCATCGTTACCAATGGAAATTTTATACCTATCACCATTTTTTTCTGCCCATACATACTGTGTTGTTATAAGCCTAATTGGCCATCAAAATTCCAAAATGTATGGGAACCAGTAAACATTAATAGTGACTGACCTTAATGCAGAGTCAGCAATTATAAGCCTTGTTGTATACTTGCAGATGAAAGATAAAAGTTGATATATGATTGCTAGCTATAGTCTTACTAATCCACTTCTGAGCAAATACAGTATAGTAAATGACCCTCATAGACTGACAATACACTTCAGACAGAAATGTGAAGCTGCTGTCTATAAGTAAATGTAGAATGACCTCAGAGGAACCAGCGTCAATTCAGTTATTTGGTGGATATAGCTCAGTTTTTAATAATCTAAGATATATTTGAAATAACTTACAAGCAAGTTCATCAGCAGGATTGGAATTAAGAGAGTGAATATAATTAGATGAAAAAACGTTAAAAATGGGTATTCAATTTGATTTTCAAGCATAGGTTGAAGGAAACCATCTTGATAGTTGATGTCTCCAAGCATCATAGTGAACGTCTGCATTAAGGCAAGGTAAGGGTTGCTAAATGTTGTCTAGAAAAGAGGTAAAAACAGAATGAAATCACACAATATAGTGTTAAGCTTTTTGAACATGAGATAAGCAACAAGCATAAAATATTCAATTAATCATTTATAGTGCCACATACACAGTTACCTGACAGTAATGGTCATGAAATGTAAAACATGAAGACACACAATGCATTTCATGTTGCAGAAACATGCCAAATTTTCCGCCTTGCACATAATTGTTCAGTTGGTCATGTAGTTATGTTGCGGCCACCGGTCACAATCCCGACGGCAGAATGCCGGCTAGGGATTTATGACAGGCGTCGAGATACCGACGCCTGTCATAATCCCGACGCCGGAATCCAGGGCGACGTGGGTCCAAACGAGGCTAGTACGGTGCGCCCGTCCTCTTAGCCGCGGGGGGGGGGGGCGTTAGGTTCAGGCACCCCCTGGGAAGGTTAGGCACGGGGAAGGGGTGGGGTTAGGGTTAGGCACCCCCGGGAGGAGGTTAAGGTTAGGCACCCCCTCGGGAGGGTTAGGTTTCGGGTGCGGGGAGGGGGGTTAGGTTTAGGCACCCCTGGGGGGAGGTTAGGGTTAGGCACTAGGGAGGGAAGTTGGGTTAGGCACCCCTAAAGGAGGGTTAGGGAGGGGAGAGGGGAGGGTTAGGGTACTTACCTCACGCTGATGGGATTTCCTCCTGTCGGGCTCACAGGCAGGCTAAACCGGCGTCTAAATAGCCGCCGGCATTACAGTCCCATCCCGTTCAGTTGTACTTTATCAGTATTGCTCAGGCTCTCTATATTACATGTCACATTTCTATGGGGCATATTATTTACCACAATCTGCATTTAAAATGCGATTGTGGTGTGATATTTTCACCCAAATACGCATTGCGAATTTATGAAATGGGCCACGGGTTGAAGACCCCTGCTTTAAGCCATATATAAGCAGAGCAATGAAAGTCTTTGGACTTTTTTAAACCTTCTATCGGATGAGGTGTGTCAGGTGTGCAAATCACTTATAATAATAATAATAATATTATATTTGTTGTTAAGTATAGACATAGAGACATCAATTTGGCAGAAAACTGTTATCTATTTATTTATTCAATTAAATATATATTTAATAGAAAATATATTGGCAAAGAAAGCATGGCCAGAATCAGTACAATCCACAATAGTAACTCACAATATGCATTGTAACAGGATACCGCCCAAGGTGCACAACTCAACTATAACACCACTATAACATAACAAAGAGTATCCACTCGACCTTCTAACTTGACTACCCACCTGTTTGTGTGATGACGCTGCCCTCAACAAGGTGGTCAGCCAACTAACCAGTCAACAAAATGCACTAAAATTTAAATGATTGCACCCGAATGTTCTTTTCCACCACAAAATAGCCAACAATCAATCACAAACCAGCAAATACATAAGGGAGGGAGGGTGCTGAGACTGTAATAAAGAGGCTTTGGCCCACAGTCCAAGCCTTCCAACACAGACACACCTGCCACACCATAGGCAGGCTATGTCAAGTGATCAGCCCCCATGCCAGCTCCCATACTAGAGGTTTAAACTACCTCATTCTTATAGCAATAATTCGGCTTCTCTTACAGAACACAAAACAGCTGAGACATGGCACTGTGAGCACTAAGGTTTACACTACAGAGCACGAGTTTATGGTGGAAGATAGTAGTGTTTGCAGAGGAGAAGGAGTTATTTATCCAAAGCTATCAGATAACATTCACAACCCCAGGTACCTCCACCACAGGTAGCAGAAGAATGCATTACAGCGCTCATAAGTGAGATGAATATACGCAGAGTGCATGTGATTCAGATACAGCAGGTGTAGTGGCTTATAGATATTAGATACCAGTGGCAAATGGGCACTAGACCTTCTGTTGTGAACAAAATAAGTTAAGTAGACTATTTACATCTTCTTGACACAAGAGCTGACATTCTCACATAGCAAGACTTTTACTCACTTCTCTGACTTTACACAGAAACAGTTATCTTACTCACTTAAGCTGCATACTCACACAACGATTTTGTTACCAACTATTTTCTGAACGATTTTCTGAACGATTTTCTGAACGATTTTCTGTCAGATGTTTGAAAGTGTAATGAACGATTTTTTAGAACTACAAACGATTTTTGCATATTCCCTTAATGAAAATCATTCGGTTGACAAGTCTGACTGAACTACAAACTACCAACTACAAACGTGAACGCGCATGAACGATAATCGTTCATCGCTTGACTCAGAAAGTGAACGATTTTTTGAACGATTATCGTTAAACGATATCGTTTAACGATAATCGTTCAAAAAATCGTTGTGTGTGTATGCAGCTTGAGCGTACACACGGTCAGATTTGTCAGACTTGTCAGATTTGTCAGATGAACGACTGAACGATTAAACGATTTGAACGATTTGGACGATTTGTCCAAAGTTTTGAACGATTTGAACGATTTGAACGATTGAACGATTTTTGACTGCATTAAAATGAATGGAATCGTCCAAGTCTGACTGCAAACCCATCAGATGTCAGATATCGTTATCTGACAAACGGGAACGCGCATCGTTGATCGTCCATCGTTCAGGCATGTCAGATATGTCAGATTTTCCTTCAGATATGAACGACTGAACGATTTTTAAATCGTTATCGTTCATATCTGAAGGAAAAATCTGATCGTGTGTATGCACCATTAGAGGGGTATTCAATATGAAACGTAAACTTCGCTGTCGAAGTTTACGTTTCATATCGGAGATTTTCCTGGGATAAAGTATCGGGTGCGCGCCCGCTTTATCCCCGTATTCAATATAAAATCTACGAAAATGGGACATGGCGAAGTGGGATTTGCGATAAAATACGAAATTTTCCTCAAAAAAATTGTAGGACCCCCCTAAAGCTCTAAAAACATGGGGGATCACTATGGGTACGTCCGTTTTAGCCTGCAAATGAAAGTCGGGGATTTAAATAGCTGCGGCAGGTGCTTTTTTCCCGACATTGAAGAAGTGTTGCAGAAGAGCACTTAGGTTTTTTTTTTTGTTTTTTTAAGTGGTCCCATCAAATTTGGGGTACATGATAATGGGTACTAGCATATTTTTATGTCCCTAAAGTAATTTTTTTTAAATTCTGCAGCTGTGCACCTGCCGCTATAAATCTATTCTAGAAAACACCTGCCGCATACATGCACAATAGCCCTGAACCTATTTCCCTACTGTTAAACAATTTTTTCCCATTTTTTTTTTTCACCCCAATTTTTAAATTAATTTTTTGGGGTGTCCCTATTTTTTTTTTGACACAGTTATTTTTAAAATGTCATTCCCAGGGGTGCAGGCTATTTTTTTTTAAGCCTGCACCCCTAAACCCCAATTCTGCACTTTTTTTCGCCACCTATTCAGTGGTGAAAAGTTATCCCCGTTTTTTTTTTCAAAGACTTTTCGAACCTGCAAAAAGTCTTTGAAATTGAATACAGTGTAAAAGCAAAACCTGCAATAATGATGCCATAGCTGCGAAAACATCACAAAAACTGAGTTTTCGCTCCCATACTGAATACCCCTATAATGGAGCGTACACACGGTCAGATTTGTCAGACTTGTCAGATTTGTCAGATGAACGACTGAACGATTGAACGATTTGAACGATTTGAACGATTTTACCAAAGTTTTGAACGATTTGAACGATTGAACGATTTTTGACTGCATTAAAATGAATGGAATCGTCCAAGTCTGACTGCAAACCCATCAGATGTCAGATATCGTTATCTGACAAACGGGAACGCGCATCGTTGATCGTCCATCGTTCAGGCATGTCAGATATGAACGATTTTCCTTCAGATATGAACGACTGAACGATTTTAAAATCATTATCGTTCATATCTGAAGGAAAAATCTGATCGTGTGTATGCACCATTAGTGTTACTATTGAGCTTACATTCCCAAATCTCTGACGTGTCTCTAGCTCAGACAGACTGGAGCACTTAGTAGGATACTCCCCATTAGTCATCTCAACTCTCTAGTTCATGCAGCATCACTCAAACTGTTTAGAATTGAAGTAGTACCAGCTTGTAGGACTCAAGTCATACTGTACGGAAAATAGGAATAATTGTCATCTATGGAGACATGCCCACAGAGCTGAAATTATCATTGACCACAACATTTAAATCCAGCATACTGTACCTGGGGATATAGAACTACGAAGAAGCTCAGTCCGAATGCCAATATCAGAAAAAAGAATAGAACAACGATTCGCACCAGAGTTCTCAGAATTTCCCAAAACATTACAATATAGATTCCATATGTTTCAAATCTAGAAAAAATGTAAAAAGTAAACACTGTGTTACCCACAATTCCTGTCTTTATGCATTACAAACATGTTTAGTTCCCCACCGCAATATGTTAAAAATATAATGTAATATAAAAGAAAATAAAAAATATATACGCACACACATTATATATATATATATATATATATATATATTTATATAAAATATTTCAAAATAGTTACTAATGCCACATTTACGTAATCAATGCAATTAATATAAACATACAGTACAACATTTCTGCTCAGTTCTGCTATGGTTGGTGACAATCCTCTTCAAGAACGTAGGTGTGAGTCCTTTCCTTGTCCTGCATATGATGGAGCTGACTTAACAGAAGGGCTAAATATGACAAATCACTAGTGGATATGGGGCCTGATTCAGAAATGGACGGTATTGCACAACCGCAAGGAAGCAGCCGTCCAACAAAATATAAATGCAGCAGAAGGTGTCTGTAGGAAATCGACACCTCATGCATTGCATTTGCGATCTGAGTGGAGCGTCCATAGATGTTGCCTCGGATCACCATTGTGACCATCGGTCGCAATAATAGGTGGCCGTGCAGGCTGCGTAAGCTGAGACTTACTCACTGATGGACATGGACAGCCGGGTCCAGGAAGTCTGCTTCTGCCAACACAGGCCCTGGGCTTGGCACGCCTCCAAAACGGGGGCAACATACCCCCATATTGAAGAACGGTTCCTGTAGCGCCCCCCGCTCCACCCCCCCAAACACCGCAGGATGTCAATCATGCTGCGGCTAAGGGGAGTTTGCGAGCTAGCTCGAAGGACCCATTCTGCAGGTGCGCAGACCCACAAACATCGGAGATATACACTAACAATCAGGTTAGCATACTAAATAGTAAAGTACATATATGTGTGAAAACCTACATATGCCGGCGGACTGCGCCCTATGACACATGAAGTGGCCACTGACCAGTGGTCAGAGAGTGTAATATGCTTGTATACAGACAGAAATGACCTAATATACAAAAATGACTTTATACGTAGGTGTGTTTCTCAAAAATCCTTGAATTTTATTACTGATGTTAATCAGGTCAAAAAGACGGTAAATATAAACTACTAAAACATCATTTTAGTGAGAAGAGAATGATTGATTGGGTTGGGGGGAAGGGGATGCTGAAATAATTTGTTGGATAAGATAAATGGGGGTAATTGGTAAAAGGCACCTGGTGATCAGGCAGTGGGTGGACGTCCCGCACCCCACTGTATATAAACGTCCAAGTCACAAGTAAGGAGGTACTGTGAGTGTTGCTGCTGATGCAACCACTGGCTTGGTCCCGTCTCGCGAGATCTTGCTAGCCAGGGTGGTCTGATGCTTGAGGGGGCTGCAGCTCAACTCACCTATCTTGGAGGAGACTTGGGCAGGCGGAGGGGCACAGTTGGTGCGGTGTGTCGTGTTGATTAAGCAGGTTAGCTCCTACGCGTGTCTGCCGTGCGGCCTTCCTCAGGGAGTAGACATACTGTACATCTCTGAATCAGGCCCAGAGTTTTGAGCTCAGGTGTTCCTGACCACATAACATATACTTTGTCCAAAAATGTTTTACCTTGTGCATTGTGGGCAAGGTCTCTGTTATAGTGAGGGCCGGATTAAGGGCAGGGCGACAGGGGCCCCCACACACTGTCCCCGACCCCTGGCCACATGCCCGGTGAAAAGATTGATTGCGATCTACTGGAAGCTCACGGAGCTCCCACCTGTAGATCACTATCAACTTACGGTAAGTGGGAACGTTGGCCTCTGAATACTGATCGCTTCAGAGGCCAACATTCCCAGGGATGCAGTGCACGGGTGATGTCATGACGTCACCCTTGTACTGCAGAGGAGAGGAGCCTGCGCGCCAGATTCAGCAGACAGCGGCAGCAGCAGTAGCAGTGACAGCGTGACTCGGGAGGTGTGACGGCGTGGAGCGAAGACAGGTAAGGTTTTTAACAGGGGTGTGGGCGGGTAGGGAGAGCTACTGGGGATACTACTTTACGGGGCACATCTACGGGGGGCATTTAAGAAGAGGCACAAATATTGGGGGCATTGCAGGGGGCACAAATACTGGGGGCATTGGATGAAAGGCACAAATACTGGGGGCATTGGAGAAGGGACACAACTACTGGGGGCATTGAAGGGGCACAAATACTGGGGGCATTGAAGGGGCACAAATACTGGGGGCATTAGAAGAAAGGCACAAATACTGGGGGCATTGCAGAAGGGCACAACTACTGGGGGCATTCCAGAAGGAGCACAACTACAGGGGGCATTGGAACATCAGGCAGATAGACCGGTGTGTGTATATATATTTATTTATTTTTTTATATATATAACTTATAGATAGGGGCCCCCACACGTTTGTTGCCCAGGGGCCCCCACAGACCTTAATCCGGCCCTGGTTATAGTGAAGGTGATCTTCCATGTGTCCAGATGGAGCAATTATATTAGTGTTCACTTGGAGCTCCACAGTCATGTCCTGAGCAGCAATTATAAAACAAATGAGGGGAGACGTATCAAGCTTTGGAGAGAGATAAAGTAGAGAAGCTGCCCGAAACAACCAACCAGCTTCTAACTGTAATTTCAAAGGCTGTGATAGATAAATGACAGAAGCTAACTGGTTGCTTTGGGCAATTTCTCCACTTTATCTCTCACCAAGACTTGATACATCTACCCCATGGAAATGTATCAAGCCTTCTAAAGAGGAGAAATGGAGAATTTGCCCATAGCAACCAATCAGCTTCTAACTGTCATTTATTTAGTACATTCTGTAAAATGATAGATAGAAGCTGATTGGTTGCTATGGGCAACCTTTCCACTTGTCCTCTTTAGAAGGTGTAACTGCATATGCTAATTTGTAATGTATATCTGGGGACATAGCAGTGACATTTATATGATTATGTAGTGCTCTGCTAGTTCTAATTACACCAGTGACTGTACTGGTAGTGAGCCTATTACCTTTGAAGGTAAATCAAAAAGTTGACCCAGGATGAGAACACGGCAAACGCTCCAGCTTGCCATTGCCAGTAGGACATGGAGATGTTTCCTTTACACACAGAAGATACAAAGAGAATGCTTGATATATGAATTGTCCAGTCTAGAGCATTACTGCTGTCCAATAGGTACTTCAGTCTCTAAAATAAAATAACACATACAAAACAAAGTTACAATTGTATACCCTAACACAGTGGTTCTCAAACTAGGTCCCCAGGACCCCACACAGGACACGTTTTCCAGGTCACACAGCAAGTGCACAGGTGTAGTCATTACACACTGACACATTTTTAAAAGATCCACAGGTGGAGCTAATTATCTCACTTGTGATTATGTGAGGAGACCTGGAAAACATGCACTGTTTGGGGTCCTGAGAACCAAGTTTGAAGAACCTGTGCCTTAACATATGTACAGTAATCAATATAATTACAGTGAAAATCAACAGATTAGTAACCAGTGCTAGATTAGCCACCAAAGAGCAAATTTAAAAATGTTTTTAAAAAACCTATGACCTAAGCTGCATACACACGTAAAGATTTTCTGTCCAACCATCCAACTAGTTGATTGGTTGGAATGAAAATCTGGTAACGTATGGGAGTAACTGATGATCAGCAATTTGCTCCCAAACGCCGGAAAATGGACAAAAACTGTTGTTTGAACAAATTGTTTAGATCAAACATTTAACAAACTTATCTGACGACTATTTTCATCTGTTTTCTGGCATTTAGGAGCAAATTGCTGATCATCATTTACTCCCATACGTTACCAGACTTTCATTCCAACTAATCAACTAGTTAGATGGTTGGACAGAAAATCTTTACGTGTGTACCCAGCCTACTCATGCCATTATCTCCTCCCCCCGTGCAACATTGACCAGCACTGGATTTGTGCTTATGGGGTCTGTAGTCTGCTATGTTCTGCATTTTCTGCACTGTCATTTGCATGCACTTTATTCACATCTACTGTATGTTTGCACTGTATCTGTATATGACCATTGTAGGGCATTATGGATTTCTTATGTCTCCTTATAAATAATAATAATAATACTAGTAATCACATGCTCACTTCCATCCTTGTCATTTAAACAACAGAATACAGTATAAGGATATAATTTAGAAGTTCCGTCAGATGAATACAGTTTTAAAGTACTGTATATTACTTTCTTTTGCAGCAATAGTGTAGAAGCCACAGCACCCACCATCTCTCTAACCATACACATTAAATAATATGCAACATTGTTATGTTTATGGAAATACAATAGAAATATTATTATGTTGTTTGTATAAAATGTATTTCTTATAGAGGTGTGTTTGACACTTCCGCCTGTTCGCATGATCTAAAAAAAACCACACCAAGATCAACCCCAAAGCAGCAATCCCACAAAGAAGAATTAGGAAATGTTAATATTACTGCTAACAATCCACCTTTCAGTCCCTACACATTTCTGAAATGTAGATAATACTATGGGGCATATGTACTAAAGTGAGAGTTTTTAAAAGTGGAAATGTTGCCCATAGCAACCAATCAGATTCTAGCTATTATCTTTTAGAAGGTGCTATTTAAATGTCTCCATTTCTAAAAACTCTCTCTTTAGTAAATATATCCATTAGTCCTTAAATACCAATTTTGCTCCAATGCAGATTTTTTTACCACCTCCTTGGAGTGCTGGAATAATTGATATTGTGTTTAAACTGTAATGTGGTGGTGGTTGGGGGGTCGTTCTACTTTGCATGTTGAGAGTGGTTCTTCTTTAATAAACATCAATGATAACATCCACTGAAGAAACTAGAGATTTGTCACTCCAATTAAAGCAGCATTATCATACACATCCCACAGTATCACAATGCTCCATTGGATTCTATGAATTGGGACATCCTGCTAACATAGGACTGTTAGGAGGTATGGCATTCAGTGATGCTGATGGACCCTGTTCTATCCATTATCTTACTCTCATTCTGCTTTGATCAAAACTGAATAGCTTTCAGCTATGCCCACAAATCTGTTCTGCATATGACACTGTAAGCCTGTCTATGAGGTCATCTTGAATCTCAATGCATAAACTAAGCATATCTTATATAACCCAGTGAGGTGAAAATTATCTTACTATACAGTATATCCCGAAGAAGCTTCAGCACATTTTATGAGAGAATTTGCAGTGCCCAACCATGGTTATCCTTAAAACCTGGACCGTTAGGGTGCATTGAGGACCAAGTTTAGGAACATCTGTTATAGACATCACATTGTATACATTACCTGTTGGCCAATCTGTACAATCTCTTTCAGAATCCCAAGAACACTCATGAACATCACAATACCCATGCAAACGCGTGTGAAATATGTGTCCTGCAGATAAAAAGATGTATAGAGGATTAAGTTACCGGCTTTCATTAACTGTGGGATCATCATTTTACATCACACAGTGACTGCAAAAAAAAAAAAAGAATATGTATATAGAAAATTAACGTACTATAATATATTGTGTCAGTCATCTTACTGTATCAGGGGTAAATTTACTGAAGTGCAGGTTTTTAGAAGTGGAGATGATGCCCATAGCAACCAATCAGGTTCTACTTAACATTTATCTAGCACCTTCTAGAATATAAAAGCTACTGCAGAATCTGATTGGTTGCTATGGGCAACATCTCTGCTTCTAAAAACCTGCACTTTAGTAAATATACCCTTCAGACTAATAAAAAAACCGGTAAGAGCATTCTTTACTTATGAAAGAATGAAAGATTAACAGTTTGCCTGATGAACTCTTGGGCAGGTGCTGGATAATGTCATTTTTCACTGCCACAGGTGAGATAATCTTTTCATCTAAGCAACACGGAGGGCATAAGGAGCAACAAAAAAGAAAGAAGATCTCAATAGATCAAAGCATATTTAATAACACTGTAGCATATGTGAAAATAGGAGAATGCCCTGGCGCTGATGAATATAGCTAGGCAACAGCAGCACCCTCATGATCAGGGTTATACCTCAATGCTTGTACATACATACATGTGCCAATACCCCTTTAAAATATTTATTTCTAATATAGGCTATTCTGGACATACATCCGTGTCTTGAATAGTGTGTAGATGAAATCGGTATTTTGAAACGCGTATATATAGTTACATGGTCTCATGGGTCAATCCTTGTCCTAATAATGGTGCTGTGTGGTAAGAGATAAAACAGCAATACTATCACCACATGTTTAAGTACAATACTCAATATTTCTCATTGTTATTAAATATGCTTTGATCTTTTGGTATCTTCTCTCTATCACCTTTCATCTTACTTTGATCACATGAAATAAATGCTCTCAAGTCATATCTACATAAACAGAAAATTGAAAACATATTAGTGGGTAAAACTTGATTAATAGTACTTAGGCTGGGTACACACCTAGCAGATATATCTGCAGATGATGGTTGTTCATACACACCGAACAACCATCATCTGCCATCTGTCAGCGGGTCCCGCTAGCTGGGTGTCACGCTGCGACCACCTCCCCTGGGACTCCCGCTGTAAGTGTACGGGCGGTCGGCTGTTCGCCATACACACAGCACGATAGACAGATTACTTATATCTGCAGATATATGTGCAGCACAGCCGACGCGATATGCTTGTGCACGACATCGGTCACAGACATATCGCTGGTACACACTGGCCAATATATCTGCCAGTGTGTACCCATCATTAAAACACCATGTTATATGTACATCACAATGTAGAAATAGGAACATGGGGTTTAGCACCACAGAATACCTCAAATTGTAATGGCTCAGGTTTTGCAGTTGAATTGTGGGAGCTGGGTCTCACAGCATTCATTATCAGGAGAGTTAGAGGAATAAGCCCAAATGAGTAAATTGCAAGGTTAATAAGGTGCGCCTTAAATCCATAAGCCATCCTAAAAGAAAATAAATATTTTTAAAACTGGAGATATTAATGGCAAGTTTTGTGTTTGTGTTCCCCCAAAGGACATCAAGTCCTCAATGTCCTTCTTTCTTTTCATTGGTACTTCCATCCATCACATTATACCTAATGTCTGGGGTTTCATAATGGAGAAATTGCAAAACTCCATCCTTTCATCTTCATTCATAAGCTCTTTTCATCCCATCAGACCTCTGCAGTTCCACCAAACCTCTGCAATTACTTCAAATGTTATGTTATTATAACCTATTACTACAGTAACTGGCTCTACTTTCATCTTACTGGCAATTATTTGTCTCATATGGATGGATTGGAGGAGCACCCTCCTATCACTTTTATGACTGAGTCTGTCAACAATTGTAAAGCACTGCACAGAATGTTGGCTCTACAGTATATAAATTAATGTACTAAAAAACAAAAGTCCCCTTGCAACCCCTTAGCTCAGCAGCTGGAATAGTCTTTTCTGAAATGTAAGCATTGCTCAGCCCCCAAATACCAATATAGCTATTTAAATAGAAATACATTTTGCTCCAATGCAGTTTTCATCACCTTTTAAAGTGCTGGAAAAATCAATATTGTGCTTGAACTATAATGGGGGTGGACTGGGGGTGTTTCTACTAAGATTGGTTCTTCTTTCATAAACATTTTATCAGTGATGGCATCGCCAAGGAAACTGGAGATTTGTCAACATTAACTAAAGCAGCATTATACATACAGGTCCTATACATACCATTTCATGAGCAAGTATTCTTTACAAACTGGATGAGAGAGGAGCTCCACGCGCTTGTGTTGAACCATGGCCTATATATATATATAAATGGGGAAAAAAAATCTATGTAAAATAAAGTACTTTTGGAGTTGGGAAAGAATGTAAATCCTTCATTGAATCTGCTTTCTGACTTTAATCTATTCCTAAACGTATGCCATTGATCCTCCCAACTCTAACCATGGACTAGTACAAATGTTTACATCAGTACAGATGCTGCCATTTTGGCCTGCAAATGCATGTGCTTCCCCATAAAACAGTTGTGATGTACTGTGTGTAGGCACACACAGTACATCACAAAAGACTATTATGGGTGTGGTATATAACTCAGATAGTCAAAATTTAGATATTCAATATGCTATAGATATCATAATGTCGACAGATACATTATGCAGACAGCAAAAATACCTGTATCGACATGGACTATATGTCTACAATCAATATGTAGACAGTCAAAATGTCGACAGTGACAGACATGGACATAATGTAGACGATTATTAAAAAGGTTGAAATGTCGACAGGTTCAACATGTAGACCCAGTCGAAATGAGGACATTTAAAATATAACAAATCATAAGGTCGACACCAAGATATCAACAGTCACAATGATGACATAGATAAAGGACTGAATAATGGGGACCAGTCATAATGGACCAGAGCCATAACTAGACTTTTTGGTGCCCTGTACCAGAGAGAGCATTGGTGCCCACCCCCATTTTTTAAATAGGAACATAAGATAGTGCACCTGAAAAAGGTCCATGGCCTCATTGGGAAGGGCCAGGGAAGAGATAGGAAAGGCCAGGAGATGCTGGGGATAATAGCATCCCCAAGTTAGAATGATAATAAACAGGAAAATTGACAAGCCCCAAACAGTGCCCCCTGCCCTGCCATGGCACAGGTCGCACCACCCTAGTTACGGCCCTGTAATGGACCAATGTACAGTAGAAGATTGTTTCCCACTGAAAGAAGTGCACTGCGTATGTCATGTCAGCAGTGCAGTCATATGTCCTTAAATGTTACATAACAAAAATCATTGTCATCATGCTGTGCACATACTAAGTATCTGCCTGTTATATGGAGATAGGACGCCTGTTAGACAGAACCTTTGCACCCAGCATGAGGAGGGTATAAGTCCCAACACTAATGATACTAATGTCAATAGCTGTGGACGGAGAAACAGTGGGCGTTGTGACCCCACTCCTGAAGGAGAATGGATACTTGCATTAGTATATGGTAGTAAATCTGGCGGCAGCAGTCCGCGCTTGCGGGCGCTTTGTGTCTGACTCAGAATTAGACAAATTATCTTACATTTAACGTGGTTAGAGGTTCATAGTGGACTTTGCTTTTCTTTTCTTTTGTCTTCTTAAAGCTTAGAGGACATTGTAGATACCGGAAGTTGTATTCAATCTAATAGAAAAAATAATGAATTGAATAAAAATAATTAGATATGAATTTAATTTGCATAGTTTTATGAAAGGTATTTCCCAATTCTCTCCTGCCACTAGGTGCCGTCAGTTCCTGAGTATCCCACTATCAGTGTCTCCAGCAGGAGGCTCATTATGGCATGTATGGGAATAGCCTCTAGCATAGATAGATTACCACTGTGATATAGAACCGAGGGCCTGATTCAGACCCTGTAGCGAGTGCTGAGCGCTCGCAACCGGGTCGATGTTTGCCCACTGGGCATGCGCACGACGGAGCTGGCTCCATCGTGCGCATGCACGAGACCCGGCTAGTGACGGGTGCTCCGCTGCTCCGGGTCTCGCACCAAAGGGGGCGAGCTGTCGATGGTGATTGACAGCTCATCCTGTTTGGTAGGCGGGCAGGGGGGGTGGCTGGCCAAATGGAGGCGTTCCCGAAGGAACGCCTGCCTTTTGGGGGCGGCCCCACTGACATCACCAGTGATGTCAGTGGGAGAGCTTCCGGCTCTATTAGAGCCAGAAGCTCTCTGGGGCTTGTGGCCATGAGACCCTACCACAAGGGTCTCGTTGCAAGCCCGATGGTCGCGATGGTCTTGACCATCACGACCATCAACCTGGCCGCTCGCAATAGCTGTGGGTGGTCACCCACAGCTATGCGAGCGGCCAGGAGGCCGAACAAAAATAAAAAAAACCGCCCTGATTCAGAGCAAGCACTCGTTCACAGCGTCCGTCTCTGAATCAGGCCCCGTGTCTTATAACTGAAAAGGTAATTATACAGGCAAAAGACCTCAGCTCAAGTGCTTTTATACAGGTCACAGAAATACAAGGTGACTTCAAATTCAAGTTACTTTGATGATTTACTGTATGAGGTACTTTATTCTTTATAAACACTAAGGGGGTCATTCAGACCCGGTCGTTAGCGCCGATGCGCTCGGACCGGGTCGATGGCCCTCCACAGAGCAAGCGCACGACGGCGCCGGCGTTCGCATGCGTGAGACTCGCTACGACCGACAGCGCTGGTGGTAGCGGGTCTCGATCCAAAGGGGGCGAGCTGTCAATGTTGACTGACAGCTCGCCCCGTTTGGAAGGCGGGTCGGGGGGGTGGCAGCCCAAACGGAGGCGTTCCCATGGGAACGCCTGCCGTTTGGGGGAGGCCCCACTGACATCACTAGTGATGTCAGTGGAGAGCTTCCGGCTCTGACAGAGCCAGAAGCTCTCCGGGGCTTACGACAAGTGAGACCCTACCCTAGGGTCTCGTCGTAAGCCCCCATGGTCGCGATGGTCTCTGACCATCGCGACCATCACCCGAGCGGTCGTTAGAGCTTTGGGTGTTAACCCACAGCCTAACGACCGCAACAGAGGCGACCGGTCAGGATGCAAGTGGCCGCCCAGTTTCTGAGCGACCGCTTGCATCCTCCGACCGCCTCTGAATGAGGGCCTAAATGTGTTCCGGTACAGTTTATACTGTGTTCTCTTAGTGCATTATTTAATACACAGCTGGCACCACATGGAAAGCATAGACATCAACAAGAGCAATTGAGGCATAAACTGCCAAATGTAACTTTATATAGCAGGTACAGTGTTTGCTGTATATATTCAACTTACAAAGAAATCTGTACTCTTCTTGTCTCCAGGTGATTCAATCATACATCTATCCAAAAGATTCTAAAAGGAAAAGAAAAAATAGATATAATATATTATACTAACATTCATGTGTTACTTCATCAATGTAATAATAATAATAATAATAATTTTATTTATATAGCTCTTTTCTCCTAAAGGACTCAAAGTGCTTTACATTTGCCTTTACAGTACACAATACAAAACAAGCTTAACAAGGGACATTAGTGAAATGCTTGGGTGAATAGGTTAGTCTTGAGTCTATTTTTGAAGGACTCTAGAGTGGAGGCCCCTCAAACTGTGCAGGGAAGTGAGTTCCATATGGTCGGAGTCACAACGCTGAAAGTTCAACCCCCAGACGAATTCCGGGAGATTCTAGGTACTGTTAATAGTTCTTCGTCAGCAGATCACAGTAATCAAGTGGGACAGTAAGGAATCAGAAGCTGCTTCAGGTACCTTGGGCCATGGTCATGTATAGCAGTGAAAGTTAGTAAGCCAATTTTGAAAACAATTCGCCATCTGACAGGCAGCCAGTGAAGGGAGTAGAGAATGGGTGTTATGTGGCTGGAACGGTGCTGGTTGGTTAATAGCCTGGCAGCTGTGTTTTGTACCATCTGCAAGCGGTGCAATTCTTTTGCTGGGAGACCAAGATAGAGGGCATTGCAGTAGTCTAGGCGTGATTATAAAAATGCATGTTTGACTTTAGGCAGATCTTCTGAGGGAATTAAATGCTTGATTCTGGCTATGTTCCTCCTGATACCTGATGTTTAAGTGTCAAGCCACTATCCAGGACAACACCAAGATTCTGCATATGTTCAGTCTTTTGTAATTCTGAGCTCCCAAGCGTAAGTCCTGTTGGTTGGCTATGCTGTAGTCCTGTCCTATGTCCTATCATAAGGACCTCTGTTTTATCAGGGTTCAGTCGCAAGCCAACTGACACTTATCCACTCCTGGAGCTCAGCTAGGCAGCCATTTAGGGTTGTTAAGGGGTTCTTAGTACCTGGAGCAAAGGACATGTGCAGTTGTGTATCATCTGCATAGCCGTGGTAGACCAGGCCATGATGTCTGATTATTTCCCCCAATGGTAGCATGTATACTGCAAAAAGCATGGGAGATAGTATAGAACCCTGTGGGACACAGCTTGGAAGTGGCACTGGTGATGAAGAATTTACTCCAGAAGAAACTCTCTGTGACCTGCCGGTCAAAAATGATTTGAACCATCTAAGGACTGTTCCATCCAGTCCACAGAAATTTTTCAGAAGCTCAATCAGAATCTTGTGGTTCACGGTATCAAATGCTGCAGAGAGATCCAGAAGGATTAAGATTGAACAATCACCTCTGTCTCTTGCCATCAGAAGATCATTAAGCACACATACCAGGGCTGTTTTAGTGCTATGTCTTCTCCTGAATCCTGACTGGAATGAATCATAAATATCATGAGTAGACAAGCGGGTTTCCAGTTGCATTGCCACCACTTTCTCAATGACCTTTCCTAGAAAAGGATGGTTTGATACTGGTCTATAGTTGGTCATGCAGTCGGGGTCTAAATTAGGTTTTTTAAGAAGTGGTCTAACAATTGCTTCCTTTCTGGAAAAATACCTGTTTGCAAAGAGCATTGAACTATTTTTGCAATTACAGGGCCAATCATGTCCATACACCCTATGAGAAGCTTGGTTGAGGCAGGGTCCAGATCACAGGTGGTGGGTCGCAACATTCTGATAATTATACATTGCAACTCTAGCCACTAGCAATCTACTAAGAGCCACAATGTTATCCATTTGCATCCTATCACCAACAACCTACTACAAACCAAAATGTTATCCACTTTAATCCTATCCCCAACAACCTGCTACAAATCACAATGTTATTCACTTCCATATTAGTACCAATAACCTACTAATAGCCACAATGTTATCTACTGCCATCCTAGCACCAACAGCCTGCTACATACCGCAATGTTATCAACTGCCATCCCACAGGTATCACCAACAACCTGCTACACACCACAATGTTATCAACTGCCATCCTAGCACCAACAGCCTGCTACACACCACAATGTTATCCACTGCCATACTACAGGTATCACCAACAACCTGCTACAAACCACAATGTTATCCACTGCCATACTACAGGTATCACCAACAACCTGCTACAAACCACAATGTTATCCACTGCCATCCTAGCACCAACAACCTGCTACACAGCACAATGTTATCAACTGCCATCCTAGCACCAACAACCTGCTACACACCACAATGTTATCCACTGCCATCCTAGCACCAACAACCTGCTACACACCACAATGTTATCCACTGCCATCCTAGCACCAACAGCCTACTACACACCACAATGTTATTCACTGCCATCCCACAGGTATCACCAACAACCTGCTACACACCACAATGTTATCCACTGCCATTCTAGAAACTACAACCTGCTACACACCACATTGTTATCCACTGCCATTCTAGCACCAACAGCCTACTACAAACCACAATGTTATCCACTGCCATCCTATCACCAATGTGATGTAATCATTATACCGACAAGCAGGATGTCGGTGCTTACCGCCTGCTTAGGGTTAGGCACTAGGGGGAGGATTAGGGATAGGCACTAGGAAGGGAGGGTTAGGTTTAGGCAGTAGGGGGGAAATTAGGTTTAGAGTGCAGGGATGGAGGGGTAGGGTAAAGGGTTAGGGTAGGCTTACTTACCTCTACGCTTCGTGATTGTAACCTAGTCGGAATCCCAGCATAAGGATTTTGACTGCCGGGATCCCAAGCGTCTGCATCCCGTACCCAATCCTAACCAACAACCTGTTACAAAGCACAATGTTATCCACTACCATCCTATCAGCAACAACCTACTACAAACCACAATGTTATCCACTACCATCCTATCACCAACAACCTACTACAAACCACAATGTTATCCACTGCCATCCTAGCACCAACAACCTGCTACACAGCACAATGTTATCCACTGCCATCCTAGCACCAACAACCTACTACAAACCACAATATTATATACTGCCATCCTAGCGCCAGCAACCTATTACAAAACAAATTATCCACTGCTGTTCAAACACTGAATTTGAACTGCAACTATATTTGAAGCACAAGCCAGTTTTAAAATGTTGGTCTATCAAGTGATGGGACCTCTATCCTAAAGTAAAATAAACTTAATAAAACACACAGGGATTAAATTTTATTTTTAATTTGAACAGTGTACTGTACGGGAAGCAGTCAGGAAGCCAAAGGACAAAATCCCGACCACCGGCTTCCCGACTGTCTAATCTTGGCAAGGTACTAATGACAGGCGTCGATATCCCAACGCCTGTCATTAGACCTACACCGGGAGCTCGACACTTCGCTTACCGATCGAAGGTAAGCCGGACGCCAGGCGCGTGGGGGGGAGAGGATTAGGTTAGGGGTTCCTGGGGGGGACTTAGGGTTAGGCACCCCTCTGGGAGGTTAGGGTTAGGCTAGGAGAAGGGGGGTTAGGGTTAGGCACTCCCGAAGGGGGAGGATAGGGACCCCCCCGTAAGACTTAGGGTTAGGCTGTGGGGGTTAGGGTTAGGCACTTGTGGGGGAGGTTGGGTTAGGCACCCCTAAGGGAGGGTTAGGGTTAGGGGGTAAAAAAAGGTAGCGATACTTACCTTTTCTAGCTTTGGGATTTTCACCCCTCCTGGGCTTCTGCTGTCGGGATTTGAACCGCCAGCCATGCGGCCAGCGGTAAATCGTACCGATTCTGTACTGTACACTGCATTTAATTTATTATTGTAAATAACCAATCATCAATGTCTCCAAACATCATCTTCTGTTTGTGAACCAACATAATCCAACATATTAAATAGAAAAGTAAAACAATAACAAAACACAAAAAAGCATCACCCCCACTACAATTACTTGCACTGTCTGTACTGCAATATAATGCACAAGTCTGTCTTATATTTCTTGTCTATCATGCAAAACTAATGTCATGTAATGTTCTTAAAAGCAAAAGGATGTCCTATATGTTGATCCTTTAAATAAAACTAGCTAATCCTCAGTACAAGAAGACATTCACACAAGTAGATTAATAAGTTTTAATGATCAGGACCTTTGAGACGTTCTGGGGGTCCCGGTAATACAAGGGAGTGTGGCCAAATCCAGGAGGCATGTTCACGCCCACAAAAAAATGATGAATGCCAAATACTGTGTGTGTGCCACAACTTTACGCCGCATACCTTGGAGGGGGAAATTTCTCCTCCACAGCTCCCTGGGCCCCCAACAGAGCCTTAGACAACTCCAGAACTGTTGTGCACGCAAGTATGAATGATGCAGAGTTGTACTGACTTTGATCACATCTACATTTACATTAAAAGAGGCGTAATGGGGCGTTCTTTCTCATGTAGGCAGACTTCGGTGAGGGCGTGGCAACATGACTGTGCACTATAAAGAGTCAGGCAAAATTATCCCTGTTTTGTACCTGTATAGAGGCAGTGCAAGTGCGCACTCATAATGTTGATAACTAGTAGCCAACCAGGAGTACACATAGGGGTGGTTATACAACTCTGTATAAGGGTGGATATACACACTTTTCCTGTGCACACATCTATGGAGCTTTACTTCCAACTCTGCATTGGGACCTTTGTGTTCCCACATCTAAAAATGTAGTCTTTAATATGTTATACATATACAATAGAGTACAGTGGTGTATTGTACAAGTATAATAACTCAACATAATGCCACTTTTAGTCTGGTATTTTCATGGAGCTCTTCTTAATGTGCTGAGTTGTAGAAGGCTTACCTTTAGGCTTTCTGGCAGATGATACACCATTTCAAGAATGGGACACTTGTACCCAGAGGTATGTGAAAATGTTACTAGCACTTCTTCCCACCTATAATGAAATAAACATGTAGTATATAACAATACACATCCATACAAAGAAAAGACTAGCACAGTTATCTTCACAACCAGCATTTGGCATGATTTCCTATTATAAAAAGCTTACATTGAAATTAACTGTTGTATTATGTCTATATTTATATACCACAATAGCCATCTTTGTCTCTTTATGGTGTCACTGGGAAAGCTATTTGTTATCACTGAATTTAGTTTTTGCTGACCAAATTTGCACTTCTTTAGATATACTGTAGCTAGAACCTATTTTTCTGGGCTTAAAGCTTAAAACGGCTGTTTCTGTGTGATTGAGTCATTTCTAAGTATTGTCGCTATTTAGAAACAGACAGAGGGCCTGATCAGAGATGGACGCGGTTCACAGAGCAGCTGTGCAAAAATATTTAAAAGCAGCAGGAAGAGCCTGTAGTAAAAAGACCCTCACTGTAGGCTTTTGTGATCCGCTGCTGCGTCCGAGGATTGAGCATGGGATCATCTTTGTGAACTTCAGCCATCGGAGTAACCCTCAGGTTACTCGTGATGACTGGTGTTCACACGCTACTGGGGCCAGTGAAGCTGCATCGGAAGACGCAGACCCTGGCCTCAGCACTCTTAGAAAACGTGGCTGACACGCCCCCATTTTGTAGAATGTTCCTGGTCGCTGCACCCCCCCTCCCTCAAATGACTGTAGGCTGTCACTCACCTGACTTCTGCAGCTACACTGCGTCCGATGACAGAGATGTATGAAATTGGGTTTGTGTACATCTCTGAGTTTGTCTATGATAGTTACCGGCATCTGGGGATGGTGTTAGCTACTGGTCTTGAAGTGTCTCTGTCGCGCAGGGCCGTATTAAGGTCTGTGGGGGCCCCTGGGCAACAAACGTGTGGGGGCCCCCATCAATAAGTTATATATATAAATAAATATATATATATATATATATATATATACTTACACACACATACACACCGGTCTATCTGCCTGATGTCCAGTGCCCCCTGTAGTTGTGCCCCTGCCCACTGTAGTTGTGCTCCTTCTGCAATGGCCCCAGCAGTTGTGCCCCTTCTGCAATGCCCCCTGTAGTTGTGTCCCTTCAATGCCCCCTGTAGTTGTGCCCCTTCTTTAATGCCCCCAGTAATTGTGCCCCTTCTGCAATGCCCCAAGTATTTGTGCCTTTCCTCCAATGCCCCCAGTATTTGTGCCCCTTCTTTTATGCCCTTTGTAGTTGAGCACCTACTCCAATGCTTCCAGTAGTTGTGCCCCCTGCAATGCCCCCAGTAGTTGTGCCTCTTCTTAAATACCCCCAGTAGTTGTGCCCCTTGCAATGCCCCCAGTATTTGTGCCTCTTAAATACCCCCAGTAGTTGTGCCCCTTGCAATGCCCCTAGTAGCTGTGCCTCTTCTTAAATGCCCCCAGTAGTTGTGCCCCTTGCAATGCCCCCAGTAGTTGTGCCTCTTCTTAAATGCCCCTAGTAGTTGTGCTCCTTGCAATGCCCCTAGTAGTTGTGCCTCTTCTTAAATGCCCCCTGTAGATGTCCTCCGTAAAGTAGTGCCCCCAGTAGCTCTCCCTCCCCTCCCACACCCCTGTTAAAGAAACTTACCTGTCTTCGCTCCACGCTGTCACGGCTCCCGAGTCCTGCCATCACTGCTATTGCTGCTGCCGCTGTATGCTGGATCTAACTGGATCCAATAGAGGCGTGCTTGCTCCTCTCCTCTACAGTGCGCGGGTGACGTCAATGCATCACTGGGAACGATGGCCTCTGAAGCGATCAGTATTCAGAGGCAAACGTTTCCACTTACCTTAGTTGATCGCGATCTACGGGCGGGAGCTCTGCGAGCTTCCAGTAGATCGCGATCAACCTTTTCGCCGGGCATGTGGCCAGGGGTCGGGGACAGTGTGTGGGGGCCCCCTATGTGTGTGGGGGCCCCTGGACAACCGCCCCTGTCGCCCTGCCCTTAATCCGGCCCTGCTGTCGCGCAATGTGTCTCACGCCGTATGACACAAAGATGCTCACTGTATGAGGACATATCTGTAGGTCTGAAATTCCTTTGTTATCGTTGTGTATATCGACGATAACAGTTGATGATTTATGGAGCTTTTACACCATTAAACTTAATTAAACCCCCTCGTTTGCAAATCAAATTTGAATATATACTGTAAATGATTAGGTCATATAGTAAAGTTAAATTTTATTACCAGACAGCAGCAGCATTAGGCCCAATTTACTGACACACACTACAGATGGGCTCCAGTATTACATCAAGAGTAACTGGATCAGGTTCTTATGGAGACCATATTTCCAGAGGTATTGGGTAGTTCTTTTAGGTTAGAGACTGTTTAAAGATCTCATCAGTGCTCTTACTAATGCCATATAATCTAATGTATCATTGCAAGGCTTGTCTGAGACGGCGTATAGCGTGGTGCCTAGCAGAGGTGACTTTCGCAGTGCTAATATATAGTCAATCATTCATGTGATATGATTTAGAAACACGCAGAACAGAATTTCAGATTTATTTTACCTTTCACTCTGGATTGCAGCAAAAACCACTTCTTTTCTTCCTGCACGAATTGCCTCATGAATGAACGAAGCCTCTTTTGCATTTAACATGATGGCTGCCCCATGTTCCAGCAGAAGACTAACTGCTTTGGAATGTCCCTCTTGGGCGGCTAGATGAAGGCCTGTGTTCTTAATTGGACAATGGGTAAAATGTGTGGTCAGAACAGGTAAACTAAACAAATACTGTAATACAGTACTTCAAAAATTCATCTGATCAGCTTCACAGTTAAGCATTGAGTTTTGCTTGGAGTGCAGTCATTGTAAGACATACATAAAACCATGTGTCATCCATGTGTATGTTCCCACTAGTAGCTCTAGGTCTGCTAAATTAACATGCACACTAATAAGTTCATGGTTAATGTTCATCTGTTACAGAATGTGGCTGCCTGTTTGGGAGCATCTGACATATAGGAGGGTGTGTGATCTGGTTGGATGTACATGGGTTCAGTGGCGTCAGTGGGATCAGTGTCACACAGTGCGACAAAGTGTCTGCTAAAAAAGGGGGCATGACCTCATCGGAAGGGGTGTGGCCTCACAGCACTCCCCCTATTCATCACTCTGGGGGCATGCCCAGCACTCCAGGAGATTCATGGCTGCCCCCAGAGACTCTCCCCGCACTGCCAGCTCTTCATCGTGACCAGGAGCTGGAAGCTGCACAATAACATCACAGTGCAGCTCCCCGTCATGGAGGAGGAGCCGGTACTCTGTTGTTACCCCCTCGGAGGGTGACAACCAGTGCAGTCCGCATCCCCTGCACCCCCCTAGTAATGCCACTGCATGAGTTGGCTAGCTAGGAGTATCTTTAACATAAGGCTATGGAACAAAACAGAGGAAACACGGCTGCCTGGGGTCACTGAGTACATGAAATGACTGGATGAATGATCCAGCACATAGGATCAGGGCTGAAACTATGATTATTGTCACCCGGGGCAAGGCCTTACTTTGGCGCCCCCCCAAAAAAAATACAACATAGAGGACGAAAAGGGTGTGCGGTTTTGTGCACAGTAATTCCCCTTATAACACATCATGCCATACATTATTGACCCTTATAACACATTATGCCACAGTAATGCCCCTTACAACACATTATGCCACACAGTAATGTCCCTTATAACACATGATGCTACACAGTAATGCCCATAACAACACATTCTGCCACAGTGACAGTAATGCCCCTTATTCATTATGCCACAGTAATGCCCCATATACATTATGCCACAGTAAGGCCTCCTTTACATTAAGCCATTGTAAGGCCCCATCTCCCTTCTCTTACCTGCCAAAACCGTGCAGTGGGTGAGCTTGGGGTGGCAAGGGACCAGACTGCCACACGCTGGGGAACTGCCAGTACTGCCATCATTCTAATGTGGCACCGCTCTCGAACCAATTGGAGCTCACGGACCGGCAGCCTCTGCTGATTGGCTGGCGGTCTGCGAGCACTGATTGGCTTGTGACCGGCACCACATTAAACTGACTGTGTGCCTCTCAAGGCCAGGATGCGTCTCCAAACACACAAGAGCAGCAACCTAGCCTCCCGGCAGCCTCTCAACGGCACCCCCTCAAGTCCGGCACCTGGGTCATGTGCCTTTTTAGCCCCCCTAGTTGCGGCCCTGCATAGGATGGGGACCATTCATGGGCATAGCTGGAGGGTGCTTCCACCCAATGTTTGGTTGTGTTCAGGGGGTATATTTACTAAAGTGGGAGTTTTTAGAAGTGTAGATGTTGCCCTTAGCAACCAATCTTGCAGCTGCCCTTTAGTAGGTGCAATAGGTACACTGCCTAACAGTCGCATATGAGCATAATTGCTGATCTGCATCATCCATATTTACATTAGAACTCTCTCTCAGAACTTTGCCTGTGTGAGAAAGCTTCTTCCCAACCCAAACGTTCTGACTCTATGAGCATAAGGTTAGTTGCAAGCAAAATACATTTGGGTCTGCATAAACACATTTGTTTGCATTCTGGACATGTGCAGTGCGAATTCATGCAAGATATGCTACACACCTGGTGTAGTATGCAGGGCCAGCCCCAGGGGTAGCCGCGCCCTGTGCCGGAAAGATGTAATCAAAACTGGGAGCATGGCCTAATTACCAAAGGCCACGCCTCCTATGTGATGTTATTTGGGGGCGTGCCGGCATGGCACGCCTCCCTTGTAACGTCAGGCTGGGTTCTACTGTAAAGACAATGTTGTTAATTCTAATTTTTATACACTACATACACTATCAACCCGCCACTTAATGCTCAGGGGTGGTGGGATAACCCCGGGCTATCAGCCTAGGCCAGGGGTGCCCTGGAGAGGTGGACCCCAACTCCCCAGGGATCCCTGGCCTGGGCTGATGCTGCGGCTGGGGGGGCCAGTGTGGCATCAGTCCCCCGCTAGAGAGGGTCCAGAGCTAGTTTTAAATATAGGGGGAACCTCATGCAAATATTTTTCTCCCTATATTTAAAACCAGGTCTGGCCCTGCTACCTGGTGCTGGTTCTTAAATTACAGTGGAACCCTACACATTTTTTCCCTGTAATTTTAAGAACCAGGACTGGCTGGCAAGTTATGCTTTAGGGGGGGAACTCACGTCATTTTTTTTAAATAACATTAACCCGTTTTTTACAAGTCTTAACACTAAAGCAGTTTACACATATCTCACTGATATGTGCAGGCTGCTAGCTTGGGAGAGATTTGCAGAGACAAAACACTGCAATCTCGGGTGAGTAATCTCCCCTTCACTTACAACTCCGGGGAGATATCTCAATCTGCTTCACCATCAGCAAACTCACTTTCAGCTAAACTCACTTCTTAGTAAATATGCGAGATGAAAAATGGGAAAATCACCCGAGATTCGGCGATGCAAATCGAGATGAAAAAAAACTAAACCATTCTTGATTCTTAGTAAATTTACCCCTTGGTATCAGTAACATTATTGCTCATTCATACCACATTTATATAGAGTACTAATCAGGATCTTTCCTAAGGATTCCTATTACTCTTGGAACCTGTACAGTATACAGTATTTGATTTATCTTCATGTACAGTATCCACCTAATGGCTACATGCATTATATGAGCTGTCATTTGTAGATTTTGGGTCTAATTCTGCTACTTTTCCATATGGCCACAGTTGCCTGATTACTACCTTATGCTAATGGGAGTATCTGCCTGTCTTCATGCGGTTCGCCATTTCAGCTGTCTTCATTAGTATCAGCACTACTCCAGGCTGGGTGCAAAATATTCATCTGAAACAAGCAGTCTAATGCTGCCCATCCACTAGGCGATTAAACCTAGCGATTGAGCGATAACGACCATCGTTATCGCTCAATCGCTTGGTAATCACCTGCAAATCGGGCAGTAACATGTTAAAAACGACCAGCGATGTGTGCGCCCACTGGTCGTTTTTAACATCAATCATCTCCCGAACAAGACAGTCAACCTGACAACCGCCGTCAGGTTGCCATGTTCGGGGATGATTGATCTGCATACACTGAATGTCTGAACATTCAGTGTATGCACTTCACCCCGCGGGATACGACGGCGTCGTGATCGTGCCATCGTCCCCGCATCTAGAAGTGGATGGGCAGCTTTACTCCTATCTGCACGTTACAAACAAGCACGGAATTTAGGTTACACGCCAATTACAGTCCCGATACTCTCACAAGATGTATAAATTAAGTGCATCAGCATGGTCAGGACTGGACTGAGTCTGCTGGGAGCCTGGGGGACTTAAGATGGGCGCCCTCCCCCTGTTGTCAGCACCACCCCCTTGCTGTGCCTGCTGTGTGTGTGTGTGTGTGTTTCCTCCCGCTGCATTTTCATGAGGCAGCAGCGCAAGTTCTATCAGCACTCCTACAGTGGGGTATGTGCTGATGTTTGCCTTTACTCCCAACGCAGAATCAGCCCCACTGTCACCTGGCACTTGAAGAAGTGACAGTGCTGTGAAATCCTACAAAAATGTAGAGATGGACATCGGAAGCCGATGGCCAGCAACCACCAATGTTTCCGATTCAATTGAAGTATTTTTTTCATCGAATACCGGGAATTCGATGGCTGCCTGCTAAATCAGGCCCACAGTTCACACTTTAAACAACAGATCTTTATTCTATATAAACACTTAGCAATAAGGAAAAGAGATTAAAATAGCAATTGATATTTCAAAATAAGTAAATAATGCATGGCCATGGTCAGATACTGTAAAGCTCCTTTTATTCAGAGGCATCACAATGGATGATGACACCCGGCATGAATGAAAGGGGATGAGGCCACGCACCCTGATTTGTGTCATTTTGGGGGTGTGATTGTGCATCATGACCCGTTTTCGTCATGCTGGGGGCTTGTTCAGCACTCCGGGAGCTGCTTGGAGGCCACTAGCCTCTCCCAGAACAGTGTGGATAATGAGCATGTATACACACTGGTAAGGATAAAGAATGCAAGGTTGGTAAGGTTAAAGGATGGTAAGGTTAAAGGGGGATGTAGTCAGCATCCCGTCAGAAGCGGGGGTTAGGGGAGGGTTAAGATTAGGCACTAGGGGGAGGGTTAGGTTTAGGCACTAAGGGGTTTTAGGGGTTAGGCACTAGGGGGAGGGTTAGGGTTAGGCACTAGGGGGAGGGTTAGGGGGCAGGGAGGGGGAGGTTAGGTTTAGGCACTAGGGGGAAGGTTAGTTTCAGGCACCAGGCAAGTAGGGTTAGGGGTAAGGGTTAGCGTTAGAGAACTTACATGTTAGTATTGTGACTGTCGGGATGCCGCTAGCCAGCTTCCCAACAGCCGGGATCCCATACCCAACCCAGTTAAACCTTTCAAATACATTGCTTGCATTTATGACACATACCCATTTGAAAATACAACATGATACCTACATTAGCTTAGAAAATACTCAATGTCTGGTCTGTTGTAAGCAAATATGATTCAGTCTAGGCAAGGTAATCGACAGTTAAATTGCCTTCTCTGCATGTGCTAGCTCTTTTGAGAATTCAAACACTAGCTGGCAAACAGACTGCAGGCACCTTGGGGTTGGCGTCATTGGACTTTGGGAGTTGTGTGATGTCACTGTAGGCTGCTCTACCTCTACTAGGACTGCTGTTTGAGAACATGAACAGGCAAAAAACTGATGCTGACACAGAAATACCCATAAAGTTTTCTTCACAGTACTAAATAAAACAACAGACAAACATAAGGCTATTGGCTGATATTTTCTTAAGATCAAATAGTCTGATAACTCACAGAAATGACACAGAATAAATGGTTTACCTTTTCTTTGTCTGGTTTATCCATAATGGAAGTAGAGGTATCCAAAAGAGTCTTGATTGTACGAGTATAGCCACCAAAGGCAGCATAGTGTAAGCCTGTCCATCCACGATGGTCACTTTTATGCAATGACCCAAAGAAGGAAAGAAGGCGTTAGTATAGCAAATGTGCAATTTATAATGTTAATTTTCACTGAATCAAACGTTTACAATTATCCAATACTCAAAGGCATGGTAATACTATGAACTGGTAACAGCATCTCCACTGTAGTAGAATTGTAATGAAAACCTCAATAAATTCCTATAGTGACACAGAAGATAACACTTTTGGCTCACAGTGCTGGGACTATTGATTCTATATTATGTGTGAAGTTTGTATGTTTTCCCATTGTTTAGCTGTGTTTCACCCATATGCTCCGGTTTCTCTCCATCTCTCCCACAGTCCAAAAACAGTTTGGCTTCATATAAAACTAATCCTAGTGTGTGTAATAGAGAATTCTGAGGCAGGGACAGATGGTATGCTTAAACATTCTCTGTAAGTGCTGCATAATATATGTTGGTGCTATATACATAACGGTTATTAATTAGAACAATGGCAGGGCCCAATATGTGATTCTGTTCCTTCCATTCAGCACTTCTTGGTAACAGACCAGAAAGAAACAGCTACATACACAGTGAAGCATTGATAATATAAAATTGTAGACTGATACAAGCATTGATAATATAAAATTGTAGACTGATACAAACAAACTACTGTAGGTTATCACGGCTGTGGAATATGCACACACGTCGCACCTTACGTGCACCCCAGCTTACGGGTGCCGGCCGCCTGCTGGCACTTGTAGTTCCACAAGTGCCAAAGTGCAGGCATGCTGGCACCTGTAGTTCATGTTCATAGTATTAACATATGGGATGCCAACATTCTCAGAACGCCAGCAATTAATGTTTCGCTGCTGGAGGACCTGGTGGAGGGTTTGGCTGCAGGAGGGACGGGATAGGGTTAGGCACTAGGGAGAGGGTTAGGATTAGGCTGTGGGAGGGAAGGTTAGGGTCAGGCTGCAGGCAGCACTGTAAGGTTAAAGGTTAGCAATACTCCCCGCTGGAACCACCGCAGGATCAGTAGGAAGATACCTCTGTAGCCGTCAGACCTGCCAAACCAAAGGACCACCAGGAACACTTTGTTGATATTCGAATCATGTCAACATTTCATCAGTGTCGACATGATGACTGTCGACCTGGTCAATGTTGACATGGTAAGCATGTTGGCATTATGACCATAGACCACAATGAATGAGAAAATGTTGACAAAATATACCCAACCCCAATAAAAGACAAGATCACAACTTTACATACACACATTATTACATCAAGACCACAAAAGGAAAGAAGCACTGTTTTCAGGTACTAGCATTCTAAAGGAGCATGGGTGGATACATAGAAGGAGATGGGATAATAGTTGGGGAGTGCACAGGCTGGAGTATTAGAAGGAGTGATCAGCTGCTAATGCTGGGTACATACAAGCTCATACTTGTCTATATATTGCATGTTCGATCGACGAGCGATATATTGGTAGTGGACCGGTGAGTGTGTGCAAATGATAGATCTGGGAATGACATTTTTCACAGACATATCAGGTCAGCCCTGCAGCACAGCTGATGCTGATATATCTTAAAGATGTATTGGTGCATCTGCATGTGTGTATGGGTGACCGGCTGTCCGCCTGTACACTTGTTGCAGGGACCGTCGACACTGACGTCTGAACTGGTTGCCCATTTATCTATAATATTGATTGAATTTACTATATAAGGCACCTTTACATGTCTGTTGTAACTAACATTTGGCATACGATTGAGTATTTATAGTTAGGACACACATGACTGAGCACTTGATAGTATCATACGTACTATTTTATTTTTTATTTTTATGTATATTTTGTTGTGTTTTTAACTTTACCACTCAAGTGGAAATTAAAAGAATATTTAATAAAAGTTATATTTTATGTGGATATTGGCAAGAAATAGTAATTCTTTTTGTGATATGCTACATCATATCCCTGAGTTGCACCCCTGAAGGTTATGTAGTATTGAGACACATATAGATTAATAACAGGGTAGTTCTGCGTGTACAGTCTTGGTGCGACCCGTTATTCCATTTCCCTTTTCCCTGTTATTTAAATCTATGGATGCCCAAAGATGCCAGGACTTACATTTGGCCCTCTTTTAGTCATCACCAACAAACACACCATCTTTGCCTGTACCGTAAACCACTCTACCAAAGCACTTAAGATAATACATGCAGAAATATAACCTAGAAGTATCTAATTTAAATAAAAATAATGCACTCTAGTATGTAACCTATTATGAAACCTGCAAAACAAGTAAATTTGGACATTATGTGCTTGTGATCAAAGATACCTTATGGCCGCGGTTAGGTTTGGACACCTGTTGAACACGATTCGCACCTCATGAGAAGTGCAAGGTGTTGCCAATTAATGTATAGTTATTATAATTTTTTTCAAGCCAAAGTTAAAATCCAGACATAATTTACATTACGTATGTAAGGATAATAGTTGTTGGAAAGAATCTGTCACGGCCAGGGTTTCTTGGCATGGTAGTCACCGGGTATTACCTGTGAGGTCGTTATGGCGGTGGGTCTCTGGCAGTGGTGCTGGTGTTTGGCGAGGGGCATTAGCTGCGCGTGGTTCTGTGCAGGCACATTGTCACTAGGCCTGGTGAGGTCTGGCGGTGTTTCCGTTCCATTGGCATGGGCGCCGCCATCTTGCCTGCGGCCATGTGATTCCGGCTGTCCAATCCTGGTAGGTCATGTGCTCATTCCAGCCAGTCACAGCATGGCACTGAGGATTTAGGAAGGTCCAGAGCCTTCCTTCCTTTGCCAGTGCAACGTGTTTCTCAGCTGCGGCTGATAGAGAGTACCTGTGCCTTATCTGTCTGCCTGTCTGTTATGCTACTAGCCTGAACCTTGCCTGCTCCAACCTGCTGGATTTACCCTGCACCCTCCACATACCTTTCACCTGCCTGAGTACCTGAACCTGCTGTTCCCTGCACCTTGCCTCCCTTCACTCCCAGCTGGACTTCATTACCTCAGCCTGCATTTGTTACAGCTCACCAAACCTGCATTCAGTTACAGTTCATCATACCTGTATTCAGTTACAGCCCATCATATCTGCATTCTGTTACAGTTCACCATATTTGTTTACTGCCTGTCATTATCTGGACATTTCCCATTAACCCCACTACAGTTATCAAGTGCACTTTAGTGCTATACCTGGATTTTTTATTTGCCATTCCCATGTCTTCTAAGTCACTTATTAAAAACTCCACTTTTTAATTTAAGTCTGCTTCTGTGTCTGCTCCTATCACCACCCCGGGTCCACAAAAAATTCAGAACCTCACAGAATCAGGACTGTTTTACTTTTACCCAAGCCATAGATTTGTACTGATGGGATTGCACTGGCCTAGGCTGCTGTAGCAGGCACTGCTCCCACTCCTCATCCATACAACCCAGGTCTCTGTGTAAGGTACACCACTAAAGAGTAGACATTTCAGTGAGTGCCTTTTATGTATACTATTCTATGTCAGTTGTTTTCTAGTTGACATTATCAGGCTACAGTGTCTTACATTGCATTACGGGTATAAAATCATGTTTTCTGGTGGCTTTGCTTAACTCTACTGATGAAAATGTAGCTTAATTGTGGTACTCAAAACTAATGTCTTATTTGAAGCAGAAAGTTGGGTCTTTTTTACCTTAAAAGAAGGGCTCCCTTTTTCAGCAGAAGGAACACAATTTTGTCATGACCATTTTGTGCAGCCAGGTGCAGCGGTGTCAGTCCTTTAGCATCTCCATCATTGAGTAGCCTGGCGTCCGGCACAAACCTCAGGAGCCGCTCACAGGTGTTGTAACGTCCGTAGCTTTATTAATGAAAGGAAGTATGAGTGTACATGCATTCTGCGTGCTACCTTTATTTTATTTAGTGAATGTTCTTTATGAATATATGGTAATGATCAAAGGAACTAATATAACTCAAGAACATATAGGTCATTTGAAATAAATCCCTCTCTTGTAAATGATAATGTAATAAGAACATGTACAGTCCAGTTGGAAAATCTGGCCTTAGATTTTATAAAACTGGCATAAGATAATAGTGTGCTCCCCAAATGATCATTTGATCCGGCTAAAAATCATCTGACTGGTCATCACCTTGTGTAGGTGGTAACAACCTCCTAACTAGAACATCACTGACCGTGGAAAATGCATTGCTCGGGTAAATAGTCTTTTATTGGCTTATTGTTAATGTCTATTGCCATATTATGATATACTTTATGACTGTTTTTAGACTAAATGTATGAGTCTTACTTCATGGTCCCTATGTATGGTTTACCTACTAACGTCCCTTTTACACCACAGCTAAAACCTGGTTGCTGCTTTGTGTAAAAGGGGCCAGGGCTGGATTCCCGGGTCAAGTGACCCAGCAATCCAACCAGGGTAGTTTGCAGGGTTTAACACTTGTGGTGTAAACGGATTGTCCGATTCGAGTCCCTTTTACAGGATGCAGAGGTCCAGATTTTTCTATGCTTGGAGATGATCTCCAATTGCCAGCAGACTGAACTGATTCTATGGGGTAAATTTACTAAGATTCGTGTTGGCCCGAGATTTCAATCACGGGTGTGTTTGGCCATTTTTTACCACTCATAAATTTACTAAAGGCACACTTGGGTGAGATATCATGTAACTCTCTGCAAAACACGGATGAAAACACAAATAGAAATAAATACACCATCGTCTAAACACGGCAGTACTATCCATAGACAGGAATACAACTCGAGAATTTACCTAGAATCGTAATTATAATCACGGGTGTAATTTAAGCAAACTCACAGATCACAGATCAGTGTGATCCGTGTATGTTTCTGGGTCTAATGATTAAAATAAAGTATAAAATTAAGAAAAGCACGGCGTGGGGTTCCCGTCCAAAAGCATAACCAGCCCTGGCTTCCTTAAATGAACACTTTAATAACACATTAAAACACACAAGCAGCCTGCACGTATATCTCATTGATACAGTATGTGTAGGCTGCTTATTCGGGAGGTTTAGGCTAGGGGAACACAGGTAGGAAACACGGGTAGGAACAATCACATACTGTACAACATCGGAAAACACAATCCCGTCAAACACGGGAGCTTAGTAAATTTCCATATTTCTTTTAAAAAAAAAAACCTGTGTACGACCATTCCTACCTGTGTTTAATTTCGGACAAACACGGGCCAGAAACGATTGTTAGTAAATTTACCCCTTAATGTAGTAATTGCTGGATTTATTCACAAGGATGTAGAATGGATATTATTTATCTAAATGACACTTCTCCTTTTAAGAATAAAGTTTGCAGGGTAATCACCCAACTTTTCTCAGCATTATGTGTATTCAAAGGCACCTTCTTTTTTTTGCACAGAAAAAGAAAAAATCAGCCTCCACGGTGTAGAATGACAGATAAATATAGAAACAACCTTCTCAGTTGCACTCACATTTATATATTCAAATCACACTCATCACAAGTCTGTAATTACCAGGTGCCTCCTGGTTTTTTGTTTACGAAAAAAATCATGTGTTTTTGCATAAAACAAATTAATTACAAACAAACCCTGAACTACATTAAAAAAATATACAATAATTACCTCACAAGGGGAGAAGCAAGAAGTAAACAGAAATAGCGCCTTTAACAAGTGTAGTATCTCTTAAGGTGCCCACACACATATACCGACTTTTCATCCAATTTGGCCGATTTTGACGAATCGTGACTACAGATCATGTAAAAAATGGCCAAATCGTGAGTTTCTACTCTTGATCACGATGCCAATGCTCGTCTTCGCTCGCTGTACCTCGCATCTTCAGATCTGTCATGCTGTAGGGCAGATTTGCCAATCTGGGACACAATGCACTGGCTGCAAGATAGATCTTAAGTCAGATTGGACATTTTTCAACTCCAAATCGTGACCACGACTGCCTGGGGAGAGTTCAGGGAGAGTTCAGGGGAAATCGTGTACATCGGCTGAGCAAGTCGGTATGTGTGTGGGCACCTTTAGGTCCCAGGATCTCTTCAAGACAGATGGATTAAAAACTCAGTGCAGCAGCGGTTTTAATTTGAAACTCCTTCTAATACAACTAATCTGACCTAGTGTATGCACCATAACGCGTTTCAGTGATATCCTGATATCCTTTCTTAGAATGGTCACCACTGCCTACCAATGCTATCTGCTGTTACGTTCATTTCCAATACAGTAAAACTCACCAAGCAGCAAAATGCAAAGCTGATCTTTTATCCTTGCTCTTGGAATACAGAGACACATTGAGACCAAGCAGGTTGTTCACAGAATTTGGGACACCATGGCGACAGGCATAATGTAGAGGGGTGCAGCCATCTGCGTCTTCATCGCTTACAAGTTCCTTGATGTCCTTCCTCTAGCATATAACATTGGGAAACAACTAAGTAGTATTTCATTCAGCAAAATATGCATTACCAGATGTCATGAGTTACATAATGTAACATACCTGCAGGAAGTTCTCTTTAATATTGTTCAAGCCCCCAGGCTGCAATACTGTGAGATGGAGAAAATTCCTCCCAAAGTTATCTGTCAGCTTCACATCGGCTTCTAAAATGTGAGATTTATTATAAAGTGAGTTATTCAGCCAGGTGTAGTGGGAAATATGTGTATATATAAACATGATGGATAATGTTCAATCTTTACCGTGCTAACTTCAAATTTATAAAAAAAAACATTGGTGCTATACAAGGATGGTGGTTATAATGAGGCCAATGTATAATGGCAATCCCGTGCAGAAAATATACTGTACCTGGTGGTAAATGAGAGGTCACAGTATAAATAGATATGTAATTGTGTAAAGCAGCTACGATGTTGACATTGTTGAAATGTGGACATTAAACATGTCGGCATGTGTAGAAGGTCAACATGGTCACAGTGTCAACAATTGAAATGTTGACATTCTGCACGGGTTAGGCAATAGGGAGAAAGTAAGGGTTAGAGGTTAAGATTAGACATACTTACCGCCAGGGCGAGGATACTATTTAACAGAATAGTTGCTATATGACCACCCTGACATCTATTATGATAAGTGCATTCATGCTTTTTATTTTAGTTCGCATGTTTGGTTTCTGCAGTGCTTTTATTGTATTTGAAATACAGAATCATTTTCATTATTTAATAAGATGCACTGGCTCTCTTTGCATTGTGCGATTTACTTATGTACCATGCACTCTGATATTTGTGAAGGAACGTGTACATTTCTCAGCGTATTGCCTCACCACCCCACCCCCACACCGAGCCGACTCATATACAGCTGCCGACCTCTTACAGTCAGGCCAAGCGGCAGCGGAGCAAGGGGTGGCGACACCACCTATCACAGCTCCTCTTCCCAGCAGCCGGGCCAGGCACTGACTTGGTGGTGGCCCCTGCACACAGCGAAACAGCCAAATGAGAAGAGAGAACTGGCTGGCAGCCGGATGTGCTGACCTGGCGGCAAAGGCTTATCCTCTCTCCAAGTTATATGCACCAGCAGTGAGGGAGAGAGGAGCAGGAATAAAAATTGGATCTGGCCCCTGGAAGAAGTGCAGCTTCTACCAACTTGCAGCGAACAAGTAAAGCAGTATGCTATGTACTATAAGCCTGTTAGTATGTTGGGTAACCCCAGGGCTGCAGAGGTGACCAGTGATGTTGCTGCTGGAATGGTCCTTTAGCAGCAAAGGGGTATTCAATATGAAACGTTAACTTCACTGTCGAAGTTAAAGTTTCATATCGGAGCTTTTACCTGCGTTAAAGTATCGGGCGCGCTCCCGCTTATACCCGTATTCAATATAAAATTAACGAAAACGGGAAACTCCGAAGTTGAATTTGCGTAAAGTTACGAATTTTTCCTTAAAAAAATTGTAAGACCCCCCTAAAGTAGTAAAAACATGGGGGATCAATATGGGTACCCCCGTTTTAGCCTTTAATTGAAAGTCGGGGATTTAAATAGCCGCAGCAGGTGTTTTTTTCCGACATTGAAGAAGTGATGCAGAAGAGCACTTAGGTTATTTTTTTCGTTTTTTTAAGTGGTCCCATCAAATTTGGGGTACATGAAAATGGGTACTAGCATATTTTTATGTCCCTAAAGTAAGTTTTTAAAAATTCTGCATTTGTGAACCTGCCGCTATAATTCTATTTTAGAAAACATCTGCCGCATACTTGCAGAATAGCCCTGAACCTATTTCCCTATTGTTAAACAATTTTTTCCCATTTTTTTTTTACCCCAATATTTTTATAACTTTTTTGGGGTGTCCCTATTTTTTTTTTAAACTTTTTGACACAGTTCTGTTTTAAATGTCATTCCCAGGGGTGCAGGCAATTTTTTTTTAACCTGCACCACTAAACCCCAATTCTGCACTTTTTTTCGACACCTATTCAATGGTGAAAACTTATCCCCGTTTTTTATCAAAGACTTTTCAAAACTGCGATAAGTCTTTGAAATTGAATACGGTGTAAAACTAAAACCTGCGATAATGACGTCATACCTCCGATATTAACGCAAAAACGATGTTATCGCACCCACATTGAATACTCCTGTAATAGGGGTATTCAATATGGGTGCGATAACATCGTTTTTGCGTTAATATCGCAATTATGACGTTGTTATCGCAGGTTTTACTTTTACACCCTATTCAATTTCAAAGACTTATCGCAGTTTTGACAAGTCTTTGATAAAAAAAAACTGTGCTTTTCTCCCTGTCACCCCCTGCCTGTCACCTCCTCCCTATCACCCTCTCCCTGTCACCCACTGCCTCTTCCCTCTCTCTGTCACCCACTGCCTGTTATCTCTCCCTGTCATCCACTGCTTCTCCCTGACACCCTCTCCTTGTCACCTTCTTGCCTCTCTTTGTCTACCTCTTGCCTCTCCCTATCACCCTCTACCTCTCTCTGCCACTTCACTGCAGTTTGAACTTGCAGTAGGGCGGTGGAGGGTGGCCCAAACCAAATTTTTTCACCTGGGCCCACCACTCACAAGTTCCGCCACTGTGTGGAGGGATTAGCCCAAGGGCGGAGGGGGTCCCTTTTCATAACCCAGACCAACAGGAAGGAGCATGGGTCCAGGAACGAAAGCCATCTGACGAATGGCCATCTGTTCTCGCTGTAAAGTTCAGAAAATGTAGTATTTAGGTATGAATTCAGGGAGGAGGGAAAGAGAGTAGGGGCATATCTATAATGGGTGCAGGTGTGCAGGGAACATGGGCTGCTGGGTCCAGGGGGACCCTGCATCGCACACCCTGCACCCATAGAATTACTTACTTCTCCGGTGTCCTACGGCGGCGCGGGGGTCTGGCGATGTAAAAACGATGGGAAAATGGCCACCACTGCCATTTTCCCGTCGTTTGCGCATGCGCAGTACAGGGAAAATGGCCACCACGGGCATTTTCCCGGTGACCAGCGCATCCTCTATAGACTCTGGGCGCACTGTAGTGCCCAGAGTCTATAACTCCGGCACTGGCCACGCACAACTCAGTGCGCTGCCGGACAGAGAGGAGGGGGCCCATTTCGGAGATTGCACATGGGCCCTCTCCTCTCTAGAAATGCCCCTGAAAGAGAGGGAGGGCTGTTAATAAACAGCTCCCTGATAGACATATTTGGCGGCTCAGCACTTAGATAACAGAGAAATACATGTTCAGATTTGAGGACTATGGGGTCTATTTACTAAGCAGTGTTAGGAGAAGTGAAAAGTGATAAGGTGCCCAGCTCCCAACTGTCATCTCACAGGCTGTATTTGAAAAATGATAGTTGGGAGCTGATTGGCTGCCACCTTATCACTTTTCACTCTTCACTTTCACTTCTCCTAACACTGCTTAATAAATAGACCCCTATATATTTATTCTAGACAATTTAACGCTACAGCATGTATCTTGTACCTTTTTATTTTCCTTTGCCTTTGGGAAAATTTAGTGATTAGCATACAATTATACCTGCACTGTCATTTTTACCTTTGCTGTAACATCTCATTGCCATCACCATTGCTTTTACTATTTCTCCTCCCCTCATCCACATCATGTCCCCCTAAACACCGTGCCACCCACTCCACACACGCCAGCTTTTCTTCTACCTCCTGCTATGTCACCTTCCTCTTCCACCTAGTCTTCTCTCACTCTCTCACCCCAGTTTCCTGCCTTTTTTTATACCCCCTTCTTCCCCCTCCACACTTAATCACTTCTTTACTCTCATCCTACTGCTCCCACCACACTAAGTCCAGTGCCTTCCCTTATCTCCCCAGGACCTCTCAACACTGAACCACCTCCTAGAACACCACTGGCCGATTCCCATCCTTGGTCAGACTCCCAGCCTTTCCAGACACTCTCCCCATTCCACCTTTTGCATAAAGTCGCAGACACAACTGCAGCAAACAATGCAAGGAAGGCCACCACTGCGTCTGACTCAGAATCAGGCCTTATGAAAATGGAGTATCCTGTCCCCTCAACAGACCCCACCCCCATTAAGGTTACTTCCAGAAATTTCCTGGGAAGGTTTTTAATCACAATCCGCCCCTGCGCTGATTTACCACATGCTGTAATTGAATAGCCCTGCAGGGGCGTAACTAGCTTTTTGGGGGCCCCATAGCAAAGGTGCACGCAGCTCCCCCCCCCCCATGGTGAGGTTCAGCCGACATAGTTAGGCGATCAAAAAAAAATTAGAAAAAAAAATTATATGTATACACACATGTATACAGTATATGTATCATATCCATATACATGTAAATGGGTATATATATATATATATATATATATATTTATATATTTTTATTTAAGATGAACATATTATATTTATGAAGAAATTATAAATCACTTTCACTTTTGCTGCCCACAGTTTCAATCATAGGGGTATATTTACTAAAGTGATAGTTTTTAGAAGTGGAAATGTTGCCCAAAGCAACCAATCAGATTCTACTTACCATTTAACTAGTACCTTCCAGAAGATAATAGCTAACATCTGATTGGTTGCTATGGGCAACATCTCCACTTCTAAAATCTCTCACTTTAGTAAATATACCCCACAGAGTCTTCCCTCAAACTCCGTTCCGACGACTTGAGCCATGCACCTGACTGCTGCTGCACTACAGCACATCCCTCCCTGTCCTCCCGCGGAGCCCAATGAAGAGAGAGACTTTTGAGATGATGTAGGGTGATGTCGTAGGGTAGGGTGTAGCTCTTCAGCGGCGCGGCTGGTGGAAGCACAGTAATCAGTAAGTGACCACAGAGTCCTGGTACCCCCCCCCCCATACCCATATCATGCCCACCAGCAGTCCGCTGCTGCCCGGAACTCATTAAGTTTTAATAAAGGATAACAGAGAACATTTTTTTTAAAAGTCTACACGGTGCAGTGGGTTGGTTGCTGGGCCAACGGGTCCCCTAAGCCACCGGACCCCATAGCAAGTGCCCCCCTTGCACCCTCTACAGTTACACCAGTGAGCGCCGTGCAATTAACCTGAGAGCTAAAACCCTGCAGTAAGTCCCTTGGCTAATGGAATAGCCCTCTTAGAGGGGTATTCAATATGAAACGTTAACTTCACTGTCGAAGTTAATGTTTCATATCAGAGTTTTTACCTGCGTTAAAGTATCGGGCGCGCTCCCGCTTATACCCGTATTCAATATAAAATTAACGAAAACGGGAAACTCCGAGGTTGGATTTGCGTAAAGTTACGAATTTTTCCTTAAAAAAATTGTAAGACCCCCCTAAAGTAGTAAAAACATGGGGGATCACTATGGGTAACCCCGTTTTAGCCTTTAATTGAAAGTCGGAGATTTAAATAGCCGCAGCAGGTGTTTTTTTCCGACATTGAAGAAGTGATGCAGAAGAGCACTTAGGTTTTTTTTTTCGTTTTTTTAAGTGGTCCCATCAAATTTGGGGTACATGAAAATGGGTACTAGCATATTTTTATGTCCCTAAAGAAAGTTTTTAAAAATTCTGCATTTGTGCACCTGCCGCTATAATTCTATTCTAGAAAACATCTGCCGCATATTTTTTTTTTTTATCCCAATTTTTAAATAAATTTTTTGGGGTGTCCCTTTTTTTTTTTAAAACTTTTTTTGACACAGTTCTTTTTTAAATGTCAGTCCCAGGGGTGCAGGCTATTTTTTTTAAGCCTGCACCCCTAAACCCCAATTCTGCACTTTTTTTCGACACCTATTCAATGGTGAAAACTTATCCCCGTTTTTTAACAAAGACTTTTCAAAACTGCGATAAGTCTTTTAAATTGAATACGGTGTAACACTAAAACCTGCGATAATGACGTCATACCTCCGATATTAACGCAAAAACAATGTTATCGCACCCATATTGAATACCCCTGTTAGTGTATTATTTAAGGATTTCTTTGTACAATACTGTCTATGATCTCAAAATTATGTTATTACAGTATAATGATAAGAGAGAATAGTTTGTATGTAATTACAACAATACATAGTGGCTAAATTGGTACTTTGTGTTCACATCATGATTGACATGTACCGGTAACAGTAAAGGTCTGGTCAAATAAGAAAGATGTGAGTAGCTCTCAGGGAGTTCTCGCTTTGAAGCATTACTGCAGTGTAACATTGGCTACTACATGTCTATCTTTGTTGTGGTACAAGATGAACATTTAGGAAGGTTTTAGTATGCCTTATCAGCAATATTGTGCCAGGACGTGTTGGGCTATGTAGTTCCACAGCAGCTGAAATGCCGCACGTACCTTACCTCCGCTCTAAACCAAAAAATATCTGCCCACTGTTACTAGGAAAATGGATGTTTGGTTAAAAAAAAAAAAACTAATGCAGCTAAAAGAGAATATTAAAGTATAAAAAATATAACATAAACCCATTTTAGTTCTGCCTTCTAATGTGTGATATGCCGGGCATGGGGGTAGCTTGCCTGTAAGCTAAGTAATAGTGCCCTGCCGAAATCACTAATTATTTTCAACCTGTTGGCAGAAAAAGGAGAACACTGAGCCTGATTCACCACGGATTGCTATTGCGATGGTGGCTGCGATTACGTACGCTGTTCTGCTGCGAGAATATGCTAACGACTGCCATCGCATAGCCAGCATAGACACACCCACTACCTCCCACTACCACTATCTCACATCTGTAATACAGTACAGTATATACATTGGGAACATCGAGTAACATCGGCCCCTCATGCACAATTACAACAGGTCAGACCTTACTCTGATATTGCTAACCTCGTCACACGCAGTGAGTACTCAAGCTATGTATGCCGTCACAGCGGCTAATTTATGCACGCTCATGTAACGGCGTTCAAACGGACAGGCACGCCTGCGTTTCTCCATACACTCCCCCGTCACCACCCCAAACACTTACAACCTGTCACTCAGAGAAATGTAAAGAAATGCAATAAATGTAGTGATAATGGAAATATGGAACATTGGGTATTCCCTGCAATGAGAGTTCCTAATCTAGTTTGTCTTCACAAGATATAGAAGGCTGTAACATGTTATTATATGACTGCTAAAGGGCAGCTGCATCTAGTGCACAGGTTCTCAAACTCGGTCCTCAGGACCCCAAACTCCTCACAGAATCAAAAGTTAAATAATTAGCTCCATCTGTGGATCTTTTAAAATGTGTCAGTCAGTAATGACAACACCTGTGCACCAGCTGGGTGATCTGGAAAACGTGACCTGTGTGGGGTCCTGAGGACCGAGTTTGAGAACCACTGATCTAGTAGTGCATGACTGTTTCTATCACCTTGAAACCATATCGTATACAGTTTATGATAATAAGGTGTCTAATGTAATTTTATCTCATGAGGTTATGTTACCAGAATTTGAAAACACAAATACAGTAGCTTTGCATGCACGCAAACGACAATTGCTTTACACTAAATCTCTATCAATTGGATAATCTATTCTCGTACAAATCATTTCTTGTACTTAGCGATGTGGGGTTGTCTGAGTACACTTTTTGTCCATGCCAGATTTAGAAGTGTATTCATCACTGCCAGCACAATGGCAGCAGTGCTAATTTAGTATCCGGCTCACTGCAAGTTGAAACAGTAGGTACTAAATAACCAAAGCAATTCTACATTGCTACAGTGCAGGCACAGCTGATCCAAAAATCAGGTGAGATCTAAAAGGAAGGAGCAGACATTGGGAACCAATGCCATCTAAAGATGAATTTAGGCCCCCACAGTATAATACGGGATTTCAGGCCAGATCAGGAATGAAGGTTAAGCATGAGATAACCGTAATCTAATGCATTCATTTGTAAAAAAAAAAAAATGGCCCTGATACATAATTTCTACTTAATTTCTGCAAAAGTAGGCACAAATGTTAATTTTAATCTCCTTTTGTAGAAAATAAGGGGTAATGAATAGGCCCCTAAGGTTTATTTAGGTAGTACATTTGGATTTTCAGATGAGCGCCTTTGAGCATGGAATAAAAGTAAATATCCATCCTCATTACCCCTCTGAGGATGGATACTACATTGAGGTACAGTACTACTGTCTCACTGAGCTCTTCAGCAAAGTGATATGAGCAAGAACTGGCATTTAATTGTATTTACAGATGTAGGCCTATTTTATTTTCACCATTACTAAGACCTGACATATTGTCTTCAAAGTCTAAGTGATACTACTACCAGTGGTGGCTCCAGAGGTGGGGCGGCAGCGCAGTCCAAAATTCAAATTGGAGAGCCACACCAAATTTCAGAACCGACCGAATCTTTGCTGATTGCTTGATTGCTTGGTTTTAGCAAACCCTACTTGGGGGTCTAGCCAATCAGCTCCCAACTGTCATCTCAAAGGCTGTGTTTGAAAAATGACAGTTGGGAGCTTATTGGCTGGCACCTTATCACTTTCTTATCACTTTCCACTCTCTCCTAACACTGCTTAGTAAATAGACCCCTTTGTCTTTTAACAAAATACAGACTTTTTTTAATGGTTGGCTGCTATAGGCAAATTATGAAATCTAATAGTTGCTAAGTGCCTCTTTCCGGATTAGCTATTAGCTATTGGTTCCATGCTGCACACCTCATTCAGTAAATCTGTGTGAGTTGAAAAAGTAAAGATGACTTAATGCTGTTAATGTTGATTCAAGATGTTCGAACTGATGAGGGGAATTACACAAAATGGTATTTACAAAGTGAAACTTAGCACAATGACATTGGAAGTGTTGAACCGTACCTTTTTCAAGAAGTAAATTAACAGTTTTCCAAGCAGAACATGAAGTGGCTAAAAGGAGGGGCGTGCGTAACTCTTTATCCACACTGTCAATATTTGCTCCCTGTAAATAAAAGAACTTGGTGAGCATACATTGGAGAAACATTCAGATAAAACACACAACCAATAAAAAGTTTCCAGCATCTCAATTGAAAAGCTATAACCTGTTGTCACTAATGGACTAATGGTTGCAAGCTATACTACACAAATATGCTCTGTTGTGTTCGTTGAATCTTATAGATATGCAATCAATAATGTTTATGGAAAATTTAGAACATCAAGATCATCTAATAATTAAGTAAAGAGATACAATTATATATACTCTGCAGGCAATTTATTGAACGGTAATTAAATTAATGCATAAAGGTCATTTGCAATATACTCAGGAGGCATTGCACTTTACTCCATCTGTTTGAGCATTCAATTTTACAGATCTTACTTAACTACAATTAAGATTATAATATTTTTTTACAAAAACTACTAGTGTACATGTGAAAATTTTACCAAATATATATTTCAGGATATGGTCAAATATTGAATCCTGCCAAATCACAAACTGAAACTGAACTCTAATTTGGTTATTTAAATTAAGGATAATGAATCTGATTTATACAATTTAATATTCACTCTGAACTTTGAAAACATTAACTATTTATCTTTTGCAGCAAAACTCCTTGGAATATGAAATTTGGATTTGAGACAAACTTTAAATGTACTATAAATCTTTAAGATCAAAATTCCAAAGTAAATGCAGGACTTGGTTGCAATATAAGATTTCATTGTCCAATTTTGAGTTCTAAAGGATGTAAAAGAGAATAAAGCATTAAAATAAACATTGCTTTATCTATTTATAACTAAGGTATCTATTCATTATCACTTAATTTCTACAAAAGCAGGTTAAAATTAGAGATGTGCGGGTTCGGCTTTACTCGGTTCTTATCGCCAAATTATCATAAGTTCGGATTAGTTCGGATTTCTATTATTGACTATCCAAAACACGTGACCTCCGTATAGCCAATATGATGCCGTTTTTGAGATCCGGACATATCCGAGTAAATCCGACTAAAACCGAACCGCACATCTCTAGTTAAAATAAACATTTTCACCTGCTTTTGGAGAAATTAAGTTTTGGGGCAATTCATCATAAAGGTAATTCAGGATATATCACAGATACCTCCTGCTTACCTTTCTCTCCCGATGTGGCCTGCTGTCCCCATACACTAGTATGTGGACCTAAATTCATCAAGCTCTGAAAATATTATATTTTCGGCGCTTGTCTGTGGGAGCATTCACCATTTTCAGATGACGTTTGCTCCCGGAACCCGCTCCTTCCCTATGGGAAGGAGTTCCGGGTTGTGAAAGGATCTCCACACCTCTCCCGGGGCTCTTGTGCACCTGCGGAAGCTCTAGTTCATGCAATCGCACTTGCACTGCAGAGTCAGACTCGGCAGAGCTAAGTTTCACTGCTACTAAAGGAGCAGTGAAAACTTTCATGGAGACAGCTGATTCTTGGATCAGCTGTCTCTGCACCAGAGCAATTTTGAATTGCTCCGGCAATCGTCGTGAGTTATAATGACCAGGACCCAGATAATTAATATAATGAATAGATCCATTGACTATGTAAACTTACATTTTGAGTTTTTATTTTTTATTTTCTGTGGCTAATTACCCATTTGTTGAGTTGTTTGTTTATAACTTACGCAAAACTTTATATGTTCTGCTCTGTTTATTATCTGTCTCTTTTTATCTGCCAACCAATTGCCATTACAAAAAAAAGAGATTAAAAAAAGAAGTAATGCATGCAGCAATACCACATAGAATGTTTGTTATGTTTTGTCATTTTTTAAACAGCAAGTTAGATCCTTTTTAAGCCTTTATCTGAGCTCTTTCTACAAATCATTATTATTTTTTTTTAAAAATCGCTGGCGGTTGAAAAAATTCTCTGCATGTCATGTGAAGGCTGATGGGCTAGGAGGATCTTACATGTGACAAAGCAGACAGAGGGCCTGATTCAGAGCCGCTCGTCAGCGGCCGCTAGTTCGTTCCAAGCGATGTTCGCACAACTGCGCATGCGTACGGTTTGTAATACGCATGCGCGAACCAGTCAGTGCGGTCGAAATTCATGTGCTCGCAAAATAGCGAATGCCTGCTAATTTGAGTGACAGGATGAGGAGTTTGTGGGTGGTAACAGGGGAAGGTGCTTGAAAACGGGGGAGTGGAGATCCGAACGCAGGCGTGCCAAACGGTCAAAACGGGCGTTTAATGGGAGTGCATAATTAACAAAGCAGCGTCATTGACCACGTCACTTGGTTGTCTTTTAACCAGAACTGCTCGCAGTGATTGCGGTAGGAAAATGCTACCACAAGAATAGCGAGCAGTTCAGACGCCGTTCGATGTACTCGATTAATCTAATAAATACCGGAGATGATGTATGATGCGAGCGGCCAGGTGGCGTTTTTATCAAAATAGAGGCCGCAGGTTTTGTTTGCTTGTTCAGACTTAGAGGCGTCAACAGACTGCAAAGAGCGAGCACTTCATAGCCAGCCCCTTTTTCAGAACGACCGTCCGCAAATAGCGTACGGCTCTGAATCAGGCTCAGAGAGAAGTTCCAAAAGCCTTTCTACTCACTACATCATGTGCCATGTGGCTCTGGTTGCATTAAGAAGAATTACACTGAGAAGACTTATAAATCATAATAGCATGCTGAAGAAACAAACCAAGGAAAGATGAAATTAAATACCAACAGTTTTCTTGTAATCTGCCAAAGAAATTTATCATGAAAATAAAAGCACAATATATTTTTTTCAATCGAATTGCCGATTTACACATATTCTGCAGTGAAATTAAAACCTATTAAATCAGATGATTAACATGCTTCATGGTAAGTAAAATAAAACAAATTTATTGCATTAATACATTCAATGCAATAATCAACATGTGTAACTTATATATAATATAAAAGGCGGGATGTACTCTGGAAAGTGATAAATTGGAGAGTGGTAAACTACCAACCAATCAGCTCCCAACTGTCATTTTCCAAACAGATGACAGTTGTGAGCTGATTGGCTGGTTGCGAATGATAAAACTCGTTGTTAAATGAGCCCTTGAGTGGATGATAGTTTAACGCTCTCCAAGTTATTACTTTCTAGAGCTTAGTACATCTCCCCCAGAGTGACTTTGTTTTGTTTACTTTGTAACATTAATGATACAATTGAAATTAACATTACAGGGCTTAACTATAAACCTTAATAATGCCTTAATATGCTTTAGGGGGAGATTTATCAAATATTGGAGAAATAAAATGAAGATATAATACCAACCAATCACCTCCTAAAGACTCATACACACTAGACGATTTGAGTATGAGCCAACGTCATCAGTGACGGACCCAGCGGGGGTGCTGGCATCGTGCATACACACTTGCCGATGCCGGCAATGATGAACGATGGCAGGGGGAGATGGGGCCATGCTGCATTCGGCAGCATGACATTGTTAACGATATCCCCAGATTGAGCTGCATGTACAACCGACTGGGGATATCGTTTAACGACCTGCAGGAGCACGCATCGTTGGTCGTTCGGACCATACACACTAGACGATATGAACGATATATCGTTGAATGATATTGTTAATGTTCATATCGTTCACTTTTATCGTCTAGTGTGTACGCGGCATAACTGTCATTTTACAGTTTGTGTTTGAAAAATGACAGTTAGAAACTTATTGGTTGGTACTTTATCTATGTCCACTTTATTGCTCTCCAAGCTTTCATAAATCTCCCCCTAAGTAATAAAGACGCTAATCCAATATTAAGATGGCAACAATTTGAGAGCGTGATGCCTACTTCTAGTCTTGCCTTACTGTATATTGAGCATTAAGGGTCTAATACATTAAGGGTCTGTATATTGAGAGTTAAGGTGCGTACACACTGGGCGATAAAGTGGACGACTGAACGATAACGATATCGTTCAGCCGTACACTATATAGTCCATTTTTAACACCAAAGCAATGAACGATAACGACGTTGCGCATTCCCGCAGGTCGTTCGTCTTCATTGTTCATTGGGATAACATGCAGGCCAATCTGATGATATCGTCAGGTTGCTACATGTTGGGGAATGGGGGAGAGAGCCCGTCGCTGAACGTTATCGTTAATGATATCGTTCAGCGGCTGTGCTCAATGTCATGAACGACATTGAGCACACCCTGCCGGGACACACTAGACGATATCGATAATGGAGCACCTTTAGGTGCAAAACGATCACAAAGGAGCAAAAACTGAGCAAATTTACACCTTGCCAAAACCTTGACATGTACCTTGCCAATAAACCATCATATAAATTTTGTATTCATTTGCCTTTAATTTTTAATATAACTTTAAAGATTGTTATAGCTAGAGATATAAGTCTTATTAAGTTAATTTCTCATTCAGTTCATTTCAGGGGGAGTATATATCAGGTGAAGAGACAAGTTTGATTGGGAGAGCAATGATGTACTGTATGTAACAACCTTTCAGTGTTAGTACAGCAATATAACAATTGAAACCACCAAAGATATGTTCTTGAAGGTGTTCATCCACCTACACTACTTATCTATGTTCAATGGAGCTTCTATGCATGTTGGAACATCACACTCACAGCTTTAGCGAGCGGCCAGGTTGATTGTCACGATGGTCAAGACCATCACGACCATCGGGGCTTGCGATGAGACCCTTGTGGTAAGGTCTCGTCTGCCGCAAGCCCCAGTGGGCTTTCGGCTCTAATAGAGCCGGAAGCTCACCACTGACATCACGAGTGATGTCAGTGGGGCCGCCCCCAAACGGCAGGCGTTCCTTCAGGAACGCCTCCATTTGGCCAGCCACCCCCCCCACACCATGCCTACAAAACGGTGCGAGCTGTCAATCACCATCGACAGCCGCCCCTTTTGTAGTGAGCCCCGGAGCAAGAGAATTTCTCACTCCGGGGCTTGCGCATGCACAGTGCGGCCGCTGCGCCTGCGCAGGACCTCAACATCGACCCGCTTGCGAGCGCTCAGCACTTGCGAGCGGGTCTGAATGAGACCCTGAGTGTGCAACTTTGTTTGTAAACATGCAACTAATAGTTTACCAGGGAAGTGATCACATTATAATGACAGGAACATGATTCCTAGTTACACTGAGAGGCTGGCATCTCTCCCTCTCTCTGCCCAGGTCCTCCTTCTTTGTACTCACAGACTTGGAAAAGAGTAACAGGAGCTCTAGGTCACCTACTCTTTACCAATGAGGCAATTAGAAGGTGATAGACTCAGGGGACACAGTAACAAGTTCCCAGTCTGGAAAATCCAGGTCGGAACAACCACTTGTAAGTAAATGGCTGGACTAAGCCTCCTTATCTTTATCTAGCTATGTGTATATATGTATATATATATATATATATATATATATACTGTATTTTTCCAGATGCACATAATGTAACATTATCATTTCCTACAGGTCTTTTGGAAGATAGGATACATTTCTGTAATACTACATATAAAACTCCATCAGGGTTCCATTAACCACTTAACTGACGTGGTCGTATGGGATGCGAATGCAGAAGCTGTGCTTCAGCTTACAAGCTTCGACTGCACCGCCCGTCTATGATTTTGAAGAGGAAATATGTTCTACACATGTACAGAATGGATCTCCTCTGACTCCAGGACTCTCCTGCGGACCCAGCAATTTCTGACCGGTTTTGCTGGAAAAATCATCAGTTAAGTGGTTAAGGGAACAGTGTTGGAGTAGTTGTTTATTTTTAGTTTTTTTCCAAACAGAACATTCAGGGATATCATCAAGCAATAAATGTTAGTAGATATTAGTATACTGTATGTCTATTACACCCATAATGCCAGCTCCGGAATTGTACTGTACTTGTAAAGCTGATAAGATATTTTACATGTATGTACTGCTGATAGTGATTATGAGGTCTATGTACTAAGCCTTGGAGGGAGATAAAATGAACCAACCATTCAGCTCCTATCTGTCACTTTACAGACTGTTTGAAAAGTGACAGTTAGGAGCTGATTGGTTGGTACTTTATCTCTCTCCAAGGCTTAGTACATAGACCCCTACAGTATGTTTTAAAAAATCTGCAGTGTTTTAGACTTGATATAGAGATTTTGTTTTTTAGGGGTTATTCATGAAAGCTTGGAGAGAGATAAAATTGTGAAATACCAAGTGGCAGCTAATCAGCTCCTTTTTCAAACACAGCCTGTGCAATGACCGTTAGGAGCTGATTGGTTGGTACTTTATCTCTCACAATTTTATCTATCTCCAAGCTTTCATGAATACCCTCCTTAAACTGAAGCTAACATCTGCCACTTTATCTGGAAAGATGAAAATAATGAATGAGAGATATTTTGTTACATAGATGCAAAAGCACACAAAGTGCAACAACCCACAACAAGCAATCAAGGCAAGCTGACTAATGTCACAAATTCCTAGTGCATTCTCATTAGTATTGGTTCAACCCATAAAATGGTGTTATCCACTGTGTATAGTCTCTGTGTGTTAGCAAAAGGGATGAGACAATACTTCACATTATTTCACCTTCCGGGGACGTATCTATAATGGGTGCAGGGTGTGCGGTGCACACAGGCACCTGGGTCCAGGGGGCCCCACACCGCACACCCTGCACCCATACTTTTTATACTTACCTCTCCAAAGTCCCACGTCAGCCGGAGTAGCCCTACACAAACCGCCTGGAAATGGTCACTGCGGCCGTTTTCCTGGATTTTGCACATGCGTAGTAGGGAAATCGATGGGAAATTGGCACGGTAGACTCCGGGCACAGACTAGTGCCCGGAGTCTACGTCTGCTGTCAGTTTGCTGATTTGATTGAGAAAGTTGAGAGTTCTAGGCAGCTGCATAGGTGTGCAGGTGAGTGGCATAGGTGTGCAGGTGATGGGCATAGGTGTGCAGGTGAGGGGCATAGGTGTGCAGGTGAGGGGCATGTTGTGAGCCAAAATCATATTCAACATGACTGGTTTTGGTAGTGATGCATCACTTTCACTGTCACATAGTCTAGTCTGAGAGACTTTAACAAATGACCAATAACGTTGTTTAATTTTATTTATGCTTAGTTCACATTCACATATAGGGGGGAATTGAAATAGACCTAATATTTTTTGTTTGTTTGTTTAACGCCCAATTCAATTGGTTCCCTTTTTCCACCTGAAAAAATATTTTCCGGGTTGTAAAAACACTTAGGATCCACGCTAACACACGGACGTATGTGTTTTTGGGGCTGGCCTTTTGGCATTTTTTTCACCAGCGCCAAGCAGGTGAACAAAAATTCCCGATAAGTGCCAGCTTCCTGTCAGCAGCCCAGCACACGCTGCTGTTTGCTGGGCTGCAGTGGGACCAGGGGGACTGCTGTCACTGAGCAGCAGCAGCAGTCTCCTCTGCTGGGGTGGGGGGGTGTAATCACACTGATGATGGCCCACCTAGATGTGCCCCTGGCTGAGGGGCTCACAATGCCCCCTCCTCAAAGCGCAGTACCGTTTTTTCTTTTTTTTTGTAATGTGGGTGTGACCACGCCTTCCGTGATTAGGCCACGCCTCATGATAAGTTCGGACTTCGGTGCTAATTGAATTTGCCCAGGGGATCAATTAGCCGGCGGGAAAGTACAGCTGCTAATTGAATTCCCCCCATAGTGCAGTAAGTCTACCTTATTTATTACAAAAAATGGATGAGTGCTAATACACTGGTCTTAGCTTATATGAGATATTTTACTGTCATCTTCTTTGTCATTATTATGAAGCTGGAGCAGGTAAGACATTTTGCAAATTTGACAATAATATTCATCACTGGCAGCTGTACGCTAGGTAATGTTTCAATGATTCTTCTATACCAAATGAAAATATAAACATTTGAATTGCAAATATGAACAATGCAAAAAATTTAATGAGCTTCACAGGGAAATATGGACACATAATACAGCAATTTGGGGATGTTAACTGATCAGGCATGAAGTTATTACATATGAAACTTTATCTTGCCTAAGCCATACATGCACCACTGAGTCCCGGTCACATCCATACCTTGGACCCCAACCCATTGTGACAAATAAATAGAGCAAATTGCAGATGATGATTTGACTGTTTGACATAACAATATTCTCAGATTGGTAAACAGAACAACAAATCCTCTTACCATGGGTGGTATTCATCTCAAAAACAAAGTTTACACACAAATGATTAATTCTAAAGACAATATAGTAGCTGGTTGTGAGATCATCAGGAAGATGTATCAAGCAGTAAAAAAAAGGTGGAGAAGTAGACAAGTTTAGAAGTTGCCCATAGCAACCAATCTATACATTCTATAAAATGATAGGTAGAAGCTAATTGGTTGCTAAATGGACAACTTTTCCATTTGTCCACTTATCCACTCTTTTTACTGCTTGATACATCTCCCCCTGTATTAAAAAAAAAAGCAAATAATAACTGGCATTTACAATTTGACTTTAAACACTAATTAGATTATTGCAGAAATTGTAGCATTTCAAAGGTTTTTAAAAAAATCATTCACCTCTATATCCATCTAGTATAAAAAGCATAAACAGTTAATGCATTAGCACAATATCATGAGTGTGGCTCTAGACATTCTTATATAACTAGGTTTCTTATTCTTGTTCTTATCCAGGCTGTCAAACATAAAGTTCCTGTACTTTATATGAAGCAGGATCATATTGAGCAAGTTGTCAGATTGATAATCCAATAGCCAACAACTATAATTGCAGAGCTGAAAGGTAGAAATAATGAAACAGTATTATGGCACAGATGTTGTTCCTGTCTAGAGATTAGCTTTGTAAAAGCAGAGTTGATCTCGGCGGGCTGTAGTTTAATTCAAACTTGGCTTCATTCAGGGAGTGCTGTCAATCAGTGTCCGTTTAGTCTGCTCTGTGCTGTTTCAGCAGAAGTCCATAAGCTGCAGGCACTCTTGATAAGAATATAGGATTAATGCGAGCCTGTACAAATGTTGCAGTATTCTGTTAGGGCCCTTAGCTCATTTCTGTGTAAAATGAAAGTTTCTTCAGAAGATACGGTATCAAGGAGAGTGGAAAATAAATATATTTAAGGCTCTATTACCAAATAAAAAGTCCTTCTCTCATGTCTGTGAGAAGGACTTTTTCATTGGCTATTAAATCATTAAACATATAATACTATCCTGGATACCTTCATGAGAAAAGTGTCATTGGTCACAGAAACACGTCAATGCTTATAGACCCAGTCATGTAAGAATATATGCAATAAACTGAACACATGTCGTTGTGGTATAATATAAATATATACTATATATAAATATATATATATATATATATATATATTTGATATATGTGTGAATATGTTTATTTTTCTATATGTTTTTTTTTAAAGTGCCATTTCTATGACATTGTGTGGCTAATCATATCTAATTAGTGTTTTAAAGTCAAGTTCTGAGTGTTGGTTATTATGTCCAGTGTGCAGAAGTCCTACATCTCATCACCAACTCTGAGCTGTTGTTAGAGATGACCATTTTGGTTACACCTTGGCCTAGTCCAATCATCCTCAAACCATTTCTCAGTAATGCGGTTACAATTTCAATGCTATAATATTCTATTGATTATTCTAGTATTGTCCACTTTATCTTTTGCTTAGCCACGTGCAACCGCTTTGGCTGGATTTCTGACAACCCCCATCCTCTTTATCCACTTAATTGCAACTTTTAATATTTAATTGTCTCCTACAATACCCTCATTAATTCATTATTAGAGAACAATGGGGCTGTCTCTATTTTAGGTATTACATGTGAACGTGTTGATATTTTTTATAACATTGAAATTTGTGCAAATAAAAAAAATTATTTCCTATAAAATATAAGGGCCTGGCGAGCACAAGAGATACTGAAAATACAGATCCTCCCTGGTGCAGACGGATAATATCATACTGTACATTTCTTCCACCCCTCACCCACACTATCATTGTTGGTATCTGATTTGGATTTACTAAACCATAAAAACTGAAAATGATAATATTGAGCAATTTGCAGACAGAAGAGTTTTTATTCCTCAAATTCCACAAATGTTAACAGTTTGTCTTGGTCAAATAGTGTTTAGATTAAGCGTTGTGGCAGTTGCCGATTTGCCAGATTAGCAATACCTTAAACCAGTGGTTCCCAAACAAACTCAGTGTGATAGGCAAAACCCATGCTAATGGCTGCCAATCAAACAATATGTAGAAGAAGTGCAGCCCTGTCAATCATCACATAACTGAACCTAAGGATGACATAATTTACTTTATTTAATTATTGCTGAATATCTCAATAAGAAACTTTTGGCACAGGAGTGCCTTGGGAAAAAATACTGATACTCTAGGGCGCCGTGATTTGAAAAGGTTTGGGAACCACTGCCTTAAACTTTACAATTTTGGGATGTTTAGGAACGAGTAGTGGAAAAGGCATAAAAAAAAGACCATGAAGAATAAAGTCAAGATGTAACCATATTTTACAGTATACAGACTTAGTACAACATACACATACATACTGTACAGTATGCCTATGTACATCTTCAAGTGATAATATAAGTAGTCACTGCCAGGGGCGCCGAGAAGGGCAGGGGAGTACAAATTACCTGGGCCCGGGCTTGCTGGAGGGGCCCGGGTCCGGCACTGCTTCCCCCCTTTTACATCACAGCAGCCCAGCACAAGAAGCAGCTAAGAAGCAGCTACAGCAGTCTCCTATGCCTGTGGGGGGAGCGATCAAGCTGAGAGCGCCCCCTTCCCCAGCGCTGCAAAACTTTTTTGTTTTTTTTCCCTCGAAGGGGGATTGGCCACGCCTCTCATGATTAGGCCATGCCCCCTTTTTTATCCGGGCCTGCCGCTGCTCTCAGCAGGCCTTGTCACTTCAGATGTAGCTATGTCCATAATAAACATAAAACACAATGTGCATGTTCAAATAGTCATTAGTTTACTAGTGCTACATCTATTCCCATTTGATAATAAGCGCATCTTGTGGGGTGTCCAGATGGAGAATTTATATGATGTAATTTGAGCAAACATATTCCTCAACCCTGTTATGGAGCACTGGAATGTTTCATATACAATGGCTAGAGAAAGACTTCATACAGCATTACCTAAAAATTAACCCCTTGCCTGGCATAGATACATGAGATGCGACCACAGGCAGCCGGGCTTTCAGAGATCCAGTCGCATCCCATGCTCGCTTCTCAGCCCAACATCGGTGAAGGCAGGACCTTATTGTATAATGTGATCTAGTGCAAGAAAAAGCGCTAGTATACAGTACAGTTACAAGGGAAAAGTGTTTATTAGAATTAAAATAGACTTCAAACATAAATAATAATACATTCAGTTTAAAATCTAATCTAACAAGATTTACTTCTCCATGCTGAGAAGAATTCTCTTCTCTTTGTGTGTTCCCTTTCAGACAATGCCAATTGTGGAAGAAATATCAATTCCAGTAAAGCTGCATACACATCTAAAGATTATCTGTCCAACCAGCCAACTAGTTGATTGGTTGGCTGGTTGATTGAAAACCTGGTAAGGTATGACAGCAAATGACAATCACCAATTTGCTCCCAAACACCGGAAAATTGACACAAAAACTTATTTGAACAAATTGTTTAGATCAAACATTTAACAAACTTGTCTGACGACCATTTTCATCTGTTTTCTGGCATGTAGGAGCAAATTGCTGATCATCATTTACTCCCATACCTTACCAGATTTTTATTCCAACCAATCACCTAGTTGGCTGGTTGGACAGATAATCTTTAGATGTGTGGCCAGCTTAAGAAGATATGTTTGAGCTTTAAAGATTAGTCTTCTAAAGAAGACACAGATTTGGAAATGTTGCCAATTTTGGGTATTAGACAAGCAGTAACGTGGCCCGGCACCACTGCGTTTTCAATTTTACGGGCATTACAGTCAAACTACATGTGGGATCATTGGAAAGTAAAATTTTGGGCAACTTTCAGTTATTTTTTACAATTAATAATAGAGGCAACCAATCAGTATGCCAAGCAAGGCATACGGGGACAATACGACAATGATTTTTGAGAAGCAAGGACTGTGTATCCCTAACTGGATCTCATCACACCTGGCTTGTTGAAATTTTTGCATTCTTCTCCTTGTTAGTGCTGCAAAGGTTGGATCAACAATCCCTGCTGGAGTGGTACTAGAGGAATTCCCTGGCAACACCATTTATTGGGTCAGTAATGTCCCACAGACAATTTATTTTTCTGGAAAATATTTTACCAATAATCAGGCAGAAGAAGATGTCCATCTTAATCTGAAAATTCTCAAAATATGGCCCATGTATTCATACTTGAAAAATGTTTTGCTGAAACTCTGATCCTGGAACAACAGCTCCCTATTGACAAATGTCTTCTATACAAAGGTAGAATGCGGTAGAAACAGTACATATAAATACAAAAAAATAAAAAATACGGACTGCAGCAGATTCATTAGGGTGTATCGATTATGGGTGCAGTGTATGTGGTGCACACGGTCCCCTGGGTCCAGGGGGGTACACACTGCACACCATGCACCTATCTTGAACACTGACTTTTTAGGAGTCCCACTTCGATGCTGCAGCAGCAGCACAAACCACAGGGAAAATGCCATGGTGGCCATTTTCCTGTAGATTTGCGCATGCACAGTTGTAGTAACCATGTTACTGGAGACCTGCGCATGCTCTATACCAGCGTTTTTCAACCACTATGCTGTGGCACACTAGTGTACTGTGAGCGGTTGTCAAGTGTATCGCGGCAGTCAGCTCAGCGCACTTGTACTGTAATGTGTTTTTGTCGTGAGGAGGCCATTGTAGTGTGTTTTATTCCTGTGGAGACCAATGTGTATGTATTTTTTTATGTGGGAGCCAATGTGTATATTTTTCACTGGTCACGCACTCCGCATCGCCGGATGGTGTGCCTTGGCAGTCTTTAACAATGGTGTAGTGTGCCCCGGGATGAAAAAGGTAGAAAATCACTGCTCCATACAGTAGGTTATACTGAAGGGCTAGTTCCTATAACTTAAGAGGAACTGTTCCACCGAGGAAGAATTTAACAGACAATCAATGGATATATATAAGGCCTTTTTAGATCAGGGTTATCCAGACTGGATTCTGAAGAAATCCTTTTCTGAGGTTAAGAACATGGACCAAAGCTCTCTTCTACTAGCAGATAAGAATTCTGTTAACAAACATAACGAACATTGTGACACAGAAGAGTTCAACTCTTTGTCTTAAGAGAATCGAAAGATCTTTGAAAACAACTCTACCTTCCTTAAGTTAGATTATGTTACATGGCAAAGTTGTCTTTAGAAAATTGTATAACCTCAAACAGAGATTAACTCTTGGCATTTGCAATAATAATAATGATTTGACTTGAGATAGTTCATCAGGTTTAATATGCAATTAATGGTTACCACCTAAACCAAATGGATTCTATAAGTACGGTAGGGTTAAGTGTATAGTTTATGTACTTGCTGAACACTGGAGTAATATACAGATGTTTTCACATACATCTTCCCTACGTGCCCTACAAGATGCATTAAACATAAGGTGTGAGCTCCATGCAACTCAGTACCGCCAATCATTTTTTTGTGTGACTTTGTACCTTCAAGTATGTCTTATTTGCAAAGTGATGTGAACAGGATGCACAAATAGCTCCTGCTGATTAAAATGATATGTGGCATGCCTATATTCTGTGTGCAACTGCAGGTGTATCTGCATGCGAAATGCTACGTTACAGTGTCAGCGGATGTGACACTGTAACGTAGCATTTCGCATGCAGATACAGCTGCAGTCGCACACAGAATAAAAGCATGCCGCATATCATTTTAATCAGCAGCTGCTTGTGTGTACTATTCACATCACTTTTTTAATAAGTCACATTTGAAGGTGAAAAAAAAAGCTCTGCGCTACTGAGTCATACTACAGCATGGTGCGACTAGAGGGGCTGTTTAAAGCACAAGGAAGTAAGCTGTATGTGGACACATTTGTACTCACTAACATCTAAGTTATGCTCGGTTTACTTGCTGGTGGTTATCTAATATTTGTTAATTCATTTATTTTTGATGAAGAGACCCCATGTGGGTTACAAGTAGAGATGTGCAGTTCAGTTTTCCTGAAAATGGTGTATGGAGTGGTTCCACTGGGCATGCGCCAGAGATCCCATTGTAACCCCTCAGAGCTGACAGCCACCACAGCGCAGATGTGCCGACATTGGCGCAAGATTGCGGTTTTAAACGCCCAGTCAGTTTGTAATGCCTCACTTTTAAACAGCCCAATAGTGTCCAGAGCAGACAGTGCCAAAAAAAATTATTCTTTTCCAGGGCTCGAAGCCAGGACAAGAACTGTTGCAAAGCGATCACCTAACCACTAGCCCACAAGCCAGCTACTGTATATTAACAACCGCACATAGCAGGCTCATCCTTGTGCACTCCACCCACCCGCTGCTGTTTTTAATAATAAAAAAATGTGTCTTCCTTTCAAAATATTATACTAGTACATATATACACAGTACTCCACCATTAGAGAATAATTCACCCCATCTCATTGAAAGCTGTGTGTGCATCTCATTAATCTAAAGTATCGGTTATACCGTCATAACAACTGAGGCAACTACACTACTGTACAGTTATTTACAGTATGTGTACTGATCTGCATCCCATTCGAAGAGCTTATGTATGTGATATTAAAATGATTGCTTGTGCGAACATGTAAATACTGTACAGTGCATGAAGTTAATATATCCATTCAATTTAACAGTATGGTATTCAGTACAAATTACAACAGTGGAGCACTCGCCACCCAGCGGTTAAGCGCTGTATTACATGCCGTAGCGTATCCTTAGTTGTAGAATACCACGGTACCCAAGGTCCAGCCATCACGTAATGTTCCATGGCGCGACACAAAGGCCTGAATGACGCGCCATGAACAACAAACTAGCTGGGCACATCTGTACAACATTGAACCATAATGAGACAACAAAAAATTGTGAGAGAACAGACCTGTTCATATAACAAAATTGGTTTGGGTGAATGATCTCATGCTTTTATAAAATGCAAACTTTGATTACTGCTTTAGTTCCCTTAAAGGTCTTAACATATTAATATTAAAACCATTATTGATCCATTCATTTATTGTACTATAATCACATAAAGCTACTTATTAACATTTTTTGAGCAGTTGCAATATCAGTATTTGTTCACTATGTGTAATGAAGAAAGATTGTATTTACCATTGATATCAAATACTCTGCCAGGTCTGCATGATCAAACAATGATGATCTGATGGGTGAAAAACAGAATGAATATCAGCACAAACAATATAATTGATAAACAAAAGGTAATAATAATTAAAGAAAAAACTTAAAAACAATGCATAATAAAGTTTATTCCCAAAATTTAAACTGAATATTACGTCTCATATTTTTTCATAGATTGAAAAAATAGGCATTGTTTAATTTTAAGGAGACAGAAAGTAATGACTATTACCTGAATACAGTGGAGGCAGCCATTTTGTTGGCAGAACTAATATTCATAAGTAAAGCCTATCAATCAACAAATGGCCTCATTTGATGAGTTCTCAATAAACAAAGATGCTGTATTGCCATGACTACTGGTTGTGCTCACAAAATAGACTAAAAGCCCCACTCTGTACCAGTGATGGGTACATGTTATAGTGGCATTACAGTGGATTTATATTTTATTCAGTCATTTTTGTAAAATGGTATAGGCTTGTTTTAACACCTGTGTAACAATTTACACCTACTGATATACACCATTTGTTTGTCAATGCGTTATAAAACTAAGTTATTCGGAATACAAAATGCATATATCCATCAGCTAATATAAGCGGTTCTATCAAAATGTCTATTTGCAACATAACATCTAGTATTAGTCATAGATGACCATGATCTGAGCCCCTATAGATAACTTCAAAAAATGTTTACTAACAAAGTGAAATATCCAAAGCAACCAGACCTTTGCTTTCATTGTCTCAAGAGGCCCATACATGATTGTGTAAAAATATTGTCAATGTATGTGATTTACCGATTGCCGATTCTGAATAAAAAGTGATCGGAATTGGTAAATCATATTCTCCAACATGTTAAATTTCACCAACAAATCGGAGCTATAAATTGCTAGTGTATGGTAACGATCAGCCGATTTGCTGACCATTACAAGCAAAATAATGGGCCTTTCCTGATTGGCAGATCTGTGATTTGCTGAAAATGATCTGCGAATCGCTGGTACATATCAGCAATGGATGGATGAATATTGATGGATTGGAGAATTGTGAATCGTGGAAAAAAAACAGAATCGTTGCTCTCTGATTGCTGATGTATTGGCCCCTTTATTTGCATGAGAAAGTTCAAAGGTAATTGCAGGTTGGTTGGCTTCTGTTAGGTAATAAAACTCACCAGGGCCTCCACCCAACTCTGCCAGAAACATTGTATTAGCTCCGGGGGAGGGAAGGGGTGGCGGCAGTGGACCGGGAAGAGAGGGGGGCGTTATGTACAGCCCCAGTCCCTGAAACTCACTATCCTCAAATTATAGCATACAATAGTGTTTCTTGGTCAACAGTCAATAGCATAATCCCCAAAAATGCCTGAAGCCCTAATATGCCATGGTCAGCTGCTCCTTTATGACCAAGACTACATGCACATGAAACTTCAACAGAAACAATGAAAATAAATCACATAAACTACTCTCTCTAGATATATATATATACAAAATATATATTTGATTATAAGCATGTATTATGACTAATATTAATCTTTTGTCCTCCCTGCTTTGCTGCAGACCACAATCTGATTACTTTATTCTTTCTATAGAGCACTAGGTGCTTCAAATGGTGATTTCAAATTATCAGTATAAAAGCCTCAAATAAGACAGGAACATGTTTTATGACCCCATTGCTGCTTCATTAGAAGTTATCACAAATAATAATATGAATATGTACTGATCTTAAAAACCTGCCTCTAACTCATACTTACCGACATTCTGGCACAGCGGGGGAGAGTGAGGGAGTGTGGTGCGGCATAGGTGAGTGGTGCTGGGGCATGCTGGTATGATCGCATCACCGTGGCCACACCCCCGCTATACACTGCCGATAATAATGGTATTGTAAAGTTGGGGGCGTGGCTATGATGACACCATTTAGTGTGAATCGCATCATCATTAATCACCCGCCCACTTTACTGAGGAAAGTGGGCAGCACTGGGCGCACAGGGGGCACTGTGGGATACTTGTATGCCTTCCCGGGCAGCCGGAGGCAGCACCCGATTTTTGGTAGTCTCCCAGCTGTTCCGGGAGGGTAGGCAAGTATGCTCTTATTATTACAGTATTTATTATTATTATTATTATTATTAGTTATCATTATTATTATTATAACAGTTACTTTTGTTACAATTGGGATAAAAATAGTAATAAAACAAGAATGAGTAATAACAGACAGACATAAAGGTAAGAGGGCCCTGCTCAATAGCTTACAACCTATAGGGAATAGGCATTGATTATGTATGGATTGTAAAGAGGGGATGTAACTGGGTAGGAAAGTTTATGGAGGTTATGTAGGTGGTTCTGGAATTTGATGAGTTGCCTGAAGAGGTGAGTTTTCAGGGAAGGCTTGAAGGTCTGTAGACTATTGTGCATGGGAGGGCATGCCACAGAGTGGGTGCAGCCCGAAAAAGTCCTGTAACTGTGCATGGGAGCAGGTAATGAGCGTGGATGAGAGACGCAGATCTTGTGCTGTTCGGAGAAGTCAACCAATGGAGGAATTAACAGAGTGGAGCAGCAGAAGATGAACATTTTGCAAGGAAGATCAGCCTCACAGCTACTTTCAAAATGGATTCTAGAGGTGTAAATCTGTTTTTAGAGAACACTAATAAGGAGACTATTGCAATAATCAATGTGGGAGTGTCACAAACTGTGCTAGAGACCTCCGTCCTAAGCCCCTGCATCTACCCATGCGTCTGTGCCATTGCTGTCCTCTGAGCAATCGACCTGCTGTTTCAGTGATCTCCGATGCGGGGCCTCTGTTTGTGGATCGTCTGCAGCATCCCTGCTGTTGCCTGTGCCCCTCTGCTGCAGATTCATGCACGCACGGCACACCAGTATGCAAGTTTCCCAGTACATGGGTGCAGCCATCTTGGGCCAGGTCAGGTGATACTCGTGCATCCAGTCAGCAGCTGTCTTAAGTTGCTTCAGCCTGATGGTATAAAAGACCTTCTTGTAACACATGCTGGTTGCCAGTGCAGCAATGTCCATTGCTGCTGCATGACCTTTGTTCCTGAGCTCCCATTGTGATACCTATGCTTCCTAGCATAGCAAGGCTGATTCTCTGATCCTCTCTATGTTCCTGAGTTCCCAGTGTGTTACCAGCGTTACTCCAGTCCGGAGTCATATTCCAAGTTCTTCAAGTTCATTCCACGTTACTCCAGTCCGGAGTCATATTCCAAGTTCCTCAAGTTCATTCCACGTTACTCCAGTCCGGAGTCATATTCCAAGTTCCACAAGTTCATTCCACTACTCCAGTCCAGGAGTCAAGTTCTAAGTTCTTCAAGTTCAATCCTCACTACTCCAGTCCAGGAGTCAAATTCTAAGTTCTTCTAATTCAATCCATGTTGCTCCAGTCCAGAGTCTAATTCAAAATTCTTCAAATTCATTCAGTTCCAAGTCTACAGTTTCTTCCTACAGTTAATATCAAAGTTCAGTGACTATTCAGAGACTCTTGTTTTACAGTTTTATTCAGTTTCTTCCGGTTGCTTTATCTCTGCACAGATGACTATATTATAACATCTTATATCACAGTCTACTCTATTACTGTATGAGCAGAAACTACATTAAACCATCCAGTTTCAAACTACCTATTGATTTAGGTGTCTCTGTCTTACAACCCAGTTCGGGTACACAACTCCAAGTTCCCCAGTCCATAACAGGGAGATAATGAGTGCATGAATTAGAGTTTATGCAGTATCTTCTGTTTGATATGGTCGTATTCTGGACATTTTTATTTAGAAACAAATTTAATGTGAGGGACAAAGGACAGTTCAGATTCAAGAGTGACACCTAGGCAGCGAGCATGTGGGGTAGGGTTGAGTTATCAACAGTGCTAGAGATATCAGGTTGGTAACTACTATAAGATGGTGGAAATATTATTAATTCTGTTTTGGATAGATTAAGTTTGAGGTGTTGAGAAGACATCCAAGATGTAATGGCAGAAAGACATTTAGTAGCACTGACCAATAGAGATAGTGACAAATCTGCGGAGGATAGGTATATTTGAGTATCATCCACATACTGATGTTACTGTTATCCGAAAGAGCTGATAAGTTTGCCAAGAGACGTGGTATAGAATGAGAAAATCAGAGGACCTAGGACTGAGCTTTGCGGTACTCCAACTGATAGACTTGTTTGGTCATGTGTACAAGTTATAAAATATCTAGAGTTGTCTCATTTGATCCTAACATAAGTAGCTGCTCATCATCCTGGTAGGTTGTCATCATTTTACAATTAAAGCCCTGCAAATAAAAAATTGAACTGCACTCATATGACAAGCTCTTATTGCATATTAGCCAGAAAGGAGGCAATTTACAACCTTTAATGGTGGTGCAGAATCCTTCCCATGCACTATAATGACACATGGGTGCTAGCAGATCGATACCAGCAGATGAATAGGGCATTACGTTTACACCAAAGTAAGGAACCAAATGTATTTTTCATTCTCATATTTCTCAGCAAATTAAACTTAAATCAACACACTGTAACAAATTATATTTTAACATGGGTAATCTGTGGGTGAAAACAAAAACTGAGCAACAATATTTTAGTGCAATTTAAAAAATGGATCAGTCCTTTAATATTTTGACAGAGTAGAATATTGCACATCTATCATCCAAGTCACAGGCTATTCAAACTCATTATATTTGTTGCTCTGCAACTTTTGCGTGTTACATGAGATACAGTAATATTCCCTTGCACTCTGCATTGTCAAAGGTTCTTTACATTTTCTGATTATCCTAGTTCAAGGTCTACTATAAAGGTAGCTATGATGACCAACCTCTACATTAGTCCTAGTAAAGCGTGATGGCTGTGGTGGATGGACATTGATGTTAGTCCATGGGATTACATTTTGCCCCAGACATGGAGAGCATCCCCTGCAATGTGCCTCTCACATGCTCTTCCTTCCATTAATGATGAAAAAAAAACACAGGACCATCAAGTTCAACTTTTCATAATTTGAACTTGTGTTTGTCCAGAGAAAGGCAGCATACAACCACTGGTGTGACAGCTATCAACTTAGTCTCAAAGGAGAGAAAAAACATTGCTCTTGTTACCAAAAATATCAGTCAAATATATTCCTGAAATCTATCAATTAAAATAATTTTGTCTTCTAATTCTAGATACATACTGTATGCCATTTCCTTTAAGAAAGTCATCTCATTGTCCTCGTCTTTGTACATGAGGAGTTGAGTAGACAAATGTTTAGATCAAATATATAAATACTAATTATTTATTTCACCCATAAGATCTGGTCTTACTAGAAACTTATAGATTAGTAATACTAGGTTTGCATAAGGTGCATTTATCCCTCTTTTTACGCATCCAATGAGTTTATTCACTATTGCTGGCACAGTCTGGCACTGTATACTGCAACTCGGTTCTCTGTCAATTAGTATTTGAAGTGTTAGAATTAGTGACTGTGCTCGCCCTGTGCTGACTCTTAGTTACAGATGCTGGTGTTTTCTATGCAGACTTTGCTGGGCAAAGGAGAGCCATGCATGGTTCTTTTCTTCCATTGGGCAGCCTCTCTCTCTTCAAGTGGTCTATTCATTATCTTAATTACCAGGTCCAGAAGGACCCCAAGAGTATTCTAACTCATGGCGAGCGTCGGAGCAATTCATCATTGATCAAGCGTGGAGACAGCTGATCCAAAAATCAGCTGTCACCCTGAATGTTTTCACTGCTCCTTTAGTGCATCTGCATCAACTAGAGTTCAAGCAGCACACAAAGCTCCAGCTTCCGGCAGTAGGAGCCAGACAGAAGCAGAGGGATCCAAATGGACCCTCTTCGCAAGCTGCGACTTCTTCCCATAGGGAGGAGCGAATGTGCGGGAGCAAACGCCATCTGCAACTGGCGAATGCTCTGCAGTGAAGCTCTGAAAATATTGTATTTTCGATGCTTGATGAATTTAGGTCCCTGTACTAGTAGTGTATGGGGACAGCGGGCCACATCGGGAGAGAAAGGTAAGAAATATCTGTGATACCTCCTTCATTACCTTTATGATGAATAGCCCCAAAATTTAATTTCTTCAAAAGTAGGTGAAAATGTTCATTTTCATCTGCTTTTGTAGAAATCAAGTGATAATGAATAGACCCCTAAGTGTTATGCTCATTGGTAGTGAGTGGGCTTGCCTTTAGCTCTTATCTAATTGGCTGTTGGAGATTTATATAGCTATTAGGTTGTTTTATCTGTGCTGGTGATAGTTTCTGCATTGCTACAATATGAACCTGTGTTCCTGTACCCTGTACAGTATCAAGTTTCTGACTCGGTTTTGTTTTGGATCTTGCTGCTCTCTACTGTCCTGACCTTTTGACTACGTCTCTTGCCTACTGCCAGTCCTAATTTTGGATTGTAGTTTTTTTTAAGCCTGATTACTGCCAACCCTGAACCTGATCAGGGTATTAGCTATAGCTTGTCTGCCACCAGCCCTGACCTTGGATTGTGTGTGTATATATACCCTGTGTATATATATTAGGGATGTGCAGGCTCGGTTCTACTCGGTTCCGTTCGGTTCTTTTTACCGGATCTTATTGGGTTTCAGCTGTCACGAGTTTTGGATAGCCAATAAGATTCGGTAAAAAGAACCGAACGGAACCGAGTAGAACCGAGCCTGCACATCCCTAATATATATATATATATTTAAAATTGGATAGTATACTTGTACTATACTATATACCTGCTATCAGTTCTTTTGTTTGCAAGCTCATATTGTTTACCATTTACTGTAGAATTTGCCAGCTACTGCCCTGTTAGTCTTCACTAGCTGGAATTGAAGACCTAGGGCATCCAAGTACATCTTTATGGGAGAGGCAGCTTGCTGTGGGTGAAGATCTTGTGAAGCTGTTCTAAAGGTCTTAACATCACTCTACAGGTAGTGCCCCAAGTTCTTTTCCAACTCTGCTTGCCTCACTGTATTCCATTTAAAGTGTACTACAACAGACTATGTGCATGCATTAGTGTATTGCATGTATATTGTTCCATTGTTAAACCTGCTCCTTAAAGTGAAATGCTCATAAATTTTGTGAGCTTATCTAATATTCATAAGACTGTAACCTATCAATTCACTAGGACGCTCATGAATACTAGTCTGGTTTTATGAATATTACACAGTAATGGGTGTCAGGTTCACTTTAACAAGCTCAATGAAGTGTACAGTAATACAATATACAAACCAAGAGCAATAACGCCTTCAATTTAAGAACAAAACAGCTGATTTGAGATTACACGTATAATCATAAATGACTGGATAAAAGAAACAGATGGTTAGCATGGAAATGGAAATGCAAATTATGAGAAGTTAAACCATAAAGTTAATTACTTAATTAAATTTACTCAGATCTTTATGAGTACAGTCAATAAAGTTAATGGTTTATAGGTTGAAATTAACAAACATTTTTACAATGGTGGAAACCAGGTGGATATATGAAATCAGTACAGTAATTGGCTGGAACTAGTATTTATGGTCAGCATAATACTATTATTTTTCAAGGATTTCTGTACTATTGTTTTTCAAGGTTTGCTCTATCTATCTATCTATCTATCTATCTATCTATCTATCTATCTATCTATCTATCTATCTATCGTGTTGTTTTTATTGCTATAATTTTTTTCTATTATTATTATTTATTTACTGAAAGAGCCTTAATGGGAAACTATAAAGATACATTTATGATAAATATAAATACTTACAATATGTTGTGTTTAGTAAAACATTTATTAGAAACAAATATACCCTTGGATACATTATTTAGCAGTCTATTATCACTCAGTAGCTATATAATGTTTTGTTTAAAGTACAGCTTTTAGTAATTTTATTTACATTTATTTGCAAATAATCTGACAAACCAACAATTATTAGATTTTTACCAAAAAAAAGATACTTCACAATCATTTTAAGAACTGTATATACCAAATCAGAAATTAAATTCAATTAACTTGTATAATAAGGAGGAAAAACCAGAAAGATAATTAGAAACAGCTGCAACACTTTCCGGCAATATTTTGTAAGAAATAGTAGATTGCCTACGGAAAATATTTAATAATTAAAAATTTATATCTGTTATATGCAATTTGTAAAAATATGCTTCCTTACTTATGAAGTGGTGTTTCATTATTTCCATCTGGGAGATCCACAATTATCTTCTCCCCAGTGTAAGTTGAGACCATTACCTTGACAATTTCAGTTGCTCCTTGCGTAGCGGCAAAATGAAGCGCAGTGGCGTTGTCATTCTGCAACATAAAACTTGTAACTGGAGATTCAGTGAAAACAAAATGCAAGTTATTTTATTCTGTCAACAGTGGTATAAGATCAGGGATGGCATATGTAGCAGTCACACTGCAGTCCTGCTGTGACCCCAATATGCTATTAAAGTCAGACAATTATTTCACCTATTTGGTATAACCAGAGTACTAAGCTGGGACTTGACTTACTGTATTTCATCAGTTTAAAGTGACAAGATACTGTATGCTAAATTTTTGCACTAGCTTTAAGAAGCCAAGGACATCAACAGATGATGCTGCAACAGTTCCAGCATAATCATGAGGAGCTGAGCTGGAAGGAGTAAGGAGGAGGAACAAGAATAGCCGTTAAGTAGTATGGTGTAGCAGAGGCTTCTTCAAAGGTCCTGTTGCAATTTGCAGGTTCCAAGATATTAGATCAAGAAGAAGGAGTCAGCTAGAACCCGAAACACACAGGGAGGTGAGTACTACGGTCACTGTGTGGTATAATGTGAACTGTGGAATATATGTGAGTTCATGTGAACTGGTGGGCACTGTATGTAATAATGTGAACTGAGAGCACTGTGTAATAATGTGAACTGGGGTACTGTGAGTAATAATGTGAACTGGGAGCACAGTGTGTCAAAATGTCAACTGGAGGCAAGTTATGTTATAATGTGAACTGAAGGCATTATAGTGTGGCATAAAGTAACCTGGGGGCAATACAGTGTGTTTAAAAAATTAAGGTGCCTCCAAGTATTTACTATATTATATATTTTGATAACATCTCCACTCCACTGAAACTGCCCTCACAAAAGTCAGCAGCAAAGACCTCCTTGCTGCCAAATCCAAAGGTCTCTACTCTCTTCTCATTCTCCTTGATGTCTCTGCTGCTTTTGACACTGTGGACCACCCTCTCCTGCTGCATATCCTTCACTCCCTTGGTCTACATGACACTGCCCTCTCCTGGCTGTCGTCCTACCTATCTGACCGATATTTTTCAGTTTCCTCTCATGACTCCTCTCCCCCCCCCACAGCCTCCTACAGTAGGTGTTCCCTAAGGTTCTGTTCTTGGAGCTCTCCTATTCTCCCTCTATACTTCCTCTCTAGGTGAACTCATAAGCTCTTTTGACCTCCATTATCATCTCTATGCTGATGATACTCAAATTTACCTTTCCTTCCCTGATCTCTCCCCCTCTCTGCTGCCTCGTATCTCCAACTGTCTCTCTGCCTTCTCTTCCTGGATGTCCCAGCGATTTCTTAAACTTAATATGTCTAAGACAGAGCTGATCGTCTTCCCACCCTCCCACATAACTTCACTTCCCACTATTTCTTTATCAATTGATGGAATAACTATCTCATCTAGTCCCAAGGTGCTCTGTCTTGGAGTTATCCTGGACTCATCCCTCTCCTTCAAACCACAACCCAAAATCCCATTTCTCTCCTCTCCAGCCTATCCTTAATGCTGCTGCATGGCTTATCTTACTCTCCAAATGCTCTACATCTGCCTCCCCTCTCCTACAAGCCCTCCACTGGCTCCCCTTCCCTTTTAGAACCCAATTTAAGGTTCTCACACTCACTTACAAAGCCCTCACCCAATCTTCTCCCATATTCATCTCTGATCTCATCTCCTTTCACTCTCCTCTCCGCTCTCTTCGTTCAGCTAATGCACGCCGCCTTTCATGCCAGCTGATTACTTCCTCCCACTCCTGCCTCCAAGATTTTGCCCGCACTGCTCCCCACCTCTGGAACTCTCTCCCACTCCCCATCAGACTCTCCACCTTTTTGCAATACTTCAAACGGGCTCTCAAGACCCACTACTTCATCAAAGCCTTCCAGCTATCATTCTAACTCCCTGCTACATGCTCCTTCCTTCCCATCTATCCCATCTGTGTCAAACCTGTTTGTCTTCCCCTCCCTTTTAGAATGTAAGCTCTTATGAGCAGGGCCCTCTACCCTCTTGTGCTTCTCCCTACTTTAGTTTCATCTACTTCTTACTCACCACTAGGGCACCTAACACTTGGTTGCTTATGCTCTGTCGCTTATCTGGGTATTATGGTCGCTAATGTAGCTATGTATATTATCCATGTCCTGGTCCTGTATTGTATTGTTCTGTAAGTCACTTGTCTACAATTTGTTCATGTACTATGTAAGGCGCTGCGGAACACTTGTGGAGCCATATAAATAAATGATAATAATGATAATAATAATATATCATTTTGACAATTTTATTTGTAGGAGACCCACAAGTGAGTTGCCCTGGGGCCTCCACAAACATTTAGTCCAGCCCTGAACCTCTACTCTTCTGAATTTAACGAAGTGTCCTATCTGACAGCATTATCATGAATGAGCCAATGTATAGTACTTTATTATAGCAAAGGGCACACAATGGCACAGCAAGATTATTACAGTTAACTCAACTATGACAGACTATTCTAAAGCTTACCCTACCGGAAATCTGTCTCAAGACAGTGTGGGTCTTCCTTTTAACCCCTGGACCACCATTCACTCACATAAATCCCGCTCCATCTATAGCATCACTTTGCTGATTATGATTTGCTGACTGACTGTCAGCTGATACTTTAGAAATAACTATGACCTGGAACTAGATAAACACTTTTGGCAAAATCTAGTAATGCAAAACTATTCTCTTCTATGAATGATCATATTTTATTTAGGGATCTATGTACTAAGCCTTGGAGAAAGATTAAGTGGACAGATATAAAGTACCAACCAATCAGCTCCTAGGTGTCATTTTTCAAACACAACCTGCAAAGTGACAGCAAGGAGCTGATTGGTTGGTACTTTATCTGAATCCACTTTATCTCTCTCCAAGGCTTAGTACATCTACCCATTAATCTTTTAAGCGTATTTGGGAACAAATATCAACTACCTGTTTGAGGTCGATTTTTGCTCCATATCCGATGCAAGCCTTCACAATTTCCAAGCGTCCATTCTGGACTGCCACATGAAGCGGACTGCTTTTCTCATTGTCTGTAAAATTTATGTGATCTTCAATGCTAAATCCAATCTCTTCACCTGAAAAGAAAATGATGAATGAAAACATCATGGATGTTGCCAACTACAGCTAATACATAGCTAATAGCCATAAACAAATACCTTTCTTTAAAACCAGGTCCATGCACTTTAAAGACCCAGCGAAGGTCGTCATGTGTATTGGGAAGCAGCCTATCTTATTTCTCTTACACAGCTTTCCCCCATGATTAAACTGTAAGACAAAATCAAACACTTAGGATACTTTAAACATGGATTATATGACTTGTAATAAGTACATAAAAAAGGCTGTGTGTTGTGTACATTATAAACTTTATTGCATTACAATCTTCTGATGGTTACTGCCAAGTTCCTAGATAAATAATCTTTATTACAGTCCCTCTTTAGTCATGCATAGCATATTAGAAAACGCTAATGAAATGTCCTCCTCCTCTCCCAGATTTGCCTATCTGAGGATCAGATTAGTAATAGCATAACGGGCAGTAATCTGTTTTAGTGGATGGCAGCGAACAAGATCATATTGACCTGGATCGGCTATTTAGCATGTTAGCTAGGCCGATTAGCATGCAAAACAGCCTAATTAACATTCTAATTCTAGTTGGATCCAAATGCAATATATAGCACCTACAGTACCCTTGTGTATCAATGCCTATTTCCCTATAGATTGTAAACTTACGAGCAGGGCCTTCCTACCTATATATCTGTCTGTTATTACCCAGTTTTGTTCTATTTATGTCTCCAATTGTAAAGCGCAACCGAATATACTGCGCTATATAAGAAACTGTTAATAAATAAATAAATAAAATAATTGCCAAAACCAAGAAGCTCCTTTTTATTAAAATGATGGGTATAGAGACGTGTTTTTTTTTATTTTTTATGCAAAAGCCTGAACAAATCAATCAAAACAATTAACCTGCAACTTAGGGCCTGATTCAGAGTTGTACGCAAACACAATGATTTGCATACAACTTCGATGTTGGGATTGGAGCATGCACAGATCACTGTCTGCAAGATTGTTGGCCGATGTTTACGCAAGTGATTTGATGGCTGCGTCTTGAAGCCAGCAGAAGCCGTCACTTGCCCAAGAAGCCTCCCTTAACATTAGCATATTTTAGCATCACTGCTGCATCCAAAGATGTGTAAACTATGAATGAGGCCCATAGACGTAACGTTGAAGAATATACCCCTTATCCTATGGCCTGATTCAGAGATGGAAGTTAATGCGATCGCAGCTACTGTGCAAAAAAATGCTCATAGTTCCAAAGCTTACCTGAGCATATGGACGACCTCCACTGTCTTCTCATATGCGTACAACGTCGCTTACCTGCGTAAATATTGGTAACATTGATGCACATCGACCAACCATCTTGACCTTGCAGCAGGTCTGACCAGCCGCAGACTCGGCAGCTGTCCTGACACGTAGAGGGCTCTCATGATGCGTAGGAGATCGCAAGGGATAATTTATGCACACCCATGTAACGGCGTTTAAGCGGTCAGACACGCCTGCATTTTAATGACCCCCTTACCATTACCTCCCCCAAATGCTGATTACCTGTCACTCACTTTGCGACCGCAAAGACAATCGCAGCGTGTGGTAAGTACCGCTCATACGCATGCACAATGGTAAACAATCAGTCGATCTGTGTAAAAACCACATTAGCGTCCATCCCTGAAAGAGGCCCCTAGTCTGTAAGGTACGTCTTCCCTGTTATTTTTTTCAAGGAACTGTTAATTAAAGGCATCTGCGGCAAAATACACAGTTAATCATTTATAATAGACAAGTTCCATGCATGAAAAATCCCTACCTACATTTCAAAAATACTAATTTTGAGTACTTAGTACTGTTAGTGATATGCAAACTTCAGGAAAAAGTCTGCAATCTCTGAGACAGAAAAAAAAAAAAAGACAGAATAGATACAGTATAGGAGTGACTAGTTCCCCACATCGTTAGGCTGCATTTGCTACTTTGTAACAATTCCTTTGCAATGAAAAAAGTACTCTGAATTATTTAGTACACTATTAGTGAATTGAGATGCTAAATTCAGGAAAATAGATGCAAGCATGGGAATTGCTACCTGTGGCAGAGCGTCTAAATGTGCCAAGTGCCTTGTGCCATATAGAACAAAAACGATAGGTGCATAAGGACACATTTGTTAACTCCACTCGAGAAAGGACTGATGTGACTGATGAAACATAGTGCTGTGTAATATGTTAGTAAAATAAGCGTTAATAATGAAATTAGTAGTAGTTCTGTGTGTTTGCCTTCTATTACTAATGTGCATTGTGATTTATTGTTTGATATGTAGTGAAGCAATTATCATAAATTAGGAAAAGATCGGGAACAGGAAGGATCAATGTGGCAAGCTCGTTATAGAATAATTACTTACTCCATAACATTGCCAGGCAGCAATATACTGTAGTAACTAAGATGTTCAAGGTTGGCTCCAAAAGAGATAGATACATTAATTAATCCCATACAATCCATGACATATATATTAATATATACATTATGTATGTTCTATTGTATGTCACATATCTCTTGAATCTGTTTTACATTTATTGTCAGACACAGGACTTAAAATGATTGAATATATAACTATGTATACATAACATTCCATGAGCTCTGTAAACTTACCAGCATTAGTAAGGCTTCTGAATTATCTTTAGCGCACGCTTGCATTATTGGTGTATTCCCAAGGTCACCTTCCAGATTGACATCTGTAGTGCTATGGTTGAGTAATGTCTAAAATAGAACATACCATTACTGCTATGAATGCAAACAAATTTGCACCCACATAAAAAGACCATATTTAATATATATCACAGAATAACCAATATGACCCACTTAAAGCTTGACAGCCCAATGTAATGTAAAGCCTATTGTTCAGCACTATTAAGAGGGAGATTTATCAAAGCTTGGAGAGAGATAAAGTGGAGAGAGAAAAAATACCAACTAATCAGCTGCTGTCATTTTTCAAACACAGCCTGTAAAATGTCAGTAAGAAGCTGATTGGTTGGTACTGTATATCTCGCCACTTTATCTCTCTAAGCTTTGATAAATCTCCCCCTAAATCTGGATTTGATTTATCCCTGATAGTTTTGTTTAGAGCTGTGCGGTTCCGTTTTCCTGAAAAACAAACACAACCGAACTTAAGTGTTACAAGTCTAATCGAGTCCCGGCTCTGGTCTGCTGTAAGTTCGGAACTCTGATTTAAAAACCGAATCTGGGTTGTGGATTTCATGAAAACAAGTTCAAATTACAAGATTTTAACTGTTTTATCAATTTTCAAAGCAAACCAAAACCGAATTGGAGCCAAAACACTTAAGGGTGGTTTTCCCAAAACCATAACATTTGAGGGTGGTTTTGCCAAAACCAAAACATGGAGGTTCGCGCACATCTCTAGTTTTGTGCACCCTTTGAACTTGCAATGATGTCTAGGACTGAACATCTAAATAATGGAAGTAGACAATAAAAATTCTTAGGTGGTAGTAAACTCTTGTTTGTACATGATGGAAAAGCTTTCAATGCCCTGCTAATCAAAAAAAGGCTTTGCTCTTCTCCTACCCCTAGTACATTATTATTTATCCTCCCCATTTTTATAATGAAATAGGGTCAATCTGTGTTTTATAGTTTCAATAAAGTTATGTGAAATTTTTGGCACTTAGGGGTCTATGTACTAAGCAGTGTTAGGAGACAGAGTGAAAAGTGATAAAAAAGTGATAAGGTGCCAGCCAATCAGCTCCCAACTGTCATTTTTCAAACACAGCCTGTTAGATGACAGTTGGGAGCTGATTGGCTGGCACCTTATCACTTACTTATCACTTTTCACTCTGTATCTTATCACTGCTTAGTACACAGACCCCTAAATGTTTTACAGTTAGAATATTTATCTATGATTCAGAATCAGCCCAAGAGTATCATAACAAATCGGCATAAGTCATTATAACCTTTTTTTTTAACTGGTATTTGGCATAAACATTTAAGTGTACACTGGCTTGGTAAGCATACTATATTGTAGAGTGATACAGTACTTAAGACATAGGTAAATTGACAGGGATTTTGAGTGACTGTGCATATTGTACAGTCCTATAGGATTAGACAAATTAAGTATCTGGATTTGTGCTGGTTAGTGTAGATACATTGATTTTGTTGAGGAGCCAATTGTGACTTTTACCTCATTAGTAGCATATGGAATCTTTATTGTCTAAACAGTGTGTTTATGTGCAATGATACATCTGCTACCATAGACACTTGGGGGTATATTTACTAAAGTGAGAGTTTTTAGAAGTGGAGATGTTGCCCATAGCAACCAATCAGATTCTACTTAACATTTAACTAGCACCTTCTAGAAGATAATAGTTAGAATCTGATTGGTTGCTATGGGCAACATCTCCACTTCTAAAAACTCTCACTTTAGAAAATTTACCCCTAGGTGCTTCCATTACAGACCAGGAACTTCCACAAATTCATGAATATTTGTTATTTAGGATAATACCAAAGAATACTACATTTTCAACACATGTATGCACTTTAAAAATAAAGGAAATAAGACCCATGACATATGAGATCTCTTCTATATTTTATTTTTTCCTTTTCTTATATGTTTTGTACATTTAGCCGAAATGAAACTTTTGCATGCAAATGTATCGGCAAATATAATCACTACTGTATGTTTCCCACTGACATGAAACAGAATGTACGGTATGTGCTGGAATTCATGTGATTAAGATACAGAATCTTCAGTGCAAATACTATTGATCATATTAGACTTATGTAAAATAAAGCAAAAAAAACACTAATTGTATATTAAAATAGCATACTTAATTCTGTTTTGACAGAAAATACAATGTCTGTATCTTTCATGCCTATTTGAAAATTTGTCCTAACTGTCCATTTTGTCTTGGTCCCATAAGAACTATGCTAACTTTATTACATACAATTTCAGATTTACATTTTGAGGAAGCCCTACTAAATAGTTTAAGAACAGGAAGGCAAATTAATCTAATATTGGTCACTAGTGTAGATTTACTAAAGTGCTCTGATTCCCCCACTGTATAAGCATTAAAATTATTATTCCCCTATAGTCTAGTCATATTGTTGTGTTTAAGGAAAATAAACAATATTTTCCAAAAGTTTCCTAAAACTGGCTGATTGTATTTGTCTTTCAATTGGAATGCTTGTTATTCTCTGCCATGATCCTAAATTGATCTCAATTACTATATGTTGTGTTATGATAGATGTCAAAACCTCTTCATATATATTTGTAAATGTATTTTATAAGTCAATTTGTATTTTAGATTTAGTGGGCCTCTTCTAATATTCGTTCTTGATGTCAAGGTGTTGGTGGAACTCATCCAAAATTCCCCTTCCTATTCAGTATTGCAACTTAAAGGTACCATAAATAAACTATGTTTATTTGCAGATGAAAATCTTCTCTTTGTAACAAGCCCAGTGCTCTCACTCCCCTCCCTGCATGACATCCTAATCAATTCAGTAAATCTCCCAATTATATATTGAATATAGCTAAATCTGAGGCCTTGCTGATCAATCTTCCTCCACAATTATTTCACCTTCTGAAGAGTAGATATAATTATGTATAGAAGATCACCAGCATAGCCTATTTGGGCATACAGATTCCTGTGAATATAGAGAACACCTTTAATATCAACACTTCCTCCCTCATAATACACCTAGCAAATTTAACTAATAATCAGACGAAGCTTGAGATCTCCTGGCTGGACCAGTTACCAATGTTTAAAATGTAACTTTTGCCAAAATTGATGTATATATTCCGTACGATACCACTAACTATACCCAGGAAGTATTGTACAAACTCCAGTTTGTCATGTTATCTTACATTTGGAAAACAAGACCCCTCAAGATAGCATATAGTAGGATGACTCTTCCCAAAAGATTTTGAGGATTGTCACTCCCCCATTTATTTAAATACCACAATACATCTGTAATTGCAGGGCTTATTGACAGGTCACTCCTTTCTTACACTAAATCTTTGGGTGGATCTAGAGAAGCCCTTAATCCAGATTTTCCGTTGGTGATTTATTATGGATACCCAAGTCCTTGAGACCAGCCTCTTAACTTTTCTCTCCAATAACTTCCAGTTCCCTGACAGCATGGTGAAGGAACAGTGGCATCCCTTGCAGGATTCACCCTACCACAGACAACTGTCTATTAAAGGGCTGTCTCACCTAATCCCAGATATTAACCTCCTCACACGGAGCACTAAAATTATAGTCACCCTTAGTGACCTGTTTTACTCTACTGGTCTGAAGTCTTTCATCGATCTTCAACCCCAATATGTCCTACGGTCCTACCCCCTAAAAAATATTACAAATATTTACAAATACTGGGTAATATCCCTCACTAAACCTAACTATCTCCCGCAAATATAATTTGCACCAATTAACTTCTGGAAACAGGACGTAAGGGAATACCTTTTTGTTTAGATGTATAATTTCCTCATCTTTCCCCCTGAAATTTCCTGCCCAAATGGGAAACTGACCTCTATACAAAATAGTCAGCCATCGTATTTCTAAGTGTTTTTATCACATGGAAATGATGCTCAAGCTGTTACATGCCTGTATTTAACTCAAACCAGATTGCAAAAGATGTGGCTGGCACATTCTAAATTTTGTTGGTACAAGTCTCCCATGTGACATCATGCATGTTTTTTGGCCCCATATACAAACACTTTGGGCAGAAATGCTATGATTAACTTAGTCCTGGACCTAAATCTAACTCCCACTCCAGAATTGACACTCCTGCATTTACATCCAGGTCAGGTGCCTAAAAGTACCAGATATATCCAGCTAGGACGGCCATCGCCCAAGGTTGGAAAACCCAATACCTCCACCTCTCTCCAGAATTGTTGCTGAATACAATTCAGTTTTGAAATGGAGACTACAGGCATGCCTTACTCATCCTTGGCATCCTCACCCTTCATGCAATGGTTCCAAATGCTGCGAATATGTCACTGAAGGCCCTGGAGCCCCAGCCAAGCATCCTCCTGCCTGAGTAGCATTCCAATCACTGACTGTGAGTCAGCTATCCCAATTGTCTCAATTTAAACCTAACTTATAGGACAGTTTGAACATCCTCTATAGGAGCTTAACCGTGATATTGTGCTAGTTGAGTTCTATGTAATTTATTGTGAAGTGTCATCTTCTTTTGTACCACCTCCCCTATTTATGCTTCTGTACCCATTTCCCATTCTTCTTTTGTGTACCCATAATCTTATGGGTACCCATATTTTCTAAAAATATTATTAAAATTATTGATGTTGAAAAGTGTGCATGCTCCCTCTAAACTGAGCAATCTGGAAATTAAAGAGTTTATTTAACCTTAAGAGAACTTCTCCATGAAAGTAACTAAGAATCTACTGTCAACTGCAACCCTGCAAAATAGATTTTTACTGGGTGCAGCTTAGAGGCAATGGCGCCTGATGGGAGAAATAAAATAAGTTTTCCAAAAACATCCCATAGTATGTTTTGTAAAAATACCACACAGCTGAATTTACCAAATAATCTTAACAAAAATATGATATGCATGGTAATGGTTAGCAACACTTCTTGTTTTGGTATGTTGAATGGTTACAGGCAAATGTCATGTTGTTTCTACTCTTTATGGTCAGTATTTTTTGTAATTTGCTAAATGTATATAGTGACCTTATTGATCCTGGTCCTACCTGGTTCCCAATCACTCCTGAAGACCAACAAACAACCTTTACTTTGATTATTTGCTATTATATATTTTGTTCTGGTTTATGTCTTTTTAAGTTTTTATGATCCTTTTGCTTTGTATTGATATTATGAAGCAGCTTCAATTACACATGTGCAGGCTCACTTGATGTGCGCTGCGCACATAACAGCAGTTACAGTAGTTCATAGCTCCTCGCACCACCATAGGCAAGGCACATCATTCTACTCTTTCTTATTGGATCTAAAAATAGAATCATTTTATTTATTTCAATCCATGATAAACAGAATTTTTTTTACATTTGTTTATGCCACTGCAATGATTTTCTAGATTTTACCTTTATTTTGGTAACATGAGGACAGTGTCCGACCTAAACTGCTGGCTTTCTCACATACACAGGGGGAGATTTATCAAATCTTGGAGAGAGATAAAGTGGAGAGAGATAAAGTACAAACCAATCAGCTTCTAACTGACATTTTACAGGCTGTGCTAGAAAAAATGACAGAAGCGATTGGTTGCTATGAGCAACGTCTCCACTGAATCTCTCTCCAAGATTTGATAAATCTCCCACACAATGTTTTATCTTTTGAGCACAGATAATAACATTTATTTCTTAACCCTTTGCAACTCCTTTGATATAGGAACCAATATGGCTAAACCCAACACTAGAAAATGTGTGCTTCCTAGTATGACTATATTTACTACCTCAACAATGCTGTTATGATGCAAGTGAACGGCCAAGTGCAGCGCAGACATCCTGTAGTAGTTCAGTATGTTGGGGTCCGCTCCTCTGCTCAGGAGGACTTTCACGCTCTCCAGCTGGTTTTTCTGCACAGCCCAGTGCAGCGGTGTACAGCCTTTATAATCCAAAGCATTGAGGACTATGGCTAAAAACAATATGGACAATGTTATTATTTGCTATATCAACATATCTGATAGTATCTATTGGAAGAGGAAGATATATATGTGTGAGTATATGTATATGTAGTTATATATCTAGATATATGGGTATATATGTCAATATTTATTTATACTTTGAATGTGTGTGTGTAGAGAGAGAGAGATTGTAATAGATATGTTAAAATAGGGGCAAATAAATTACAATTATGTGTCCTCCACTAGACTCCTAAAGGAAGAAAGAGGAGGAAAAAACTTAGGGAGGAACACCTAAGAGGTAAAAATGAAAATCAAGTATCATGTCTGAAAAATGTATAAGAAGAGTATAAACACTAAGCCTGGTGGTGGGATTGTCTGATAAGGGGCACCTGCTCATATTGCTTCCTCCTTGGGACTCTCACCCAGGGCCAGCGCTTCCATTAGGCAGCTGCCTAAGTGCGTCGGGACCTGACGACTGGCCCGCTGAGGCTGCCTTGGAGAGGGAACATGGTCTTGCCTCTCTCCTGGAAGCCACTCCTGCTAGCTGAGAGACCTGGGAAAAACTGCCTACCCTGGCGGCGGCCGCCTCTCTACTCCTGCTTCCACCCCCCCATGACTGCAGAACACCAGATACTGGGCTAAGAGCAGAGAAGAGGGGGAGGAACATCAGTGTGTGGAACCAATAGCTGAGCGCCGGTGCTTCGCTCCCTCCGCGTAATGTCACCCATCAATACGTCCAAGTTTCAAAGCCATCCGGAGAGTTGCCCTTTACCATGGTAAGTGGACCGTGGTTCCGGCGTGATTATGCCATTCACTGACTGCATTCCACCTACCCTGTCCTCCTGGTCACTTAGGATGTGCACCTTACTCCCAACCCTGCGTACTGCCCGCCGTCTGCTGCTCCAGGCCGTGACCGGGGTGATGAGCGTATGTGGGGGGGGGTGAGCGCTGCCCCGGAGCCCATCCCGCTGCTAGCAGTGGCCAGTGTTGAGCCCAGCAGGTGTAACAACATATTGCTGTGCCCACCACGGAGGAGAGGGCAGCAGCTGCACCATGTGGTCTACTTCTAGGGAGACGTGCAGGCAAGTGCAGACTCTGAGCATTGCAGTGGTGGTGCTGGTGGTGGGTTCCTGGTTGGGCACTGGCTGGCATCAGCCTGGGTAACAGACTGGCTCTGAGCTGCAGGCAGGTCTACATTGGCTGCGATTCAAATTTTGCTGGCCTCTGCGATTGTCCAGTGTCAGCCAGTGCAGGGGTCATCACCTTATAGAGCGCAAGCCTGAGTTTATGCTAATGCTGCAGTATACCCACCGGCTGCAGTACCCGCAAATGTCGCGTTTAGTTGGGGAGGCGGGGGGGTCCGCAGGCAGAATATATTCCTAGGATACCTAGAAGCCTTGCACCAGCCCTGCTCTCCCCTTACTCTCATGAACCCCAATATGGTCTTCCCTACCTACCAATCACATTACTGGCAGGTCGCACACTTCAGGAGCGAGTGTGATGACAATAGCATGAAAGGTGTAGGGACATAAGAGGGCGTTAAAGTGTTTCTTCCTATCCTACCCTTACTCCTCTCACCATGTCAGCCACTGACTGGTAAAGCATGGGAAGGTGTGACGAAAGTGTTGGCCTGCACAGTGACAGGAGGTGCAATATTCATGATGTCCATATAGCAGATGAGCATCTAGATATTTGATTATATCCTGTAACTATATTTAATTACCCTAAAGACCAACTATAAAAATTATTTATGAAAATAAAAGCTGTGGACTTTCCTTTCCACCACGAAACAGCTGATCTTCAATTTACACAGAAAGACAATTCACCCCCTTCTCCCACACCCCCTCCCCCTTCCCAGCTCAACTTGCCTGATAGTATTCTGTTATCACTTAGCGGGAGATGTGCTAAGCCTTGGAGAGAGATAAAGTGGAAAGTAATTTTCTGACTCCTCCTGTTTAAAACCCAAAAAGTCAGAAGGATCGTGAGCCCCCACTTTCGCAGTCTGTATTCATACTGAAAATCAAGATCAAATGAGCTAACTGCCTTGTTACAGGCTGTATATGAAAATTGACAGAGCTGATTGGTTGGTACGTCATCTCCCTCCACTCTATCTCTCTCCAAGGCTTAGTACATTTACCCCTGTGTTTCTCTCATGAGGCTGCTACTGAGTGATGTTCTCCATGGATCAGAGGAACAAGTGTTTGGCTCCTCCAATCAGAGATCATCACATACTTCTCTGACCCAACTATAGCGTCTGATGGGATTTACCCAGTAATGCAACACCACTCCCACTGTTTCCCTGCCACCAGAGCCCAGACTGAGATTCTGAGACTGTCTGTGAGCGGCACAATCAGACTGCTGCTGCGGGCACCCCACTCATGGTCATCCCCTCCCCCAATTGTTGCTTAAACCCTGCACTCACAGCCGGGCACCCCTTCCCTGATCGTGTCTGAACTTCCCCTAGGCAGCCACCTGTATCGATTTGTACATAATCAGGCTCTGCAGGTAAGCCTTGAGTTTGGTTTTGAGGGATTCCATAGAGTCGGAGCCACAAAGTTAAAAGCATGACTCCCAAATGTAATAAGGGAGATTCTATATAGTGTACTGCTACTAGTCCTTCATCTACAATGGCACTAAGTGTGCCGGGCAGTAAGGAATCAGAAGCTGCTTCAGGTACCTTGGACCCTGGTAATGTAGAGCTTTGAAAGTCAGTAAGCCAATCTTGAAATATTACCAAACTTAAGGAATAATATGCGGCTCTTTGGAAAGTTAGAAAGTTGTGTGTGTGGCCCTTAAAGTTTATCAGGTTGCTAAGATAAAGGTTGCAAATTTTGCACTCTGAAAACCATGTTACAAAACAAGGAGCTCACATGCGTTTTCTTCCCAATACAGGGAAAATACTGTTAGCTTTTGCATATTTAGAATTAAATTAGGACACGCACCACAAACTCTGAATCTGACCACACATTTTAAATCTAACTTCTCTGGCTGGGTTTACACGAAATTCTAAACAGGGCCCTGAACCCACAATAATCAGTCAAAGCAAAACACTATCCCAGATTTCAGGAGCACCTTGGCAGCTGTATAGTGAAGCATCAACATACAAAATAATGTTATTATTAAGTTCCAACAACACAGTTCACTATTACATATTTAATGCACATAAATCTATATATTGATTATTGTCTACCATGTATTACAAAATTATTCACTATATACTGTACATAATGGTAATAGCTTTATGTAATATAATGTTCATGTATTACCGTCATCAGACGTTTCATTGATAATCATCAACATCAGCTCCAAGTGGCCACGTTTTGAAGCATAATGAAGTGGGGTCCCCTCTATCTCATCTTTAGCTGTCAGACTTGTAGGATTCTTCAATATGAAACTCCGAGCACGGTTCACATTACCTTCTTGAATAATCTGGGTTAAAACAACAATTACGCTTATGTTATAGTAATAATAATACTTATGTTATATACAGTTTAAGATGCATTTACATAAACTGTTGTATTAATATTCTGTTCTACATAATTCTTTGAAGTAATATTCCAATTTGGACGAGTATATTTGCAGTACTGTAATAAGACGAACAGTCCTATAACTGCTGTGTCATCATTACTGTTTATATTTGAAATCTCTGTTGTGTTAGTATTTATTTACCTATTACATTTATATGACAATAATAGAGATATATAACGATATGCAGATACAGTGTAATGACTTTCATCTTTTGTGAACGAATAGAGGATTCAGAGATGGCCGCAGGAGTAATCGGTGCTGTGTCTTCAGCCGCAGCGGCTCTGAGAAGTTATGGTAATGTAGCACGAAGCGTCTTTTGTAAGAAGACACTCACTGCCGGCTTCTCCAATCCACTGCAGGTGTCCGAAGACACAGCATCATATTACCATTGCTACCAACGTCTGGACCACTGGACATCTGCGTAACCCTAAGGTTGCTTAATGTCCAGCTGCCAAGACCAGTGAGGTTGTGTCCCATAACCCAGTTGCTGGCTTCGATACACCCCTAAAATGCTGGAGACGAGCTTGCGTTTTAGATGCTCCTCCTCGTCGCTGCCCCCAGATGGCCGCAGTCTGTCAATCGGACTGCGGCTTCCATCACACAGCGACTGGAGCTGCAGCAGCATTGCGGCACATGTGCACTGCACAGTCCCCAAAACATTGGTCAATGGCGACCTAACCGGGACTGTGTGTGGGACCAGACAGATATACAGATAAATGGTAGAATGTTACATTTATATGGGAAAAAGCAAAGCACAGTCTTCTTATCCAATTAGATTAATACCTTTATGTTGATTTACAGTCTTGAAGGATTTTTGAAACCAGCATCAATACTAATCCGTTTACTGATTTGTTATACTATGAACACATTTGTTTATGGTATTTTTAACTCTTACTAATAAGTAGTACTGTCAGGCTCTTAACCAGACAATCGGAAACAATGTACATATATATAGTATCTCTCCAGCTGTACACATACTCTTCTACTTATTAGTGTATAGAACTGATGTACTGTGCTGCAGTAGAGCAGGTTGGTTGGTTTTGTAGAATAAGGCATTCTATACATGCTAGGCGATCTCTTTATCTGGGAGTCTATCTAGGGCAGCACAGATGGTGTAATGGTAGCATTACTGCCTCACAGCACTGATGTCATGGGTTCAATTCCCACAATGGCCCTAACTGTGTGGAGTTTGTATATTCTCCCTGTGCTTGCGTGGGTTTCCTCCGGGTACTCCGGTTTCCTCCCACATTCCAAAAATATACTGGTAGGTTAATTGGCTCCCAAAAAAAAATTTAACCCTAGTGTGTATGTGTGTGTGCATGTGATAGGGAACATAGATTGTAAGTGCCACTGGGGCAGGGACTGATGTGAATGGCCAACTATTCTCTGTAAAAGCGCTGCGGAATATGTGTGCGCTATATAAATAACTGTTAATAAATAAATAATAAATAAATAAATAATTGCCAAACAAAGGCACAGGAAAAATAGCTGGAAGCAGTAACTGTGTGAGCTACCTGTATTCATGAGCGCGCAATCAATGTACTTGTTTAAGACCCAGTGACATCATTGTGGCATATCATAATAAGTATGCATAAGACACTATTTCCTGGCAAAGTTTTGGGTTGTAGTCTCATGAATAACATTTCACCAATAAAATTGTTGCCATCACTGTGTGTACTCTATGTGATGTGCTCTTTAAACTTTTCAGTGAAACAACCTGGGACTAGGGGCCTGCGTCTTTGGATGCAGCAGCGATGTTAAAATATGCTAATGCTGCAGAAGTCGCCTGAAAATGCCTCCTGTCAGCATCGCAGATCCGAGCGCTGTGCCTGAAGATGGAGCATTGGATCACCAATCTCAATCCTTGAGTAAGCTAAGCGTACTGAGAATGGGTGAAGCAACTCCTCTGCCGGGGCCAGTAAATCTGCATTGAACGACGCAGACCTCTGTTTTGGGAAATGCCCCCATCATCGCCCATTCCTACCAGGGTCTTTGTGGCATCGCAGCACGTGCACTGCGGCCTTCGGCGCAAGCGCAGTACACCCACCATCGGACTTGTACACAAACCATCAGGTTTGCTTACAAGTCTGAATTGGGCCCTGTGATAGGTAAGTAAGCATATTTACAGTATATAAAGCATAAAAAACAATATGCATATATAGGTGATAGATTTATCATTTTATGTATAATTTTTTTGTTCTGTCTTGTTTTGAAATTTATATAAAACAGGCACAATCTGCATTTTCATAATGAGCCATTTAAAAATAGTACACTAATAACAAACGTATGTACAGGTGGTTCCATTGTAGGTTCCATTGTAGTGTTCTACCATTTATTCGGTTTAGGTTCCATTGTAGTGTGCTACCATTTATTCGGTTTAGGTTCCATTGTAGTGTGCTACCATTTATTCGGTTTAGGTTCCATTGTAGTGTGCTCCCATTTATTCACTTTAGGTTCCATTGTAAAAAAGGGGTCAAGGTCCCAGGAATTACATCCCGGGGTGACCCTTTCACACAGAAAAAATACCCGTGTTGATCAGAAAATTACCGGGTAAAAGTGTATAACCCGGTATCTGTTTTATTGTGTGAAAGGAGTATTACACTGGCCAAATAATCCTGGTTATTGCTGTGTCAAGCCAGGTCGCTGCTCAATGTAAAAGTGACCAGGGATGATTTCCCGGGTTGAGTGACCCGGCAATCCAACCCGGGTAGTGAGCAGGGTTGAACATGGGAACGACCTGTGTAACCCTGCAGTGCAAACGAGTGACCCAGGTCGTCCGACCTGGGTCCCATTAACGCCCTATTAGAGTGCTGGCTCACCGGCACTTGGAGATGATGGGTTTCAAGTCGCTGTGATATGTCATGAAATCATGAAATTTAGGGACCTGGAGTGTACCCGGGAATTTGATGTAAAATGGGTATGACTAAGCAGTGGATTTACAAACCCCTTGATTTGTACCTACAGTATATTGCTTGAAGGGCAATAATAATAAATGCAAAATCAGGCTTGTTTTGCATTAAGTATTATTGCCCTTTTAAATCTGGCAGGCAAAATCTGTAAAAATCAAGGACTTTGTAAATCTACTGCTTAGTAAAATATGTTTAGTGAAAATGTCCTCATAACAGCTTATGGTGAATACACACAGTCAGACTTGCTAGATCAACGAAGAACTATTTGAACGATTTTAATAAATGATTTCATGAACGATGAACGATTTCTGACAGCATTTAAATGAATGATATAGTGCAAACACAGTCGATTTCAGATATCGTTATCTGACATGCGGGCACACGCATCGTTCATCGATACATACCAAACATGTCAACGATATGAACAATGTAACGATTTTTACAATCGTTATCATTCAACTCTTCCAGAAAATCTGATCATGTGTACCATTAGGCTCTGGCTCATTCACACATACTGTATATTTGTAAAAGTTGTTAGCGCCATGCAGATATTATATAAATAAACTTGCACTGTAGTTAGTGATTCATTACAATCTGTGAACAGGAAATTACACTCTGTAATTGTTATACAGCATGTACATACACACACCTGTCAGTGTCACTTTCTAATCACATACCTTGAAAATGAACTGTGGGTCATCCTGCACTGAGGTGCAACTGTCAGAGCGCAGGATTACTCCATCATATGGTCCGTCGTCCTTATCCCCTGCAGGTTGAAACATTCGTCTAATAGATTTCTTCATATTTGTACCGTAGATCAGGAAATGGTATTTTTGTTCTTTCTGCAAGAAAACAAGCAGGGTCACAGCTGAAGTCAAGCTTATAAAATCATGCCCAGCACTCTTGGCGTGTGTCTGCAAACAGCCTGGAACTGATACCAATGGTTTATTTATATTCCTTAGTGTTTTTGTACTTGACCTTCCACCTTCTGAGACCTGGGGACACTGCAAGCAGGAAAAAAACTGTGGAAATCTTTTCAAGTGGCCATGTGGTTTCTGTTTGGATGTAAAACGTACAATGCATGCTATTGTATATATTTTAATGGGCTGAATGGGAGGTTACATTACAGAAACACTCCTTGCAATATCCCCGCCTAGATGGCAAGACGTGAGGAGAGAGGAAATAAACACATCAGGCTGTGAGCTACAGTACTTCAGAAGCAAGTACAGACAGGCTCTGTGTCTTATGTGCTGGGACTTATATGCTCTTCACCGGACCTCATTGCAACTACTGATAAGTAACTACTACACATTAGTGTGACTAGTCCAAATTATCGTGCACATTTCACTCTAAAGCTTCACCTACTTATCTATTTTATTATTATTACAGTCCATTTGTAAGGCGCCACTGTGCTCTCCAGCAGTGGTCACTGGGGAAAACAGCATACAGTACATGAAACAAGGACCTGGGGATACCGGAGACACACACTCCGTGATATGAAAATATTAATACTTAACGTTTATGGAATGGGTTACTTAAAATAATGTATGCATCGGGCTCTGTTACTCTGTTAGCGTAAATCAGCAAAATATATGTACATGTAGCACTTGTAAAGGGTTGGAAACTTTATGACAAACAGAGATTCGGTATTCCTGCGCACTGGATTATATCTGATGGGGTATGCAGCACTTAGATATGAGGGTGCCAATCCCTCTGGGGTTAAATACAATAAACAATAATAATCTAATGCGCTCCCCCTGGTGCTGTACTGGTGTTGTCTACTGTATTTTAAGGAGTATATGACTGATGATTCTCGAGTAATATGTACAGCACAGTGGGCGTAATACCATGTGACCTGGTGATGTGTCACACACACTATGGACTAGAGATAGTGAAAGTACACAGCATTTAATGTAGTAAAACAACCACAACAAAATACAATAGGTTATACTGTTGCTAGTCAAAGTCACAATGGGGGTAACTAAAATATGGGTACAGTAATATGGAAGGTGAATCCCAGTGCACGTGATAAGTAAAACTGGTAACGTGGTTATACTGATATAGTAGAGGAAGTAAACAGGTGGCGTCCCAACCTGAGTTGATCCTTTTCAGTCACTTCTTCAACAAGTGAAGCGATGGGTATAAAGAGGATGATTGCACTGTGTGGGGTAACACAAGTGCGGGGGTACCTGTATGTTGGAGTCTCTGTTTCAGGCTGTCTGGAGTTCGTCGGGTTTCTCTCCAGGGACGCAATTAGCACTTTCACAGAAATCTCCGGCAAAGTGCTAATTAGCACAGCATATCGCAGCAGTCCTCATTAATATCAATGGGGACTGTGGTCTGACCCCTATGTACTAGATTCCAAATAAACAAAGCTTTTCAGAGAGCGATAAAGGTGACGGAGATAGAGTACCAACCAATCAGCTCCTAACTGTAATTTTTCAAACACAGCCTGTAACATGACCCCTTAGTAAGTAATGTTTCATATATACCTAATACAATAGTAATTATCTTAATTATTAAAGCTAATTATGAGCTTTATATGTCATTGCAAATTCATTCTATAAATATATTTGCATTTCTGTGCAATTATTGTTTTTTTGTAAATAAACATGTAATATAATGTTCACATTCACTACCTAATGTGAAGCCTAGAGATGGACATCATAAAACAATGGTTAGCAACCATCAATGTTCTTGATTTGATGGAAGTACTTTTTCCATCGAATAGCGTGTTTGCAATGGTTGTCAGCCTGCGGATGCTGCTACTGATGCCCATCCGATGGCTGACAGTTTAAATTCATCTGTAGACATCTGGAAGTGGTGCCGCAGCTCAGCTTTTGTGAGCATGCGTGAAGCTCTGGCTACGTCTGCACAAGCACACAGTACATCCTAGTGATGCCTTTTCTGCTATATTAAAATGCATTCAGCAATGCGTATTACTGCTGATAGGTGGCGCTAGTTTCCCACCTGTTTAGGTTCTGGAGTTCGGGAACCTCCTCCGTAGGAGTGAAGAGGTGTCTGACCATAATTAGCAGCTCAGTGGGGAGCTCAGTGGAGGAGCTGTGGTGTGTCCAGCAAAAGGCAGGAAAGCTAAGAAATGGGAGGCCAGATAAACAAACGGTCTGTCTCAGAATAACTGGATTTGGGGCCTTTTTCAAAGATGGATGCAATTTCGATATTTACGCAGTTGAGCGATTATCGTGTTTTGCGCATGTGTCTTGTTTTATGAAAGTCATTTGCAGTGAGGATTTATTTGCAATGTGATTGACAGGCAGAAAACGTTTGTGGGTGGTAACGGGGGTGTCAGCTCAAATGCAGGTGTGTCGCGACTGTGGCCCCGTACAAAGTAAAAATGGCTCCAGCATCTCAATTCCGGCAGCCATTCTCCGCGACCATTGAAGTCCAATAAATGACCTCTGACCAATGCTACCTCTTTATACAAAGTCACTTGGATTTGCAAAGCCACCGATGGGCGTCTCAATACATATCCCGGTGGCTGCAACATTTGCATATTTTCGCACAGCCACTGCATACACATTCACAGCAGCGGCAGCGGCATTAGCGCACATATCTAAATCAGGACCTTTGCCATCAAAAGCTTAGTGAAAAGTCTGCTATAGATTCCAGTTAGTTGGTGACAGGAGGGACTCGTGTGCCTGGATTGCTGATTAATTACAGTGAGGAGAGTCCTCAGCTGTGCAAGGACTGTAGACTTTGTATCAGAACAAAAAGTGTCAGCGGCTCGCCTCAACGCACTGACGCTTCCTGCCAGAATCTAATGCGCATGCGCGGGTCTCTGGGTAAATGGCTCCCACGGCTACTTTCCTGGGGACACCTTTTCTGCGCATGCGCAGATCACTGGGAAAATGGTCGCCGGCATTTTCCCAGTGAGTGTTTGCACTTCGGGATTGGTGGAGAGGTAAGTATAATTACTTATGGGTGCAGGGTGTGCGGTGTGGGCCCTCCTGGACCCAGGGGCCTGTGGGCACCGCACACCTTGCAGCCAATATAAAGATGCCTATGGGTAGTACCCAGAATGGGGACTAGATGCTTCTTGTCCTTCAACAAGTTAATTTTGCTATTGAATTGCTGACGCCGGTTAAAACTTTGGGGTCTATTTACTAAGCAGTGTTAGGAGATATAATGAAAAGTGATAAGGTGCCAGCCAATCAGCTTCTAACTGTCATCTCACAGGCTGTGTTTGAAAAATGACAGTTGGGAGCTGATTGGCTGGCACCTTATCACTTTTCATTCTGTCTCCTAACACTGCTTAGTAAATAGACCCCTTTGTGTTCAAAATTCTGAGCTACCTGGTGGAGACTCATATCTTGCACCTGCATACCTCCCAACATGACCCTTTCCAGGAGGGACACAATGCTCTGGTCCTGGACTTCCCTGGTAATTTATGATTGGTGGTGGCTCCAGGGGTGGGGCTGCAGTACAGTCCAAAAGTCAAATAGGGGAGTCACACCAACTGCCAGTGAGTCCCAGCCAGTGATGTTTGGCAGCGTGTGAAATGACAGTTGGTGTGGCTCCCCTATTTGAATTTTGAACTGTGCTGCAGCCCCACCTCTTACCAGGGAAGTCCAGGACCAGAGCATTGTGTCCCTCCTGGAGAGGGTCATGTTGGGAGGTATGCACCTGTGATATCCCGTTAAAATAAGACTATTCTGTAGAAGGACATAGAGGCCAGTGCTATTTTGAATAAAGTTTATTTAAATACAAAAACATAACAGCAGTTTGAGGAGTGACAGTTGGAACCGATGTGAGGGGAGAGCTGATGATGCCACGGAGCAGAGATGAGAGTAAGCAGGTGGGAGAGGGACAGCAGTGGGAAAACCACATAAGTAAAACCAGGGCCATTACTAGGGTAGTGCGACCATTGCCATGGAACAGGGCACCGCAGGGCAGGGGGCGCTATTTGGCCCTAACACTTTTCCTGTTTATTAGCATTCTCACTTGCTACTTCCTCTTCTTTTATCCCCAGCATCTCCTGGCTGCCCCAGGAGTACCCCATCTCTTCCCTGGCCCTTCCCCAAGAGGCCATGGCCCTTCTTCAGGTGCACTATCTTATGTCCCTATATAAAAAAATGGAGGGGGGGGCACCAATGCTCTCGCTGGCACAGGGCACCAAAAAGTCTATTTACGGCTTTGAGTAAAACAGAGTCAAATTGAGTACAGTAAGGTGTAAAATCATGATCCCGCTGGCACCCTCAGCCGGGAGAGTGCGCAGCAAGTGTCAGAGACAAGAGAGTTGTAAACGTCCTCAGCAACGTCCACTGGACGGGTATACTAGGTATTACCGCCGGCCGCATTGACAGACAGTGGCAGCCCGACAAGGGTGAAGATCCCGATCGTCCTAAAGGTAAGTATAAACGAACCTAATCCCCCCCCCTAACCCTAACCCTCCTTCAGGGTGCCTAACCTCCCCCCCTGTGCCTAACCCTAATCCCCCCTCTAAGTGCCTAAACCTAACCCCCCTTCCCTGCAGCCTAAACCTGTCCCCCGGGGGGGTGACTAACCCTAACCTCCCCCCGGGGGTGCCTAACCCTAACCCCCCCTTCCACTAGCCTAAACCTAACCCTCCTGGGGGGGTGCCTAACCCTAAGTCATCCCGGGACCCCTAAACCTAACCCTCCCCCCCCCCCCCGCGGCTGTCCGCACCCGACACCTGACTTACCTTTATTTGGTATGCCGGGCGTCGGTCTTCCGGCGCCTGGTTAATGACAGGCGTCGAGTTTTCAATGCTTGTCATTAGTGCCACTCCGGGATTAGAAAGTCTGGAAGCCGGCGGTCGGCATTTAGACTATCGGCTTCCAAACTACATCCCCATTGGACTGGATCTTTAAATATATACAATATATTTAGACATCTGCTCTGTCTGGGCAATACTTGCCTCTCTGCAGGGTTAAAGTATAGGGAAAAGCTTCTGTCAAAGCAAGATTACCCTACCAAGGTAACTCCAACCTGTACCTACACCACATAATTTGTACCCTTATCACACCAGGGTATTACACACCTAAACAATGTGTCACAGACCAATGTCTGATAACTCCTTTTCCAGCCACAGTATGTACAGTAATATGTTATCGATCAAACATATATATTACACACATCTGAAGGCAAATTGTGCGAGGTGCTTGGGTTCAAAGCTGAGGGAATTTTACACTATGCATTCCATGCACATCATACATTAGGTCCACTGCTGATACAGCATAATCTTAATATATAATCACAAATCTCCTGTCTGACTGACTGACTCATCAACACCCAGCCCAAACCCCTGGATTTAGAAACATGTAATTCTGGGAGCATATGCCTTCCATGACTTAAGCATCCAGTAAGCAGTGATTTGTAGAATTGCGGCTCCTAAGGTGCTGAAAAGGGGTAAAGTGTTTCCTCTCGACCAAGGTGATTGGGTGACAAAGTAACATGGACCAAGTGCTTCAGGACTGTGAGTGGAGGAGACATGTCCAAATATTCCTCTCTTCCAGATGAAGAATGGAGGGAAGCCTCTGTAATGCCATCTGAAGATGGCGTTAATTTTGAGAGGCTTCCTCCAGTATTATTTTACAATTTGCCTATAGTAAATCTAAACAGGCCATATTTCCCATTACAGGTATGGGAAATGCTATCTGCATCCAAGTACTATGCAATTTTATGGCCATGAGAGGGTATTATACAAAAACTCCTCCAAAAACCCTTTGATACATTTATGTGATACAATGTGAAAAGGGTGTAAAAACACGCATTTTTACCTTATTTTAGTAGAAAAACATTAATAAATATACCCCACTGTGAAATATCTCACAGTGTATGACCACGATATCTGCATTCCTCCCTTCTGATGGAACAGGGGAAATGTTGGGTGGTTGGCAGCAGAAGCGCATACCCTGCCAGATGTGACTGACTAATTATCAGTACTTTCGGATGTGCTGGGAAAATTCAGTGTGTCGACTGACCGATAGTTACACTATTCAATTATCAGCCCAATCGGCTCATTATTGACGGTTTAGGCCGGTGAAAAGTGTATGCAAGGCCCAACTTTGAATATTCTTTGTAGATTTCAGTCCTACTCCATGGTATTACATTCAGCTCTTTGATATGTCATTTGCTACAGGGCCGTCTCTTCCATTGGGCCTTTAGGGCAGTTGCCCAAGGGCCCAAAGCTTCAAGGGGCCCTTCAGCTCCCTGCAGCCACGGCCAGTTAGTAAATGTTTTTTTTTTTTTTTTAAACACTGGTCTGTGTCCGTTCCGCCAGCCCCCCCGTGACGAGCGACACCCCCCCCTTTCCCCTGGTACGCAGCCCTGAGCAGTCTGTGTCTCTGTCACACAGCTGCACCGTGTGTGTAGCGCTGACCGGACGGAGTTCGGTCAGCACTACACAGTGACAAACACTCAGCCGCCGGCACCGTCAGCTGTGTGTTTGTTTTAGCAGGCGATGAGAGTCAGGCAGACTCTCATTGGCTGCTGCGCCCGCTGCCGGAGCCGGGCTGGAGCTCACTCATGAGCTCCATCTTCCGGCTCCCGCAGTGGGTAATGGGAAAGATGTCATGATGTCATGATATCTCTCCCATAATGCAGAGCGGGCCGGCCCGGGATGAAGGACTAGCGGATGGCGGCGGCGGGGATTCAGGTAAGTGTTTATTTTTAATTTTTATTACGTGTGTGTCTACTGGGGGCTAGACCACTACTGGGGGCACTTCAAGGGGGGGGCTACTACTGGGGGCACTACAAGGGGGGGACTACTACTGGGGGCAATACAAGGGGGGACTAATACTAGGGGCACTACAAGGGGGGGACTACTAGGGGCACTGTATAGGGGGCTATTACCACTGGGGGCACTGCATCAGGGGACCACTACTGGGGCTCTATATAAAGGGCAATACTGGGGGTACTGCATAGGGGGGACTACAACTGGGGCCACTAGTTAAAGGGCATTGCATAAGGGGTACCACGATTGGGGACACTGCATGGGGGGTTCTACTACTGGGGGCACTATATAAGGGACACTGCTAAGGGGGTACCACTACTGGGGAAACTGCATTGGGGGACTACTGCTGGGGGCACTATATTAGGGGCTTACTACTGGGGGCACAGTGGGTGGTTAGGGGCCCCAGTGCATTGCTTTGCCCAGGGCCCATACTGCTGTTAAGACAGCCCTGATTTGCTACTGCATTGTATTAAACAAACGTACAATTTCACGCTCATCTCCACAGGTATAGTTACTGTTAGAGCTTTCACGCTAACGGCCAGTGCCTATAAGACCTAAAAGAAAAATGTTCTGCAAACATATGTGGTGAAGACATTACTTGTGCATTTAATTACACTGTGCAGATGTCAATAAAGGTGATTTACCAAAAGGCAAAGGGCCTAGTTTCATGTGACTCATGTGAAAATAATGGCAAAATAGTATACAGTACGTTCGCATAAGAATGGCAAAATGGGCCAATCGTAACTATGTGTGCACCTCAGTTTTCAGTGACAGAAATAGACTGTGATTCAGTATACTTTCAGTAAGCTCTTGTTTCTTTTAGCATATAGCATATAGTAAATACATATACAGTATGATGCTTTAATGTAACTTTTGCAAGGCTCATATATATATTATATACACAATCACATATACACATCATATTCTGTCCTCCTTAAACATTGCCAGTGTTAGATAGTGCCAGGAGATTAGTATCCAAAAACTTGTTAATGCCTTACATATCAGGACAAATTAGCACCCAATATACAATTCGGTGATGTGATACTTCCATCTCTTGGGTCTTATTATAAGTATAGAAAACTGGTCTGAAACTTTTTGGAAGTTACATGTGAATTGTGTTTATTGTTTTATATGATATGCTTATGAATATAAATTACATTGCTAATATTCATATTACACTGTGCACTACCTGAACGATTTTACTATGAAAAGCCTGAACATATTACATAAAAATAGCAGCCCTCCCGTAAATATGCCTAGACCTTATCGGAAGAACCAGAGCTGTGTGATAAGTGGAATATACAGTAGTTGTCTGCCTTACTGTATTACAGACATTGATTATTATGTAATATTGTAATAAGTCTGTTATTGGCATTGTGTTTCCCTTCCCGATACAGTTATTTACAGCATTGTGTTGTCAGTTTAGTTTGTTATATGATATTGTGAGAAGAATGAGGGAAGAATTAGTTCTATTGTTAAATGTGTGGTTTATGGTCAATCGCCCTGAAATGTTCAATAGTGATAGTTTATAAAAGAGTGACCTTTGTAATTCAGGCCTAATAAAGTTTGCTTTCATCAGTGTATAATTAACTTTTGTTTGAATAGTATCGCTTCTCTGGTGGCGCCCTTAAAGGTACATTATCCTGAAACATTGCTTATTCTAAAAGCAGCTAAGGCCCGTATTCAATTAGTTTCGCACCCGTGATACTATTTCGCATGCCGTACTTTTCGTCAACTTTGTGTTTTGGACGCGGAAAGTTTTCGTGCGCACCACCTCTATTCGCCGTATTCAATTCTACAATACACGAAAACGCAAACCGACGAATGTTAACCAGGCGAAAAGTGCTGTCGGAATTGGGGAAATCAGCCTGACACCTCCCAAAAGATGCACTAACATTGGGGATCAATGTACATGCCCCAAATAGCCCTAACAAAGCTATATGGAGTGCTTAAGTTGTGTCAGTAGGTACTAATTAGTGTCTTTACACAAGTGGTGAAGAATAGCATTAAGCAGTATTTTTTGGAGTAAATAAGTAGTCCTGTCAAATTTGGGGTACTTGAAAATGGGTGCAAGCATAGTTTAAATGCACTAAAGTGAAGTTTTAAAAAATTTAAAAAACGCACCTGAAGCAAACACCTGCAATCCAAAAAACACCTCCCCCATACTTGCAGACCCCAAAAAGTCTATTTCGCTATTTTAAAAGTTTGTACCACCACTTTGCACTTTTTTGCCCACATTCTCAAAGTGCTTTTTTGGGGTGTTCCTCACTTTTTTTTAGGTTATCCATTGGGGGACTTTCCCAAGGGTGCAAAGTAGTTTCCCCACCTTTGCACCCCAAAATAGCAATTTTGCACTTTTTTTCTCCACCTATTCAGGGGTGAATCTTTTTCGCCTCTTACATTGTATTGCGTTTTCGCGTACGCAAAAACTATTTGGAATTGAATACGGTGAAAAGTTTCCGCCTGGCTAAATGACGTCATCGCGGATCTCAGCTTTTCGCACCTAATTGAATACCGGCCTAAGTTTAAAATAAATGATTCTTTCTTAAAGAGTTCAGGGAAATGGGCAATAATTTTAAAACTCACCATCTAATGTTGGTGTATGTGAAACAGGTTTATTACCAAGTGACTGGTGCAAGATCACATGGAGCTGAACAGGGCCTTCTGTCTCTCTGTGTCACATATATGGGCAATGTCCTTAATCACTGGGCTACTCCCCTTCACCATCTACTGTATATTCACAACTTACTTAGGAAATATTAAGAAATAACAAAGAAAGCATTTATACTTACTACAACATTCTCCTGTTTTTCTCTCTGCTGGTATATTTAAGAAACAAAATATTCTCCTTTTTTCACTGGTTAGGGTGAATTATCGTTCTCGTATTAGTTTAGATACTCTTACTAGAATTGCATTGCCGAATTTTAAATACTATTGTTAAGCAGCTCAAACGGTACATTTGCGAATATGGTTTCAGGACCTGTCTAGTGATGCTCTGCATGTTCTTTTAGTATCTCAGTCATACCCTGGGTTTACGCCTCTACAAACATTGTTAGAAGGTAGAATCATGGCATCTAGCCCGCCCTTATTATATCAAGCAATAAAAATTTGGAGACAGGTCTCTGGCATGATAGAGGCTCCTGGATTAGAACCTGATACTTCCTTGAGTAGCTCCAGTATACTGACCAAACTTGCTGGTTTACAGCATAACTAATGGTGCTCATCCACTAGAAGACATGAAAACGACTGCACGTTTACATCATTGTAATCGTGCAGTCGTTTGTCAGTCTGTGATGTGCCTTCACTGAACAAGCAGTCATTCAGTGTAGGCACAATCAATCATCTGCAAACATGCTGAACCTGACGTTATCGTCAGGTTTGTCCAGCATGTTTGCCCGATGATAGATGTCTAAACGACCAGCGGGAACTCGCATCGCTGGTCGTTTAGACATTTTTGCAAACGATTTGCAAACAATTTATGAACGATAACGATATCGTTATCGTTCAGTTGCTCAATTGAATCATCTAGTGGATGGGCACCTTTAGTCTGGCAGTCTGTGGGCATTTCTACAATTGGTCAGTTGTACGATAACTCGGTTCTTTGCTCATTTGGTCATCTTATACAGAAGTATTATTTGCCATCAGGGTATTTCTATCGATATTTGCAGCTAAGACATGCCTTGTTGACGCAGTTTTCACATTCACCCCGTTTTAATTTCTTCTTTATTAAAAACATTTTTGCTGACTTTTGGCCCCAATAAGCCTTTATTAGACTCTTATTCGTTTTTACTATTCCTTCACCATACTGAAAATCTATCTAGACTTAAATCTCAGTGGGAAGAGGATTCGGGTCCTATTAAAGATGAGACTGAGATGAGATGAGGCCGAGGCAATGAGGTATCCTAAGGTTTCCACAACATCTATTAGATTTCAACAAATTCAATAGTTTATTTTACATCATATGTATCTTACTCTGGTTTGTTTAGTTAGATATAGAGGCCGCTCTTCTGATCCTTGTCCTAAATGCCACACAGAGGAGTGCTAATTTAGGCATTTATTATGGGAGTGTCAATTAGTTCACCAATTCTGGGAGCGGGTTAAGTATTTTTTTAATTGAACTGGGTATTCCTAATGTAATACTCACCCCAGTAGCATGTTGTTTGGGAACAATCGAGGGAACTCTTGTTAATAAAAATAGTAAAAAGTTTATAATAAATATGTGTGCCTTAGCTAAGGTGTCTATTGTCCGTTTAGGGACCGCAAGTTGAAGCCTGGTTGTCTTTGATTTGTCTTACTGTTCAGCATGAAAGACGCGTTTATATTACATGTAAGGCCGAAATTAAATTTAATCAGATTTGGGGTAGATGGCTTTAGTCCAGACTTGCCTCATCATAAAGAAAAAAGAAGATTTTATAGTAGTTTATCTCTAGCCGAAAATTTACCAATTATTAGATGTACATAATAGTGTATTGCTGTCTTATGTATTTAAGTTTATAGGAGAGCCAGTGCAGACTTTTCGATATATTTTTTTTTTTCCATTTATCTATTCCTTTCTCTTTCCTTGTGTTTTTTTATATATAAGTGATGCTATGTATAGGCATAAAATGTATATTGTAAAATTAGATAGCTATACATAGAAGTAGAAATGTAAAAAAAAAGTTTGCAAATATATATGTTTTCATGAATTATATATTTTGGTTGTAACTGGGTTGTTTATTATTATTAAGCATATAAAGTTGTATTTATAGTTAGTTTATATGTAGTTATTATATTTTAAGACACAATATATATGGTTTAATAAAGGTAATTAATTAGTAATTCATTGTCACTATTATTGTCACTATATAATTAGTTAGTAAAATGATAGATATTATACCTATAGTTAATACACGTATAGTTATTATAAATGTAGTAAACACACTTATAATCAATGCACTTATTATCAGGAAAGTACACTTTCATATTCACAATCACTATATATATAATCATTAAGATTGTGGTTATTATATTTGAGGTTAGTGGTTTTGATACCCATAAAAACTATATAGATTTCACCATGGTTAATATTTTTTTTTTAATTAATTGTAATTGTTACGTTTAATTATTATAGTTGTAGGTATGTTTTAGGTCACTAAATTTAGAACCTATATATCTCTGTAACTGTTGTGGTTCTATGTGAAAGTACTGTATATTTTCAATTTGCCTCTAGGCGCTATATATTGGGCTTTGGTTCTAGTTACTGAATGTTGGAATTGGTATTGAATGTAAGATACTGTATGTTGCTGTGTTATGCCTGTCAAGCATCACTATGTTTTATTTTATGTTGTATTTTTAAAATGGTAAATTAATAAAATATTATTCAATAAATAATAAAAAAAAAACAAAGAAATAAACAAAATACAAACAAAAGGGGGAAAACAGATGGACCTGTAGTGTAGTTTTGGTCGACCTCGTTCGTGTTACTATGACAAAATGCTTCTACCCTTGTCTGATACCTCCTGCTTAAAACCCAAAAAGTCAGAAGGATCATGAGGCCCCGCTTTCACGGCCTGCATTCATACTGAAAATCAAGATCAAGCGAGCTTTTGCCATTCTCCTATACATGCTTCAAAGGCAAAAGTGCCCATCTTTGATTGTGAAATGTTGTGCACGTGTATGATTCAATGTGTGATAAATATGGTGGATATAGCCTTCATCATGGCTAAGGATGTGATCACGTACAGAAGGATATGTGAGACAGGAAAGCAGACTGCAATGTTAGCAAAAGCCTAGAGCTATTAACATCATTATCACATTACTTTCCAATCGTATTTTGTTCATATGGTTTCCAAAAGCAAAACAAGCATTTCAACACGTCTTTAAAGGTGTCTATACACTTGGCGATGTGCTCACGATCCAACATCATGTACGATTTCCCCGGCAGTCATGGGCACGATTAGGTTAAAAAAGCTGCCAATTTGAATCATGATCACAATCTATTGTGCAACGTGTCGGAGGTCCAAATCGTGAGATCGTGCCCGATAGATCGTGAGTTTACCAAACAACACATGAGGATCCTCACGATTGGTGGAAAATTTAAATAATGGGCAGGGATAGCTAGGGGGTATAAAAAGCAGGCACCATTTTACATTTTAACCCTGTGCACATTCTGCTCTGCTACTAGTGAGGCTAGGTGTATGCCTGCTAAACCCTGTACATTGCTACTGTGCTCTGCTTTGTATTTGGCTTGCCTTTTACAGAGTGTGTTCTACCTGCAAGTGTGTGCTACCTACCTGCATTCTATCCTGTTCCTGAATTCTGTGCTGATGGAGCCCTATTGGTATAGAGTGATGGTCACTTATGCTGGGCTCAAGGGGATGAAGGAGAGGGCCCAATGAAGGAGGAGAGCATACTGGACCAAGGAGTGGCTGCTGCAAAGGGATACTCGCTCTCACATGTCCCTGCTGATGGAGATCAAGGAGAACAACCCGGACGACCACCACAACTATCTGCGCATTGATGACGCCACTTTCCAGGAGTTGCTGAGTATGGTGACCCCGCACATCCAGAGGCAGGTCACAAGGCTGCAGAGGGCAATCCCTGCTGAAGAGAGGCTGGTGGCTACCCTGAGGTACCTGGCTATATTTTTAATATATACATTTTTAATTATGCATATAAAATGTACAAAACAGCATTATCACCGAATGTTATCAATCCCAATAGGTAGGCTGCTGTATGCTATACGGTGGGTCAGACACTAGATTATACACACATCAATCTACTTCACAAGGTATACCATACAGTACCTATTGGGAGTGATAAAAATTTGGTGATAGTACAATAATACAAAAAAGACTTTACATTTGCTAATAATGGGGCAAATCATCCTCTGCCTCCAGCAGAGCAGTATGGAACCTCCTGGTTCTGCCTGTCACCTCCAGGGATGCCAAGAGAAAATCTTGGCCCGGATACAGCAACATCCTGTGGGACCACAGCATGTTGGGCATGGCTGCACCCATTTGTGGGTGGGTCTAGCATGTGAGATGCACCCACTCACAGGAGCATGGCATAGCACCCAGCAGCTGGGACTAAAGTATTCACTACTGTATTAGGATGGCAGGACAGTCCCATAACAGCTGCATTTTTAGAAGGTTGTATTTAGATGCTAAAATGCAACACACAAAATTTAAAGTGCTACAGCTTTATTTTGTACATCTCTCATGTAAATAACACATAATCAAAATCTATTTTCTGTCATAGAGATAGAATAATGAAGGACTTAATTTTGACATAACATCAGGTCATCTTAAACACACACATATCCTAACCCACTGCTCCATGCTCCTTCCTCACTTTCTACCCCATCTGTGTCACCCCTGTCTGTCTGCCACTCCCCTTTAGCATGTAAGCTCTCACAAGCAGGGCCCTCATCCCTCATGTACTTCTCCTCCCCCTACTTATAGTTTCATTTACTCCTAACTCCCTAATTGGCACCCAACATTTGGTTGCTGAGGCCCTGCTGCTTGTGTTATGCAGCTAAGCTATGTTTATAAACCATGTCCTTGTCCTGCATTGTTTTGTATTACAGGTTGAGTCTCCGATATCCAAAATGTTTGGGACCAGGAGTATTTTGGATAACGGAATATTCCGTATTTTGGAATATTTGCATATCATAATGAAATATCTTGGGAATGGGACCCAAATATACACACAGAATGTATTTATGTGTTATATACACCTTATACACACAGCCTGCAGGTCATTTTATACAATATTTTCAATAATTTTGTGACTCAAACAAAGTTTGTGTACTTACATGAAATTCAGTTATGTTTCAGACACACCTTATATACACAGCCTGAAGGTAATTTTATACAATATTTTTAATAATTTGTGCCTTAGACAAAGTTTGTGTACATTGAACCATCAAAAATCAAAGGTTTCATTATCTCAGTCATGCTAAAAAAAATCCGTATTTCGGAATATTCCGTATTTCGGAATATTTGGATATGGTTGACTCAACCTGTACTATTAACTGTTTTTCTTGTGTGCTCATTTATGTACTGTGTAAGGCGCTGTGGAACCTTTGTGGTGCCATATAAATAAAGGATAATAATAATAATATAGATAGCCTGGCTTGTGGATGGGGTACTGGGTGGGAGAGTAGCTTCCAACTGGGCTGGGGGGACCTCACAGAGGTAGTTGGGGCAGGTGAATACAGAAGTGGGTCTGCTATGTATGTTGACACATGCAAATTGGAATTTAGTGACCTTATTAAGAGCTCATACACCAGCCTCTGGAAATTCTTCTTTGTTTGCTCTTCCATTATACGCATTGTGCTATTTATATGAGCTGTGAAATCATCAATGTTGTCTGGTTGTTTTTGCAGTATGCGTTCCCCCGCCCTGGTGATGAGTACTCACCTCAGTCCCAGTTTCACTTCATCCGCCGGCTTCAGACCAGTCAGACAGAGTCTCTCTGCATGTGTGGGAGGTCTGATGGGCATGCAGGAGGGTTTAATTTTATAGACCATTTCCATTTTTTTCCCGTGAATGGGTGGGTAGGGGCCCCAGTGCATTGCTTTGCCCAGGGCCCACATTGCTGTTAAGACAACCCTGCTCTTGGGTAGGAGTCTATTTAAGAAAAAAAAATTATATGTCATGTTTTAACCCATTTTTTACTATTTTTCTAGTTTCCAAACACTGTGGATGAGTGGAAGAGCATCGCTGAAGAGTTTGAGCAATGTTGGAATTTCCCTAACATATACGCATCAACCCACCTGCCAACACCGGATCATATTACTACAACTATAAAGGCTTCTTCTGCATCATTCTCATGGCAGTGGTGAATGCCAACTACTAATTTTTGTTTGTGGATGTTGGTAAGAATGGCTGTGTTTCGGATGGTGGGCTCTTCAAACAGACGGCAAAAACCCTCAACTTGCCATCACTGGACGAGACAAAGCACGGCCTAAATTAAGTGTTCATCACAGAAGAGGCTTTTGCTTTACATGAACATGTGATGAAGCCATTTGCACAGAGAGGCCTGACCAGAAAGAAGAGGATCTACAACTATCGTCTATCTCGGGCATGGCACATTGTGGAAAATGCGTTTGGAATACTGAGTAACTGGTTCCGCATTTTCCACACCTCCATAAACCTACGTGTGGACAAGATAGACTGGGTCGTGATGGCATGCAGTGTGCTGCATAACTTTTTGCGAAGAAAAATTACACAATGAGGACCAGTCACAGCTAGACCAGAAGATGCAGGACATCCTGAGGAGATTGTCCAGTTTACATCAGTGTCTGCACCTCCAATTCCAACAACATCAACCGCACGTGCCAAAAAAGTGAGAGAGGAGTTTATGGCCTATTTCAACGGACCAGGTGTGGTGCCATGGCATAAGGACTGTCTGTGTCCACTATAGTGGACAATTGGGATTGATCTAAAATGTTTTGTTTAAAAAAAGAAAAGGTTTTGGTTTATTAACTGTGTCTCTACTTACCAAACCTTCCTCAGACGGTCCACTCACTTCTGCCGCCTCTTCTCCCTCTCACTCGACCATCAGGACAACAGATTGGTGTTATGGCTCCTGATCGCTGATGAAGCTTATCATGTTATAGCACCACAGCGTTGGATGATAGAGGTCATCGGTGCCTGCTTGAAATCGTCCACTTTTTTCTTTTCTTTTAAGTACACCGTACGCAAGTTCTGAATTTTCTGGCGGACTGTTTTCAGGGTAGCATCCGCAACAAACTTTTTGGTGTACTCCCAACAACACCTCCAAAGCTGACAATTTTTGGGACTTATTATGGTATTGTCTACAGCTTAACCACCATAGACATTCTTTGGACTGCAGGATCTCCAGGAATCCAGTCACAAACTCTTGCTCACTATCCATAGACATTCCTAGGAAGAAGAAAAATATGGACATATAGCTTTTTAGCTCTAATTGTAAATTGTTTTGTGATTTTTAAAGTTGATAATGTTAAATGTTTTAATGTTGTTTTAATATTTTTTTTTTACAGGATTTTAATATGTTTGTAATGGTATTGTAATATGTTTTTTTACAGATTTTTAATATGTTTGTAATGGTATTTTAATATGTTTTTTACAGGTTTTTAATATATTTGTTTATGCTGATGTAATATATTTGTTTCTGTTGTGTTAATATATTTGTTTATGTTGTTGCAATATATTTGCTTATGTTGTTGCAATATATTTGTTTATGTTGTTATAATATATTTGTTTATGTTGTTGCAATATATTTGTTTATATTGTTGTAATATATTTGTTTCTGTAGTTGCAATATATTTGTTTATGGTGTTTTAATATATTTGGAGTGTTTTTATATTTTCTAAGTATTTATTAGGTGGGCCGTGACATTGGTGGGCAGTGCGTGGGTAGGTGGTTGGCACATATCAGTGGGTAGGTGGTGCACATTGGTGGGCATTGGAGTTTAATGCATGACCCAGCGACCGCCCACCTCATATAGGTGGGTGGTGGCTGGGTCATGCATTTATAGGTGAGTGGCACACATTGGTGTGTAGGTGGGTGGTGCACTTTGGTGGGCATGGGAGTTTAAAGCATTACCCAGCCACCGCCCACCTCATATAGGCAAGCGGTGGCTGGGTCATGCATTTTTAGGTGGGTGGCACACATTGGTGGGTAGGTGGGTGGTGCACATTGGTGGGAATTAGTCTTATGACCTGTGCTCCAGTGTTTCCAGTTAACAGTGCATATGTATCCTGCTTAAAGTTTGTCTTCAGTGTACTGACCTGGATTTCTTCTGAAGTTTCTTGTCTCCTTATTTGGCTTCCATTCTATCCATTTGGTCTTGACCCTTCATCATCTTTGACTCTGCTTCTGGTGTTCCTTTTGACTTATCCGCAGTCCACTAGTGTATCAGACCTGACTTGACGACATTCCCTTCATACTTTACACTGGCACGCCACATCTGGAAGTAAGGTACAGGGCCACACAACTTGCAGGCTTTCCATCTGCTAAGGCCAAATCCCCTTCCAGGGGGTCACTGGTGAAGACTGTGGGCTTGTTAGATCATATTCATAGAGGTTGATACATTTGATACATTCTTTTGAATAGCAAAAAATGACCAGAGCATTTAAACAACCTCTCTCTATCTCTATATTTATTCCTAATTTTACTCACCAGTACTCATGCACATCTTATTTAATGATCCAAATACATGAGAATTTAGAAAACAATTTTCAACCTAATCTTCTCTTTTTAAACCTCCTTGTTATTTTACTCCTTGTAATTTTACCGTAACCTGTAAGAACAAAAACCCTAACTGAAGTCCCAAACAGGGTTTGGATAATTTCTTTTCTTTTTTTTTTTAATCGTTTGATTTGGAATTATTTCCCCTGAATCCAGTCATCTGAATTCACGGGATACATTTTTATTAAGTGCTTGGTGCATCTATTAAATTGGAGATGGAATTGTCGTGTTTGGTTTCCTGTATCTGGATATTTGTATTTTATTGCCTTCAATGTAGATACTTGCAAGTCCACAAATGTGATCTTATTACCACTGAGATGAAAATGTATAATCCCATTGTTTTCATATTACATTATTGTTTTACATTTTGTCCTCATTCAAGACCAACAGCAAGTCATCAAACAAAGTTTGAAACAAAAGACAAAGGTATAATTGATTTTGCAAACTTTTTCTTTTCCCATGTTCCCCAAAACATCTATGAAAATCATGGCTGCTGAAAAGGCCATCCATCCACAAAACTGATAATAGTATTTGTCATCAGATTTAAAGGCACAAGATACAAAATTGGAATCAGTATGGTCTCTAATTCACAGAGCAATACCTTCTTACAAAAATTGTGCATATTTAACAATTTGTTTTAGATACTACTTCTAGAACAAATATTAGAAACAGTAAACCATTGATCTCTAGTGGACGTTTGTTGGCTGTTATGTTTATAGCACAATACTTTTAAAAAGCCTCCTCCAGGAAAGCCCCATAGGGGCAACAATGTTCAATGTGTGGAGGGGAGAGGGTGCCACGATCACGTATCATGACTCTGCCCATTGCTATTCAAAGCTATGATTGCAGCATTTTAAAGTGGGGATGGAGCCACGATGATTCAATTCCAATTCCACGATGACTCAATTGCATCATGAAACTCACTTGCCACCCAATTCATGCAGAAAGTGGGAAGCACACAGAAAACTAGCACACTTTTTTGGGACTCTGGGAGACCTCATGAAATTCGGGACCCTACTGGACATTCTGGGAGAGTTGATAAGCATATATAACACCCTGGTCTTCTTGAGAAAAAGATAATTTCTGCTGATTTTTTTCTTGAAAATGTAATTCTAAAAAACAATGCTTCCAAGAGCAAGTCCAGTTATGGCACCAGTGCGTGCAGTCACATGGTCAGGAGTGCAATATGGAAATTCTCCAAAACAGACCTCACAAAAGACTCATGGGGAACCTCCACAGTAGCTTCCCATACCTGCCAGCACCTTTGTATGGAGAAGTTTCTCCTAAGTAGTAAGCAAATGGCTTTAAAATCCAGAGAGGTGATGCTTATAATAAATTACACATTCAAAAAGATAAGCACAGTGCTAGGAGTTACTAAAGAACTTATTGCTCATGCAGAGAGACTAACAAAAGGATGAAAGGCAGGTGGAGGAAGTAAGGATGTTGAGATATTGAGAGGATAGATACATTTAGATATCATGTCTATAGAGAAGATGTTTAAACCTTGAGGAGCTTATTCATTTTTCAAGAGAAGTGACAAATATAGAGAGGTCTTGGCAGAAAGCCTTGTGAAACTGATAGATGAATCCTGGGGATGTAGCAATTGTATGAGAAGAAAGTAGTAAACAGTGATAAAACAGTAGGGGGTATATTTACTAAAATGCGGGTTTTTAGAAGTGGAGTTGTTGCCTATAGCAACCAATCCGATCATTTATCAGCACCTTCTAGAAGATAATAGCTAGAATCTGATTTGTTGCTATGGGCAACATCTCCACTTTTAAAAACCCACACTTTAGTAAATAAAGCCCTTGAAGTGTGAAGTGGATTTAAAAGTGAGTATTAGCTTTTAGATTTAGAAGTGATCAAATCATTAACCACCTTCATCAGTGCAGTCTCTGTGCAGTCTCTGTGGAGTGTTGGGATTGAAAACTTGAATGAAAAGGAGCCATGCAAGGTGACTGTAAGCAAGCTTCTCGGTAAGCTTGTATGGGCATTGGAATTGAGAGATGCAATATTAATCTGGTACAAAGTTTGGGTCAGAATTATGTTTTTTGAGAAAAGGAGTAACTACTGCATAGTTGAATAATTATGGAAATGTACCAATGGAGAGAGAAAGGAAAGAGAGATTACAGATGTTGGTTTAGGCTGGAATGAGCACAGGAGAATGCAATCAACTGGTTTGTGAGAATCAAGTGGCTGGGGTCTATTCACTAAGCCATGGAGAGAGATAAAATGGAGAAAGATAAGTCCCAGCCAATCAGCTCCTGTTATTTTTCAAACACAGGGCCGTATTCAATTAGACGCGAAAAGTGCAGTTTGGCAAAAAGTTTTCACCGATTGGACTTTTTGCCTATTTTCAAAGTATCGCTGTATTCAATTCCAGTTCATTTTCGCGTACGCGGAAGCTCAATGCAATGTAATAGGCGAAAAAGATTTGCCTCTGCATAGCAGGTAAAAGAGAAGTGCAAATTTTTCATTTTGGGGTGCAAAGGTGTGGAAACCACTCAGAACCCTTGGGACAGCCCCCCAAAGGACAACTGTGTAAAAAAAATTAAAAAAAATGTAAGAACACCCCAAAAAAGTACTTTCATTTTGGGGGCGAAAAAGTTAAAATTAGGGGGACAAGCATAAAAACTAGCTAAATAGATTTTTTGGGGGGCTGCAAGGATGGGTCAGGTATTTTTATGATTGCAGGTGCATGCAACAGGTGCGTTTTTCAAGTTTTTTAAAAATTCCTTTTAGAGACTTTAAAATATGTTAGCACCCATTTTCAAATACCCCAATTTTGACAGGACTACTTATTTTCTCCCAAAAATACTACTTAATGCCATTCTTCACCAACTGTGCAAAGACTTCAGTACCCCAAACAGTTTTATTAGGGCTATTCGGACACATCTACATTGATCCCCAATGTTAGTGCATCTTTTTGGGGGGTTCAGGCTGACTTCCCCAACTCTGACAGCACTTTCCGCCTGTTTTGAATTCGCCGCTTGCCGTTTTCATGTGGTTTGTAAATGAATATGGCAAATAGTGGGGACGCGCACGATAAGTTTCCACCTCCAAAACACGCGATGTTGGCAAAAAGTTGGGCAGGCAAAACTTTTCCGCGGGTGCAAAACTAATTGAATATGGCCCACAGCCTGTAAAGTGACAGTTAGGTGCTGATTGACTGGGACTTATCTTTCTCCATGTTATCTCTCTCCAAGGCTTCGTGAATATACTGTACATGGAGAGTAGCTAGAGTACTTCCTCTTCACTTGCGGGATCAATGAAGAGAAGGAGCCTGGGGGTGCAGGAAAACAACTGAACAGGTTGTTGCTAGGAGAAGAGGATACCATTTCATATCGATCTATATAAACACCATAAAAATGATGAAAGCACAAGTACTGGGATTAGATGGACCAGCCAGTGAGCTCTACAAACTGCTGAGAAATTAGATTGTCATTACTATTACTAATGTTTACTGTATTTTCTCATTAAATATAACAATTTTATCAATAGTATATTATCAGACAAAAGAACATTATATATATATAAAAAAAAAAATATATATATATATATATATATATATATATGGTATTTCTTTACATTTTCGACAAACTACATAACACTTTTGACTTCACTCATTCTAACACTTTCCAGGCATGGCAGAAGGATTTAAAAAATTGAAGATCTTCTAAAGGAACTGCGGAGGGTTCAACATGTAGTTAAAGGGTGAGACTTGCAAGGAAACTCAGTTTAGAATTATACATTGTTATTATACAGGGATTATGTCATCTTTACTAGAAATAACAACATATTATCACTCTTTACCAATTGTTATTCAAAGTGTAAGCAGAGCAACACCACTCTTAAGACTGGTAAGAGTGACTGTATCTTTATAAGCATATACAATATGATAAATGATAACCGATCGTGTGGTTATTCCCAGAACAGTGGAAATAATTCTACTGACAGCCAGATATAGTATGTTACAGAGGATAGCAGTTCTCTCTATTATTTCACAGGTTCAGTCATAAATTAGGGAGAGGCAGTGCAACATGTTTGGTATGAGTGTAATATTATTATATAATATGTACTCTAATCCTGAAAAATTACCAGAGATACTGCACCAAACAGTGGTGTTTTTTTTTTACATGTAACAGCTGGTTGATCTAATTGGAATCAGCAGTAGAGATTGTCTAAAGGTGGGTACACACATAACAAATATATCTGCAGATGATGGTTGTTCATACACCCTGAACAACCCTCATCTGTCATCTGGCCGTGGGTCCCGTTGGCTGGGGGGCGTGTCTTGCCCCCCTCCCCGCAGCCTCTGCAGCAAGTGTACAGGCGGTTGGCTGATTGCCAGCACGATGCCCCAATATATCTGCGGATATATTGGGCATTGGCTGTGCAGCACAGTAGATGCGATATGTCTGTGAACTACGTCGTTCACAGACATAACGCTCGTATACACTGTCCGACGCACACAAGATATATTGGCTGATCAAATGATCGGCCAATACATCTGCCAGTGTGTACCCAGCATTAGCAGAATTGTGTCCTTGGTGTTTTACGAGTACCCTGGTATTAATCATAACACACCATATAAGACTTACCCAACAAAAAAAAGTAACAGCGTATCAAGAAGGAACTTCCGACATCTGGAAATAAGTATACCTAATCTAACCCCTAACCTTACGCTACCCCTCCCTCCCCGATGCCTAAACGTAACCTCCCCCTAGTGCCTAACAGTGGTGTAACTAGGGCATTTGGAGCCCAGGACCAGATGAAAAATGAAACCCCCCCTCCACCACCCTATGTGCGGGTGCCGAAGGCATGAACGGGGGAAAATCGGTGAGGTCCCTGAAAAATGGGGCATGCTTGTTAGTGGCCATAAGGAAAGTACTGGAGGCTCTTTAAAGGTGTCAAATGGCTGATATCTGCATTTGGTGGAAAAGTTATAGAAAACAAGTGGTTTTCAGCAAATTAAAGTCTTTCCAGTATTGTGTTTACAGTAAAACTTCTGTAAAGTGATTTTCAATGTTTTTATACAAGTTTGTAAAAAGTTAGAATTACAAACTAAATTACTTCATAGATTATACCTTATCCCAATAAAATTACGTAAAATGTGGCCTGTACAATCTAAATTTTGTTGAAGGAATTGTTTAGAAATGGGGGCATCACAGCAGCTATGACAAGAGAGTTTCAAGTTAAACTCGAAAATTATTGACTATGTAACCCCCCTTTTTTACCACTAAAGGGTCACCAGGTTACTACCACCTTTGTTACTCCTATGTTGTATAATGCACCCACCCTTAACCTCTCTAGGTGGTGTACCTTTTATGTTATCATTAATCCAGTGCCTCCACCCAAGCTAATTAACTAAGGCCTGCCTGGGTAAGCCATGTTATACACTATAATATTAATAAGGTCCTGATAGTGTAATGTGATGTTTGTGTATGAAGATTGATATGACATATAATATTACAGTGTAACATCACATACATATCTATATATATGACCTGTTCTTCTTCATTCACGTAGACCCAAGGACTGTCAGACTCCTCCAGGAATAAAATTCACTATAATTATAGCTTTAACATCTTTATGTGTCAACAATATAATATGGCAATAAATACTTCCTTTATACTCAGAGATAAAATCATTCACAGATTCATATACATATAGGTATACATAAATATTAACTGAACATTGTAGCAAATTGTACAGTTTTAAGCAGATGTACAGTTTATCGCCATAAATTAAGTTATGCTTGGAATCCGGAAGAATAAAATGTTCTTTTTCCGTTATACTATATGGTGGTAGATATGCCTTCAACTGTGCTGGAATATACCACTCCTAACAACTTAAATACATTTGGTCCAAGTCGTCAATTTGCTGTATCTCCTGTATGAATAGTATCCAAGGTGAACACTCAAAGTATCCCTCTCATATAGGTTTCCACTTATGTAGCTAAAAGTTCATTAAGGATTAATAGCCTAAGAGCTGGACGCTAACGATACCTCATGCTCAGCCACGCAGAAGCCAGAGTATAAGGCTGTAAACTTTGACATAGCATAGAATATTCCCTATCTGGCTGCAGCTGAAATAAGTTATTTTTTAGCTTTTGCTCCTCTGTTACTACAAAAAATATAGAACATGCTCCCCCAAGCTTCAATTCTAGCTGTATCCTGATGATAGTACATTGTAATGCATGGGTATTTTATAACTGTCCCAACTGACATATCCCTTACAGCTCTATGTGCCCTCCTGTTTTCTATGTACTGTAGTAGCTGGCCAGTCATTGTGTGGTGCTACAGAGTGGGTTATTTCCTCACTGCTGTCAGAATATTCCACGCTGCCTCAGGAATTCCACACTGATATCCTCACACTGGCCGAGGTCATCCCTCTCTCCTTATCAGCTGCACATTCCCTTACACAGCCTCTCTATTTGATGTAGTATAAACTACAGAGTAACTGTGGCTACTAAGTGTAAGTCTGCTCCATTAAAAGATTTCTCACCACCTCCTTGAAGCCGGTCTCTCTGTACAGCTGACTCACAGGTAGTGGTGCTGGGCGTCTGTCCCCTCCTTCTGACAGCCGATCAGCTGTCAAGCTGGAGCCACTGACGAGCCCCTGCAGTTACCTCCTCCCTCAGGAAATGCCTCTGGTAACTGCTGCTCTGCTCCACTGCTGGGACCACCCCTGCTGCTCCACTGCCTCTTATCAGTGGTAAGCTTCTTCTGCTTCACCAATAAGGCAGGGTGAGTACCGCTGTCCCACCTGCTTCCCCAGCTCCGGCTGGGCTCCCTCTCCGGCTCTGCCCCCCTGCGCCTGGCAGCTCATCGCTGCTCACCGGCTGCCCAGGTCACAGGAGGGCAGGCACTGGAGGGAGGGATCAGGAGACTGCCTCAGCTGCTACCAACAGCTGTTATATAGCCTCTCCCTCACCGGATCCTATTTTCCTGACAGGAACCGATTCACTCCCATCTATATTACTCCGCCCCCTTCTGCAACTATCACCAATGTCTGTGAAATGTATATCTGCAGCATGAAGCACCAAAGTCCACTGACATCATAGATATCTAACATGCACAGGGTACATACATTTCCACATATTTACTTATATTTACATCACATCACATCTATCCCTACAGTATATTTAACATTTACCTCATAAATGGCATTTTGCTGTAAATAGATGAATGAAAATATATACCTGTTTCAATTGTATATATGAATTATCTCCGTAACCCTAACCAGGGTTACAACTATAAGGGGTAAATTTACTAAAGTGAGAGTTTTTAGAAGTGAGTTTTAGAAGAGATGTTGCCCATAGCAACCAATCAGATTCTAGCTATTATCTTCTAAAAGGTGCTAGTTAAATGTTAAGTAGAATCTGATTGGTTGCAATGGGCAACATCACTTTTAAAACTCACTTCTAAAAACTCTAACTTTAGTAAATTTACCCCTAAGATGCAGCCTTCCCCTTTAATCCATTTGCTACCCATTGGAGATACTGAAACAGCACCAATATGTATTAGATCAAATACTAATTAGCACCAAAAGTTCAATCGCACAATTTTGGCAAAACCAGTCAGCACCACCATTAAGCAAGATTATAGCTGTGGTACAATTTGCTTACCATTTGGAGACATTAGGAATACCATATATACAGATAGGTATTCCTCCCATGGTGAAATAGAGTAGTTCACAACGGTATATCAGCAGATATGAAGGAGAGGCGCTTATTAATTCTCTTTCAACACCAACATTAGGGGATTTCCAATAGTTTTTTTTGTAGTAGACAGGATCTATGTTTCGAGTTTTTTTAACAAATATATGCTAACCTATGTATTCACAAATAATTATAAATGTAGCTGTATTTTCTCTGTGTTTAGGATTGCATCGTGGCTCCCCAAATCCCTCCCCACTTGTTTCATTTATTATTTTTCTTTCTTATGTATTGCTTTTATGTTGTTTCATTTATATTATTATTTAATTATTATTATTATTATTATTATTATTATTATTATTATTATTATTTAATCGCAAAAGTGAATAAAATCTATTATTAAAAAAAGTAAAAAAAAAAACACTTTTAGCTCCCATCTGCAATTTCAAAACCTTCTCTCCCATCAGTGCAACACCTCCACATACCTGTCCAACATCATCTACACCTCCACAAACCTGTCCCACATCATTTACACCTCCACATACCTGTCCCACATCATTTACACCTCTACATACTTGTCCCACCTCATTTACACCTCCACATACCTGTCCCACATCATTTACACATCCACATACCTGTCCCACATCATTTACACCTCCACATAACCTGTCCCACATCATTTACACCTTCACACACCTGCCTCCATCATTTACACCTCCACATACCTGTCCCACATCATCTACACCTCCACAAACCTGTCCCACATCATTTACACCTCCACATACCTGTCCCACATCATTTACACCTCCACATACCTGTCCCAAATAATTTACACCTCCACATACCTGTCCCACATCATTTACACCTCCACATACCTGTCCCACATCATTTACACCTCCACATACCTGTCACACATCATTTACACCTCCACATACCTGTCCCACATCATCTTCACCTCCACATACCTGTCCCACATAATTTACACCTCCACAAACCTGTCCCACATCATTTACACCTCCACATGCCTGTCCCACATAATTTTCACATCCACATACCTGTCCCACATCATTTACACCTCCACAAACCTGTCCCACATTATTTATACCTCCACATGCCTGTGCCACATCATTTACATCTCCACATACCTGTCCCATATCATTTACACCACCACATACCTGTCCCACATAATTTACACCTCCACATATCTGTCCCACATAATTTACACCTCCACATACCTGTCCCACATCATTTACACCTCCACATACCTGTCTCACATCATTTACACCTCCGCATACCTGTCCCACATCATTTACACCTCCACATACCTATCCCACATCATTTACACCTCCATGTACCTGTCTCACATCATTTACACCTCTACATATCTATCCCACATCATTTACACCTCCACATACCTGTCTCACATCATTTACACCTCTACATATCTATCCCACATCATTTACACCTCCACATACCTGTCCCACATTATTTAAACCATTTTTGAGCTTTTTAGAGAAATTCACCTGAAAATTGACATGTTTTTATTGGCCAAATTATATTTAGTATGTAAACCCCTCATAGTGCATGATTACTGTATATGCATTGGGATTAGTGTACCAGAGGTTCTGCACTGTGTCCTGCCATTTTCAACTTAAAATACGATTTTCAATGGTGCTTGCTTTGGCAGCACATATACTAAAATTGGAACAGTACAGAGAAGATTAACATGGCCCCTGCGTAAGGATGACATGCAATTTCGTGAAGCGGTCCATAAAAAAATATATATTTGTTTTTCCTACATCTCCACCTGCTCGGGGAGGTGTTCACAAAAAAGCCCACTAATTTGCTGGAAAAATGCAATGCAAATTTGGAAATGAATTGCAAATGTGAAAATTTGCCATGAAAACGGCTCGTAAGACCCAATTCGCTCCTAACTGAATTAACCCCTTAGAGAATAAACCATAATGGTCTGAGTAATATCACTACTCCTCAGACTTTATCATCATGAACCCATTCCCTGATGCAGCTGTCTGCCTCTCATTGTGGTAAAGTGGGCTGATTGGTTGCCGGAACTATATATATGCTGGTCTGTAACACTCAATGGCTGCCAGTTATAGCATTCAGCCAGCTTGTTATTGCTCTTTCCATATTACTGATTGTCGTAGCTAATTTTTGACTGTTGTTTTCCTGACCTGGATTGTTTGTGACCACCTTGCTAGTTCATCACACAGGTTGAGTCTCCCATATCCAAAATGCTTGGGACCAGGGGTATTTTGAATATCGGAATATTCCGTATTTTGGAATATTTGCATACCAGAATGAAAAATCTTGGGAATGGGACCCAAATCTAAACACAGAATGCATTTATGTGTTATATACACCTTATACACACAGCCTGCAGGTAATTTTATACTATATTTTCAATCATTTTGTGGCTCAAACAAAGTTTGTGTACATACATGAAATTCATTTATTTTTCATATACACCTTATACACAAAGCCTGAAGGTAATTTTATACTTTATTTTTAATAATGTGTGCCTTAAACAAAGTTTGTGTACATTGAACCATCAAAAAGCAAAGGTTTCATTATCTCAGTCATGCTAAAAATATTCCGTATTTCGGAATATTCTGTATTTCAGAATATTTGGATATGGGAGACTCAACCTGTATTGCTCCATCTGCAATGACCATTTGTTTTTTTTCACATTACCGTCGCCTGTCTCAGACATTGCTTCATTGATGACTATCCATTGTGCTTCAGTTTACTATCTATGTGGTCACTGCTAAATGTACTGTAGTCTGTTTCTGTAGCAGGTGTAGATGTTATATTGCTTGTCTCATACATACTGTATGTCAGTGGTTCTCAAACTCGGTCCTCAGGACCCCACACAGTTCACTTTTTGCAGGTCACCCAGCAGGTGCACAGGTGTATTCATTAGTCACTGACACGTTTTAAAAGTTCCACAGGTGCAGCTAACAGTTTCACTAGTAATTATGTGTGGAGACCTGCAAAATATGCACTGTTTGGGGTCCTGAGGACCGAGTTTGAGAACCTGTGCTGTATGTTATCTATGTTGGCTGCCCCAGCTTGCTGTAAACTTGTACTACCCACTAACTAACTTGGGAGCACATCATGGTCTATGGCAAAAGGGGTCACTATAGGTGAATAATGAAGGTCTGTTCTATAGAATTATACTCGTACTAGAAAAGTGTTGGTTGTTTAGTGGTTTGTTGCTCCTTTGCTCCACCTGTCAGCCTACATCACACTGTTTAGTATATCGTCTGTATTAAAACAAACAAAGAGACTATTTCACATCCAATTTGAGTACAGTAAAGCCGCCCATACATGGTGCGATGTGCACCATGCGACGCAACGGGGATTCCGACATCCGACATATCAGGTGGTCCCCACACACGGAGCGATCGGGTGGCCGAATGCCCGATATGCCGGCTCCCCCACCTGCATAGTGCTGCATGGGATCTCACATCACATCCTCAGATCAACTGAACATGCAGTAAGATCTGGGAGTCCGATGTTCGACCCCACGGGTGCACGCTTTATCCAATATCATGCCCATACACGGTGCAATAAAGCAGCCAAATCGTATAAATCCATCGGATCGGCTGCTTTATCGCACCGTGTATGGGAACCTTGAGTGTAACTATAGAGAATCCAACAGATTTCGTCCATGTTAGTAACAATTTCATCAGGCAATTAAATTAGCTCATGCATAGCTTCTGAACATTCATACCCTAAATAAGGCAGAAAAATCAATCCAAACACATCTATCTTGCTAAGTTTTCTTTTTTAAGAGGACACTGTCGCTGAAGTCTCGGGCAATCCTAACCAGGGAGCACACTCAAGCTGTACCATTTTCAGTAAAGGCTCATTGCTTCCTCTGTATTGCAGTCAATTGGTAACATAACTGTTTCCGTGTTTCCATTCATATATGATTTTGTGACTATGAAATGTTTTTTTTTTATTTTTAATCCAGTTCAAAGCTGAGTACATATTAGCCAATGTGTACCCAGCGCGATATCGCCGCCGACGGCACTTGGCATGCGGCAAGTGCAGATGCCAGGTTCGGGGGGGTGTGTAGGTACATGTCATGCTGCTAATGACCCACGGAAGGGCACATATCATGGGTACACACTAGAAGATGTACCCGATATGTCGCTATGATCCTCGGGATCGGACGACATATCGTCTAGTGTGTACCCACCTTAAGTCTCACTTTCCACTCTTAGGGGTATATTTATGAAGCACTTTTTAGTGGGTTTGACCTTAACAATTAAAGCGGCTCTAATATGAAATGCAAAGCCCAGCACGTTTTGCAGTTATTAAGTGCCACTTTAAATTTTTGTGTGATAAACATCGGAAAGCTTCATAAATATACCCTTTAGTATAATTTGTCCTTAATGTAAACTACAACTCTTTAATATGTTTTAAGATTGATTTGTGAAATGCATTGAAAGGTGCTACCAGAACTGATCTTTATGATATTAGATTATCCAGCAATAGTTTATTGCCTCTAGTTTTCTAATACTCAAAGGTAGAAAACTCTCTCCTATCCCAACATATAAGTAAGTCTAAATAAGCTCTAGACACTTGCTCTTGATGCAGGGGCAGAACTATGGGAGACAATGGAGGTCCCTGCCATAGGGCTCCAGCTCTGAAGGGGCACCTCCTCCATTGTCCACAACATATTCAGCCCATGTAGGGCTGTAACTATGTACCCGGAGTGTACTGTCACGGCCGCCCAATACATGGCACCCCTTCCCAGCACCTGAGAAGCCACAATACACTAGTGGAGAGCTCCATGTCAGATCATCATCTGCTGCCTTCATCCGTCTATAGCCTGTCTGCATGAGAATTGTTACATTACAGTGTCAGCGGCTATGATGAGGGAGGGCACCAAATTATAACTTGCCTCCGGGCATCTGGGATGAACTTACACCACTGTCTTGATGTTAACATAAGTGAGTAACACAAAATTATCTACCTTTATAGAAACTCTGTATAAATTAATTTTTTGTACAGTTTTAAATAAATCAATCTTGATGGTCAATGGTTCATATTCATTTGTAGTCGAAAATGCAGTCCTCAAACAATTACACCTATTTTAAAACTAAATTAAGGATGCAAATATTTTGGCACAGTTTGCCTTTAAGACTGGAGTAACATTCTTTAGAAAAAGAATTATAGTTTTCCGTACCCTGTTAATAAGTAGAAAAAATTATGATTTATATCTTTATACCTAAAAATTGTAACACATTTTAACATTAGTTATATAATTATGTGTGTATAAATCAATCAACATCAACTGAAGTTACTGTGCATAATGTAAAATGGTAAATAATTCATATAAGTAATGAAACAGTGCCCCCAGTGGCCAAACGATGGCACAGCATAACAGAATGCATGGTTTAAGATATATACTGACCAGTGTTTGTAAAAACACATATAAACTGTATTGCATTTATTTATTCATTTTATATGACTATAATAAGCATTATTAGATGTGTTTGTATATATAAATGTAACTTTGTATATATAAATGTAACTTTTCAACTGCATAGACTAGTGTCAGACACATGTAAATGTAACAAGAAATATTTAAACATAATGCACTTTGGATCAATGCGAGTTACTTAAAAATGTCTGGTCTCATTTGCAGTACCATTGTTGGACCTTTGAGTACCATCTCGGCAAGCAGAGCTACACCACACATTGAGTAAAAATTACTTATTTTCAAAAACTATTTATCATCTTTCCCTTTAAGCAGAAATCACCTTCAGTTAATCACACATTTGTATCGATAGACTAGAATACTGGGAATCGTACATGCACAACATTATGTTGCTAATTGTACAGTCTCAGCTTGGATTCATAACACATTGTTCTCCATTACAAAAATAATATTTTCACTTTATTCATAAAAACAGACTATCAAACAATTGTACACATGTGAAAAAAAAATTGGATTAAGTAAAATGTATATAGTAAAGAGAAGATAGTAAATATAAAGTAAATATATACTATTACTAAGTTTATAATATACAAATAATGTAGATATTAGCAGATGACAAAAAAAATAACATTAAAAGTAGGACTAAAAACATTCCTTATTCTGAAGTACATTGTATGTGATTGTGTCCATACATATTTGGATTTGTCATCCCATTTCATTTATATATATATATATATATATATATATTTCTGTATTTATTTATTTAACAATCCTTTAGAAAATTCTTCTTTACCTCAATACACACACACACATATATATATATATATATATATATATATATATATATATATATATTACAGGATTTGAGAGAGATTGTTGTATCATTTACAAGCAATTCATTTAACCTTTGATCTCATTTTTAGATTTTATTCTGGGGATAGTTTCCAATAGTTTTAATACAAAAAATATCTCCCGCCCGGTGCTATGACAACATTCAGACTGTATTTTCAAAGTATTAATTAGGAAATCCACAGAGAGCACAGGGGCCAGGGTTTTGGTGAAGATGAGTAACTAATTATGAACTAATAAGAGTTTTTTTCCAGGCTCTAAAGGAACCTAAATTAGAACACAACCCAATTATGTGTCTCTAGTGCTTTCACTCATTACCTGTACTGTAGTTATGAAAAGCCCTTACAAGGTTTACTAATCACCTCAGTTTGCAGCTGCAAGTGCTGTACAATGACTGAGTTATGGATAATATTGACATTTTGTATAATCTAAGTGATTGTTATGTTCTGTACTCTTTAGGTACATCATCTAGGTGTCCATGATTGCTTCATGACACTATTTTATCTTGAATAATGAGTCCTCATTATTTTGTAGGGATTAGTATAAAGGAAACTTACTGTGTGAAGAAGTAGTGTCTGGTTTGTGTTTTCTGGTCTTCAGCCGTCTTTGGAACTCCAGAAGTACAAGGTTTGGTCTCGCAGAGATCTTCCTCTTTTATAGGTAGTGCAACCAGTAGGGTCATTGCTTGTGTCACAGTGTGAATCATTTGTGTCAATATTTCTCCTCCGTGTTTGAGATGCCTGTTTTACAAACAAGATGGGAGGAGTAAGTGTATAAAAAGGGAGGCATGTTAAATGTCTTGGGAGCAAATGATCCATTTCTATAATGACTTTTAGATGTTATATTTAAAGTACAAGACTTCTGCAAATTCCTTTAATGGGATAATGCTTACAGTAGTTAATGCATACAGTAGTTGTGTGGAGAACCACTTAAGAATATTTTCTTTGTTATTATTCATGTTACGTGAGATGATTGCTTATAAATGCAGCATTCTTTCTATTTCTGTCAATAATTACTGTATATTTTGTTCTACTGGGGACAAGGGACTTCCCATTTAAATTTGTTGTTTTTTGTTAGGAAGAAATACTAAACAGGTCAAAATTTCTATTCAGTAATGTTTTTTATTTTAAAAGAGTGACGTGCTGTTCTGTACTGATTTTTTTCCTGAAAATATTTTTTATTGAAACACTACATTATAGTACATAATACACAAAATTCGTTATGGAACAAAAATCCAAAATACTCATGGTGATTTCTTAAAGCAACAATCCCACATACTGTAGATATTTTTTTCATTAAATAGTCAGTTATGTAAACTTTAAGCATACATCTAATAGTAAGTTTTCTAAGATAGCATTCTACAAATTAATAACTTCTTTTCAAATTCTCTTTGGATGTAAAACAAGTATGGCTGCACATCAAACCTGGCAATATCAATAGCAATTTTGTGCCTATTGTGCAGTGTGTACAGAAAACCTGACGACAGATGAAATGTCGTAACGATTTGACGTAATCCTCATGTCACTCCCTGCTCCTCCCTCTTCTCTCCGCCATTTGCATGCCGAACCCCATGCAGAGCATGTTTCAGCATCAGCAGGAGCAGCAACAACAACACAACATTTTTAAGTATACTCTAGTACTTTGGTATGTGTAATGTGTGGGCTGGCTCTTGCAGTTTTGGGGAGGCTGTTGCCAGGGTGACGTAAACCTTGCTCTGTTTATTATTATATGGGGGCTGGCTCTTGCAATTTTTTGGGGGGGGGCTGTTGTCAGGGTGACGTAAACCTTGCTCTGTTTATTATTAAATGGGGCTGGCTTTTGCAATTTTTGTGGGGCTGTTGCCAGGGTGACATAAATCTTGTGGTTTTTATTTTTATATGGGAGCTGGCTCTTGCAGTTTTTGGGGGGGCTGTTGACAGGGTGACGTAAACGTTGCTGTGTTTAGTATTATATGGGTGCTGGCTCTTGGAGTTTTGGGGGCTGTTGCCAGGGTGACGTAAACCTTACTGAATTTATTGTTAAAGTATATTATTAAAAATAAAATAATATAACATTTATTCAAAATTCGGCAGAAATTTTAAAACAACAATTTAACATTAAAAACTAAACATATCAATAATGAATACATAAATTAAGAAATTCTAATACAGTTTAAACATTGTATAGACAAAAATTAACAAGATTGAGTGTGGCGTAGTATGCCACAATTTGTATTACTCAATTTGATGTCCTTTTTTTTAGCAAAATTCCCTTTGAAAAGAGTTCATTGAAGTCTTTAGACAACATGAATGTCTTTGGAAGGTCTGAAGCACGGAGTACTCAAACAAGCAGAAATATCCCGCAGCAATCCAGGCCCTTATCTGCATAAACAAGTTGTACCACAGTGATGTGGATGCGATTGGAACTGCAAAAAATCCCAAGTTACAGAACATGCAGGCCTCAAAGCGATCCGGGGTGGGAGCAGATGAGATGTACTGCACTAAATTGTGGTATTATGACTTGCTGAAGTTTACCGTCGACCACGGTGACCAGAGCGCCTCCTTGAATTCGGAATATCTGCCAGAAGGGGAGGAAGATGAGAACCTGGAATGTAGCGGTATTGAGATGGTAAGTACATATTGTAATCATCTAATGAATTAATCTTGCCATGGCCCTGCACCCACACCATTAAAATATGCCATGTAGTCCTCATGGGTCTGCCTGGCATGTGAACTCAATGGCTGAGTTCCATTTGCCACAAGTGGAGTCTATCTATTCTCCTCCTCTGCAAGCTTCATTTGATCTGGCAAAACATTGGAAGTTGGTCTTTGATGTGGGCTTTTGCAGTGTAGGAAATTGTGCAATACACAGCATGCCATTATCACCAGTGAATTTTGTCCACACTCAGATTTATGGATGTGTGAAAAATTTGAAAATCTATTACTTAGCATTCCAAAAGTGTTTTCGACAATTTGCCTAGGCCTTGAAAGTCTATATTTAAAAGCTGCCTCTTTTTGGTCAATGTCCTTTACAGGTATGGCTTCATAACATTCTCTTGCAAAACAAAAGCCTCATCAGACACAAAGACAAACGGTAGTCTGTGTTTGGTTTCTATGGTAGATGGTAGGTTCAGAGTGTTGGACATCATTTTTTTGTAAAAGACAGTCTGTTGAAAGGAGCCACCATTTGAAGCACTGCCATTCTTCCCAATGTCCACAAAAATAAATTCATAATTAGCATTGACCACTATGCCATGAGCACAATGCTAAAGAAACCTTTATAATTGTAATAGTAGGATCCGCTGTTGGGAGGTGTGGTTATACGGGGTGCTTTCCATCTATAGCTCCTCCACAGTTTGGGAAATGACAACGGTTCTCAAATTGCTCAGCAATACATTTCCACAGTTGTCAGGAGCTAGAAAAAAAGAAATAAAATGTCAGTGTTATCATTATACAACTCACCAAGTATTCATGTTTTTTTTTATAAACATATTCATGTTAAATTTCTCTTTTTTCATTTTAGCCTTCTGTTTTGCAGAGGATACTCTAGAGCAATCTCAGGACAATTCCATAGGCAGCCAGGCCATCGAAAGTGAGCATGTCTCATCAGACTCTGAGCCCATCCCACCACGCTGGAGGCAGAGGCCAACTCAGCCTCAACAGAAGTTGAAGAGGACAATTTATTACTTCAGTGTGAAGTACTGACTTCTGCTAAGAATGTATTGTAGAAGCCCCCCGACGAGTGGGACACTTTATGCAATTCATTTGCTTTTAAAATGCGCCGTACATCTGAAGAGCAGCGCATTCATTTTAATGAAAAAAAACTGAAGCAATGATCTGCAACTTCTCCAGAACAATGGGTACTCACTCAGACTAACACAGGAGTGTGGCTACTTTAATAAGTGTGCCTGTCAGAATTAACCTATGACATGCTTTGTCTATGAGATTAATTTTCCAACTGATTGGGATGTCTTGTCCCAGAGAGGAGGGAGTAGGAGGGGCATAGCGCTACTATAGATGGTCTTTCTGTCTCAGTGTTGGGACAGAATGACAAAATCTTTTCAGATCATGCGATCAGGATCCTACAGCCAATTATCCAAAGGTGAAGATGAAGGTGGAGGCTGAGCCTTAAAGCCCTCCTCAGCCAAGTAAGTACTGTACAGGGCATGTAGTTAATAGACTGGCGGACTACATGCCGCCGGTCTATATCCCGACAACTAAAGCCTGACAGGGGACTTAAGATAGGCATCGAAATACCGACGTCTATCTTAATCCTTACGCCAGAATACAGAAGGATGCCATACCAATTGAGGTAAGTCCGGGCTTCATCGCACTTAGCCATGGAAGGGGGGGTTAGGTTTAGGGACTCCTGGGGGGGCTTAGGGTTAGGCATCTCCCTGGGAGGACTATGCTAGGGTTAGGCACCACTGGTGGGAAGTTATGGTTAGTGATAACACAATAGTTCTGGATTACTTACAAACCTTACTTGTTATATAGAGTACTGAAATAATTCCACACGAATACAGATTCTAAAATAAATGACAATGCTTTTACTTAAAGACAGCTTTGATAATATATTATATATTTTGCCAATGCAGACTTACAACAAAAAACATAGGTTATACCAACAGCAGTAGGGAATACTTGTAAAATAAATTTGTGACACCCAGTACAGAAATATCAGGATAGCAGTCAGCCAATACTTCATACATACGTATCGGCACCGGCACCCCCGACCCCTCATTCTGTGCTCTCTCCTCTGTTCTCCAACTGCTTCCCCTCTCCCTCTTTCTCAGCTAATATTTATACCTTAATTTTGTTGATACATCCAATTAATCCAATTATTCTAATTAATATTCATATGTACTAGGCCCTCATTGGTCATCTGTGCTTTAGCTATAATATTGACACTATTCTGTGTTCCCATGCAGAATTCTGACATGATTGCCCATTTATCCTTCATTTCTGCTCATTGCAGACAAATGCTATCTTTAGTTAGGTCATTTGTTTATGTAACTGAGACTTGCTGTCAGCTATTCTGCACATATTAAAACTTACACATTTTAAACCTATAATCCCCGGGAGGGTTAGGTTTGGGTGCGGGAAGGGGGGGGGCTAGGTTTAGGCACCCCCAGGGGGATGTAGGGTTTAGCACCACCCCGGGAGTCCTAGGGTTAGGAACCACTAAATGAGGGTATAGGGGGAAAGGGAGGGTTAAGGTACTTACCTGCCCCAGTTGGGATCTTGTCTCGGGCTTCTTTAGTCGGAATTTGAACGTATTTCATACCTATTCCCTGTACAATACATTGTGTTTTACTACTGTACTTTCTCTTCCTTTTAAGAATGCATCTCTCCCTTCTGTACTGTACAGTATCTCCTGTACTCTAAAGACCTTTCGTTGATTACTCCCTTGCTCACCTTGCTTCACAGCCGTATTGTGTCCTGAGAATTATGGTACTAATTGTTACTTGTGCTCTTTTTATGTTTTTGGCTACTATAATGTAGTGTACAGTAATGTTATGTTGACCCTGTACTTTCTCGCTGAGTACATTACTGTGTTTTCTTCTCTTTACACAGAATACTTCCGGATCATAGTTATGGAGTTATGGAGCCAGAGAGTGTGGAGAAGAGCAGCGATTCTCATTAGCCTTAACCTTGTATTTTTTATATCAGTACCACCACCCAAATATTGGTACAGTATAGTGGGGGAGATGTATGAAGTGGCATTATGGGGAAAAATGGCATAAGTGCACATTGAGGGGGAGATCTATTATAGCAGCACAGATCGTGCCGCTTTAACTCTCCTGCTTCACCTCTTTACCAAAGCAAAGCAGGAATCACTACCGATGATAAGTAAAAACATCTCATCTGCTGGAGTGGGGGAGCATAGCACTCCTGTCATTTGCCACCCAGCCCCACAAAAATACATGGGGAAAAAGTAGTATCAGCGCACATAACGTGCACTGATACCACTTCTTCCCAATAGCGTAATTTAATGCATCTACCTCCACAGTATGTGTTATGATACTGCTTTTCCCCATGTTGTAATGTGGAGACAATAAAAGTACTGTACTTGATTTTACAATAAAGCATTTTTTGTTTATACACAGACTTGCTAATCATTGACGAGTTGGATGTGGAGTCGGGGAGTTCCACGTCCGGCGACATGGAGTGGTCACTTTAGGTAATGTACTGTAGGTTCTTCTGGTATTTCTCCAGACATGCATGACTTACTGTACCATGAGCACTGACCTATATGAAGTAATACAGTACATATTTTGCATGAAGTAGAGTATATCTTATTAAGACTGGATTAAGGGCCACATGGGTATGGGGCTGACAGTGATCAAGGACATATTGTGGAAAGCTGCACAATGTTGCATAATGTAAAGGGTATACTCCATCATCATATCTTTTTTTCTTAAAACAGAGCTAATTCCTTTCCGACACTTCAGCCGCCAGGACCAAAGGGGCCCACATGGCTCATGAGGGCCACAAGCGAATTTTCAAGGGGGCTACACCCGAGGTAAAGTACATGTACATTAATGCTTACTACTATAGTATACAGTTGTGTTCTATGTACAGTACAGTACATTGTGGATGTCAAGATTTTATAATATACTGTACTGTACAGCACTGTATATTAGTGTTAATACTGCGCCTTTTTTTATATTCCCCAAAGCAAGTTCTTCAAATGTTAGGGCTCCTTAGGTTGATTGCCCAACTTTTTGATGATTTTTTTTTTATTTCGTTATGTTTAATTTTTTTTATTTGTTGAAATAATTTTTTTTGTTGAACACAGTATTTTGTATCTTTCAATTTAACAGTTTACAGTAAAGAAAGTAAAATTTTCCTTTAATGATAAGGAGGTAAAATGTAAGGCACAATGGCCTGATTCAGGGTTGCACCTTAATCCAATTGCATCAGTGATTTTGCATGAAACGCAGCAGTGAAAATATGCTAATGTTTCAAAAGCTTACTCGAGCATGCCCAGTACTACCCTCTCATGCAGAGCATAGACATGACACCATTTGCCTAACCACCCCGTTACCTTCCCCATCTGTGTAACTGCCCGATCTGCGTAAATGACAGCATTGCATACGGAATCAGTATGAAATGCAGGCTGTCGGGATGCTGCAGGTCAGAATACCGACAGCAGCATCCCGACACCCAGAATCCCGACACCCAGAGAAACTAATGGTAAGTCTACCCCTAACCCCTACCCTAACCCTCCCTCTCCGGTGCCTAACCCTAACCTACCCCCTTAGTGCCTAAACCTAACCTCCCCCCTCCCTGCACCCTAAACTTAACACCCCCTCCCCAGTGCCTACACCTAACCTCCCCCCTAGTGCCTAAAACTAACCTCCCCCTCCCCACACCCTAATCCTAACCCTCCCTCCTTGGTGCCTAATACCGGCACCCGGATGGGTGAAGATACCAACAGCGCAGGTAAGTATACTATCCCTCCCCCATTAACCCTCCCTTAGGGGTGCCTAACCCTAACCTCACCCTCTAGTGCTTAACCCTAACCTTTCCCTAGGGGTGCCTAAACCTAACCCCCCTCCCCACACCCTAAACCTAACCCTCCCTAGGGGTGCCTAACCCTAACCCCCCCTTCCCCTAGCCTAACCCTAACCCTTCCAGGGGGTGCCTAACCCTAAGTCCCCCTGGAAGTCCCTAAACCTAACCTTTCCCCCTGCCGCTGTCCGCTCTCGATGCCCGGCTTACAATCGTTTGGTATGCTGGGCGTCGGGATTTTGGTGGGTGGATAATGATAGGCATCGGGACTTCGATGCCTATCATTACTCCCATGCCGGGATTTGATCGATGGGAAGCCGGTGGTCGGTATATCGACCGTTGGTTTACTTAATACATCCTGCCACAAGTGTGTGGCATAAAATGCACAGTCAGTATGCAAACTAGAGACAGCTCTTTCTGGGCAGAGACTTGTAGTTCAGTGATGGTTTTATATACCGCTGCTCAGACCCCACTACTAATTTCTAACACATGCCATCACTGTGTGGGCACCACACATCACTTTCTACAATGCCGCAGTGACCGGTACTTACTGATATGTACCAATTAGTGACATTTTGTACAAGTTCCTAGTGGCACAGCAGTGCTGACATTTCCGCAAGTGTGACTATAAAATGCACAGTCAGTTTGCAACCTAGAGACACCTCTTTCTGGGCTGAAACTTGTAGTTCAGTGATGGTTTTATACACCGCTGCTCAAACCCCACTACTGATTTCTAATACATACCATCACTGTGTGAGCACCGCACACCACCTTTTATGATGCCACAGTGACCGGCACCTACTGATATGTACCAATTAGTGCATGTTTTACAAGCTCTTTGTAGCACAGCAGTGCCAACATTGCTGCAAGTGTGCAGCATAAAATGCTCAGTCAGTTTCTAATCCAAAGACACCTCTTTCTGGGCTGAGACTTGTAGTTCAGTGATGGTTTTATGAACTGCTGCTCAGACCCCACTACTAATTTCTAAGGCATGCCACCACTGTCTACATTGCCAAGGCCACCAGCACTTATTGATGTGTACCAAACTCCTAGCAGCACAGCAGTTCTCCTAGTGGCTGGGGGATGGTGTCCTAGCAATGGTCATCATTCCTCTGCTTTTCAGGACAAAAGTACTGTAATTGCAAGGGCAGACCTTGAGCTGACTGCTTAAATGGCTAACAAAGCACTCTTTATTGTGATGATGAAAGGCTCTTGTTTGCTTTGGGAAAAGGGATCTAGAGGGCACACCAAGTTTGTAATGTGATCACAGCACCAGCTCCAAATATTTCAAAGTGTCACAGTGACCAGCACTTACTAATGTGTACCTATTGTACAATCTCCTAGTGTCACAGCAGTGCCGACATTGCCGCAGGTATGCAGCATAAAACACGCAATCAGTTTGCATTCCAGATACACCTCTTCCTGGGCTGAGACTTGTAGTTCAGTGATGGTTTTATGCACCGCTGCTCAGACCCCACTACTAATTTCTAACACATGCCATCACTATGTGAGTGGCGCACACCACTGTCTACAATGCCACAGTGACTGGAACTTACTTATGTGTACCGATTAGTGACATGTTGTAAAAACTCCAATTGGCAGAGCTGTGCCGACATTACCACAAGCGTGTGGAATAAAACGCACAGTCAGGTTTCAATCTAAAGACACCTCTTTCTCAGCTGGGATTTGTGGTTCGCTTATAATTTCATAGAGAGCTGCTAAAACCCCGCTACTAATTTCTAAAGCATGCCATCACTGTGTGAGTGCTGCACATCACTGCCAAAAATATCCTGCCATGCAGAATTACAGTACTGTACAGTATACTGTATTAGAGACACTATTTACACTTTGCAATACTGTACAGTATGTGATTGTTTTGCCTGTAAGGGCTAAATGTTCTATTGTATTCTGCAGTGCCATACTGTATCCATCCACTGCTGTATTATCCACCACTTATTCACACTTGCTCAGTGGAGCACTGGCCACCTAGCGGTGAAGCCGTATATTGCATGCCGTAGATGTTGTCAAGGCTCACTGTGCCTTACCGCACCATGCCAAGTTATTCTCATGCCACGACAGATGCCTGTATGGCGTGCTATGAGCAAAGATGTAGCCGGACACATCTGTGCATCACTAATCAGAACAGACTGGTTGGTTAGTGACTCTGCTATGTTTATATGTCCCTGACTGCTGCTCAGCACACACTGGGGGAAGAGTCATGGCTGCAGAAGGGCCAGGAGGTCCCTCAGAGATTGGCAGCTACTGGAAAATCATCTTCCGGCAGCCACCTAGTGGGCATTTTTGACCATGTCAGGGAAAGCCCAGCCGAGCCAGGCAAGTGGTTAAAGAGGGTAACTCCATCTTTCAAACAATGTACCCCTTAGTAGCTATCGCCTGGTGATCGACAAATAACTCACAATACTACAAAAAAGTGTTAAGAAATCCAAAGATGGGTGGGTACTAATGCCCAGATCTCCCTGGTCCTGGTATCAATAAACATAGAGGTCCTTTCATTTGATGCAGGAGCTTGTCTATTTGTCAAAATAGTCTATCATGATTTTCTACCATTCCTACACATTTTGTGTGATTCATTCAAACACATAAAAAAGAAAATATACAGTATATTATAATTTTCAAGTACAGATGTTATTATGAAAACCTACAGTAAATGTAGAATCTGGCATTTTGCTGCTTTGGAAAGATGGAAATATGCCATAGTTAGAACCACAAAGTATTTCTTGGCGGTTGTTAGAAAAAACACCCACATTTGTTTTTATAATGGTTTACTTGCAATTTCACCAAAAAAGCACCATTTTAGGCATTTGGAGTGGATTGTCTTTGTCTTGTGATGGGAAATAAGTATAAATATACAGTACTTGTGTGAGTACTACATAAATAATTACTGATATTGATGTTGGAATGTGAATAGCCCAAAAAAGGGGACAATGCGGGCTTTGTGTAAAGTGCATAGCATACACAAAGTAGTTCTAAGTAGGCAGGTCTGGGTAAATTGGGTGCCAATAGTAATGAAGGAATACAGTAGCGATGGTATAGACATGCCCAAGATTGAAAGAGGTGCCCCCAGAAGGCTACTCTGTGTAGGGCACTATTTGGCTTTAATCAGGATCAGCTTCATTCAATTACCGTCTTCAGCCACATAAATGTTGAATAGATGTTATTTCAATGCTCAAATATTTAAACAGTCAAATATAATCGGATGTTTTATCGGATGTTTAACAATGAAGAAGTAAACATAAATGTTTAGTACTAATTTGCAAACAGCATTCCCCATGGCGATGTTTAATATTCTACATGTTTGTAAAATTCAGGGGGTGGTGATGTTGTTGAATCTTGATGGAGGGATCTGTTAATGTATTAGTGTTAATACTGAATCATGCACTAAAATATTTCCTTTTACTGTTTCTTAGTGGTCAGCGTGTAAAGACCAGTAGCAGTAGAGTGTCACATTATTATTAGCTTAATTTAAAACACACTACTTTACTTGTGGCTAATACTGTATGTTTTCTACTGACATGGGTTTCTGAAACTTTTATTAATGTCAGACATGATGCCAACAGCAGGACCACAAAGAGTTTGACAGGCCCGATATTGTATATGGACATCACACGGTGGGTACATTGGGTACCTCTGGAAGATGTTATAAGCCGCTGCAAACAGCACAAAGTCTAAGTCCATGCAAAGGGGTGTAGCTGTCACTGTGCCATCTTAGCTGGTTACTCCCTTTTCTTTGTCTTTCTTGTTTCTTTAATGATTTTCAGCCATTTAGTTAGACCTAGAATAATGAGATGTGACAATGGTGTTCTGGGTTTTCTGCATTGAATAAAGTTGAATCTGATGACCAGTTTTCAGTCGTATCCCATGGCAACCAAAGTAACCCATCCCGCTCTGTCTGATTATTTAAATGCAAGGGCTCAAAAGTACACAGTGAAAAATGATTGAAATGTGAGTAGGAAATTATCACTCTCTTTTATTACAATATTGGATAAATATACAGTATATATATTTTTTTGCCATATTAACATGTGGCAATTTTATTTCTGCTTGTACAAAAGTAGTTTAAAATGACATTGTGAGGGTCATGTAAAGCGCACGTAAAGTGTTCACTACAAAAATAATGTATTCGATATTTATTTTCATCCACACCTATTGTATATGTGCACCTCAAAATAGTATGTTAATTACTTAAAGATATGCTATTTTGTGTGCTGCCTTAACTGTGGCCAACCCAGACTATGGGGGAGATGTAATAAAGCTTGGAGGGAGATAAAATTGGAGATAAATAGCACCAACCAATCAGCTCCTAACTGTCACTTTGTAGGCTGTGTTTGAAAAATGACAGTTAGGCGCTGATTGGTTGGTGCTATTTATCTCCAATGTTCTCTCCCTCCAAGCTTTATTAAATCTCCCCCTATGGCTGGGATGTATCAGGCATTTAATTTGATACTTCCTGCCACTTGCCACACGTTTAGTAACGCTGTATGCATGTACTCTACAATTGCGATTAAAACCACAAAGAACAGCTATTCCGAGTAGAGTGTGAGGCCTTTTGAGCTTATGACCTGGGAATCCTACTGCTCATGTGCGGCCTAGCGCATGTACGAGCCGCGGGGCACCCTGGGAGTGATCTGATTGGATCCCTCTCGAGGAATGCTGGCAATTGAGTACAAGTTCCAGAAGGTTTCTCCTTCCATAGCATGATCCCTATGGGAAATGCGGTCAAACCACAGAAAACTGCAAAGTTTGTACATTCTGCCCTATAAGCATTAGTGTTTTATTCACTTTGCGGGTTAACGCATACTGTATGAGCATGTCTAAATAAGTTGTTCTATCTGGGCTCTGCCTACACTTGCTCCTTCCCTCCCCCTGTTCTGCCTTTCTAGTTGAAAGGTGACATAAGTAAGGAATATATACTGTAAAAATCAAGATATTATGTATATATTCATATTGGGTGTGCATACACACTGTGGAGCAGGGATGGGCAATAAGCAGCACCACAACTGTTGCAGAACTACACATCCCAGCATACCAGCCCACAGTTTTGCTATTTGGCCATGCTAAAACTGATGCAGTGCATGCAGCATACATAGTTCATCAGCAACTGGAGAGCCACCGTGGAGCATTGTTCTTGTTTGATACGGGGGACTTGGTAAGTAAAACGGCACCCATTGACTTGTCTGTGAAAGAAGGAAACAAATCCAGTCATGCGTGTCCAAACAAAAACATTAGTTAAAATCAAGCAAAAAAAACAACAATATGATCGCTTACAGTACATGTTAACAAATAAGGGAACCTGAAAGTAATTTTTAAGCTGGGTACACATTACACTTGAGTGGTAATATCCCGACAGCCAGCAACCGGGACATTACCCACAATGCAGTTCGGCAGCTCCATCTCCTGACCTCGCTCTACGCTCTTTCCCTCCTACTCTCCATCCTTTGCCTCCCGCTCTCCGCCCCTTCACTCCAGCTCTCTGCCCCTTCACTCCAGCTCTCCCTCCTGCTCTCTGGGCTGATCCTCACTCATCGGCGGACGGAGGACAGAAAAAAAACACTGCCTGGTAAAATAACACTACCACTCACTGTACGGCAAGGTATCAGTGTACTAAGTAGCGCTGCGAACGGCAAAGTGAGTGGGCGCTGTATTGTGCCCGTTAGATTTTTCTTGTGAAATGGGGCCCATTGATTGGGGCCCAGGTTATGTAGGATTTCACCTTTGCACTTTTTGCTTTTAGAAAAACATGATTTCTAATTTGCGTTTGTGGCTATTTTTTTTATATAAATATTCTTCGAGCTGCACTAATGTTTCACCATAGCTAATACTATTTATGGAATGACAACAAACACAATAATTCTAAGTGATGTCAGTAATTGTTATTTTTTTAAAATGTTTTGTGTTGCTAGAATCAAAGATGCATATTTTATGATTTCTAATTAAAGGAGAAATATAATAATAAGTGACTTGGAAAAAGTAAAGAATAATAATAAAAAAGTGAATTAGGAAGAGATCATAATGGTAAAGTCTTATTATTTAGAAAAGCAGAAATCCATTAGTGTGTGAATAAACTGATGCCTAAATTAGTTCCTGAGTTGCACTCACACAGTCAGTCTTTCCTATTAAATTAAACAGCACAGTCATTTCCTCAAGTGTATGAGCTTCACTTAAGGCAAAGGGCCAGATACAGAGCTCCATGCAGTGACAATGTTTGCGCAGTTCAGTGATTATTTGCTGCAAAAAGTCTAGAAAGTCCTTAGTGCACAAGCGCGAACCAGTGGTTGCAATGGTGTATGCATTTGCGTACAACATCGCTGTGACTTGAGATGGCGCCTGTGATTCAGAGTAGACACCTAACGTGATCACAAAAAGGGGAGGTGGCATTGGCAATGTTATGGGAGTGTCATGGGTGTGTTGTGGGAGTGTCATGGGTGTGTTATGGGTGTGTTATGGGAGTGTCATGAGTGTGTCATGGGCATATTATGAGAGTGTCATGGGTGTGTTATGAGAGTGTCATGGGTGTGTTATGAGAGTGTCATGGGTGTGTTATGGGAGTGTCATGGGCGTGTCATGGGTGTGTTATGGGAGTGTCATGGGTGTGTTATGGGAGTGTCATGGGTGTGTTAATGGGAGTGTCATGGGTGTGTTATGAGAGTGTCATGGGTGTGTTATCGGTGTGTTATAGGAGTGTCATGGGCATGTTATGGTAGTGGCATGGGTGTGTTATGGGAGTGTCATGGGCGTGTTGTGGGAGTGTCATGGGTGTGTTATGGGAGTGTCATGGGTGTGTTATGGGAGTGTCATGGGTGTGTTATGGGAGTGTCATGGGTGTGTTGTGGGAGTGTCATGGGCATGTTATGGGAGTGTCATGGGCATGTTATGGGAGTGTCATGGGTGTGTTATGGGAGTGTCATGGGTGTGTTGTGGGAGTGTCATGGGCATGTTATGGGAGTGTCATGGGCATGTTATGGGAGTGTCATGGGCGTGTTGTGGGAGTGTCATGGGCGTGTTATGGGAGTGTCATGGGTGTGTTGTGGGAGTGTCGCGGGTGTGTTGTGGGAGTGTCATGGGTGTGTTGTGGGAGTGTCATGGGTGTGTTGTGGGAGTGTCATGGGTATGTTATGGGAGTGTCATGGGCATGTTATCGGTGTGTTATAGGAGTGTCATGGGCGTGTTATGGGAGTGTCATGGGCGTGTTGTGGGAGTGTCATGGGTGTGTTATGGGAGTGTCATGGGTGTGTTATGGGAGTGTCATGGGTGTGTTGTGGGAGTGTCATGGGTGTGTTATGGGAGTGTCATGGGCATGTTGTGGGAGTGTCATGGGTGTGTTATGGGAGTGTCATGGGTGTGTTAGGGAAGTGTCATTAACGTGTTAGGGAAGTGTCATGGACGTGTTTTGGCATGCAGCTGCCGTATCTTTCGCACCACTGCAGCCACAGAGACCATATTATCAGAAAGATACAAGGAAGCCTGTGCGTCAGACAGTGTCTGCTCAAAGAGTTGATGTTGTGACCGATGGTATGTCAATGGACGAGTGATCGCAGTTGAGCATGGCTCAGATATGCAAAGTGGATGTCACAGGATGTTCTTAGTCCATTGATGAAAGTACACAAGAGAAATGCACAAGCTGACAATTGCATATTTCTGCACTTGCAATTCTGTAAGAAATCACAGCCATGCACATCTAAAGTTACCGTGAAGCAGGTACTAGAAGCTGTCACTGCCTCCGAAAAGCGTCTGTCTGATAAAATGAAGGTACTGTACAACTGGATCTTTCGTTATTACGGCAAGATCTTCAAAGAGTATGGGAAAGGGTTGGGGAGGCTGAGACATGCATCTCCACACTGGAGGACTCTCATTCTACTTTAAAAGAACAGGTCACCACCTTGGCGACGCAGATGACTGCCATGCACAGTAAAATATTGGATAGAGAAGGCCACCTGAGGCAGAACAACGTGTACTTTATTGGTTTTCCTGAAAAAGAAGAAGGTTCTGCTCCAGAGGATTTTCTGGTGAAATGGCTGGTTGATACATTTAGTCGTGGATCTTTTACTCCTCAACCAGGGCTCTCTTGCTGGGCGCTCCTCCATATACTTTTATGTACAGTTTCTACATTACCAAGATCGGGACAAGGTGCTTCGACTGGCCCACACTAAGGGTACACTAGAGCAAAACGGAGTCCGCATCTCTGTCTTCTATTTTTTTGTGATGGAGGTCCAGAAGGAGAGGGCCAGTTTCTTCCTATAAAACGGCGTCTTCGGGAATTTAACTTGCCATATGCTATGTTGTTCCAGTCCAAACTATGTGTGGTAGTTAATGGTGAAATCAAGGTTTTTGCGACCCCAAGAGAAGCATGAGCATGGTAAGATCGATACGCTCCAGGAATAAAGCAAATCTCTAAGGACTGATTCTCTGACTCTCCTTTGGAATACTTTTGTATCTTTGGATGGTGGAGCTGGATTATGGGTTTCGCTGTCTCTTGCATACAATGCTCAAGCATTTCTCTATTGCCTCTGATTGGTTTGCATAATACTTATTGCTGTAAATACTCGCTGCATCAAATTTTTTTCATTTGATGTTGTATATTATGTTTGCCAGGTTTTTCTACTTCAGGGGGTTCTCATTGCAATGGTGGTTATTATAATTCATTGCCTCTTCATTATTTTTCTATTTTTGTCTCTCCTTTTTGTTTTTTTTTCTGTCTCTATTTTTGTAGGTCTATATTTAGTCCTGTAGGGTTTATATGGATTTAGGTGTATTTTAGTTTTTTGTTTTTGGTTTAGGGTTATAAGTACGCCTAGGTTGGGGGAGGTATTCAGGGTGGGGAAGTTTCAGGGTCTTCTCATTTCTTTTGTTTTACATGTCCTGTTTCTTATGTTTTTTCTTTTTATGTTGTATGGTATGTGAGTGGATTGCAGAGCAAACGCAGGCACATAATTGTATATTCTGGGTTTTTTATTATATGGGCATTATCGAATAGATGTACAGTTTATGCATTAGAGGTAGCCATACACTCCAGACTTTCATAGTTAAATTGTTAACCTGGAATGTTCGAGGGATAAATGACACGTCCAAACGTTCCCTGTCCCACGGCCAGACTGCCCATCTGTCACTTCTGCCAAATGCCAGAAGGGCTGATGGCCAGACGGGCCAATTCATCATCAAATCCCTGGCCAACCAGCTTCGCCTCATGGTACTCTGCTCAGCTGGGGATATTGAAAGATGGGGACGTTCCACGACGCCATGCCCTGTGACTCGCAGCATGTCCCTGTGAGGCGAGGCCATGCCCTTTTTGAGGTGAGGTCACGCCCCTTTTGCGGTCGCGCGGATCTCTGGCACATGCACACAGGGACTGCCAGGGCTGCTTTCTTTCAGAAAGCCTTGGGTGGGTTGGGCATATCATGCTTCTCATACATCAGCTTTCAGGGGTTTCTCTATATTGATTAAAAAACAGTCCCATTTCTTTACACTCAGTCTGTACTGATCCGGGGGGATGATTTTTGTGTTCCTTGACTGTGAGATTAATTCAATTTTCCATTTTATTCTAGCTATATATATTTCTCCTCCTTTTTCATATGAGGTATTAAAAAAGGCTGCAGGTTTTGTGGCGCATTCCTCATCTACATCAGTAAAATGATTAGGGGATTTTAATTACATGTTTAGCTCAGCTCTTTATAGATGGAGAGAGTCAGAAACAAAGCGGTAGTGGTTTTTCCAATTATGTGGTTGACCTAGGTTGGCATGATGTTTGGAGACTCAAACAACCCAAAGTTCGCCAGTTTTCATGTTTTTCCTATATGTACTGTATTACTCTTTTTCAAGAGTAGATCTAGCTCTGGTCTCCCATATAGAATATGAAGCAAGAGGTATCTCTGACCATTCCCAGCTCATTATGACAATTGACCTGGCCAGTCATTTTGGAAACTCAACCCATTCTGGCTAAAACAGATGGGAGTGGGCTCAGAGTTAGAAACACTTTGGAAGGGGTTTTTCACAGTTAATACAGGTTTTGCCTCGATGGCGATGACATGGGATGCCTTCAAGGCCTATTCAAGAGGTACATTATTAAAAAGAATATCTAAACTTAAATTATTCCATAGACAAAAGGAATTAGAACTTGAGACCACATATAAAAACCTAGAATTGGTATATTTGAGCGATAGCCTTGAATCATCAAGATTTAAATGGTTGGCTTCACAAGCTGCCTGGATGACACATTTGCAGGATAAAGCCAGTCGCAGTTTGTTATTCTCTTCACACTCACATTACATATTTGCTGACAGGACGGGGAGCTACTTAGCTCATTTGATTAATTTTGATCGTCCTTCAAATACAATAGCAGAAATTATAGGCATTAGCGGCTTTGTGGTGTATACTACCCCTGACATAGCTGAGGTGTTTTTGTCTTATTTCAAATCTGTGTATTCTTCAAGATTATCTTGCAGCCATGCTGAATTGGTGTCCTATGTTGCAGATATAGAATTTCTTTCCCTCCCTCTGGAAGATGCAGCTTTCTTGGATGCTCCTTTTTCAGAAGAAGAGGTGGGGGTTGCTATTGGATGTGTCGTGGTGGGCAAAGCTCCAGGGTTAGATGGCATTCCAATAGAGCTCTATAAAAAATATGCTTCATTATTTATCCACAATTGTTGAAAATATATATTACATTTTTTGAAGACAATATTCCCCCACCTCTATGTCAGAAGCATTGATAATAGTACTGCCCAAGCTTGGAAAGGTTTCTAAGTGACCAGATTCTTACCACCCTATATCACTGATTCCTAATGATGCCAAAATAATACTAGCAAAGATATTGTCTTTCAGATTAAACACAGTAATAACTGTTATAGGGCCTGATTCAGAGCCGTTCGCTATTTGTGGTCGTTCGTTCAAAAACAAGGGGTGGCTATTCAAATGATCCGTTCGCAAATTGCAGTCTGTTCCCACCTCTAAGTCTGAACGAGCGAGCAAAACATACGCTCGTTTTTTTTATAAAAACGCCCCCTGGCCGCACGCACCATACGTCATGTCCGCTATTTATTAGATTAATCGAGTACATCGTACAGCGTATGAACTGCTCGCTATTCTTGTGGTTGGTGTTTTCAACCGCTATTTTGCGAGCAGTTCTGAGTTAAAAAAAACCAAGTGACGTGGTCAATGACGCTGCTGTATTAATTATGCACTCCCTTAAAACGCCCGTTTTGACCTTTAAGCACGCCTGCGTTCGGATCTCCACTCCCCGTTTTCAAGCACCTTCCCCTGTTACCACCCACATATGCCTCATTCTGTCACTCAAAATAGCAGGCCCTCGCTATATTGCGTACCAACGATTTTCGGCCGCACTGACTGGTTCGCGCATGCGTACTAAAAACCGTACGCATGCGCAGATGTGCGAACATCGCTCAGAATGAGCGTACTGCCGCTAGCGAGTGGCTCTGAATGAGGGCCATAGTCCACCCAGACCAGACTGGATTTATGCCTGGACAATCCACAGCAGTGAACATTAGACGTCTTTATACTAGGGGTGAGCGGGTTCGGATTTCTGAAATCCGAACCCCCCCGAGCCCCCCCGATCCGAGTCCGATCCGAATCAGGCTCGACTTTTCCCGCCTGACTCGGATCTGAAATCGAGGCAAAACGTCATCATCCCGCCTTCCGAGTCTCGCGGGTTTTGGATCCTATATAAGGTACCCACGTCGGCGCCATTTTCTCACTCGGCTGTGGACAGTGAAGAGGGAGGGTGGGAGTTAGGGCTGTGTAGTGTAGTGTAGTGTAGTGCTGCTGTTGTCCACTACTTCAAAGTCCATAGGGGCTGGCTGTGTTGTGCTGTGCTGCTGTTGTTAATAGGGGCTGTGTCCACTACTTCAAAGTCCATAGGGGCTGGCTGGACTGTGTTGTGCAGTCAGTTCTCCATAGGGGCTGTGTCCACTCCAAAGTCCTGTGCAGTGTCCCAGTCCTAAAGGAGTGCTGTAGTGTTGTCCAGGGGGTGCTCTGTCCATCAGGGGTGCTCCCCCCAAGTGCTAAAAAAAGAATATATTTTCTGTGTTTGTGAATTGTGTGCGCAGTAGCCGCACGTGCATCAACAAAGTAGTGCCAAGCGTGCGCCTGTGTCATAAGTAAAGGGCCGGCTGGCTTGACCGTTAAAGGGTGCTGTAACCCCCGAAAGTACACTCCAGTCCAAACCCAAAAAAAAATTATTTTCTGTGTTTGTGAATTGTGTGCGCAGTAGCCGCACGTGCATCAACAAAGTAGTGCCAAGCGTGCGCCTGTGTCATAAGTAAAGGGCCGGCTGGCTTGACCGTTAAGGGTGCTGTAACCCCCGAAAGTACACTCCAGTCCAAACCAAAAAAAAAATTATTTTCTGTGTTTGTGAATTGTGTGCGCAGTAGCCGCACGTGCATCAACAAAGTAGTGCCAAGCGTGCGCCTGTGTCATAAGTAAAGGGCCGGCTGGCTTGACCGTTAAGGGTGCTGTAACCCCCGAAAGTACACTCCAGTCCAAACCAAAAAAAAAATTATTTTCTCTGTTTGTGAATTGTGTGCGCAGTAGCCGCACGTGCATCAACAAAGTAGTGCCAAGCGTGCACCTGTGTCATAAGTAAAGGGCCGGCTGGCTTGACCGTTAAGGGTGCTGTAACCCCCGAAAGTACACTCCAGTCCAAACCAAAAAAAAAATTATTTTCTGTGTTTGTGAATTGTGTGCGCAGTAGCCGCACGTGCATCAACAAAGTAGTGCCAAGCGTGCACCTGTGTCATAAGTAAAGGGCCGGCTGGCTTGACCGTTAAGGGTGCTGTAACCCCCGAAAGTACACTCCAGTCCAAACCAAAAAAAAAATTATTTTCTGTGTTTGTGAATTGTGTGCGCAGTAGCCGCACGTGCATCAAGAAAGTAGTGCCAAGCGTGCGCCTGTGTCATAAGTAAAGGGCCGGCTGGCTTGACCGTTAAAGGGTGCTGTAACCCCCAAAGTACACTCCAGTCCAAACCAAAAAAAAAATTATTTTCTGTGTTTGTGAATTGTGTGCGCAGTAGCCGCACGTGCATCAACAAAGTAGTGCCAAGCGTGCGCCTGTGTCATAAGTAAAGGGCCGGCTGGCTTGACCGTTAAAGGGTGCTGTAACCCCCGAAAGTACACTCCAGTCCAAACCAAAAAAAAATTATTTTCTGTGTTTGTGAATTGTGTGCGCAGTAGCCGCACGTGCATCAACAAAGTAGTGCCAAGCGTGCACCTGTGTCATAAGTAAAGGGCCGGCTGGCTTGACCGTTAAGGGTGCTGTAACCCCCGAAAGTACACTCCAGTCCAAACCAAAAAAAAAATTATTTTCTGTGTTTGTGAATTGTGTGCGCAGTAGCCGCACGTGCATCAACAAAGTAGTGCCAAGCGTGCGCCTGTGTCATAAGTAAAGGGCCGGCTGGCTTGACCGTTAAAGGGTGCTGTAACCCCCAAAGTACACTCCAGTCCAAACCAAAAAAAAAATTATTTTCTGTGTTTGTGAATTGTGTGCGCAGTAGCCGCACGTGCATCAACAAAGTAGTGCCAAGCGTGCGCCTGTGTCATAAGTAAAGGGCCAGCTGGCTTGACCGTTAAAGGGTGCTGTAACCCCCGAAAGTACACTCCAGTCCAAACCAAAAAAAAATTATTTTCTGTGTTTGTGAATTGTGTGCGCAGTAGCCGCACGTGCATCAACAAAGTAGTGCCAAGCGTGCGCCTGTGTCATAAGTAAAGGGCCGGCTGGCTTGACCGTTAAAGGGTGCTGTAACCCCCAAAGTACACTCCAGTCCAAACCAAAAAAAAAATTATTTTCTGTGTTTGTGAATTGTGTGCGCAGTAGCCGCACGTGCATCAACAAAGTAGTGCCAAGCGTGCGCCTGTGTCATAAGTAAAGGGCCGGCTGGCTTGACCGTTAAAGGGTGCTGTAACCCCCGAAAGTACACTCCAGTCCAAACCAAAAAAAAATTATTTTCTGTGTTTGTGAATTGTGTGCGCAGTAGCCGCACGTGCATCAACAAAGTAGTGCCAAGCGTGCACCTGTGTCATAAGTAAAGGGCCGGCTGGCTTGACCGTTAAGGGTGCTGTAACCCCCGAAAGTACACTCCAGTCCAAACCAAAAAAAAAATTATTTTCTGTGTTTGTGAATTGTGTGCGCAGTAGCCGCACGTGCATCAACAAAGTAGTGCCAAGCGTGCGCCTGTGTCATAAGTAAAGGGCCGGCTGGCTTGACCGTTAAAGGGTGCTGTAACCCCCAAAGTACACTCCAGTCCAAACCAAAAAAAAAATTATTTTCTGTGTTTAGCCGCACGTATATATCAAATCGATATAACATAAATGGAGGTCCAAACTTTCTCCGATAAAAATAAAATAGAGAAAGATCAAGAACCACTTCCTCCTAGTGCTGAAGCTGCTGCCACTAGTCATGACATAGACGATAACATGCCATCCACTTCGTCTGCCAAGGCCGATGCCCAATGTCATAGTAGAGGGCACATACAATCCCAAATGGCAAAGTTCAGGAAAATGACCTTGAAAAAGACATTTAAATCAGCTGAAGAGAAACGTAAACTTGCCAATATGCCATTTACGACACGGAGTGGCAAGGAACGGCTAAGGTCGATCCCTAGTATGTTCATGACTAGTGGTTCAGCTTCACATGACGATGGAAGCCCTCCTCCCACTAAAAAAATCAAAAGAGTTAAGCTGGCAAAAGCACAGCGAAGAACTGTGCTTTCTAAGAAGATATCACAAATCCCCAAGGAGAGTCCAAGTGTGGTGGTGGTTGCGATGCCTGACCTTCCCAGCACTGGACGGGAAGAGGTGGCTCTTTCCACCATTTGCACGCCCCCTGCAAGTGCTGAAAGGAGCACCCACAGTCCACTTGCTGATATGCAAATTGAAGATGTCACTGTTGAAGTACAACAGGATGAGGATACTGGTGTAGCTGGCGCTGAGGAGGAAGTTGGCGAGGAGGATTCTGATGGTGATGTGGTTTGTTTAAATCAGGCTCCGGGGGAGACAGTTGTTGTCCGTGGGATGAAAAAGCCCATCACGGTCATGCCTGGGCAGAAGACCAAACATTCCACCTCTTTGGTCTGGCAATATTTCTATCCAAATCCGGACAACAACTGTCTTGCCATATGTACCATATGTAAAGGTGAAATAAGTAGGGGTAGGGACGTCAACCACCTAGGAACATCCTCCCTTATACGGCACCTGCAGCGCGTTCATAAAAAGTTACTGTCAAGTTCAGAAACTTTGGCTAAGACCGTAAGCAGTCCAGGGACACCTAAATCCCGTTGTCCTGTTGTATCCAAGCGCCTGCAAACCACACCGTCAACTCCCTCCTCGTCAATTTCCTCCTTAGTCAGGATCGGAAGTAGTCCTGCAGGCCATGTCACTGGCATGACTGACTCTCCTATCCGGGATTCCTCTGGAGGATCCTGCATTGCTACGCCTACTGCTGCCGCTGCTGCTGTTGCTGCTGCTGGGAGTCGTTCATCATCCCAGAGAGGAAGTAGGAACACCACTACTTTTACTAAACAATTGACCCTCCAACAGTCCTTAGCGAGGAGGATGAAGTACGACAGCAGTCATCCTGAAGCAAAACGTATAACTGAGGCCTTGACTGCTATGTTGGTGTTAGACGTGCGTCCGGTATCCGCCATTAGTGCAGTGGGATTTAGACAATTGATGGAGGTAGTGTGTCCCCGGTTCCAAATCCCGTCTAGATTCCACTTCACTAGGCAGGCGATACCGAGACTGTACAGAAACGTCAGAAAAAGTGTCCTCAGTGTCCTGAAAAATGCCGTTGTACACAATGTCCACTTAACCACGGACATGTGGACAAGTGGAACAGGGCAGACTAAGGACTATATGACTGTGACAGCCCACTGGGTAGATGTATCACCTTACGCAGCAACAGCAGCAGCGTCACCAGTAGCAGCATCTCAGAAATGCCAGCTCGTTACAAGGCAGGCTACGCTGTGTATCACCGGTTTCAGTAAGAGGCACACTGCCGACAACCTCTTAGAGAAACTGAGGGAAATCATCGCCCAGTGGCTTACCCCACTTAGACTCTCCTGGGGATTTGTGATATCTGACAACGCCACCAATATTGTGCGGGCATTACATCTGGGCAAATTCCAGCACGTCCCATGTTTTGCTCACACAATAAACTTGGTGGTGCAGAATTTTCTGAAAAGCGACAGGGGCGTGCAGGAGACGCTTTGGGTGGCCCGAAAAATTTCTGGCCACTTTCGCCATTCAGCGACTGCGTGCCGAAGACTGGAGCGCCAGCAAACACTCTTGAACCTGCCCCGCCATCACCTGAAGCAAGAGGTTGTGACGCGGTGGAACTCAACCCTCTATATGCTTCAGAGGATGGAGGAGCAGCAAAAGGCCATACAAGCCTATACATCCACCTATGACATAGGCAAAGGAGGGGGTATGCACCTGACTCAAGCGCAGTGGAGAATGATTTCCGTGTTGTGCAAGGTTCTCCAGCCCTTCGAACTTGCCACACGTGAAGTCAGTTCAGACACTGCCAGCTTGAGTCAGGTCATTCCCCTCATCAGGCTTTTGCAGAAGCAGCTGGAGAAAGTGAAGGAGGAGCTAAGACGGAGCGATTCCGCTCGGCATGTGGGACTTGTGGATGAAGCCCTTCATTCGCTTTGCCAGGATTCCAGGGTGGTCAATCTGTTGAAATCAGACCACTACGTTTTGGCCACCGTGCTCGATCCTAGGTTTAAAGCCTATGTGGTGTCTCTCTTTCCGGCCGACACAAGCCTGCAGAGGTGCAAAGACCTGCTGGTGAACACACTGTCAGCTGAAGCGGAACGTGACACGTCAACGGCTCCTTCTTCATTTTCTCCTGCAACTGGGGCTGCCAGGAAAAAACTTAGGTATCCTAAGCAACCCGCTGGCGGTGATGCAGGGCAGGCAGGACCAAGTTTGGACATCTGGTCCGGACTGAAGGACCTGGCAACAATTTCTGACATGTCTACTGTCACTGCATATGATACTGTCACCATTGACAGAATGGTGGAGGATTACATCGGTGACAGCATCCAAGTAGGCATGGCAGACAGTCCATACCTGTACTGGCAGGAAAAAGAGGCAATTTGGAGGCCCCTGTACAAACTGGCTCTATTTTACCTGAGTTGCCCCCCCTCCAGTGTGTACTCCGAAAGAGTGTTTAGTGCAGCCGGGAACCTTGTCAGCGAAAGGTGTAGGAGGTTGCTTCCACAGAATGTGGAGAAGATGATGTTCATCAAAATGAATTATCAGCTCTTCCAGGGAGACCAGCCTCCAGAAGGTACAGAGGGACCTGTGGTGGTGGATTCAAGTGGGGACGAGTTAATACTTTGTGAGGATGAGGATGTACACACTGAAGAGGGTGAGGAATCGGTGGATGAGGAGGATGAGGATGACATCTTGCCTCCATAGAGCCAGTTTGTGCAGGGACACATTAATTGCCAGCTTGTTTTGTGGGGGCCCAAACGAACCAATCATTTCAGCCACAGTTGTGTGGCAGACCCTGGCGCTGAAATGATTGGTTTGTTAAAGTGTGCATGTCCTGTTTATACAACATAAGGGTGGGTGGGAGGGCCCAAGGACAATTCCATCTTGCACCTCTTTTTTTTCTTTGCATTATGTACAGTTTGGGGCCTAGTTTTTCAAACTGCCATCCTGTCTGCCACTGCAGTTTCACGCCTAGATGGGTCACGTGTTTGTGCCGCCCACTCGTGTCGCTTAGCATAGTCATCCAGCTACCTCGGTGCAACGTTTTGGACATAAAAACACTATTGTGAGGTGTGAGGTGTTCAGAATAGACTGGAAATGAGTGGAAATTAAGGTTATTGAGGTTAATAATAGCATAGGAGCAGAAAAACCTACAAATTCTGTGATTTTAGCTGTTTTTATGCTTTTTTTAAAAAAAATACAGATCCAAAACACAAAACCCAGAACCCAAAACACGGAAGGGTGGTTTTGGCAAAACCAATCCAGATCCAAAACACGAAGAAAGATCCAGATCCAAAACCAAAACACAAAACACGAAAAGTGGCCGGTGCACACCCCTACTTTATACCCATTTTCAGGCCTTACATGGATCAGAGTCCTCCTTGGCTATTGTTTCCTTAGATGCAGCTAAAGCTTTTGACTCTGTGGAGTGTCCTTTTCTGTGGGAGGTCATGAAAGGTTTTGGGATAGGTCTGGTGTTCATAAAATGGGTGAAGTTACTGTGTTATGCTACAGGGATGCCCTTTGTCTCCTGCCTTATTCGCACTCACTGTAGAATCTCTGGCATGTCTGCTACACACCCACCCACCCAGGCATTAGTGGACTTACTGTAGGCTTGGTGGTAGAGAAGATAAAATGGCTTTATATGCTGATAACCTGTTGCTTTTTTACCTGATTATTCTTCAACTATGGTGGTTGTCCTTCAGCGGATGTCCACATTTGCTTTGTTTTCTGGCCTGACCACAAACTGGGAGAAATCACAAATCCTTCCCCTTTGAGGGTCCTGCCCAGATAGCCCTTTAATAACTCTGCCTCTTCGTTGGGTGGATACATTTAAATATTTAGGTGTTTGGATTAGCAATTCCTCATCGGATTATATTGCCCTAAATGTACAGCCACAGTTGACATACTTAAAGGTCAAAATCCGATCTTGGAGTGAATTACCCCATACATTACCTGGTAGAGTCAACCTGGTTAAGATGGTGATCCAGCCTAAGCTTCTACTGTATATATTTTCCTCCAGCCCCCTATTTATCTTCCAATATCATTATTCTGCAAAGTGAAAGGCATGGTTTCCTCTCTGGTCTGGGTGGATAAACGAGCTCAAATTAGTCACAATACTCTTACTAAAACCCAATCTATTGGCAGTCTGGCATTGCCACATTTTCAGTTTCACTACTATGCGGCTCAACTATCACACTTGAGGCTTTGGCTGCAATGTACCTCACACTTTGCTAGTCGCTTAGGCAAATCCGAGACATACACCCTTGCAGGCCCTATTGGTTAATAAGGAATATAGATTTGGCCCCCAGCTACTTGTGCAAGCTGTTAAAATATGGGTGCTGGTTAATAAACTCCTGGGTTTCACAGATATTGACCCTGATACCCCCTTATGTAATGCTAAAGTGTTGCCGAAAACTATCGTCCTTAGAGGCGGAAGCGGTATGGGGTAGCAGAGGAATAAGTTGGTTGAGACAGGTCTATGACTATAATGTTCTAAAATATTTACCCAATTACGTAGTGAATTCAATGTTCCCCATACACTATTCTTCAGAAATTTACAGCTTAGACATGCTTTAAATGCACAATTTGCGGGTGCACCTCTGATGTTACAGAATTCTGTGCTCAAGCTGTTCCCATTGTCCCTAAATGCTTGTACAGCTTTCTCATGTGTTTACTCCTTTATTATGAATGCTCAACATTCATCTAACTTTCCAAGTCTTAAACAAAAGTGGGAGGTGGATGTTGGCCCAATGTGTGATGAATACTGGTCTCTGGCCCTTGGTAGTCCACGAGAATCCACGGCGGCTATTTGATTCCTGCAAATTCAATTGTTTATACTACACAGCACTTTCCTCACCCATGTACTGTACGTCTTCTTCAGTTTGGGGGGGGGGCATGCTGATGATATTTGTCCTAAAAGTGAGTGTTTCCAAGGGACCTTTTGCTATCTCCTTTGGTCCTGCCTGAAGGTACAGTTTTTGGGGCCAGGTAAGTGGAGTGATTGCATCATCAAATATGCTTTGACTCCGGCAGTTTGTACTCTTGGTACTTTGGCGGAGGATGTTTTTGATAGATACACTAGACAATACATTTATTTACCTTGGCCAAAGTATGTATCTTGAGAGTGTGGATGGCTACTACGGGTCCTGAGTTTCAAATGTGGATTGCTCTAGTTAATACCACAATATCTCATGAGCGGTATTTATATACTACTCGTATAGCTGAATCCAAGTTTGGCAGAGATGTTTACAATCTACATATGCTAAGTTGCCGCCGCATCAGCATACTTTACCTATGTTATGTTTATTGATTGGGAGTCAGACTATGGTTGGACCTTTCTCAATGCTGTGTATATATGATTTATCTGATGCATATTGTGAATGGAGATTACTACATTATGTGCCCTAACATGTAAGTGTTAATGCTCTAGTGTAAAATATATTGTATATTCTGTACTAGATGATTTTGATACTATTCTGCACTTAGGGCCTGATTCAGACCCGCTCACAAGTGCATAGCGCTCGCAAGCGGGTCGATGGTGGTCTAGCGTGCACGCATGGCGTGCGCATTGGGCGTGCGCGAGCCCCGGAGCGAGCGCAAAAAGCACTCGCTCCGTGGCTCACTACAAAAGGGATGGCTGTCGATGTTGATCGACAGCTCGCCCCCTTTTGTAGGCATGGCAGGGGGGTGGCTTCACAAACGTAGGCGATCCCATGCGAACGCCTGCCGTTTGTGGGCGGCCCCACTGACATCACCAGTGATGTCAGTGGGAGAGCTTCCGGCTCTATTAGAGCCAGAAGCTCTCTGGGGCTTGCGGCCATGAGATCCTACCACAAGGGTCTCGTCGCAAGCCCGATGGTCGCGATGGTCTTGACCATCGCAACCATCATCCTGGCCGCTCGCAATAGCTGTGGGTGGTCACCCACAGCTATGCGAGCGGCCAGGAGGCTGCTCCAAAAAAAAATGCCCTGATTCAGAGCGAGCGTTCTTTCAGAGCGTCCGTCTCTGAATCAGGCCCTGAGTTTATTACTGTATTCTCCTTTTTCCTATACTGTAAATTGTGTTTTTCTTTTTCTCTGCTATGTTCTACAATTTGCAAATATGTTATTTATATTAGGTGTTCTCTATTTGTGATTCAATATGTTTTACGATTTTGATGTGTGATAATTATTTTTTTTTTATTTTTTTTTATTGTTATATTTTTTTGTTCAATATGAAAACATTTTCAATAAAAAATACTCAGTTTAAAAAAAATAAATCACAGTAGTGCATGTACTGAGTCCACCTCTAAATCAGGCACAGAGCGAGATCACATTTAGCTGGGGTCAGAGGTACTGAAATCTATCGACAATGTATGACTGAAAAACAATCAAAATACTGTAGTGGGCTGGATCTCATTTCACAATACAGTATCTTTATGAAGGAAGATCAGTGCAGAAAAGTAGAGTGGAGGAATCTGTGCAGGATACGGTCAATATCCCGGCACATAGGATGCCAGTACTTAGAATACCCGCGCCAGATTCCCGACACCTGTCAGAATCCCGGCACGGGCATCCTACAGGTAAGTAGCGGGGTTAGGGGGAGGGTTAGCGTTAAGCACAAGGGGGAGGGTTGGGCTAGGTACTAAGGGGGGAGGGTTAGGTTTAGGGTGCGGGATGGGGGAGGTTAGGTTTAGACACTAGGGGGAGGTTAGGTTTAGGCACCGGGGAGGGAAGGTTAGGGGTAAGGAGAGGGGTATTTGTTTTCAATACGTACAAAGTCGCATATGAAGCACAACGGAACTTGGCATGAGAAAAAGCCTCAGCCGCTGCGTTGCAGCCCTTCTTACACAGATTGATCCGTGCAATCTAGAAAAGTAGTTTTGTCACTCCCAGTTGTTTCATTTATACCAATAAGAAGCACATTTTGAGGGAGAGAGTTGCTCGGCCGAGTCACCGAGGACCTGGTGACCGAGAGGGGTCGTTTGCCATGACATGAACAACAGTGTATGAGGACACATTTCTATTTGCTGTTCTGGATTATTTAAATGAGCTAAAAGTGGCAATAATGATCAAAGAGGTGCAAAGCAGTACTGTACTTGTTCCTGATGTAATCCAGGTGATGATTAACTACCTGAGGTTGTGGTAAGCCAGATCTCCAAGGGAAAAGTAACCAATTCACAGCAGATGCTGCGCGCAAACCATAACAAAATACATTAACTTTAATTTTTAAAGCTGTGTATTAACAGAATATTATTAATAGTAACTGTGAGTTATTATACATGTGAGATGGTATTGATTGTGGTATCAAATATTCTATGGCAAAAAAAAATTTTTATTTGCACTTCGATCTAACAAACAGGTGGGCACCAAGTAATACATTATTTAAATACTGGAACTGAATATAATAAAGCCCTATCAGGATGTAATGTAGCATATATATTCACTAGGGACCTTGACATAATAACTGTCTGGAGTTGGACACGTAAAATATTAGTCAAACAGTACCTCAATGATGTCTGGCCTAATGAATATTAGTTAGACAGTGTATAGGAAAGGGTCCTAGACTGCACACCCTGAATATATATAATGGGAGGTGCTACCTGTTGAGACTATTAATGCAGGCACAAAAAAAGACAAATCACAGGTGCACAACTCCAAATTACTAATTATATATAAATACATTATGCAATAAAATTTTGCATTAAATAAATAGAGGTTTTTAGCATAATCATGGCCAAGGTTATGGGCCTACCCACCATATCCAGGTAATCTCTGTAGGGTAGGTCCCTAACATACTAGGGTTAAAATCCAGAATGCAGGACACCCCTAAACCAGCCCACAAACGGGGTTTCCGATGTGCGAATGTGTAACATGACATGTGAACATGTAACAATGTGATTTTAAATTTAGGCCAGATGCTGAAGCATAATACAGGACATTGTAGGTCCACAGGTGGAGCTTAGAATGGAAAAGTGAAGTAGTCAGAAGCCAGCCAGATTCTTTACACTGGTCAGTTATGGTGGAGCAGGATCAGGCAGGAGCGAAGTTGATAAGTATTTGTTAGGGGAAAGAGACGCCCAACAGCTAAGATAGTAGCGTAGCAGCTCTATGTTCAAATCCTTACAGAAGGTAACAAATCCACTTTGGGAGTTTTGTGGTAGCGCAAATTAGCTCATCAGTGCAGGAGAAGCTGGTCTGAACGAGACACTTCCACTCACCCAACCCATAAGTCAGGCTGTCTTGTCTACAGTAGTTTCACAATCCACCTAGGTGACTGCCGGGATGGGTAAAGCTATACTTATTACCCCATAGGCAACAATGCCTAAGGCAGCATGGAAATAGTTTTGTATCAGATATCATATCTTCTGTTTTCCACATACTATACTTGGGCAATCAAAAAATGGATCAAATCATATATACTTTTAAGGAAATAATTCCTCCAAGCCATATTTTATTCCTAAACTGTCTAAAACCAACCTCAAGCAAAATCAGAAAATAATAAAATATACAGCATAGATATTGTGCAAGATTGAGCTGTGCCATCAATAAACACTTCTGTCAGTGCCATAATTGGCATGTCTGACCTTTGTATGCAGTTTTTAGGATCCTTTTAATGTCACCTTAAAAGCAAAGATCAGGAAATATTTCTGAGAATCCAGTATTTACGTTGACGAAGCCGGATGATTGGCTGAGACCAAATCTTGTAAATTAATATCTGGCGACACCATTTTTGTGTCGCCTCTGACGACGCCATTTTGCGTCCTCCGTACAATACCATTGTGTACGATGCTATATTTGATTATTAGCGTCGTGCGTCTGTTTTGCTACCGCATAGTGTTGAAAGTCAAATCAAAACCTATACGCACATTAGATAATACATATAAAACATACAAGGCGCACAACGCATAGTTGCGCTGTACATCAAAGCAGATAAGCACAAAACACATAGTCGCACAACGCATACTAGCGTCTTTACACAGTATTCTCACACTCACACATGCAATCACTTATAACAAGGTTCCCAAGCATTAAGGTTAATATTAGAGGTTTTATTAGCGAATACTTATGTTGTGAAATGTAATGTATATGATATTTAAGGTACATAAGCTAGTAGACATGTCATGTTTGGCACCATTCTAAATCACTGTTTATTTGCAGATCTCCGGTTCTATCGGCAAGGAGATCGCATCATGCGTCTGCAAGTTATGAATTATAGGAAACTAGTGGTTAGAATGTATATCTGTATGCAGTGTCTTTTATTAGTTTAAACTAGGGGTGAGCGGGTTCGGATTTCTGAAATCCGAACCCCCCCGAGCCCCCCCGATCCGAGTCCGATCCGAATCAGGCTTGACTTTTCCCGCCTGACTCGGATCTGAAATCGAGGCAAAACGTCATCATCCCGCCTTCCGAGTCTCGCGGGTTTTGGATCCTATATAAGGTACCCGCGTCGGCGCCATTTTCTCACTCGGCTGTGGACAGTGAAGAGGGAGGGTGGGAGTTAGGGCTGTGTAGTGTAGTGTAGTGTAGTGCTGCTGTTGTCCACTACTTCAAAGTCCATAGGGGCTGGCTGTGTTGTGCTGTGCTGCTGTTGTTAATAGGGGCTGTGTCCACTACTTCAAAGTCCATAGGGGCTGGCTGGACTGTGTTGTGCAGTCAGTTCTCCATAGGGGCTGTGTCCACTCCAAAGTCCTGTGCAGTGTCCCAGTCCTAAAGGGGTGCTGTAGTGTTGTCCAGGGGGTGCTCTATCCATCAGGGGTGCTCCCCCCAAGTGCTAAAAAAATAATATATTTTCTGTGTTTGTGAATTGTGTGCGCTGTAGCCGCACGTGCATCAACAAAGTAGTGCCAAGCGTGCGCCTGTGTCATAAGTAAAGGGCCGGCTGGCTTGACCGTTAAAGGGTGCTGTAACCCCCGAAAGTACACTCCAGTCCAAACCAAAAAAAAAATTATTTTCTGTGTTTGTGAATTGTGTGCGCAGTAGACGCACATGCATCAACAAAGTAGTGCCAAGCGTGCACCTGTGTCATAAGTAAAGGGCCAGCTGGCTTGACCGTTAAGGGTGCTGTAACCCCCGAAAGTACACTCCAGTCCAAACCAAAAAAAAAATTATTTTCTGTGTTTGTGAATTGTGTGCGCAGTAGCCGCACGTGCATCAACAAAGTAGTGCCAAGCGTGCGCCTGTGTCATAAGTAAAGGGCCGGCTGGCTTGACCGTTAAGGGTGCTGTAACCCCCGAAAGTACACTCCAGTCCAAACCAAAAAAAAAAATATTTTCTGTGTTTGTGAATTGTGTGCGCAGTAGCCGCACGTGCATCAACAAAGTAGTGCCAAGCGTGCGCCTGTGTCATAAGTAAAGGGCCGGCTGGCTTGACCGTTAAGGGTGCTGTAACCCCCAAAGTACACTCCAGTCCAAACCAAAAAAAAAATTATTTTCTGTGTTTGTGAATTGTGTGCGCAGTAGCCGCACGTGCATCAACAAAGTAGTGCCAAGCGTGCGCCTGTGTCATAAGTAAAGGGCCGGCTGGCTTGACCGTTAAAGGGTGCTGTAACCCCCAAAGTACACTACAGTCCAAACCAAAAAAAAAATTATTTTCTGTGTTTGTGAATTGTGTGCGCAGTAGCCGCACGTGCATCAACAAAGTAGTGCCAAGCGTGCGCCTGTGTCATAAGTAAAGGGCCGGCTGGCTTGACCGTTAAAGGGTGCTGTAACCCCCGAAAGTACACTCCAGTCCAAACCAAAAAAAAAATATTTTCTGTGTTTGTGAATTGTGTGCGCAGTAGCCGCACATGCATCAACAAAGTAGTGCCAAGCGTGCGCCTGTGTCATAAGTAAAGGGCCGGCTGGCTTGACCGTTAAAGGGTGCTGTAACCCCCGAAAGTACACTCCAGTCCAAACCAAAAAAAAATTATTTTCTGTGTTTGTGAATTGTGTGCGCAGTAGCCGCACGTGCATCAACAAAGTAGTGCCAAGCGTGCGCCTGTGTCATAAGTAAAGGGCCGGCTGGCTTGACCGTTAAAGGGTGCTGTAACCCCCAAAGTACACTCCAGTCCAAACCAAAAAAAAAATTATTTTCTGTGTTTGTGAATTGTGTGCGCAGTAGCCGCACGTGCATCAACAAAGTAGTGCCAAGCGTGCGCCTGTGTCATAAGTAAAGGGCCGGCTGGCTTGACCGTTAAAGGGTGCTGTAACCCCCGAAAGTACACTCCAATCCAAACCAAAAAAAATTTATTTTCTGTGTTTGTGAATTGTGTGCGCAGTAGCCGCACGTGCATCAACAAAGTAGTGCCAAGCGTGCGCCTGTGTCATAAGTAAAGGGCCGGCTGGCTTGACCGTTAAGGGTGCTGTAACCCCCGAAAGTACACTCCAGTCCAAACCAAAAAAAAAATTATTTTCTGTGTTTAGCCGCACGTATATATCAAATCGATATAACATAAATGGAGGACCAAACTTTCTCCGATAAAAATAAAATAGAGAAAGATCAAGAACCACTTCCTCCTAGTGCTGAAGCTGCTGCCACTAGTCATGACATAGACGATAACATGCCATCAACATCGTCTGCCAAGGCCGATGCCCAATGTCATAGTAGAGGGCACATACAATCCCAAATGGCAAAGTTCTGGAAAATGACCTTGAAAAAGACATTTAAATCAGCTGAAGAGAAACGTAAACTTGCCAATATGCCATTTACGACACGGAGTGGCAAGGAACGGCTAAGGTCGATCCCTAGTATGTTCATGACTAGTGGTTCAGCTTCACATGACGATGGAAGCCCTCCTCCCACTAAAAAAATCAAAAGAGTTAAGCTGGCAAAAGCACAGCGAAGAACTGTGCTTTCTAAGAAGATATCACAAATCCCCAAGGAGAGTCCAAGTGTGGTGGTGGTTGCGATGCCTGACCTTCCCAGCACTGGACGGGAAGAGGTGGCTCTTTCCACCATTTGCACGCCCCCTGCAAGTGCTGAAAGGAGCACCCACAGTCCACTTGCTGATATGCAAATTGAAGATGTCACTGTTGAAGTACAACAGGATGAGGATACTGGTGTAGCTGGCGCTGAGGAGGAAGTTGGCGAGGAGGATTCTGATGGTGATGTGGTTTGTTTAAATCAGGCTCCGGGGGAGACAGTTGTTGTCCGTGGGATGAAAAAGCCCATCACGGTCATGCCTGGGCAGAAGACCAAACATTCCACCTCTTTGGTCTGGCAATATTTCTATCCAAATCCGGACAACAACTGTCTTGCCATATGTACCATATGTAAAGGTAAAATAAGTAGGGGTAGGGACGTCAACCACCTAGGAACATCCTCCCTTATACGGCACCTGCAGCGCGTTCATAAAAAGTTACTGTCAAGTTCAGAAACTTTGGCTAAGACCATAAGCAGTCCAGGGACACCTAAATCCCGTTGTCCTGTTGTATCCAAGCGCCTGCAAACCACACCGTCAACTCCCTCCTCGTCAATTTCCTCCTTAGTCAGGATCGGAAGTAGTCCTGCAGGCCATGTCACTGGCATGACTGACTCTCCTATCCGGGATTCCTCTGGAGGATCCTGCATTGCTACGCCTACTGCTGCCGCTGCTGCTGTTGCTGCTGCTGGGAGTCGTTCATCATCCCAGAGAGGAAGTAGGAACACCACTACTTTTACTAAACAATTGACCCTCCAACAGTCCTTAGCGAGGAGGATGAGTACGACAGCAGTCATCCTGAAGCAAAACGTATAACTGAGGCCTTGACTGCTATGTTGGTGTTAGACGTGCGTCCGGTATCCGCCATTAGTGCAGTGGGATTTAGACAATTGATGGAGGTAGTGTGTCCCCGGTTCCAAATCCCATCTAGATTCCACTTTACTAGGCAGGCGATACCGAGACTGTACAGAAACGTCAGAAAAAGTGTCCTCAGTGTCCTGAAAAATGCCATTGTACACAATGTCCACTTAACCACGGACATGTGGACAAGTGGAACAGGGCAGACTAAGGACTATATGACTGTGACAGCCCACTGGGTAGATGTATCACCTTACGCAGCAACAGCAGCAGCGTCACCAGTAGCAGCATCTCAGAAACGCCAGCTCGTTACAAGGCAGGCTACGCTGTGTATCACCGGTTTCAGTAAGAGGCACACCGCCGACAACCTCTTAGAGAAACTGAGGGAAATCATCGCCCAGTGGCTTACCCCACTTAGACTCTCCTGGGGATTTGTGATATCTGACAACGGCACCAATATTGTGCGGGCATTACATCTGGGCAAATTCCAGCATGTCCCATGTTTTGCTCACACAATAAACTTGGTGGTGCAGAATTTTCTGAAAAGCGACAGGGGCGTGCAGGAGACGCTTTGGGTGGCCCGAAAAATTTCTGGCCACTTTTGCCATTCAGCGACTGCGTGCCGAAGACTGGAGCGCCAGCAAACACTCTTGAACCTGCCCCGCCATCACCTGAAGCAAGAGGTTGTGACACGGTGGAACTCAACCCTCTATATGCTTCAGAGGATGGAGGAGCAGCAAAAGGCCATACAAGCCTATACATCCACCTATGACATAGGCAAAGGAGGGGGTATGCACCTGACTCAAGCGCAGTGGAGAATGATTTCCGTGTTGTGCAAGGTTCTCCAGCCCTTCGAACTTGCCACACGTGAAGTCAGTTCAGACACAGCCAGCTTGAGTCAGGTCATTCCCCTCATCAGGCTTTTGCAGAAGCAGCTGGAGAAAGTGAAGGAGGAGCTAAGACAGAGCGATTCCGCTCGGCATGTGGGACTTGTGGATGAAGCCCTTCATTCGCTTTGCCAGGATTCCAGGGTGGTCAATCTGTTGAAATCAGACCACTACATTTTGGCCACCGTGCTTGATCCTAGGTTTAAAGCCTATGTGGTGTCTCTCTATCCGGCCGACACAAGCCTGCTGAGGTGCAAAGACCTGCTGGTGAACACACTGTCAGCTGAAGCGGAACGTGACACGTCAACAGCTCCTTCTTCATTTTCTCCCGCAACTGGGGCTGCCAGGAAAAAACTTAGGTATCCTAAGCAACCCGCTGGCGGTGATGCAGGGCAGGCAGGACCAAGTTTGGACATCTGGTCCGGACTGAAGGACCTGGCAACAATTTCTGACATGTCTACTGTCACTGCATATGATACTGTCACCATTGACAGAATGGTGGAGGATTACATCGGTGACAGCATCCAAGTAGGCATGTCAGACAGTCCATACCTGTACTGGCAGGAAAAAGAGGCAATTTGGAGGCCCCTGTACAAGCTGGCTCTATTTTACCTGAGTTGCCCCCCCTCCAGTGTGTACTCCGAAAGAGTGTTTAGTGCAGCCGGGAACCTTGTCAGCGAAAGGCGTAGGAGGTTGCTTCCACAGAATGTGGAGAAGATGATGTTCATCAAAATGAATTATCAGCTCTTCCAGGGAGACCAGCCTCCAGAAGGTACAGAGGGACCTGTGGTGGTGGATTCAAGTAGGGACGAGCTAATACTTTGTGAGGATGAGGATGTACACACTGAAGAGGGTGAGGAATCGGTGGATGAGGAGGATGAGGATGACATCTTGCCTCCGTAGAGCCAGTTTGTGCAGGGACACATTAATTGCCAGCTTGTTTTGTGGGGGCCCAAACGAACCAATCATTTCAGCCACAGTTGTGTGGCAGACCCTGGCGCTGAAATGATTGATTTGTTAAAGTGTGCATGTCCTGTTTATACAACATAAGGGTGGGTGGGAGGGCCCAAGGACAATTCCATCTTGCACTTCTTTTTTTTCTTTGCATTATGTACAGTTTGGGGCCTAGTTTTTCTAACTGCCATCCTGTCTGCCACTGCAGTGTCACTCCTAGATGGGTCATGTGTTTGTGCCGCCCACTCGTGTCGCTTAGCATAGTCATCCAGCTACCTCGGTGCAACCTTTTGGACATAAAAACACTATTGTGAGGTGTGAGGTGTTAGAATAGACTGGAAATGAGTGGAAATTAAGGTTATTGAGGTTAGTAATAGCATAGGAGCAGAGAAACCAACAAATTCTGTGATTTTAGCTGTTTTTATGCTTTTTTTAAAAAAATACAGATCCAAAACACAAAACCCAGAACCCAAAACACGGAAGGGTGGTTTTGGCAAAACCAATCCAGATCCAAAACACGAAGAAAGATCCAGATCCAAAACCAAAACACAAAACACGAAAAGTGGCCGGTGCACACCCCTAGTTTAAACCAGTTCTTCGGCGGGAAAACCACACAAAGCAACGTCTGTGGAACTGGGACATACCCCTAGTGACACTGTATGAACTGACCTATGACCTGCATCGTACCAGAATGTCCAGGAGCAAGACTCAATGGAAATCTGTTAACTAGTTTCTTTGTTCTGTAAGGTATATAGCCTGGGTACTGGTTATAGTACACAGCCATTCTTCTTGGATGACCACAGGCTTCTGGATAGACAACTGTATACTGGGACCAGTGCGCATAACTTTTTGTGCTTTGGAACCACAATTGGATTGGAAAGCAATTATTTCAACATAGCGACTTGTAGCGCTAAACAGCAACATTTTGGGTATATAGATTTAAGGGTATCAATAACTTTAATGGTGATCAAAATCTTGAAAGGTTTGTTACACTAGCAGCCACAATACTATAGTATACTTTGCTTTGTGGGGAGGAGATTATATAGGCTTCCTGAGTAAATGGATTAGTGATATCCACAGATGCTGGAAAAGACACTGACACATCAATGCTCCGGGTTGGATTAATACAGATATAATATATCTAATTAAAAAAGTAGCTGAAACTAATAGTTTGAAAATACACAGTAAGCTGTTCTACAGTTTTATAACAGATCTTGTGGTTAAAGGAAGTGGCAGAATGATTTTGCTAAAGTAACAGACTGCACTTAATATTGGGAACGTCTCTCTTCACATTGTTTTATTGTTATATATAACTGATATTAAATTAGCATCTAGAATGCATAGCAAACTTTGATTTTTATATTTAAATAATTCATATTCTGCCAGTGTACAGCTAAAAGTTGAAATACAAATTTTCCATACACTGGGCTGTTGTTTGCATTCCGGATCATAATGACGAATCCACAATTCCTCACACGTCACAATCGATGTCAGGAAATTGGGTATCCTCTATGGCATTCGAATGGGATTTCTGGGTACCCACCTGGCACACCCGTGACGCAGTTTCAGTTGCTTTGTCATAATATGCTGAACCCTTTCGAATGAGATACCAAGTGAAGCCGAAAGTTCCATTTTGCAACATCTCCGCAGGTTAGGTAATGTTGACATCTTTGACCACAGGGGTTGGATCTCCCAGGACGCGCTTTGTCAGTCACTCGCATATTACCCTCCACAGCACGGCTAATTGTTTCTCACCTGTATGCTTACCGCAACATTTCATGTGTTTCATTTCCGCTTTTTCCATGTTTAACACAAAATTCAATCACACATCTCTGACGTAATCTCACAGATACGTCTTCCTCAGCAGCCATGACGAAACAGACGGAGATCTTCCACTCGCTGTGACCAAACAAAGAAACAAACAGCCTTCTGTATGATTCTGCAAACACAAATGTCAGCTTTTGGGTGTCCAGGAAAGTCATCCCACTTTTTCATGCACTTATCTCATAATTTCATTTAGCTGGCAAACCCCCCGCTGTGAGTACTGTGACTAGGCTTTTTTAATTGGATTGGAGAATTCTCGGGTGCGCACATTTGTTCTCGCAACTCGCACCTAATTGGATTGAACCCTAATTGCGGTGGGATCTTCTTTTGTTTATTCTGTGCTTAGAAGATACTAGTTTTGCGGGATGTAGTCAATAGACCGGCGGACGCAATGCTGCCGGTCTAAATACCAACACTTCCTGCCCAACACGGGAAAATGCAGATGCCTATGTTAATCCCGATGCCGGAAGCCCGACGCCCGCCATCCCGATCGTCGTCTGATGGGTAACGGTAGCGGTTAGTTTTAGGGACCCCGGGGGGACTTAGGATTAGGCACCCCCCCAGGAAAGATTAGGGTTAGGCATGGGAAAGGAGGAGTTAGGGTTAGGCGCAACTAGGGAGAGGTTAGGTTTAGGGTGCGGAGAGGGGGGGTTAGGTTTAGGCACCCCTTGCGGGAGTTTAGGGTTAGCTACTAGGGGGGGAATTTAGGGTTAGGCACCCCTAAAGGAGGGTTACAGTTAGGGGGTGGAGAGGGGAGGGTTTGGATACTTACCACTTGCCGTCAGGATCTCCTACCATCGGGTTTTACTGTCAGGATTTGGCTGAATAATAGCTCTGATCTCTGCTAAGAGTCAATTTTGAACATTCATACTGAAGCAGTAGATTGGTATATTTTATTGTGCTACACATGCTACTTATAGTGATTATATTTATGTGACTGGTATTTTTAATGTACTAGTGTTATTTACATATTCTTTTTGATTATAAAATTGACCATTATTTATTTCTTGGTGTCCTGAATTTTTATTTCTGCCATCTCAAAATGATTTGAGTGCAATATATATTTTTCATATTAGGGCATCACCATTATTTGTGTTTTAGTTTTTGTAAATTTTAGTGAACTCTCACAAGATCACTGGGTGAACTGCTGCTATGATCATTTACCTATATTTATCATTAGCGCCCGGTTTCTATTTTGTTTCTCTGCGATTAGAAGAAGGGTTAGTGACAGCAAAGATGCTTCTATAGCTACTACTGCTCATTCATCTAAATTGGTTCAGTACTCACAGAAAGTAAGTGTGTGGTATTAGAACCAGTTGCTAATGTTTCACTTACCTGCTCCCGGTTCATGACAAATCTAAAGGTGCCTACAGACTACGCGATGTGCTCATGATGCAATATCGTGTCTGATTTCCCTTGAACTCTCCCCGGCAGCCCCACGGCAGTCTCGGACATGAATTTGGTGTAAAAAGTGTCCAATTTGACCCACGATCTCACGATCTATCATGCATTATGTCCGATGTCCAAATTGTGAGATCGTGCACGATAAATTGTTAGCTTACCAAACACCTCACAATGATTTGCAAGATTTCAAATAAATGTAAATAATTGTCAGACATAACTAGGGTGTATATAAAGCAGGCGCCATTTTAAGTCACAGGGCATCCCCAAACTAGCCCAGCTAAGCCGCCCCAGGGCACCGCCATAGTAAGAAAAGTGCAGTGTAAAAGAGATAGTTAAGAGCAGCCACAGCTGCATATAAAGAATGAAAATAAAAAAGTGAAATACATGTATAATAAACAGTGAAGGGTTAAAATGTGTTATAAAAGAAAAATGTGTTATATGCGGTGCCCTGAAACAGATCAACCAAACCAAATATATATATATATATATATATACACACACACACACACAGTATCAGGGGCGTAACTAGAACTTTTTGGGCCCATAGCAACATTTTTAAGGGCCCTCCCTAACTTAGGTCTTACACAATGTCCACAGTAGTAGTTCCCCTAAAACACTAAATGCACACTGTAATGGTGCCCCTTATACAATGCCCACTGTAATGGTGCCCCTTACGTAGTGCCCCCAGTAGTAATAATGCCCCTGGTAACAATGCCCCCTGGTAATAATGCCCCTAAAGTAATACTCCCCTGTCATAGTGCCCCCAGTAGTAATGCTCCCTGCAGTGCCCCAGTAGTAATGCCCCTTGAAGTGCCCCCAGTAGTAAGGGCCCCTGTAGTGCCCCCAGTTGCAGTGCTCCCAACAGTGCCCCCAGTAGTAAGGCCCCTGTAGTGCCCCCAATAGTAAGGCCCCTGTAGTGCCCCCATATGATGCACCCAGTAGTAAGGCCCCTAAAACACTAAATGCCTACTGTAATGGTGCCCATTAAGCAATGCCAACTGTAATGGTGCCCCTTACGTAGTGCCCTCAGTAGTAATAATGCCCCCTGTAGTAATGCCCCTGGTAACGATTCCCCCTGGTAATAAAGCCCCTAAAAGTAATGCCCCCTGTAGTAGTGCACCCAATAGTAATGCTCCCTGCAGTGCCCCAGTAGTAATGCCCCTTGAAGTGCCCGCAGTAGTAAGAGCCCCTGTAGTGCCCCCACTTGTAGTGCTCCCAACAGTGCCCCCAGTAGTAAGGCCTCTGTAGTGCCCCCAATAGTAAGGCCCCTGTAGTGCCCTCATATGATGCCCCCAGTAGTAAGGCCGCTGTAGTGCCCCATATGATGCCCCCAGTAGTAAGGCCCCTAAAACACTAAATGCCTACTGTAATGGTGCCCATTATGCAATGCCCACTGTAATGGTGCCCCTTACGCAGTGCCCCCAGTAGTAATAATTCCCCCTGTAGTAATGCCCCTGGTAACAATGCCCCCTGGTAATGTCCCTAAAAGTAATGCCCCCTGTAGTAGTGCCCCCAACAGTAATGCTCCCTGCAGTGCCCCAGTAGTAATGCCCCTTGAAGTGCCCCTGTAGTGCCCCAAGTTGTAGTGCTCCCAATAGTGCCCCCAGTAGTAAGGCCCCTGAAGTGCCCCCAATAGTAAAGCCCCTGTAGTGCCCCCATATGATGCCCCCAGTAGTAAGGCCTCTGTAATGCCCCCTGTAGTAAGCCCCCTACGCACACACATACACACACATAAAAAATACAATACTTACCTTAAACCCCGCTCCAGTGCCTGCTGCCATCCGTCCCTGGTGGCCGCACCTTGGAACTTAGGGAGTGACGTCATGATGTCACTCATATAGTACACTGCGGGACCTGGAAGCTGGAGCTCAGGAGTGAGCTCCATCCTCAGGCTGCCGCTGACACCGGGGGGGGGAGAGACGTGAGAAGGAGCCAGGCGCCTGCTGGTAACACAATCTCAGCGGGCACCCGGCAAATGGAGGGTGCAGGGGGTGCGATCGCTGGACTGGCGGGCCCCATAGCAACCGGGTGGACTCAGAAGCACCCTCTAGTGGTCGGTGCCCCTAGGTATCTGCCTAAGCTTGCCTAATGGAAGCGCCGTCCCTGGGTGACCCCCTATATACTAGGGATGAGCGGGTTCGGTTCCCTGAGAACCGAACCCACCCGAACTTCGGGGATCCGGGGCGATCCGAGCCCAAGCTCGGATCTCCCTGTCTGCCCCGGATCCCTCTCCCGAGGCAAAACCTCGAGATCTGCTGTCGGATCTCGAGGTTTTGCCTCGAGCGGCCATTTAAAAAAAAATGCCTTTGCCTTTAATGGGCAAAGTGCTGATTGGCTGACAGAGCCGTCTGTCACGGCTCTCAGCCAATCAGCATTATGGTGCTCATTTGCATGTAGCACGGACTCGTGAGATCCGTGCTACATGCATCTGTGTGATTGACAGTGACACAGAGCACAGATGGGTCAGTGAGACCCGTCTGTGCTGCTGTGTATTTCAATGACACAGATGCACGCACGGACCAGGAGATCCGTGCTACTTGCATCTGTGTCATTGACACAGAGCACTAACGGGTCCGTGAGACCCGTCTGTGCTGCTGTGGTAAATAAAAAAAAAAAAACCTGTGTAAAAAGAGAAAAAAATGGCGTGCCCCCCCCCCAAAAAAAGAGCAACCAGCCCCGGGCATTAGTGACCCAGTGCTGGGTGTGCTTAAATACAGGGGACAAACGACATAGGGGTCCCCTGTACTTAAACACAACCAGCACCGGGCTAGTCAGAACCAGAGCTGGTTGCCAAAATACGGGGGACAAACGACGTAGGGGTCCCCCGTATTCTGCGCAACCAGCTCTGGGCTCTGATCCGGTCCTGGTTCTGGAAATACAGGGGAAAAAAATGAGTAGGGTTCCCCTGTATGTTCCAGAACCAGCACTGGACTTTTTCTAGCGGGGGGCTGATGCCACAGCCAGGGGAGCCCTTTCACCGGGCCCCCCAGCCGCAGCATCAGCCCTGACCGCTAGTCAGCCCAGGCCGGGGATCCCTGGAGAGCTGGGGACCCCCCCAATAAAGGGGTCACCCTCTCCAGGGCACCCCAGGCCCAGGCTGATAGCCCGGGGCTATCCCCGCCACCCCTGGTGGCGGTGGGTGGCGGGTTGATTGTGTGGTGTGGTGTAAATAAAGAATATCAAACATTGTCTTTACAAGTAGAACTGCAAGTCCCAGCAAGCCTGCCCCGCATGCTGGTACTTGGAGAACCACAAGTACCAGCATGCAGGGCATTAAGTGCCCACTAGTACCTGTAGTTCACCTGTAAAAAAATGTTTAAAAAAAACACAGGACACACACACCGTGACAGTATAAGTTTATTAAACATACATACACACACACACACACACACACACATGTACACATACTCACCTATGTAACCCTGTAGCATCGGTCCACTTGTCCGGTAAAGTATCCATAGGGGACCTGTGAAAAAAAACATACTCACCATCTCCTATGCGAGGTTCTGTCCTCTTCGTTCCAAAGTAGGCATCCCCGGACTTGGCAAAAAAAAAAAAACGAAAACGCGATCCACGAACTTAGTACCGTTCTATAGAACGGTACTTCCCGAATGAGAGCTTAGCGGCGGGGTATCACCATGGAAACCCCGCTGCTAAGCGTTCATTGGCTGAGAGAGGCCATCTCCCGTCTCTCAGCCAATGAACGGCTCCCTCCATTGTAGTCAATGCTGGGAGCCGCAAGGTTATTAAAGTTTACCCTGCGGTTCCCACCATTGACTACAATGGAGGGAGCCGTTCATTGGCTGAGAGACGGGAGATGACCTCTCTCAGCCAATGAACGCTTAGCAGCGGGGTTTCCATGGTGATACCCCGCCGCTAAGCTCTCATTCGGGAAGTACCGTTCTATAGAACGGTACTAAGTTCGTGGATCGCGTTTTCGTTTTTTTTTTTTGCCAAGTCCGGGGATGCCTACTTTGGAACGAAGAGGACAGAACCTCGCATAGGAGATGGTGAGTATGTTTTTTTTCACAGGTCCCCTAGGGATACTTTACCGGACAAGTGGACCGATGCTACAGGTTACATAGGTGAATATGTGTACATGTGTGTGTGTGTATGTATGTTTAATAAACTTATACTGTCACGGTGTGTGTGTCCTGTGTTTTTTTAAACATTTTTTTTACAGGTGAACTACAGGTACTAGTGGGCCCTTAATGCCCTGCATGCTGGTACTTGTGGTTCTCCAAGTACCAGCATGCGGGGCAGGCTAGCTGGGACTTGCAGTTCTACTTGTAAAGACAATGTTTGATATTCTTTATTTACACCACACCACACAATCAACCCGCCACCCACCGCCACCAGGGGTGGCGGGGATAGCCCCGGGCTATCAGCCTGGGCCTGGGGTGCCCTGGAGAGGGTGACCCCTTTATTGGGGGGGTCCCCAGCTCTCCAGGGATCCCCGGCCTGGGCTGACTAGCGGTCAGGGTTGATGCTGCGGCTGGGGGGCCCGGTGAAAGGGCTCCCCTGGCTGTGGCATCAGCCCCCCGCTAGAAAAAGTCCAGTGCTGGTTCTGGAACATACAGGGGAACCCTACTCATTTTTTGTCCCCTATATTTCCAGAACCAGGACCGGATCAGAGCCCAGAGCTGGTTGCGCAGAATACAGGGGACCCCTACGTCGTTTGTCCCCCGTATTTTGGCAACCAGCGCTGGTTCTGACTAGCCCGGTGCTGGTTGTGCTTAAGTACAGGGGACCCCTACGTCGTTTGTCCCCTGTATTTAAGCACACCCAGCACTGGGTTACTAATGCCCGGGGCTGGTTGCTCTTTTTTGGGGGGGTGCACGCCATTTTTTTCTTTTTTTACACAGGTTTTTTTTTTTTTTTTTTACCACAGCAGCACAGACGGGTCTCACGGACCTGTCATTGCTCTGTGCCAATCACACAGATGCATGTAGCACGGATCTCCCGGGTTCGTGCTACATGCAAATGGGCACCATAACGCTGATTGGCTTCCTGTCTGCCACTGCAGTGCCACTCCTAGATGGGCCACGTGTTTGTGCCGCCCCCTTGTGTCGCTTAGCATAGTCATCCAGCTTCCTCGGTACAACCTTTTGGCCTAAAAACAATATTGTGAGGTGTGAGGTGTTCAGAATAGAGTGGAAATGAGTGGAAATTAATGTTATTGGGGTTATTAATAGCGTAGGAACAAAAAAAGGCCCATTTATGTGATTTTAGCGTTTTTTTTTTATTTTTTAAGAAAAAATCCAGATCCAAAACACAAAACCCAGAACCCAAAACACGGAAGGGTGGTTTTGGCAAAACCAATCCAGATCCAAAACACGAAGAAAGATCCAGATCCAAAACCAAAACACAAAACACGAAAAGTGTCCGGTGCACACCCCTACTATATACAGAAGCAGGATACTAAGCTGCAGAGGGCAATCCCTGCTGAGGAAAGGCTGGTGGCTACCCTGAAGTAATAATAATAATAATAATTTTATTTATATAGTGCTTTTCTCCTAAAGGACTCAAAGTGCTTTACATTTGCCATTACAGTACAAAATATAAAATAAGCTTAAACAAGGGACATTAGTGAAATGCTTGGGTGAAGAGGTAAGTCTTGAGTCCATTTTTGAAGGATTCTAGAGTGGAGGCCTCTCGAACTGTGCGGGGAAGTGAGTTCCATAAGGTTGGAGCCCCAAAACTGAAAGCTCGACCCCCAGACGAATTCCGGGAGATTCTAGGTACTGTTAATAGTCCTTCGTCAACGGATCGCGGTAATCGAGTGGGACAGTAAGGAATGAGAAGCTGCTTTAGGTACCTTGGGCCATGGTCATGTAGGGCTTTGTAAGTTAGTAAGCCAACTTGAAAACAATTCGCCATCTGACAGGCAGCCAGTGAAGGGAGTAGAGAGTGGGTGTTATGTGGCTGGAACGGGGCTGGTTGGTTAATAGCCTGGCAGCTCCAATGCAAACCACAGGGACTGCACAAGCCAAACTGGTGAGGGATGAGTATATGGCCTATTTTAATGGCCGGGTGCAGTGCCATGGCAGGAGGACTGTCTGAGATAATTAACAATTAAGTTGACATCTGTGGAATGTTAAAATATTCGGTTTTTTTAAGTAAAAAAACATGGTGTATATGCACTGTGTCTCTACTTACCAAACCTGCCTCGGACGGTCCACTGTGAACTTTAGCCGCCTCCTCTTCTCCTTCTTGCTCGGCCATAAGGACAAGAGACTGACTCTGTGGTTCTTGGTCCATGATAAAGGGAAATCAGAGGATAGTACCAAAGGGTGGGCCAATACACGTCATCAGCGGACGCTCCTGCAAGTTTCGACCTCTCCACCTTTTTCCGTTCTTTGAGTAAGACTGTACGGAGATTTCGGATTTTATTTCTCACCCATTATATGGATGCATCCGTACAGTATTGTCGGCTATATTCCACCAATTCCTCCAATGCCAATAGTTTTTTTGACTTATCGGTATATACGCGACAGCTAACTCTCCATAGAGACTCCTTTACCTCCAAATGCTCCAGGATGCTGGTGATAAACTCACGGTCCTTATCCAAAGACAAAGCTAGGGGGAAAATAAAACATAATAAAATTATGGACGCATACAATGTTATCATAATTTTTAATAGTTTGGTTACTTTTAAGTATTTTTAGTGTTGATATGTTTGGTTGTATAGTAATTAGGGGTGTGCACCGGCCACTTTTCGTGTTTTGTGTTTTGGTTTTGGATCTGGATCTTTCTTCGTGTTTTGGATCTGGATTGGTTTTGCCAAAACCACCCTTCCGTGTTTTGGGTTCTGGGTTTTGTGTTTTGGATCTGTATTTTTTTGAAAAAAAGCATAAAAACAGCTAAAATCACAGAATTTGTAGGTTTTTCTGCTCCTATGCTATTATTAACCTCAATAACCTTAATTTCCACTCATTTCCAGTCTATTCTGAACACCTCACAATAGTGTTTTTATGTCCAAAAGGTTGCACGGAGTTAGCTGGATGACTATGCTAAGCGACACGAGTGGGCGGCACAAACACGTGACCCATCTAGGCATGATACTGCAGTGGCAGACAGGATGGCAGTTTGAAAAACTAGGCCCCAAACTGTACATAATGCAAAGAAAAAAAGAGGTGCAAGATGGAATTGTCCTTGGACCCTCCCACCCACCCTTATATTGTATAAACAGGACATGCACACTTTAACAAACCAATCATTTCAGCACCAGGGTCTGCCACACAACTGTGGCTGAAATGATTGGTTCGTTTGGGCCCCCACAAAACAAGCTGGCAATTAATCTGTCCCTGCACAAACTGGCTCTACGGAGGCAAGATGTCATCCTCATCCTCCTCATCCACCGATTCCTCACCCTCTTCAGTGTGTACATCCTCATCCTCACAAAGTATTAACTCGTCCCCACTTGAATCCACCACCACAGGTCCCTCTGTACCTTCTGGAGGCTGGTCTCCCTGGAAGAGCTGATAATTCATTTTGATGAACATCATCTTCTCCACATTCTGTGGAAGCAACCTCCTACGCCTTTCGCTGACAAGGTTCCCGGCTGCACTAAACACTCTTTCGGAGTACACACTGGAGGGGGGCAACTCAGGTAAAATAGAGCCAGTTTGTACAGCGGCCTCCAAATTGCCTCTTTTTCCTGCCAGTACAGGTATGGACTGTCTGACATGCCTACGTGGATGCTGTCACCGATGTAATCCTCCACCATTCTGTCAATGGTGACAGTATCATATGCAGTGACAGTAGACATGTCAGAAATTGTTGCCAGGTCCTTCAGTCCGGACCAGATGTCCAAACTTGGTCCTGCCTGCCCTGCATCACCGCCAGCGGGTTGCTTAGGATACCTAAGTTTTTACCTGGCAGCCCCAGTTGCGGGAGAAAATGAAGAAGGAGCTGTTGACGTGTCACGTTCCGCTTCAGCTGACAGTGTGTTCACCAGCAGGTCTTTGCACCTCTGCAGGCTTGTGTCGGCCGGAAAGAGAGACACCACATAGGCTTTAAACCTAGGATCGAGCACGGTGGCCAAAATGTAGTGGTCTGATTTCAACAGATTGACCACCCTGGAATCCTGGCAAAGCGAATGAAGGGCTTCATCCACAAGTCCCACATGCCGAGCGGAATCGCTCCGTCTTAGCTCCTCCTTCACTTTCTCCAGCTGCTTCTACAAAAGCCTGATGAGGGGAATGACCTGACTCAAGCTGGCAGTGTCTGAACTGACTTCACGTGTGGCAAGTTCGAAGGGCTGGAGAACCTTGCACAACACGGAAATCATTCTCCACTGCGCTTGAGTCAGGTGCATACCCCCTCCTTTGCCTATGTCATAGGTGGATGTATAGGCTTGTATGGCCTTTTGCTGCTCCTCCATCCTCTGAAGCATATAGAGGGTTGAGTTCCACCACGTCACAACCTCTTGCTTCAGGTGATGGCGGGGCAGGTTCAAGAGTGTTTGCTGGTGCTCCAGTCTTCGGCACGCAGTCGCTGAATGGCGAAAGTGGCCAGAAATTTTTCGGGCCACCCAAAGCGTCTCCTGCACGCCCCTGTCGCTTTTCAGAAAATTCTGCACCACCAAGTTTATTGTGTGAGCAAAACATGGGACGTGCTGGAATTTGCCCAGATGTAATGCCCGCACAATATTGGTGCCGTTGTCAGATATCACAAATCCCCAGGAGAGTCTAAGTGGGGTAAGCCACTGGGCGATGATTTCCCTCAGTTTCTCTAAGAGGTTGTCGGCGGTGTGCCTCTTACTGAAACTGGTGATACACAGCGTAGCCTGCCTTGGAACGAGCTGGCGTTTCTGAGATGCTGCTACTGGTGACGCTGCTGCTGTTGCTGCGTAAGGTGATACATCTACCCAGTGGGCTGTCACAGTCATATAGTCCTTAGTCTGCCCTGTTCCACTTGTCCACATGTCCGTGGTTAAGTGGACATTGTGTACAATGGCATTTTTCAGGACACTGAGGACACTTTTTCTGACGTTTCTGTACATTCTCGGTATCGCCTGCCTAGTGAAGTGGAATCTAGACGGGATTTGGAACCGGGGACACACTACCTCCATCAATTGTCTAAATCCCACTGCACTAATGGCGGATAGCGGATGCAAATCTAACACCAACATAGCAGTCAAGGCCTCAGTTATACGTTTTGCTTCAGGATGACTGCTGTCGTACTTCATCCTCCTCGCTAAGGACTGTTGGAGGGTCAATTGTTTAGTAAAAGTAGTGGTGTTCCTACTTCCTCTCTGGGATGATGAACGACTCCCAGCAGCAGCAACAGCAGCAGCGGCAGCAGTAGGCATAGCAATGCAGGATCCTCCGGAGGAATCCCGGATAGGAGAGTCAGTCATGCCAGTGACATGGCCTGCAGGACTACTTCCGATCCTGACTAAGGAGGAAATTGACGAGGAGGGAGTTGACGGTGTGGTTTGCAGGCACTTGGATACAACAGGACAACGGGATTTAGGTGTCCCTGGACTGCTTACGGTCTTAGCCAAAGTTTCTGAACTTGACAGTAACTTTTTATGAACGCGCTGCAGGTGCCGTATAAGGGAGGATGTTCCTAGGTGGTTGACGTCCCTACCCCTACTTATTTCACCTTTACATATGGTACATATGGCAAGACAGTTGTTGTCCGGATTTGGATAGAAATATTGCCAGACCAAAGAGGTGGAATGTTTGGTCTTCTGCCCAGGCATGACCGTGATGCGCTTTTTCATCCCACGTACAACAACTGTCTCCCCCGGAGCCTGATTTACACAAACCACATCACCATCAGAATCCTCCTCGCCAACTTCCTCCTCAGCACCAGCTACACCAGTATCCTCATCCTGTTGTACTTCAACAGTGACATCTTCAATTGGCATATCAGCAAGTGGACTGTGGGTGCTCCTTTCAGCACTTGCAGGGGGCGTGCAAATGGTGGAAAGAGCCACCTCTTCCCGTCCAGTGCTGGGAAGGTCAGGCATCGCAACCACCACCACACTTGGACTCTCCTTGGGGATTTGTGATATCTTCTTAGAAAGCACAGTTCTTCGCTGTGCTTTTGCAAGCTTAAATCTTTTGATTTTTTTTAGTGGGAGGAGGGCTTCCATCGTCATGTGAAGCTGAACCACTAGTCATGAACATACTAGGGATCGACCTTAGCCGTTCCTTGCCACTCCATGTCGTAAATGGCATATTGGCAAGTTTACGTTTCTCTTCAGCTGATTTAAATGTTTTTTTCAAGGTCATTTTCCTGAACTTTGTCATTTGGGATTGTATGTGCCCTCTATTATGACATTGGGCATCGGCCTTGGCAGACGACGTTGATGGCATGTTATCGTCTATGTCATGACTAGTGGCAGCAGCTTCAGCACTAGGAGGAAGTGGTTCTAGATCTTTCTCTATTTTATTTTTATCGGAGAAAGTTTGGTCCTCCATTTATGTAATATCGATTTGATATATACGTGCGGCTAAACACAGAAAATATTTTTTTATTTTTGCTGGAGAGTAGTGCACTTTGTGGGTTACACCAGCCTTTAAGAAATGAGCCAGCCGGCTCTTTACTTATGGGACACAGGCGCACGCTTGGCGCTGCTCCTTTGTTGATGCACATGCGGCTACTGCGCACACAATTCACAAACACAGAAAATAATTTTTTTTTTGGTTTGGACTGGAGTGTACTTTTGGGGTTACAGCACCCTTTAATGGTCAAGCCAGCCGGCCCTTTACTTATGACACAGGCGCACGCTTGGCACTACTTTGTTGATGCACGTGCGGCTACTGCGCACACAATTCACAAACACAGAAAATAATTTTTTTTTTGGTTTGGACTGGAGTGTACTTTGGGGGTTACAGCACCCTTTAACGGTCAAGCCAGCCGGCCCTTTACTTATGACACAGGCGCACGCTTGGCACTACTTTGTTGATGCACGTGCGGCTACTGCGCACACAATTCACAAACACAGAAAATTATTTTTTTTTTGGTTTGGACTGGAGTGTACTTTGGGGGTTACAACACCCTTTAACGGTCAAGCCAGCCGGCACTTTACTTATGACACAGGCGCACGCTTGGCACTACTTTGTTGATGCACGTGCGGCTACTGCGCACACAATTCACAAACACAAAAAAAATATAATTTTTTTAGCACTTGGGGGGAGCACCCCTGATGGACAGAGCACCCCCTGGACAACACTACAGCACCCCTTTAGGACTGGGACACTGCACAGGACTTTGGAGTGGACACAGCCCCTATGGACAACTGACTGCACAACACAGTCCAGCCAGCCCCTATGGACTTTGAAGTAGTGGACACAGCCCCTATTAACAACAGCAGCACAGCACAACACAGCCAGCCCCTATGGACTTTGAAGTAGTGGACAACAGCAGCACAGCGCAGCACAGCACAGCACAACACTACTCTGCACTACACTACACTACACTACACAGCCCAGCCAGCCCTAACTCCCACCCTCCCTCTTCACTGTCCACAGCCGAGTGAGAAAATGGCGCCGACGCGGGTACCTTATATAGGATCCAAAACCCGCGAGACTCGGAAGGCGGGAAGATGACGTTTTGCCCCGATTTCAGATCTGTATAGAGTTTACATTTTTTAAAAGTTGTTTTTGGTTTGGTTATGTTCTTATGGTGTTTTAATGTTAAGATTCATTTTAATCCAGATTGCATTTTTCAATACATTTTTAAAATTAATTCAATTATTTTATTCTGTTCAAAATATGATTTAAATAAATAAATATATATATATATATATAGACACATTACACATAAGTGGTCAGTGAGTGGGTGATGCAAAACTGCCCCTAGCAGTTTTCTCCTATGTGTTTCCTCTGTCTGCATTTTCCAATTTCCTTCCCTCCTCAGCACTGCTGAGCAGTGCTTTTGCTGAGTACTTCCTGGACTGGTGACCTGATCTTAAGAGGTGTCCATCAGAGCTCAAGGCACGCCCCTCACAATGAGGCATTCCTCCATTAGCTCTTGTTCTCTGTGTTTTATTGGCTGCTTCGTGGCTCAGCCCCCAGCTCCAGGCAGTGTCTGAGCTAACAGAAGTGAGGTTGAGCTCTTACTGCCTCATATGTTGTCTTTCCCTGTATTTCCAGGGAGTTCTGCAATTTTGGTGACCTTTGCCTATAAAAATGATCAGAATAATACAAAGAAGATATTTATAAGTTATACATGTCTTCTTTGTATTATTCTAATTATTTTTATAGTCAAAACTATGCAGTCTGACAGGGGAGGCTCTGCCTCCAGTTTACCCGGACTGCAAGTCCTTGGGGTGTAGGCAACCCCGCCCCCTAGGCATGTCATAATGATGTAATGGGTGTAGGGGACAGGCCGGCATAAGGTGCAGTGCCGCCTTCTTACAATACTGCCCACAAGCACTGCTCCCCCCCCATCACTAGTCATGCCAATAGGCCCTTCAGAAATTTCAGCTCCAGGCCCATGTGGACATTAATCTGTCACTATATTATTTCTTTTACTACCCCACTATTATTTCTTTTACTACCCCACTATTATTTCATTTACTGCCCCACTATTATTTATTTTACTGCCCCACTCTTATTTATCTTACTAGCCCACTATTATTTCATTTACTACCCCACTGTTATTTCTTGTACTGCTAAACTTTCTTTGACAATTGCCAACCCTGTAGCCGGCATCCAGGGCCCTATTAAATTTGCCATTTCCGAATACCAGCAGAAAATGCACCAGCACCACAGTTCCTGCACAGACAGCAAAGCTCCCTCCTGCGTGTACAGATGGAAGGGGTACAGTGTGTTAGATGGAAGGTTACTCTTTCAGCTACTCTGTGCATTGATTATATATTTGTGATCCATCTTTATATGATGTATACTAGGTATAACATTGCACCTATATTGAGGTTAGTCTACTATTTTTCTTTTAGCATATACTCCATGTGATTGTAGATGGTGACCAAAACTCTGTAAAGTGTGTTATTTTTTTTACAAATTTCCCTTAATATGTGTAAATGTATTCAAAATACTAATCTGGGTACATTTTGGTACACATGGATAGATAATATAAAACTATTTTATCATATATGTTCCTCAGTGATAGGCACAGGTAAACAATGAGGTTGTCCACTTTTGAGCATGTCTTCCACAATATAAAACTCTACAGGAAAGTAAACAGCCTTGGAAGGATTGAGGGGTCTATTTACAATGCCTTAAAAAAGTGAACAGAGATAAAGTCCCAACCAATCAGCTCCTAACCATAGGCGTGCACAGCACATTACATTAGGGTGTGCACCACTGGCAAAACATTTCTAGCTCACCTTTTGGTGGTGTCTAAAACCAGTCAGGGTGCGAGTCTAGCATTACCTTAAGTCCTCAATCCGCACCCCACAAAGATCTAAAAATAATTTAATGTATATTTAGGAGGGTGATATGGTTATAGAAAGCATACATGCTTTAACATATATTAAACAGATTATATATATATATATATATATATATATTTATTAGGAAGAATAAACAACGAGACTTGAATAGTGATCAAAATGGTATATTTAAACCATGTTTAAAACAAGCAGGCCGACGTTTCGGGGCACACACACCCCTTTGTCAAGGTGACAACTGGGTATGTCTGTGTCTTTCACTTTGGTGGTGTCCTGAAGAAGACCATGTTTTAGCGGTCGAAACCTCGACTCATTATGCACCTGACTATGTTGTCATGATGGAATTAAGGCCCTCATTCAGAGGCGGTCGGAGGATGCAAGCGGTCGCTCAGACACAGGGCGGCCGCTTGCATCCTGACCGCCCGCCTCTGTTTCGGTCATTAGGCTGTGGGTTTACACCCATAGACCATCGCGACCATTGGGGCTTACGACGAGACCCTAGGGTAGGGTCTCACTTGTCGTAAGCCCCGGAGAGCTTCTGGCTCTGTCACTAGTGATGTCAGTGGGGCCTCCCCCAAACAGCAGGCGTTCCCATGGGAACGCCTCCGTTTGGGCTGCCACCCCCTGGCCCGCCTTCCAAACGGGGCGAGCTGTCAATCAACATCGGTCAGCTCGCCCCCTTTGGAAAGAGACCCGCTACGACCGGTGCTGTCGGTCGTAGCGGGTCTCATGCATGCGCACGAAGGAGCCGGCTCCCTCGTGCGCATGCGCACTGGACAAACATTGAGGCGGCCGTGCGGTCGTAGACCGTACGGCCGTCTCTGAATGAAGCCCCAAATGTGGAATTTTTTACAAAGTATTGAAAAGCCTGTGTGAGTGAATCTTTTTTATACTATATATATTTAATATCTTTACTATATGTTAAAATAAGTAGGTATTTTATCAGAGCCATAACTAGACATTTTGGTGCCCTGTGCAAGAGAGAGCACTGGCGCACCCCCCTCCCCCCCCCCCCAACCTCAACTGACTGCCTAAAAAAAAAATCACTAGCAAAAACACCATCTGCTTCCCTTTCCCACCCCACTTACCAGGGGAGTCTTAAATGAGGAGGGGAGCCCTCCTCTCCCCCTGGTGGCCAGCAGCCGACTGACGTGGCTGGCCAGCCACCGGAGCATTAGTAGAGTCCGGGCACTAGGGTGTGCCCAGAGTCTACTGCGCATGCACAGAACGCAGGAAACATGGCCGCGGTGGCCATTTTCCCATGTTCTGAGCAGCGCTGACACCCGACACGGGACCACGGACAGGTAAGTTAAAAAAAATATGGGTGCAGGGTGTGCGGTGCAGGGCCCCCCTGCACCCATTATAGATACGCCACTGCCCCTTACACCTCTCACTACCTACATCCCTCTCCCCCTTCCCCCCCCCCGCACCTCACAGCTTTTCTCTAACACCCCCTGGACCTGACACTACCTTCTTCCCTCTCACCCCCTGCACCTCACACTACCTCACCCCCAGTACCTCTCAGTTCATGTTTGTTGTCCACTCTGAGAGGCTGCTTCTTCCCTTCCCAGTCCACCTGGCTGGCAGTGGGCTCTCCGTGGGCAGATGAACACAAAGCAGGGGCACATCTTGCCAAGACCAGCTGCTTCTCCTCCTCCACTTCCCGCTGGCGGTGGGCTCTCTGCAGAGGCTCGGCAGCACCAAGCAGGGACACATCTTTCATCTGCGCTGGGACAGAGTGCCGGTCTGTGAGCATCCGGGACCAAATTTTAAAGGCCACCGCTTGTTTTTGCTTGGCCGCCGGTCTGCGATTGTTTTGCGGCCAGCGACATGTACTCCCGACCCAATACTCTTGAGGGGGCGGAATGAATTGCAGGGGCAAGGCTTCTGGTATGTGTCATGTTAGATTGTGGTGGGCGGCCGGCTTTGCCCTCAGGACAGTGGCGCTCTGTGTGGTGGTACCGGCCACACCACCCTAGTTATGGCCCTGTATTTTATAATCATACCATCCTCCTAAAAATTTATGGAATTATTTTTACTTGTATATTCCCTCCTGCCTGGCACCCTCCCTCTCCCCCCCAGGTTACTTACAAAAGTCACTCACAATGAGAGCCTGACACAGCGCACACTACTGCTGACAGCTGCTGCCAGAGTCTATTCCTGCCACTTGCCAAGTAAGTGCCACTGAATGTGTAATACTCCTCTTTGCCTGGCACGGGGAAGAGAGCTGGCTGGCAGGCGCACAGTGTGACATCATCGTGTCACATCAAGCACACACATAGGTTAAAGAAGACACTGGGAGGCAGAGCAACTGTGCCGATGATGATTAACCCGGTCAGTAATCAGTCCTGACCGGGTATAATTGGTGGGACATTAATTGGCGGCGATCACTGCAGGCGTGTGTGTGGGATGGTGCTGGACATTAGAGTGTGCCTGTGCACACCAGGCACCCCCCGTGCCCACGCCTATGCTCCTAACTGTCATTTTTCAAACACAGCCTATGACATGGCAGTTAGGAGCTGATTGATTGGGACTTTCTCTGTTCACTTTATCTCTATCCAAGTCTTAGTAAACAGACCACTGTGTCCTCTAGCACATTGGGGGGGGGACTCAGGGCCTGATTCAGACCCGCTCGCAAGCGGTATGCGCTCGTGAGCGGGTCGATGTTTGGCCATTGTGCATGCGCACGCCGGAGCCGGCTCCGACGTGCGCATGTGTGAGACCAGGCTAGCGACGGTCGCTCCGGGTCTTGCACCAAAAGAGGGCGGCTGTTGATTTTGATCGACAGCTCGCACCGTTTTGGAGGTGGGCAGGGGGGGGTGGCTGGCCAAACGGAGGCGTTCCCGACGGAACGTCTGCTGTTTGGGAGCGGCCCCACCGACATCACGAGTGATGTCAGTGGTGAGCTTCCGGCTCGATTGAGAGCTAGAAGCTCACTGGGGATTGCGGGAATGAGACCCTACCACAAGGGTCTCGTCGCAGGCCCCGATGGTCGAGACCATCGCGACCATCACCTGGCCACTCGCAATGGCTGTCCGGCTCTGAATCAGGCCCTCAGTTAAAAGCGAGGGGATGTAGCTCCCAGGATGAATGCCCGGAGCTATTCATTTGTAAACCCACTTAAGTTGGGAGATGCAGTTTACCGTGACTAATTCAAAGGGCTTACTCGTGGTAAACTGCTATTTGTGACTGAGGCGCTAGTTAGCGTGGATTACTGGTCAGCAAGTCGCAGGATTACAGCGCTACGATTGTATAGCTCCAGTCACTCATCCCGGGAGCTACATCTCCTCATTTCTAATTACATTTCTCCCATTGAGTCAAGGACCAACCTGGGTCTTGGCTTTAAATAAATGGGTTGCCTCCAGGAAACGCCAATTTATTATATGTGGAGTGGCACAATATAATGAAGAAAAGGTTATCTAAATGTGAACAACCCCTTTAAGAAGCCCACAAATGGTTAACAGTTATTCATTTAGAAACTGGAAACATACTGTAAGAACATATAAAAAAAACATTATTTACGATGTCTCTTTATATAAAAAAGCAATGAAATTGTTACTTGTTTCAATTTCTTACGGCGTAAAAGTGCTTAAATTAATAGAGTTCGACAAAACTGAAGCTGTATATTCTCACTTTACTATTTCCTAAGATGCTTTTATTATGATGTCACCTCCTTTTTTTGTTTCTTTTACAATATTAGTTTAGCAAGTCAGTCTCCAAGGCAATAAATGTTTTTACAGGCACTATAAAAGATATTTACACTTGTAATAAACCTGGTTAAATAGAACTTTACTCGGTTTGATTCAGCAAGATGAATGTAGAGAGATACATAATCACATTGGGAATGTTTTATTTTTTATTTTAATATAATTTGTTTTAAAATACAGCGATTTATCGATTCCAATTTCCCTCACATCAACATTTAGGAATGTAAACTAAGTATTTGATCTTAAGTGAAGCAAATGTATTATGAAATAATATTGTTTCCTGGTCAGTAATGTTCAGATTTCCTTGTGACATGACTGTTGAAAAAATACTTTTGTAAACAATGCTCTTTTACAGGCGTATTTAGCACTATCCAGAAACAAATTGCTATTGTGGTGCGAAAAATGTGATTACATTCGCAATATTCACATCCTGGGACAGAGCTTGTGAGAAAGCTCTGTCCCTGCAAATCCCCTCCCCACACCTCTCGGGTATTTTTCGCAAGAAATACTCTGAGAATGTATATGCGCATGCACTGGGTACCCCACCACTGTGCCACTTACTCAATACCCCTGCACCTGGAGCTGGCTTCTGTAATCAGCCTGTGGGTCAGAATAAAACACAGAGGCTGAGCACAGAGAAAATAAATAGTTATAATAGAAAATAATGAAATAAAACTTACCTATACCCAGTGATAAGTGATCGGTGAGCTCCTACTGTGACCCACGGTCAGTTGATCTGAGATGCTGGCTGGGAATTCAGCTGACAGCATAGATCAGCTGACTGGGTCACAGAAGGAACTTACTGTTCGTCGACCCCTGGGTGTAGGTAAGTTTTATTTCATTATATTTTATTATAACTATTTATTTTCTCTGTGATCAGTCTGTGGTCTATTTAGACACAGAGGCTGATCACAGAAGTTGGCTCTGGGCTCTGCTCTGCCTGTCAGCATGCAGGAAGGGCAGAGCAGAAGTAGAACCTCTATCTAGCCATCTGAAGATAGATTTATTTTCGCAAGGCTCCTTCCGATATTATTTTGCAATTTGTGTTTAGTAAATCTCAAATAGGTCGCATTTCCCAATATAGGTGATCTGCATACTAAAAATATGCAAATTTGAGGGGATGGAGGAGAGTTTTGCGAATTCTCCTCCAAAAGTGCCTTGATACATTTAAGTGATACTAAAATAATATGCTAAGGGTGTGAAAATAATGGGCAGCACAGACGGTGTAATGGTTAGTATCACTGCCTAACAGCACTGAGGTTGTGGGTTTAATTCCCACTACTGCACTAACTGTGTGGAGTTCGTATATTCTCCCTGTGCTTGTGTGGGTTTCCTTCAGGTACTCTGGTTTCCTCCCACACTCCAAAAATATACTGGTAGGTAAATTGGCTCCAAACAAAAATGAACCCTAGTGTGTATGTGTGTGAGCATGTGGTAGGGAATATAGATTGTAAGCTCCACTGGGGCAGGGACTGATGAGAATGGCTAGATATTCTCTGTAAAGCGCTGTGGAATATGTGTGCGCTATATAGATAACTGGTAATAAATAAATAAAAATAATATTGATACATATGCCCCTTAGTAAGAAACAAAGATCAAGGAGTGCAACTTTAAGCAAATCATCATTTTGGAGATGTACAGTATCAAGCCTTCTAAAAAGTGAAGAAGTGAGAAGTTGCCCATAGCAACCAATCAGCTTCTAGATTTCATTTTATACACTGTACTTAATAAATGATAGTTAGCACTTATAATTATCCATTCATTATGCCATTCTAGAAAATGATAGGTAGATGTCCATTGGTTACTGTGACCAACTACTCAAATGATCCACTTTTTTACTCTTTTCACTGTTTGCTATATCCACCCTCAAGTCTCTTACCTACCGAAAGATGTGGTGGCAGCTTGGAAGATAGCAAAGACTCGGACAAAGACTCAGTAAGTAAATATTTTCTACTTTATTTGTGTTTAGCTTTAATATAAGGAGACACTGTGATTGCTGCATTGCCTCCTCCATGTTAAACCCTTGACCATGGGTGGCACAGATGTTCACTGGGGTAAAGTGATTACATTTTGAAGATAAGATGGCAATAATAGAAAATGTGTGAGAATATGTAGTGAGTATAAAAAGAAAACATAGAAACATACAACATTTTGCTGGATGCACATGCAAACAAATAACAGAAAGAGGTGACAATCAGTGGTGGCGGAACGATTTTATATTTTTTCCTTATTTTCCTTACCTGTAGCATTCGTTCAATTAATTTCCACCACCTGCTTTTTTCTGATTTTTTCTTTACCAACCATTCGTCTCTTCGACAAGTTAACACTATTTCTCACATAAAATCATTTTTATTATTGTTACTTATTACATCTGTTCACATGTGCACCATCCACTGTTACTACAGTATATCATCTTTATCTTATAGTTATCTATTCATAATGCCATTTTATATCCTCCTCTTTTCACCAGCTACACTCCCTTACATTCTTTGTGCACTGCTAACCCCAATCTCTTCCATTTAGACACCCAACTTTTTTCACTACTTCCATTCCCTTTATATACTAATCTCCATTCCACACTTATCCCCTGGGATTGTTTATTTCCAGCCCATTCCACACAATGCCTATTATTTTTACTTTCATAGGGCACACTTTTTTTTGTTTTCTTTTTGCTTCATCCATCTGTAAACTGCAGCCCATATGCATTAGTTTATCATTCACTGCCGTGATCAAACATCCCACCACTCCTGCCCTGTGAAAAGAAAATCAACACCAACTATACATGACCATCTCCAACCACATGAAATCACTCAACTCAGAGCTTCATTGATAGCAACAAGTTATTACTAGTCTTAGTGCTGGCAAAAGCTGTCATTTGTCTGTGGTTTTGACCCCGGTATTTAAAATGAAAACGATATTAAATGAGAAACACATCTTTACCTTGCGTTACGTTTCATTACCACTCAAAATTGATCTTAAGGATATACTAATCGCTACTGTTTATCTTGTTGATCATGAATCAGTGGGAACATACAGTACATTGGTCTGGTTCAGAGTTACTCATTGCCAGTGAAGATTAAACAAGTATGCGTGCTTCTTCTTGATATATATATATATATATATATATATATATATATATATATATATATAGAGGCTGGTGCCGCAAAATATAAATGGCCAAGGTGCACATCCAGAGACCAAAGCTGGCCCCTTTACAGAAACGCAGAAGTGCAGCACTCCACGGGCTTCAAGGAAATGACCACAGCACAAGGCTTCATTTTACCAACATTAACCCTTGTGCTGTGGTCATTTCCTTGAAGTCCACAGAGTGCTGCCATTCTTCTGCATTTGATATATATCTATATATATATCTTTAGATATATATCTACCTATTATATAGATATATATACATGACACAGCTCCTATACTGTAAGTCAAATGCAGCCCCTTTCTGCCCACAGTGCCTACATGCCTGAGCAAGTCGCAGTTACTTTTCGATGCAGCTAATGCTGCTCTCAACGCCTGCTCAGATTGCTGGGGGCTGAGTGCTGGGCAGTGGCAGGTGGTGGACGGCGGGCCGGCGGCTAATCTGGAAGCAGAGCCGTAAGTGACCTCACGGCTCTGCTCCGCAAAGGTCCACGGGAGAAGTGGCCGCGGCTGGGCATGCTTAGCATGCCCTTTCCGTGGCCATCTTGACTCCTACTGTAGCCAGAATGAGCTTCTATGCAGACGCTCATTCTGACCTAGCTCACAGTCAGTCAGTGAGTCACCTGACCATCTGACTACTGCGCTGCCCGATCAGAGCTGAGCTCCGATCGTGGCAGCAATGGGTGAGGGGGAAAGTAGCATCGCAGAAGGGGGGGCAGAGCCACAGAGAGGGGGAGGGCAGCTTCAGATCCCTGGAATGCCCCTAGGCATTCCAGTCACTCTAGGCATTTGCTTAGAATGCCTATGCCTAGGACCGGCTCTGCATATTGACCATGGGTGCAAGATGGGGTGTTGTCTGCACACCAACAGGCTATATCCTTGAGTGTGCCTTCCTTCGGTGCTATTTTATGAGAGGTAGTCTCTTCCTGTATCAGAAATCATGTACTTGTCGAAGCTGGATAAGATCAGTTTAAAATTGAATCGCAGCGACGCCATCTTGCGACTGGCCGCAAGACGCCATCTTGGAAATGAGATCGCAAGATGCCATTTTGCGAATGGCCGCCCAAGCGCCATTTTAGATAAACTCACAATTAAGTACATATGGCGATATTACTATTAGCACCATGCGATTTCATCTTTCACCATTTCTCATACACACATTAATACGCACAATTGCGCTGTTAACTAGTCGCATATTAGCGAATGCATAAGACCTTGTATGAAAACGCTGTCTTATTAGCTTCATGCGCACGCATCTGCCCCAAGTTAACTAGCGTCTTTACATCACACCCTGCATACTTACACATTACATATTCACATAAAAGGTTTAATAAGCTTTAAGGTATAAGATTTAAGTTTGTTCAGTTAGTATAAATGCTGTGAAATAAAGATTATTTGGTAATTAAGGTTTTATACATGATAAGTAAGCCGTGTTTGGTATTGTACTGCTGCGTACTCTTTCAACAGAATTCCGGTATTATCGGTGTGGAGATCGCATCATGCATTCTCAACTTATGGACTGCAGAGACTTCAAGCAACAAAATGTATATTATATGAACAACTGTTAGGATGTTGCATGGGGCGGGAAACCAGAGACCCTCAGTTGTTGGAGGCTGGGTTGTGTCTATTTGAATCAACCTGTTAAATGCTCTGTAAACAGATGCATCCCCCTTGAGGACCAATGGCTTCAGCAACAAACTTCTCTATTGTGTTGTCTATTTCTGGGGGGTATAAATATATGTGCTTCAACACTGGGTCTTAGTCTTCTTGCTGAATGCTGATTGACGAGGAGTTTCTTGCCGATGCCTAACATCTGGACCAGAAGCGCTGCGTATGTATACTGTACTTGGGTCTGTATAATTCCTTTGCGCCGAATTGTGTCTAGATCAACAGCGTGTAACTGACTGTACTTTTACTTGAATAATACTTTGTGCTTTGGAACCACATGTTCTAAGTCTGGAGTCTCTATTTACTGTATGACTGCGTACACAAATTAGCGTCATCCTTAGAGGTTTATAGGTAGGATATTAGAAGGTATAGACAGGGGTATATAGAGGTTCAATTTCAGTATCGTTATACTGCTTGCAAATCAAACACTTTCTTCAGAGTGCAGGCATTCTCCAGGCATGTTTTAAGAACCCAACTCCTTTTGAGGCATTATGCTTAGCTCAACCATATCCTACTAATTTATGGGATGTAGACAAAAGGTTAACAATGACAATGTCGACACCCATGTCAACACCACAATGCTGACAGTTATGATGTCAACATTATTAAATTGCGGAAGTCAACATGTTGACATTTTCAGAATGTCGACAGGTAAAATGTCAACATTATCAGAATGTTGACAGTAGGGTTAGGCTGCGGGCGGGAGAAGTAGGGTTAGGCTGTGGGGGGAGTTTAGGGTTAGGCACTAGAGGGAGGTTTAGGGATAAGGGAGAAATACTTACTGGAATTCCGGAGGATCGGATGTCTGATCTGGAAGTCACAGTCACATGATGGCTGGGACCCGGAAGACCCCGCTGGAGCCCTTGCAGCCATCAGGAGCAGATATGTCACTGTTGAGCCACCTGGGATAATATGTTGATATATATAGGTCAACATTTCATAACTGTCCACATGATGAGTGTCGACCTGTGGGAACTTTGGTTGTGCATGCTGGTTCTTCCTTATGCCTGGTGACAGCATCTCAGCCTCTTCGCTCCACCTTTCTGTGCCCAGCTGTCAACAGTTGCAGAGGGAGGCAGATGGGGGCCTTGGGGTGAGAATGGACAGGCTTCAGATGACCCGGGGACCGGAGCTTCTGCTGACCTGAGGAATACACGGCCCAGGGGTGCTTTGGCATGACATGGGGCAGAGCTTTGAATAAAATGGTGCGGAGTTTAGGGCAGCATGGGGGTGGGGCTTCTGACTGCAAACAGAGGGCCTGATTCAGACCTGCTCGCGAGCGCTAAGCGCTCGCAAGTGGGTCGATGGTGGCCCAGTGCGCATGCGCACAATGGAGCCGGCTCCGTCCTGCGCATGCGCGAGACCCAGATAGCGATGGGGAATCCGTCGCTCCGGGTCTCGTACCAAAGAGGGCGTGCAGTCGATGTTGAGTGACAGCACGCCCCCTTTGGTGGGCGGCCGGGGGTGTGGCTGCCCAGACAGAGGCGTTCCCATGGGAACGCCTACCGTCTGGGGCTGGCCCCACTGACATCACTCTAGTAGAGCCGATAGCACTCTAGGGCTTGCGGCAACGAAACCCTACCACAAGGGTCTCGTCGCAAGCCCGATGGTCGCGATGGTCTTCACCATCGCGACCATCTTCCTGGCCACTCGCTATAGCTGTGGGTGGTAACCCACAGCTATGCGAGCGGCCAGGAGGCCGCTCTAAATAAACAGAAGGCCGGCCCTGATTCAGAGCAAGCGCTCTGTCAGAGCGTCCGGCTCTGAAGCAGGCCCAGAGGTCACTTGGATGACAATGGGGTGGAGCTTCAGATGTCCTGGGATGGAGCTATGGAAGGCCGATGTGGGCAAGGGGGACAGGGTGAATGGCCGGCGCTACGGATCCTTCAGGTGCAGTGCAGACAGTCTTGACAGGTCATCTTTTTTTCAGGGTCATTATATATATTCAGGGTGTGCAGTCCAGGACCCTTTCCTATACACTCCATTTAGTGTGCTTCTTTGCACACCTGAAGGCTCCCTTATTGGTTTAAAGCATGGAATCTGGTATTGTGAAAGCACACTAGTTATGGGCACAATTTTAGGTAACTCCTACAAATTTTATACTGTAGTGCAACTTTGGGGTTATTTTTGGGCCGTGGGTCCCCTGGATTGCTTTGGTTGGTCTGCTTCAGGGCATCGCATTATAACCCATTTTCCTTTTTTGCACATTTTAACACTTTTACTGTTTGTTTTTATTATATTTGTATTTTCACTTCTCTATCCTATACATGCAGCAGCAGCTGCTCTTACCTTTCTTACTTTACACTTCACTTTTCTCATTAGAGCGATGCCCTGGATTTGAACCCTAGTATGTTAGGGACCTACCCTACAGAGGTTACCTGGATATGGTTGGTAGGCCCATAACCTTGGCCATGATTATGCTGAAAACCTCTACTTAGTGCAAAATATTATTGCATAATGTATTTATATATAATCAGTAATTTGGAGTTGTGCACCTGTGATTTGTCTGTTTCTGTGCCTGCAATAATAGTCTCAACAGGTAGCACCTCCCATTATACATATTCAGGATCTGCAGTCCAGGACGCTTTCCTATTTTCAAGGTGGGCTTGGAGCTGCAGCTCCACCCGCCCCATTATTAATCCAACCCTGAGGATCTCCACTACATTTTGTTGGGACTGTCCAATTCTGCAATCATTCTGGGAGAACATTTTAACCCATGGAAACAATGGTAAGAGACATACCAAGAGACAATTTGGCTCCTAAACTTGATCACTAACCCTAAAGCTTGCTATAAGAAGTCACTGCTTTGCCCTACTTCCTATCCCATTCTTCACGCAGTTCAATCTTTTTCTTTCCTTTTTGTTACTGTTACTGTTCCATCTTGCTGATCACTCAATAGCTACATCATGGTGCTGTCATCAACTATAGTCATGTAGATTTTTTTTCCATATTCCTGGACTCTTGTTTATGTGACAAATTGTATTTACTTGCTTGGTTTGTGAAATGTATCTGTTTAACCCAATAAAGATAAATTATGAAACAATCGTGTTTCTTGGTTCCCCAAGCCAAACTATTAACAATCCAAACTATTTAACACAATTTTGAGGCAATTGTCTTAGACACTGTTCATTCTTCTATTGTACGTTCCCAGTAGCATACACACACAACGATTTTGTTACCAACGATTTTCTGTCAGATTATCTGTCAGATTTTTTAAAGTGTAATGAAAATCGTTCAGTTGGTCAGGCAGAATGAACTACAAACTACAAACGGGAACACACATGAACGATAATCGTTCATCGTTATAACTCAGAAACTGAACAATTTTTTTCGAGTGAACGATAACGACGTCGTTATAGTTAAATCGTTAAAAAAATCGTTACGTGTGTATGCACCTGTAGTATTGACAGCTTGAAATAACATAGGACCTGATTCAGACCCAGCTCTGAAATAGGGCCGGCCTACCTAAAATTGGAGCGGCCTCCTGGCCGCTCGCATAGCTGTGGGTGACCACAGCTATGACCATCGCGACCATCGGGCTTGCGACGAGACCCTTGTGGTAGGGTCTCATCTGCCGCAAGCCCGGAGTGCTTTTGGCTCTATCAGAGCCAAAAACACTCCCACTGACATCACTAGTGATGTCCGTGGGGCCGGACCCAGACGGTAGGCGTTCCCATGGGAACGCCTCTGTCTGGGCAGCCACGCCCACCAAAGGGGGCATGCTGTCAATCACCATCGACAGCACGCCCCCTTTGGAGCAAGACCCCGAGCGACGGCTTCCCCGTTGCTCGCCGGGTCTCGCGCAAGCGCACGACGGAGCAGGCTTACACCCATATTCCTGTCTGCCTGTGGCAGGATGTCCACACACTTCTGAACCAAAACCTCCATCTCCTTTCTTGTGAATTGTGGCTGCCTTTTCTTTTTGCCAGCTTTGGCCGGAATACTGGGCCCAGCAGCCTCTTCCATGTCATCCTCAACACCTATTTACATTAAAATAATTTTAATTTAGATGTCAATCTTTCACTATATTCTGGTTCAAAATAATCCTTGAATAGAAATAAGAGAAATACTTACCGGCCGCCTCTTGGCCATTGTTTGGCTGGTCTGTAGCCATTTTTCTTGAAAAAACTTGAACTACACCAGACCGTTTGTTTTTTTCCGTGACGTATTTATACATGCGTCCTTATTATTCGGCTGCATCATTGATTGTGCGGTCCTATGATCCGTCCTTAATTTGAGCGGGAAACGAAACACTATATATGGCTTTTGGCGACTCGAGTCGAGGTGGCGGGTGTTGTTTGTTGGAGGTTACGTGGTTCGGAGTGTATTGTTGGAGGGAGTAGTGTTTGGAGGAGGTTTTTTGGAGTGTGTTAGAGGCGTTTTTTTTTAAACAACTTTCCGTTCGCATTTTTTGGTGTGGTTATTTTAGTTGTGGTGTTTTTTTTGTGTAAGTTTTTTCCCGTCATCCTTGTGTAAAATATGGAGCTCCAATTTTTTTTTTTTTGGGTCCAAAAATAATATTTCTTTTTTTTGTTTGTAGGTTTTTTTTGGCGGTGCCCCAACGATGTTTTTGTTCTGTGACTTATTTCTCGTGTATTGGTAAGTTTTGTTTTTAACTTGATTGTAAAATGTTCATGTATTGTTCTTCGCATATTTTGGGGTCATTAAGTTTTTTTTTTGTTTTTTGGGGATGTTAAAAATGCGAACCATTTAGCGCACTTTTGTAGGCTTTATTCCCCTTGTAAAAATGCGAACCATTTAGCGCTCTTTTGTAGCCTTTATTCCCCTTGCAAAAATGCGAACCATTTAGCACACTTTTGTAGCCTTTATTCCCCTTGTAAAAATGCGAACCATTTAGCGCACTTTTGTAGGCTTTATTCCCCTTGCAAAAATGCGAAGCATTTAGCGTACAAATTCTTGGTTGTTTTTTTGGGGGCAAATTGTGGAAGTCCACTCAATGTAGGTTTACTATTGTTCGAAATGTGTGTTCAACCCCTTTATTTTGGACCATTTTCAAAAAACAAGATTACAAAATGGCCACCCCAAATTCTAAACTTTTTTTGGTATTTTGAAATGTAGGTTTTTGAAATCATGACAATACCCCGGCATGTAAGCATCTTTGGATTTTATCATAAAGATAAGTATTTTTTTGTCTTTTTTGGGGGCAACATACCTTAACTACAATTCTTACCATTTCAGGTTGATGTTGGTCGTATTATTGTGGCCATGCTGCCGGAAGCCGACCAACCTCAATCTCGTCCCAGGTGTAGGCATCCTAGGCGTGCTCGGCCCCAGATATATAGAACACGTGTCACCCTTTTTGGAATTCCTGATGATGAGGTGTTAAGGTGCTACCGTCTTCCGCCCCAAATCATCATAGACACTCTCTCATTAATAAAGAGTGATCTTGAGCTGCAAATTGACAGTCCTACAGCAATACCACCACTTACGCAATTTATCACGTTGTTACATTTCTGTGCCTCAGGATCCTTTCAAACCACGGTGGGAATAGTTGCGGGAATCTCACAATCCTCTTTTTCAAGGATCCTGAGGGCAGTGATGGAGGCCCTTTTCAAGCACCTCCATCATTTTATTAAAATGCCTTTGGATATGGGTTCCCTTAGTGTGGCGAAGGCCAATTTTTACCAAATAGCTGGCTTCCCACACATCATAGGGGTTGTGGATGGTACCCACATACCACTTCAGCCTCCAGCACGGCTGGAGGCCAGTTTTCGGAACCGAAAACACTATCACTCACTGAATGTAATGGTGGTATGTGATGCCTCCCTACAGATCCTGTCCCTGAATGCAAAATTACCCGGGAGTGCACATGACTCATTCGTCATCCGTCAATCAGGGATTTGGCATAAATTAAACAACCTACAAGCTGGTGATGAGTGGCTTCTGGGTAAGTGTAGACCTTTTTGAGATACCAATGCAAATCTTGATACACAGTGATCCTGATTTTGTAACTTCTTTTTCACAGGAGACAGTGGCTACCCTTGCACGCCCTGGCTGCTCACTCCTTATTTAGCTCCTACACCAGGGCCACAAAGTGAGTATAATTCCGCACTTACAGCCACCAGGCAAGTGGTGGAGCGCTGTATCGGCCTTTTAAAAGGCCGATTCAGATGCCTCCACCGGTCTGGTGGCGAGCTCATGTATTTGCCGGATATGGTTTCAAAAATTGTGGTCCTGTGTGGGATATTTCACAACATCACCATAAGAAGTGGTGTCCCAATGCAGCCAGAGGATGCCTTACCTGAGGATGCCCCCCCCCCCCGAGGTTGGTCAGAGGTCTGTTGTCATATATACAACTTTTTAAAGCTTTAAACATTACAAACATTGCAAACATTACAAACATTAAAAAGGCACATAAAAACCCAGTGCAAATATAAAACAAAATATTTTAAACTTTAATGCCTGATATCATATAAAGTGCAATCAATGTATGTAAAAATAGCCACCTTTAAAGATCCCTGACTCATAGCTATCCTATTCAGTTTGCTCTCTCCAAAATAGTAGTAATGAAATACCAAGGATTCACATTTGTATTCATGCGAATTGATCATTTACTGTACTTAGTTAGGGTTCACAGCCCGCCTACATTAGGTTATGGTTCCGTGCTTGACTGCATGCCTTCCCATTATTAAACCCCCTCACTCATAGACTCTATTATATTACTTTCTCCTTCACTGATTGCTCCATGTCCCCTACCTTCTAGTTCCCATTATTACACCCTCACTCTATGACTGCATTATATTACTGTACCTTCATTGATTGTACCAGGCACCCATCCCCCCTAATTACTATTATAATTTACCCCTCACTGACTGTATTATATTACTGGCCCACCTTCACTGATTGCACCATTTCCCTCTAATTTCTATTTATTAAACCACTCAGTTGCCACATTTTAGATGAGTGACTATCCCTCACTGAATGTAGCAGGCACCCATCCCTTAAAATACTTATTACACCCATTAATGACCGCTTTATATATCAGTCTACCCCTTCCCCACTGATTTTAGCAGGCACCCATCCCTTATAATACTAATTATTACACCCATTAGTAACCTCTTGGTAATGGTTGTAATTGTAGTGGTTAGCGTTACTGCCTCACAGCTCTGAGGTCATGGGTTCAATTCCCACCACGGCCCTAACTGTGTGGAGTTTGTATATTCTCCCAGTGTTTGCGTGGGTTTCCTCCGGCTATTCCGGTTTCCTCCCAAACTCCAAAATTATACTGGTAGGTTAATTGGCTCCCAGCAAAAATTATCCCTAGTGTGTATGTGCATGAGCATGTGTTAGGAATATAGACTGTAAGCTCCACTGGGGCAGGGACTGATGTGAATGGCTAAATATTCTCTGTAAAATATGTTTGTGCTATATAAATAACTGGTAATAATAATAATAATAATAACCTATTTATATATGTGTCACCCCCCACTTATTGTAGCTGGCAGTGGCACCCATCCCTTAATACTTATTGTTACACCCATGGCCATTAGTGACTGCTCTATATATCATTGCCCCCCCTTAATGATTGTCGGAGCTGTCCCCAGGTCTACTTGCACCTTGTGCGAGAAATTTTGGGACACCCCTCCCCTCCACCCAAATCCAGCTATTTTCCTAATGAACACTTTTATTAACCAAAAAAGATATTCCCTAGTTCTTAATTAAACACATTATTCCACAGAAGACAAGTAAAGAAATACAGAGAAGTCAAGACACATTGGCCCTCATTCAGACCCGGTCGCAAGCGCTGAGCACTCGCAACCGGGTCTATGTTCAAGGCCTGCGCACGTGCGACAGCCGCACTGCGTGTGCGCAAACCCCGGAGCGAGAGAAATTCTCTAGCTCCGGAGCTCATTACAAAAGGGGCGGCTGTCGATGTTGATCAACAGCTCAGCCCGTTTTCCCGTTTTTCACTGCCCCCACAGAAAAAAATAAAACATACATAAATTCACTTCCCCACCGGAAAAATTAAATTAAACATACATCAATTTATTGTCCTCACAGGGAAAAATAAAAATATACATTAATTATTGGACCCCCACCCCTCCCAGAAAACTGAGTGACCTCACCTCACCTGCAGGGAAAGTTGCAGGAGGAGCGCCATGGTGACCCATAGAAACAGTGACTAGCCACTGATACAGCATCTAATCACTTGCCGCTTTTGGATAGATCCCCTTTCGTAGATGTACCCTGACGTCAGCTGTTACTGTCTAACGTCATTCCCTACCACCTAAGTGGGCATAGAGAGGGAATATAATCCTGTGGCGAGCAAAGCCCTCACTTGCCTTCAGCCCACCGTGCACCTGCATGCAGCAGCAGCTTCAGTTATAAGTCACTGGCTGCATTTGCTCTGCATGCGTGGTTGGACAGCGTGCAGCAGTGTGACCTATGACAGGAGAGCCCAGGGCTGCAGAGGCCAGGAATTCGTATAATGGCAGGCTCAATGCGGTCGCGGATTCTCGAGGACCCTGGCGTAGCAGTGGTCTGCCAGATATTTCCCAGCGGCCGCACTGCGCTCCTTTTCGGATGCTCCAACTGCCCTCGAGTGGGTTGTGCTGATTTTAGCATGCACTGGCACCCATCCCCTAATACTTGTTGTTACACCCAGGGCTATTAGTGATCACCTTATATGTGTGTGTGTCCCTCACTAATTGTAGTAGGCAACGGCAAGAGATGGGTGCCACTGCTTACCACCCCCCACATACTCCACATATAGGAGTGGCACGCATAATATAGGAGTGGCACCCATCCTATAGGAGCAGGCCCCCCCCTTATAGAAAGGCCCCCATCATATAGGAGCAGGCCCCCAATCATATAAGAGCAGGCCCCCATCATATAGAAGCAGGCCCCCGTCGTCTATATACTGTACTATTTAGACTAACAGCTAGGTCAATCAGCGCCACCCAGCTGCCCCTCCTCCTTTTCATATGGTACCAGGCCCCATCTCCTAAGCATTATGTAACAGCAGCCTTCAGCATCTTACTCACCTTGCTGCTCGTCCTTCGCGGTTGGTCCTGGTTCCGCTCTCCATGCATGTAACGTCATACGCTCATGCGTCATGACGTCACACGCACAACACAGTACAGACACTTGCATGCGCCCCAGGAGCCGGCTCGGCAGGCTGTCAGTGTAGCTACAGTAGCTTCCGGACTATTAAGCCAGCCAGCGCGGTGCGCACATTGACAGCCTGCCGAGCCGGCTCCTGGGGCGCATGCAGCTTAGTTCATGATCCGCCGGAAAAGGCCTCCATACAGCCCTGACCACGGGCTGCCTTTGTTGCCTAGCGGGAAATCGCCTCTGTATATATTTATGTATGTGCTGTTATCATGTAGCACAACAGTATGCAATTCTGATCCAGAGTGGGTGCTATTATTATGTAGCGTTATGGACGCTGGTATAGAGGAGCCTTGATGCGGCCGGCGCTTAACCATATATTTGCAAATATATGCAACAAAGACCTCTGAATTTCTATAATCATGTAGCATTCAAGTCTTTCTGCTGGTGTTTTGCAGTGTGCTGGGGGGAAACTTTTTTTTCTTTTTTTCCCTGTAGTTCAGAGTAACCCCTCTACATACAGGCACCTGTGAAATACCATTAAGTTGATATGAGCAACCACTATTTTGTATTGTGTTTAGGAGTGTACCCAGCCTTACACTAGTGAGGAGTTGAATCATCATAATTGCAATGCTTTTTTTCTAGATATCATACCACTATGCTTTTATCTGGAATAAGGCTCTTCTGCACACAGCCCTTAAAGGCAAGTCCTCCTCAGAGCAGCAGCAGCTATTAAATACCTACTAAACTAAAAAAGGGTTGCAGGAGAGATGTAACCACAACAAATGTTTGAACAAAAAGACGGGTTGGGTACAAGATGCCGATCTCAGAATCCCAACAAATTTAGTTAAGTATTATAACACTTACCCTAATCCACCCCTCCCGCTACCTAATCCTAACTCACCCCTCCCGCAGTCTAACTCTAACCCACCCCTCCCACAGTCTAACCATAACCCTCCCCTTCCGCAGCCTAATTCTAAGCCTCCTGTCCCACAGCCTAACCCTCCCCTCCTGCAGCCTAATCCCAATCCACATCTACCACAGCCTAACACTAAAGGTGCCCACACATATACCGATGTGCTCACGATACGATTTTATGGGCAATTTCCTCATGAACTTTCACGGGAGCTCCCTTGCCGTCGTGATCACGATTTTGGAAAAAAGACACCCAATCTGTCTTACGATCTCACGATCTATCGGATCGTACGCATCGTGAGATTGGCCATAACAAATCGTGAGTTGAAAAAAAAAATAAAACAGGCTCTTGACTATTGGAGGGAAATTTAAATAGCCATAACAATGGGAGGGGCTAGCTTGGGAGTATAAGAAAAGCAGGCACCCTAAACTCTGTGGACATTCTGCTCTGCTACTAGATGAGGCTAGGTGTATTCCTGCTGAATCCTGTACATTGCTACTGTGCTCTTTGTATTTGGCTTGCCTTATACAAAGTTTATTCTACCTGCAAGTGTGTGCTACCTACCTGCATTCTATCCTGTTCCTGAATTCTGTACTGATGCGTCCCTATCAGTATAAAGTGTTGGTCGCTGAAGCCGGGGTCCGGGAGATTAGGAAGAGGGCCCAGCGAAGAAGGACGAGAGCATGCTGGACCAAGGAGTGGCTGCTACAAAGGGATACCCGCTCTCACATGTCCCTGCTGATAGAGATCAAGGAGAACAACACGGAGGACTATCTGAACTACCTGCGCATGGATGACGCCAGCTTCCAAGAATTGCTGCATCTGGTGACCCCCCACATCAAGAGACAGGACACAAGGTGGCGGAGGGCAATCCCTGCTGAAGACAGACTGGTGGCTACCCTAAGGTACCTGGCTACAGGAAGGTCACTGGAAGACCTAAAGTTTGGGACACTCATCTCACCTCAGTCCTTGGGTGTCATCATTCCGGAGACCTGCAAAGCCATCGTAAAAGTGCTACAGTACCAGTATTGCAAGGCAAGTTAAAAAAAAACACCACACATTGGTTTCTTGTGTAAAGAAAATGTATTTTTTTATTTTTTCTAAAACATAGAAAAAAATAGCCTTCATTAAGTACAATGTGCACTGACCTGCAGGCAACTGAAAGTGTGCACTAAACTGTGTGCAAAATACTTTTTTATTACAACTTTACAAAAGAACGTTATCACCAAATTTTATGAATCCCAATAGGTAGCCAGCTGTATGTGATAGGGTGGGTCAGACGCCAGTTTGAACAGGGCAATACACACATGGCACAAGTACACATTGTGGCCCCGGCTTCCAGCTATGTGTACTTGTGCCATGTGCGTAGCGACCTTGTTCAAATGGTGTCATCACTACCCTATCCCATGCAGCAAGCACCGATTGGAATTCATAAAATTTGGTGACATTAAAAGCAAGACAAAAAAACAACCAAATTAAATATCACCAAATTTTATGAATCCCAATAGGTAGCTGGCTGTATGTGATAGGGTGGGTCAGACGCCAGTTTGAACAGGTCAATACACACATGGCACAAGTACACATTGTGGCCCTGGCTTCCAGCTATGTGTGCCATGTGCGTAGTGACCTTGTCCAAATGGCGTCATCACCACCCTATCCCATGCAGCAAGCACCTATTGGAATTCATAAAATTTGGTGATATTACAATATAAAAAAAATTTACATCTGTGTATATTGGGGCGACTCATCTGCTGCATCCAGCAGAGCATTATACAAGGTGGTGCTGGTGCTTGGGGTGTTTGGTGGGGGAGTAATATCTAACTGGGCAGGGGGGGGGCGGACATACCTATTTGGGGAAGGGGAAAATAGCATAGGATCTGCAATGTATGTCGAATTTGAGATATTTTTGCTCATACAGCGACTCAAGAGGTCGTAGTTTAACCTTAAAAAATTTTGTTGGATATCTGCATCCAGATTTCTCAATGTGCTGTTCACATGAGCTGTGAAATCATCAATTGCATCTGAGGGTTTCTGCAGCAGCCGTTGTGCGTTTTGTAAAAAATGGTCCTCTCGTTCTGTAAAATTCTCCTTTCTGCCTTTTTTTTTCTTTTTTTGGGGTTGTTGCGAAGATGAGGGTCCAGGTGGAACTTGACTTTCCACTTGTGTGCTATTCTCCGGATCACTGTCGCCACCGAGCAGACTGAGGTCCGGTGTTGATGTTAAATCAGGGTCTTGGGTGGGAGTCTATATAGGGAAAAAAGATATAAAAAATATTATAGTCATGTTTTAACATCTTTTTTCCTATTCTTACAGTTTCCTAACACCCTGGAGGAGTGAACCAGCATCGCGGAAGATTTTGAACAACGTTGGAATTTCCCTAACTGCGGAGGAGCCATCGATGGGAAACACATCCGCATCAACCCACCTGCCAACACCGGATCATATTACAACTACAAAGGATTCTTCAGCATCGTTCTCATGGCAGTGGTGAATGCCAACTACGAATTTCTGTTTGTGGATGTCGGCAAGAATGGACGTGCTTCGGATGGTGGGTCCTTCAAAAAGACGGCTTTCTACCAGAGACTCGCCAACAAAACCCTCAACCTGCCCTCACTGGATCAGACAAAGCACGGCCTAAATTACGTTTTCGTTGCAGACGAGGCTTTTGCATTACATGAACATGTGATGAAGCCATTTGCACACAGGGGCCTGATCAGAGAGAAAAGGATATACAACTACTGTCTATCCCGGGCACGGCGCATTGTGGAAAATGCGTTTGGAATAATGAGCAACCGCTTCTGCATTTTCCACACCACCATCAATCTACATGTGGAGAAGATAGACTGGGTCGTGATGGCGTGCTGTGTGCTGCACAACTTTCTGCGAAGAAAATCTACTCAACGAGGACCAGTCCCAGCTAGACCAGAAGATGTAGGACCCCTGGAGGACATTGGACATTTGACATCTGTGTCTGCACCATCAACTACAACAACATCCACCGCACATGCCAAAGAAGTGAGGGAGGAGTACATGACCTATTTCAATGGACCAGGTGCTGTACCATGGCAGGAGGACTATCTGTGAACTACTGACTAAATTGGACATTTGGGATTTAACAACAAAAACATTAAGGATTTTGGTTTAAACTGTGTCACTACTTACCAAGACTTCTGCAACCTCCTCATCTCCCTCACGCTCAGACATCAAGATGATTGATTCCCTTTGAGGCCCTTGTTCACTGATGAATGACATCATTTGTTAGTACCACAGCGCAGGAGTATATATTTCATCTGTAGCCGCTCCTGATTTTTTGGAGTCATCCACCTTCTTTTTTTCTTTGATGTATACTGTCCTGAGATTTTGTATCTTTTGCCGTACAGTTTTCAGGTCTGCATCAGATATGTATTTTTTTGTATACACCAACAGTTCCTCGAGTGCGGCCAACTTCTGCGACTTATTGTGGTACTTCCGAGAACTGATCTTCCACAGACAGTCTTTCGAGTGCAGGATTTCAATGAATCCTGTGACGAATTCACGTTCTGAATCCATGGACATTATCTATGAAGAAGAAAAGAAAGGACATTTAAATATTTGTGTATATAGTTTTGTAAAATGTAATGTTCGGCGGGCGGTGACTGGGTCATGCATTTATTACCTGGGGGCATACATTGGTGGGCAGTGGGAGCTTAATGCATGACCCAGCCACCGCCCGCCTCAATATGGCGGGCGGTGGCTGGGTCATGCATTTATTACCTGGGGGCACACTTTGGTGGGCAGTGGGAGCTTAATGCATGACCCAGCCACCACCCGCCTCAATTCGGCGGGCGGTGACTGGGTCATGCATTTATTACCTGGGGGCATACATTGGTGGGCAGTGGGAGCTTAATGCATGACCCAGCCACCGCCCGCCTCAATATGGCGGGTGGTGGCTGGGTCATGCATTTATTACCTGGGGGCACACTTTGGTGGGCAGTGGGAGCTTAATGCATGACCCAGCCACCGCCCGCCTCAATATGGCGGGCAGTGGCTAGGTCATGCATTTATTGCCTGGGGGCATACATTGGTGGGCAGTGGGGAGCACATATTGGTGGTCAGTGTGGTTGCATTTAAACTGTACAAATACTCACCAAATATCCAACAAAACAAATATCCAGTGTGCAGGCTCCCAAAGTGCGACTGACTTGCTCCATACACGATGCTGCACAAGATGGCGATGGGGCGTGTCCAGGCTTCTGTCAGTCAAATTCTGCATTGTGTGATGAATCGTACGATTCATCGTGAGGAAAAAAAACCCTCACGATCGGCGTCCATCGTGTTCATGGTTGGCTAGTCTGCCCTACAGCATGGCAGATCAGAAGATGCGATATACGACTAGCGGGGACACGCATCGGCATCGTGCTCGTGAGTATAAACTCACGATTTGTACTTTTTTTTACCCGATTCGTCGTCACGATTCGTCGAAATCGGCCAAATCGTGTAAAATGTTGCTATGTGTGTGGGCACCTTAACCCTCCCTTCCCACAGCCTAACTCTAACACTCCTATCTCGCAGCCTAACGCTCCGCTCCTGCAGCCTAACCCTAAACCTCCCCTAGTGCCTAAACCCCTAACCCTAAGCCTCCCCCTAATTCTAATACTTACCGGCGGAATGTGTCGGGATTCTGACCGCTGGGAATGCTGCTGTTGGTATTGTGCCCTTCAGCATCCTTAACGTCGGGATCCTGGCTACATCCTTTAAAAGGCATTGATCCATTGCACACACCTTATGCAGAATTGGGGTCCAAGCGGGATATGACTACATTGTATAAACAAAAAAACATAAACACTCTATAGCTACTGCATGAGTCACTGCAGTGATCAGCGGGGCACAGGCAACTGTTATAGATAGATCGCCCTAGTCCCCCTGGTGACCGGAGGCCAATGCTTATTGGCGTTATGAGCCAGGGGAGAGCCCCCCTCTCTGTCTGGGCTCAGGACTCCAGTTCATAAACCAAAGACCTGGTTAAGTAATCTACCTAGTTGAATAAGGGAAACAGTCTGGAAGCCGGCAGATGCAATGCCGACCGCCGGCTTCCCGACTGCTAAATCCCGCCGACCTATGCGGCAGGCAGTAAATCATACCGTATCCTGGACTAAGCTCCATCACACACCGCTGTCACCTATACCATCTACAGGAGGTGCCAATAAATTGATCAGGTTAACAGATATCCATTAATTAGAAAATATTTCTACAATCATAAAAATATGATTGTTTATTATCAATTATAACTACATTTTGTACAACTGCTGCAAGACAGATGAATGAAATTGAATAGAATAAGGCATTTCATATTAAAAAAAAAAAAACAGTACACCATAAACATGTCGGGCTCTGCCAGTGGCTTAATGTCTCATACAGCACTTTATGATACGCTGTTTACTTGACAGGCCAGCTGCATCAACACTGCGATACTCTAGATCACTTCATGTGATACTGACAGTAACAGCTGTGTCTCAATTCTCAGCTACTAACATATCTTTCCATACAGCCTCTAAGTTCTTTGATGGATCAGCTACATAAATCAGCAAATTATTAACAATGACAATATTTTGTGTAATTATATGTAATGCTCATTAGTACCTTTCTTGGTACTTGTTAATTATATGGGTGCCGCACTGCCAACTGCCGCTGTGCAGGATCCTGCCTTGTGCTCTATCCTATACTCATCCTATGCTTTTCCTTGCATTCAGTGTATAAGCAGCTATCTTTTTCTGCCCGACTTACCCTTAGCTTCTATAATGGACATATACTTGGTTTTTGGCAGCTACTTGCATTTTTGCTCCTGAATTTAAGAGGTTATAATAGAATGTATGTGTAATATGATTTCAGTGAGGTCATTAATATGTTTCCTGCAGTAATTTCCCCAGCACTAGACACAATTATCATGTAATGCCAGAGAAAGGGAAATCAGAAACAAAAAAACAATATAGATTACAGCAATTTAGCCTTTTTGGAAAAATGACAAACATAGGATATGAAATAATTGAATACACAATAAATATGGTTTGTTTATTGCACTGTGTTGTTAGGATAGTAATATACTAGAAACTAACCACTCATAGGAAGAACTAGACATCTGGGACACTAGATAGCATTGTTTAGTTTGTCTTCTACAGCTGACCTGGGCACTAATAGAGCTTCCCTATGACCATTGTGATAGAAGCGCTGGAGCAGTTTGAATGGCTTATATGTCTGTCCCAAATTCCTGTCTTATGTGTTTTAAAACCCCCAGGAGAAAGTCTGTTTGGAAAAACAGACTAGAAATGTCGGCTTTAGTGAAAAGCCGAAATGGGTCCTGGGGTGTGGATGTGAGGAGAGGGAGGGCTCCATCCACAGGCCACTCCAGGTGTTGGGCCTTTCAGCAAGGTAGCAGGCTCGTTAGGGCTTGCACCTGAAAGTGGCTCAAATAAGCTGGGTTTTGTTATGGCTGAGTGTCTCATACCTGGTAGAGCAGGCCCGCAGGCTAGTTTGCTCTGAGACACTGTGTGATACCACCTGTAAGTACTATGGACGTGAACATATTTAGTCTTCTGTTAGTGAGGGAACCTGCTGTCTAGTTAGAGCCCAGACGTGCTAGGATTATGTTTGTGTTTTGTTTTATATATGTGTCCAGTACAATAAAGACTGGCTCTGACCAGCTTGCATGAGAACCCCAGAATTGTGTCCTGTTTCTCCGGCTGCTGTGTGTTTAAAGAGGGAGTCCATCTACCCAGGAGTGGGACCCATATCCCGACTTTGTCACAATTGGTGGAGAATGCAGGCAATCACACACTGAAATTGCAGCAAGGAAAACATTTTCCTTTAAAATTTAAAGGAACAGACACGTAATTGTGGAAGCCATGAAGGTGGAGTCAGCAGATGCTTAGAGAAGCCAGATTCAGCTTCCGACCTGCACTTAAAGACAACATGGAGGACATTGTTAAGGACTTGTTCCAGGCTACGGCAGCCCAGCAGGAAGCTAACAAACTTCAGCAGGAAGCTACCAGAGCCCAGTAGGAAATGAACAGACTTCAACAGGAAGCTACCAGAGCTCAACAGGAATCTGCCAATGTGCAATTGTTGGCCTTGGAGACAGCCCACAGGCAACGACAAGTCACCATCGAGGAAAACAGCCAGACCATAAAAGAGGTGGTACAACACTTGGTAGCCCTGTCAGGAGATGCATCAACTGACCCTCCAACACACACTCGCTCCATACGCTCCAGTCATTTTTTACAGAAGATGACTCCAAGTGATGATGTGAAGGCGTATCTCATAGCATTTGAGAGAACCGCAGAAAGGGAGAGTTGGCCCAAGGAACAGTGGGCAAGTCTTGTGGCACCCTTCCTGTCTGCACAAAAGGCCTATTATGATTTGTGCCTGGCTGATGCAAAGGACTATGAAAAGCTAAAATGGGAGATCTTGTTTGTACGTGCCCAACGAGTCCACCGCTGGGAATTCCAAATGGAAGAGCCTCTATGCTCACAGATGCATGACCTCGTCCATCTAACCACAAAATGGCTACAGCCCGAGACGCTGACAGGAACACAGGTCGTAGAAAGAGTTGTGATGGACCGGTATCTGCGATCGCTACCTACATCTCTGCGCAAGTGGGTGAGCCATGCAAACCCTAAGTCCGCAGATCAGTTAGTTGAACTGGTGGAGAGTTACGTGGCGGCTGAGGAGCTGTTGAGTCTGCCCCATCGAGCCCCGATGGCGCATCGGTGAACTCCCATCGATACTGGTAAGACTGTTCCAGGGGAAAAGGGTGCTGGGCGATGGAATGTACTTAAGACTGAGGGTGTAGAACCTGGAGATAGGCCAGCCAGGCCAGGAAGGTTCCTACTCATGTAAAAGACTAGATAATTATGTGATTCAGTGTTTCCGATGTGGTGGTTTCGGCCATAGTGTGGCTAATTGTTCACTTACCTCTGAACCTATGCAATGTGATACTGCTCATGTCAACCACAGGGGGTCTTTCTTTGCACAGCCAGCCTGTACTGCTGACTGGCAGGCTGAGACAGATAAGCACATGTGTGTACTCACTGTAGAAGGCAACCGAGTAGAGGCTCTGTTAGATTCTGGTAGCCTGGTTACACTTATGAAAGCTGAACTGGTGGACCCCTTGAAGCGTAAGGGGAAAACTGTTGGTGTGACCTGCATACATGGGGATACTCGGTATTATATTACTGCAGAAGTGAACATCGAAACACCATGTGGTTCCGCTATAGTCTTTGTGGGTTTGGTACATGGCTTAATGTATGATGCAATATTGGGGAGAGACTGCTCACTTCTGGAAGTTGTGGGAAAGCTGATTTTGCACAGAGGTAAATCACCCTGACCCATTTGAGAAGATTACTAGTGTAGTAGTAGAGGAAGTTTTTTCAGAGTCAGAGATCTTCCCTTTTTCTAGTATGATTGGCGAACTAGAGAATGCGGAGCGTGATGGTGGCTCGCCAACTGATTTGCCTCCCACTGAGGTGGGAAGTGTTGTTGAGCCAGTTGATCATCTGCCTGATTTAGAGGTCAGAAGAGAGGTCTTTGCCGTGGAGCAGTTAAATGACCCTACTCTGGTAAAACCCAGGGAGAATGTCAAAGTTATCGATGGTAAACCCATAGACCCAGATAGTCCTTTGTCATATCCTCACATGCAGTATGTCAGGATTTTTTGTATCAGGTGACTAAGAAAGGGGAAGACATTGAGGAACAATTAATAGTTCCCAAAGCATGCAGAAGAACAGTGTTAGATCTGGCCCATGGTCATATAATGGCAGGCCACCTAGGGGTAGAGAAAACCACTGAGCAAATTTTGCAGAGGTTTTTCTGGCCCAGGGTCCATAAAGAGGTATCTGACTATTGTGCATCCTGCCCTGAATGTCAGTATCATGCTCCAAGGCCACATTTTAAAAGTCCTCTAGTCCCATTACCCATTATTGAGGTGCCATTTGAAAGAATAGCAATGGATTTGGTTGGACCCTTAATGAAGTCTGCCCTGGGCCATCAATATATTCTGGTGATAATGGATTATGCTACCAAGTACCCGGAAGGCGATACCGTTGCGCAATACGTCAACCAAGACCATTGCTAGAGAGCTAGTCCATGTCTTTAGCAGGTTGGGAATACCTAAGAAAATACTGACTGACCAAGGTACCCCATTTATGTCAAAAGTCATGAAAGAGTTATGCCACCTGTTCAAAATCGAACAGTTAAGAACTTCGGTCTATCACCCCCAAACCGATGGGTTGGTGGAGAGGTTTAACAAGACTTTAAAACATATGCTAAGAAAAGTAGTCGACAAAGATGATAGAAATTGGGATTACTTGTTGCCTTATTTGTTGTTGGCCATAAGAAAGGTACCTCAATCCTCCACCGGGTTTTCACCTTTCAATTTGTTATATGGGAGACACCCAAGGGGGTTACTAGACATTGTCAAAGAGACATGGGAGGGGCAGTCCAGTCCATATAAAGCCGTTATTGAGCATGTTTCCCAAATGCAAGAAAGAATTGCTGCTGTGGTGCCGATAGTGAGAGAGCACTTGGAACAGGCACAACGGGCACAGCAGGGGGTATACAACCGCAATGCTCGGTTACACATCTTTGCTCCTGGGGACAGAGTGTTGGTGTTGGTTCCCACAGTAAAAAGTAAACTGTTGGCTAAGTGGCAAGGACCCCTTTAAATTTTAGAAAAAGTGGGGCAGGTTAATTATAAAGTTTACCAGCCGGGGAAAAGAAAGCCAGAAGAGATATACCATGTAAACCTTATAAAACCTTGGAAGGATAGAGCAGCTCTGTCAGCCATCCGAGCCCCTCCAGTAAACCCCGGGCCCTTGGTTCCCGAAGTGACAGTGGCAAAAATCCTGTCAGCGGTTCAACAGCAGGAAGTTAAGGAGTTTCTTACCAGAAATAGAGTGATATTTTCTGACATACCAGGAAAAACCACGGTCATTAAATATGACATAATCACTGACCCAGGGGTTAAGGTTAACCTAAAGCCCTATAGGTTACCGGAAGCCCAAAGAGAATTAGTATCAAAAGAAATTAAAAAAAATGTTAGAGTTGGATTTAATTGAAGAATCGCATAGTGAGTGGTCAAGTCCCATTGTGCTTATTACAAAGCCTGACGGGAGTGTGCATTTCTGCAATGACTTCCGGAAATTGAACAGTGGCTCTGATTCAGAGCTGGATGCTCTGACAGAGTGCTCGCTCTGAATCAGGGCCGTCCCTGCTCCTTATTGGAGCGGCCTCCTGGCCGCTCGCATAGCTGTGGGTTACCACCCATAGCTATAGCGAGCGGCCAAAATGATGGTCGCGATGGTCAAGACCATCGCGACCATCGGGCTTGCAATGAGACCCTGCGGTAGGGTCTCGTTGCCGCAAGCCCAGTAGTGCTTTTGGCTCTATCAGAGCCAAAAGCACTCCCAGTGACATCACTAGTGATGTCAGTGGGGCCGGACCCAGACGGTAGGCGTTCCCATGGGAACGCCTCCATCTGGGCAGCCACGCCCCCGACACGCCCACCAAAGGGGGTGTGCTGTCAATCACCATCAACAGCATGCCCCCTTTGGTGCGAGACCCTTAATGACGGCTTGGCTGGCGTTATTCGGGTCTCGCGCATGCGCACGATGGAGCCGCCTCCGTCGTGTGCATGCGCACTTGGGCACCATCGACCCGCTTGTGAGCACTCAGCGCTCACAAGCGGGTCTGAATCAGGCCCAGTGTGTCAACGTTCGATGCCTACCCAATGCCTAGAGTGGATGAACTAATTGAAAGGCTAGGGACAGCCAGATATTTAACCACGCTTGACTTAACCAAAGGGTATAGGCAAGTGCCGTTAACTGAGAATGCAAAAGAAAAGACAGCTTTTTCTGCACCAGAGGGGTTGTTCCAATACAAGTTGTTGCCCTTTGGGCTACATGGGGCACCTGCTACCTTCCAAAGAATGATGAATAGGATTCTAAGACCCATAGACAGTATGCTGCTGCTTATTTAGATGATGTGGTCATTCATAGTCCTGATTGGCAGTCTCACTTGCCCAGAGTACAAGCAGTGTTGGACTCCATCTATAAGGCAGGTTTGACAGCCAACCTAAAAAAGTGTTGTCTAGGGATGGAAGAAGTAAAGCATCTTGGATACACCATTGGCAGAGGTTTGATAAAGCCACAGCATAATAAAATTGAGGCAATACAAAACTGGCCATGACCCCTGAATAAGAAGCAGGTGAGAGCCTTCTTAGGGATTACTGGGTATTATAGGAAGTTTATACCTAATTTTGCCACCATTGCAGTCCCACTGACTGACCTTACCAAAGGCAAACAGAAAGTCATGGTGGAATTGAGTCCTGAAGCAGAGAAGGCTTTTCAGGAGCTGAAAATTGCGTTGTGTGCCCAACCAGTTCTGATGACTCCTGATTTTGACAGGGAGTTTGTTGTGCAAACTGATGCATCAGAAGTAGGTATAGGAGCGGTCCTGTCCCAGAGCAAGGGAGGTGAGGAACACCCTATTTTTTACCTAAGCAGGAAATTAAATGTACATGAGAGAAACTATGCTACAGTTGAGAAGGAAGCATAAAATGGGCGTTGGAAATTCTCAGGTACTATTTGGTGGGAAGGAAATTCAGGCTGATCACTGATCATGCCCCATTGAAGTGGATGTCAGATAACAAGGAGACCAATGGGAGAATAACAAGGTGGTTTTTGGCATTACAGAACTTAAAATTTTTAGTAGAACACAGGCCAGGAAGCCAGCTGGCCAATGCAGATGCTTTGTCACGCATTCATTGCTTGGGGGCTGCAGTTGTTCCGCCCCACAGGTCGAAACAAAGGGGGGGATATGGGATAGAAGTACTGGAGCAGTTTTGAATGGCTTCTATGTCTGTCCCAGATTCCAGTCTCATGTGTTTTAAAACCCCCAGGAGAAGTCTGTTTGGAAAAACAGACTAGAAATGTCGGCTTTAGTGAACAGACGGAATTTGTCTTGGGGATGTGGATGTGAGGAGAGGGAGGGCTCCATCCACAGGCCACTCCAGGTGTTGGGCCTTTCAGCCTAGTAGCAGGCTCATTAGGGCTTGCACCTGAAAGCGGCTCAAATAAGCTGGGTTTTGTTATGGCTGAGTGTCTCATACCTGTAGAGCAGGCCCGCAGGCTAGTTTGCTCTGAGACACTGTGTGATACCACCTGTAAGTACTGTGGATGTGAACTTATTTAGTCTTCTGTTAGTGAGGGAACATGCTGTCTAGTTAGAGCCCAGACGGGCTTGAATTTTGTTGGCGTTTTGTTTTATTTATGTGTCCAGTACAATAAAGACTGGCTCCGACCAGCTTGCACGAGAACCCCAGAATTGTGTCCTGTTTCTCCAGCTGCTGTGTGTGTAAAGAGGGAGTCCATCTACCCAGGAGAGGGACCTCTATCCCGACTGTGTCACACTATGCATTTTACTGTAATGCTGCATACACACGGAACAATCTGTTCTGCGATCGATATCGCTGAATGAACTCTCTTGAAATTCCCGGTGTGTTGGTTGAATGATATCATTCATCCACACACCAACAATATCATCCACAACCAATGACCAACAACCATTCCCTCCTGCAGGCACTCATAGATATCGTCCAGGTTGGCCTGCATGCATGGACGATTAACGATATCATTCTCATCCATGCGGGTACGCGCATTGTTGGTTGTTCATTGGCAGCCATAAAAATGAACGATATAAATGATTTAACGATGAACGATATCGTTCATATCGTTCATTTAAATCGTACCGTGTGTACGCACCATAAACCAAACATCACATAGTAAAATATACTGTACTCATGAGATCAGCAGCAAAACAAAACAGAATGAGAGGTAAGGCATGCTTGCCAACTATAGTAGCAATCTCCCTGACTCCCTGAAGAGTCTAGCAATCTCCCTTATTGCACCTTACCCCCATTATGCAGCTGTTATATACTTGGGGAAAAAAAGAAATCAGAGATATATGCATTTAAATGCGATCATCAGTGTCAGTTCTATGCTTTGGTTATAAGGTACAGTGGGGTAGATTTATGAAGCAGTGAAACGCGTGGAGAACTGTGACAGTGGTGAAGTTGCCCATGGTAACCAATCAGTTTTGATTTGATGTTGCATTTATTTTGTACACATAATAATAATAATAATAATAATAAATAATAATAATTTTATTTATATAGCCCTTTTCTCCTAAAGGACTCAAAGTGTTTTACATATGCCTTTGCAATACAAAATAAGCTTAAACAAGGGACATTAGTGAAATGCTTGGGAGAAGAGGTAAGTCTTGAGTCTATTTTTGAAGGATTCTAGAGTGGAGGCCTCTCGAATTTTGCGGGGAAGTGAGTTCCATAAGGTTGGAGCCACAAAACTGAAAGCTTGACCCCCAGACAAATTCCGGGAAATTCTAGGTACTGTTAATAGTCCTTCATCAATGGATCGTAGTAATCGAGTGGGACAGTAAGGAATCAGAAGGTCCTTCAGGTACCTTGGGCCATGCTGGGTCTTTTGCTGGGAGACTGAGGTAGAGGGCATTGCAGTAGTCTAGGCGTGATTATATAAATGCATGTATGACTTTAGGCAGATCTTCTGAGGAAATTAAGTGCTTGATTCTGGCTATGTTCCTCAGATGAAAGAATGAGGATTTGATTGTGGCTGATACCTGATGTTTAAGTGTCAAGCTACTATCCAGGACAACACCAAAACATTTTAGGTAGGAGCTGATTGGTTACCATGGGCAACTTCTCCACTGGCACACTTCTCCATGCTTTTCACTGCTTCATACATCTACCCCAGTGATCCTTATGGCTACAGGCATTTTTATAGAAGGTTTCTCTAGGCCACTTATATGGGACCACTTGTAAAACACGATACATGTATATATTACTATCTGATTTGGGGCTATTTACATTTGGATGTAAGTCAATTGTATGACACGCCTCTCAGATGTAGCAGTACACGTCCACTTTACCACCACGCTCATAGGTGTTTCTTCAATCTCCCTGAAAGTATGGAGGTAAGGTGACATTTTCCCCATGCTTTCCTCCCTGCCATCTTTATTCACCAGTAGCACATGGAAGTGTGCCCTGTCGACTTGGTAGCAGAGCGCACAGAAAGTGGCTCAACAAGTGTCTGGGCAGCATAATTGTAATATATATATATATATATATATATATATATATATTACTCAAAAGAACTATAAACTTGGCAATTGCTATCACATTAGTATTAAACATAAGACATGGTTCCTGGTTTGAAGCTTACCTGCACACAGGCTTTTAAAGGTAAGACTGCCACCAAGCATATAGCTATAAACGGGTTGGGTACATGATGCCGATGCTCAGGATCCTGGCGGCCAAAATCCGAACGCCGGCATCCCTCTTCCTACCCCCTAACTGTCCCTTCTTGGTGCCTAAACCTAAGCTCCCCCTAGTGCCTAAACCCAACCTCCCCCTCCCTGCACCCTAAACTTTAATCCTCCGGAGCTGGGTAAATACGGCAGCACAGCTACCCCATGGGGCTACATTTGCGGGTGAAAATCCGTGATCCCTCCTTAATAGATCTGGTAGATACTTAATATTTGTGTTTACACCCGAAAAGTCTGTTTTTGTGGGAATTACCTGCAAATATTTAATGATAAACACTGCTATGTATGAGTAGATCTGGCTACTAAGCCCAAGTGCTGCGAGACTGGATCTATGCCCAATTTAACCAAAAACATGTGCAACCACATTGGACCATTGGCCGGGAGTTACAGAATTTTTGGGCTGCACATGCGGCAATTTGTTCCAAGTTTGCTGAAATACTCTGTAATAGTTTCATTAGATTTTACATGCACACTGCACATACAAAATTCTCAAAATGTAGATGGCAAAAAAAAATTTTGAGTTCCGTATCACTAGATCTCTCATTACATCACTTGGTGATCATGTTAAGTGTAGTCCTATTCACAGTTACTTAATTCAAAGGTGTCAATAATGTTATAAGGTTCTCTTCCATGTTCACCTTTTAATATAAAATTATTTACCAATTGCAATAAATTAGGGTTTGTATTTTTTTTTTTTAAATATCATTTTAATTTGGAGCAGGTTATTGCAACATAAATGAAGGAACACGAGCGGAACATTATGACACAGTTAAAATTATGTATTAATTTTGTCTGTTTTTTATGTTCCTGTTTTATATATGTACTGTTTTCCACACTGTTTGTAGCGCAGCAATACACTGTGGCACCCTAAAAATCAATAACAACTAGAACAATAATAATAATAATGATGATGATGATAAATTGAACCATAATAACACGTTTGCAAATGTGAAGCACAACATATGTTGCTAAGAGCAATATAAATTGTTAAGCCATATGTTGTAGCCATGTCATGCAAATCAATTATGTATGTAGTTTGCCAATCATCTTTTCAGTTCCTTGTCCTATATTGTATGTTTCTATTGGATAGTGTAGAGGTAAAATAGAATGAAAACCTCATGTATAAATAAAATATACTGTAAGTCTAATGAGCAGAAACACATTGTAATAAATTGTAGTAGAGCATAATGTGTTCGTTCAATAACATGTAATAGAACTTTAAATACAAAATTCATTATATGGTTTTATTAAGATCCGTTTCTTGTGGCATTCATATTCATGATATACAGTATACAGTAATAACCCTAAATAATTTGCATTGTCATAATAATATTCTATAAATATATCACCTACACTGGCTTTACCACTGACATATTAATGAGAATGCAGAAGTAAAGTTCATCAAAATAACATCCTATTTTTAGCAAGTATAAAAATGTTAATAACAGCAACTTCTGCCGAGATTAAATAAGACCTTAAAGACATCACTAACAAAGTGGAAATGTACAGTAACCTTTACCAACCAATCAGGTATTAAGTTTGATCGAACTCTTAGAACTTGGACATTGATAGAAAGTGTCTGCATGCAATTTGTTACAGTACATTTGTTTTGTGTTAGTAAACATCTTCCAGGAAATGAACTGACCAAAACACAATGTTGCATCCTTTTGGTATTAACTACTTGGATATAAACATCTTAACAGTATTATCATCATTATTGGCTAAGTACTTTCCTCCACCTGAATAACTATTTATACAATTTAGTATGATGTTTGTCTAAACATTTGACTAAACTATGGGCATGTCACGTTCCTATAGGTCTGAAATTTGGGTTCACAGATGTAGTTTCTTTCCTTTCAAAAGATTTTTGAACTGCTATTATCCAGTTTCCTAGGGATGTTGTATTTTCCTAAAACAGAGACTAATTATTATTTGTATAATTGCAACTTTTGGACTCACATAGCATCAAATTTTAAGAAACAAAAGTGCACATTTGTTAATGACGGTAAAATAATATATTAAAGAAGCAATTTTAATTTAAATAGCAAGTTAAGTACCTTTTTAAGCATGTATCTGTATTTTCTCCTATGCCTTATACAAATCATTATACCCTGTCGAAATCACTATGGAGGCAAAATGGTTATGCCTGCAAGACACAGACATAGGTTCTCGGACTGTCAGCGTGTGATGTGGTGGTAGAGGAGAGAGGAGGAGGGGGAGGATGTCACAGTGAATATAGAGATCAGTGGAGTGTTTCAAAGCCTCTCTGTTGACTACATCATGTGCCATATGACTATGGTTGCATGGTAATCTCATTACATTGTGGAACATATCAGAAAAACAGTGGGGACCCAGATTTGACTTTACATAATAAAGGACAAGAAGGCAAGAGCACACTTTACATACTGTAGACGAATGAATCATAATAGGATACATTTGTGTATCAACTCATTCTGTTCTACATTTACACAAATTTAGTATAAATATTCCTAAACACCACATTACCCCAACTTCTCTCAGCAGTGTTGGCCTCTTTGCAGCTCTATTCTGGCAAAACAGGCATCTCAAAGCTCATGGTAAGCAAAGGTGCCCACACACATACCGATGTGCACACGATCAGCTGATGTGTATGATTTCCCTTAAAACTCTCCCCGGCAGCTCTGCACACGATATGCACACAATTTGGTGTCCAATCTTCATACAATCTCTCCTGCATGCAGACTTTTCACTGTGTATTGTATCCTAGATTGGCAGATCTGCCCTACAGCACGGCAGATCTGAAGATGCGATGTGCGACCAGCGGGGACGCGCATCGCATCGTGATCGTGAGTGGGGACTCACAATTTCCTCACGATTTTGGCATATTTTACACGAACTGTCGTTCCAATGCGTCGGAATCGGCCAGATCGGGTAAAATATCGCTATGTGGGTGGGCAGCTTTAGAAGTCAGCTCAATCTGCAGCTCTATCTGGCAGCACAGAATGCTTACACACAATGTGGACACATTCTAATGTACAGAATGACCAATATACAGTGTATGCTCATTTATTAGTGTGCAGTATACTCACCTGCCATTATGTAGCAGGCCCACTAGGTAGAATGGCCACATGACTGTAGGCAGTACTGTATGTCCCAATTTAAATGTACATCTGTATGTTAGTATACAAGAACGTCACATGCTAGTATATACAGTAGTAGGACAGTATGTTTTTATACAATATGCCCACTTGTCTGTATACTGTACACTCACACTCCACTCTGCTTGCTGTATGGCATACTTGCTAAAACTTTCTTAAAGCTCTCACGGAGATCCAAGCGGAACTGGAACATGTGGGAACATAATGGAGTGAATTGCAGCAAAGTGGCCCAACCCCTGTTGCACAATTCCGCTACTTAGAGGCAAAGGGGACAGAGGCCACAATTATGCAAATAACTGCTAATTGCATTATCAAGCCCCTGAACTACCCGCTTCACTGGGGTAGTGGGCCCATCCGGGTGGCTGGTCTACTCTTAGGAGTCCAGGAAATCTCCCCAAAATGCAGAAGTCTCTCAGACATTCCAGGAGTGTAGGCAGCAATGATGTATGGCCTTACATCAATATAAAGTTTGTCCCCCAAAATAGCCCATTCATACACTAGCCTGGTGTGCTTTCTACCCCCATTGACCTGTAGGGAAGATAGAGGAAAGAGACAGCATTGTGAATTGGTTGTTAGGAGATCCAAGTGAGGATATTCCTTGATAAGTACAAAACAAATGCACCAATATGCCTACAGGACTTTTATAGAGCAGCGCAAAAAAAATAAAATCCTTTTATTGAGTAAAATGATTGAAATAGGGTAGGGGAGGAGAAGGTACATTTTTAGTGGTTTCCTTTGCTGTGCAAATGTTAACTATGTCTTTTTTTCACTGGGGACAGTATGTTACAAATATACATTACTTAGGGCCTGATTCAGACCCACTCGCGAGCGGCTGTCCGCTCGCAAGTGGGTCGATGGTCTGCACTGAGAATGCGCACGACGGAGGGAGCTCCGTCGTGCGCATGCGCCAGACACGACGAGCGAAGGACTTTCCTTCGCTCGTTGTGTCCGATCAAAGAGGGCGTGCTGTCAATGTTGATTGACAGCACGCCCCCTTTGGTGGGCGTGCCGGGGGCGTGCCTCCCTGACGGGGGCGTTCCCACGGGAACGCCTCCCGTCAGAAGCCGGCCCACTGACATCACTAGTGATGTCAGTGGGAGTGATTTTGGCTCTGATAGAGCCAAAATCACTCCGGAGCTTGCGGTTGAAAACCTCAACCGCAGGCTCCGGCTCGCAATTTCGATGGTCGCGATGGTCACGACCATCGCGGCCATCAAAATGCACGCTCGTATAGCCTGTGGGTGGTGACCCACAGCTAAACGAGCGTCCAGGAGGACGCTCCATGAAAATGGAGCCCGGCCCTCATTCAGAGCGTGCGCTCTGCTCAGAGCGTACGGCTCTGAATGAGGGCCTTAGTATGCATCCTATTTAGGTTTACAGTTCATATAATTTAATTATGTAGACTCAATTTTAATCATGCATTGGTATCTTTTTTATTTTTTTCTAAAATAAAATTTATATATCGCAAAAGCAGATTAAAAACAATAATAATAATAATAATAATATTATAGTGCAAGAAGGTTATATAAAATGCATATTTCAAGTATAGTAGATTTATTTGGATTCTACATTAATCATCATACTAATACACTAATTAAATTCTTTTTGTTCCATTTGCAATGAGCGTATGTAAATGTTCATGGTATAACTTCTGCTTGAGAGCTTGTGAATAGAACGGCATTCAGCCTTGCCGAAGTGAAAAAGTAAACATTTATGAAGAATGTTTTGTAACTGACCGCAGTGTAGTCTATCTATCAATGTGACACACACAATGAGAATGCAAAGTCCTGTTTGCTCTAAGTCACAACTAGTGAACGTAATATTTACAATGTTATTTATGATCATTTGTAGTCCAATACAAATGAGCTACAGTACGGGGTATATTTACTAAAGTGCGGCTTTTTAGGAGTGGAGGTATTGCCCCTAGCAACCAATTAAATTCTACTTCTCATTTATTTAGCTCCTTCTAGAAGATAATAGCTAAAATCTGATTGGTTTCTTTGGGCAGCACCTCCACTTCTGAAAACCTGCACTTTAGTAAATATACCCCTGTGTCTTTTTTTCAGAGTTGTTTTTATGTACCTGGTAAAAAAGTAGATTTAAACACTTTGGGTGTGTCTGCTGAGAGGGAGCACTGTCGTACAGTACCTCCATACAAATGCTTACTTTAACAGACGGGGGAGGGCTGGATTCATCTACTCATGGAACTACAGATGCCACAATGGGCTTTGACATCATATCCAAGTTTTACATTCCCAGTGTAACAATTATATGGAGGAACAGCAGGCAGCAGCTTCACATGTAATGGGCTTATTAAAATAACTGACGGAGTGACATTATGTAACTTATTTAGTGTTTAGGCCACTGGCTTCCTAGGTAATCACTTAGGTTCACCTAAGTGTAGCACCAACCATAAGATTGACTGACCTGGATGCCATGAAAAAAGTTTTGACTGAAATTCAACTTATCAATTTGTTAATGGGAGCATGTGTGTACTCCTCAGCTTAGTGGAGCCCATGGGGGATGCAATTTGCCAAGCCTAGGGTATAAGATCATAATATATTCATCACCAAGTATCAAAAGCCTTTATTGCACACCTATCACTTAGCTCAGTTAGCAGCAGAGCAACAGACAGTTAAAGTTGGTCAAACATAGTGCATAAAACTATGGGTCAGAGTGTGTGTAGTAGGCACAAAAAGATAGTTTATTCTGGCTCAATATAGCTATACCTTTATATTTCCAACCTGCTAAGGAGTAAAAAAGTATCTCTTAAAAATTTGGATGAGGGGTAGAAGATAAATGCCTCCTGCAAAAAGAAAAAATGAAAAAAATTAAAGGCTATTGTAAGTAGTCAGAGAGGGTTTTGCCATGCAGTATTCCCCCTGAGGGGATCTAATCTCAGAAGAGATATAATTTGGGGAAACATGAAGAGGGAATAACAGAACAATCCTGAATGGAGTTGGGACCCAGCAGAAGGAATTATAATGATGTTCCCCAAGGCTCTGTCTGACGGAATTCGTCTGGGGGTCGAGCTTTCAGTTTTGGGGTCCCAATCTTATGGAACTAACTTCCCCGCACAGTTCGAGAGGCCTCCACTCTAGAATCCTTCAAAAATAGACTCAAGACTTACCTCTTCACCCAAGCATTTCATTAATGTCCCTTGTTTAAGCTTATTTTGTATTTTGTACTGTAAAGGCAAATGCTGGATCTTGGGTGTGAATGGACCTTTCCACCAAGTCCCATAAATGCCCAATTGAATTCATGTCAGACAATTGTGATGGCCACACCATTCGTCAGTACTCTCCAGAATGGTTCTCAAACTTATTATGGACAACTTGGGACCGGTGACATGGTGCATTATCCTGCTGAAATATTCCAGCATTGTGGGGGATACATGACTTTGAGTCCTTTAGGAGAAAAGAACTATATAAAGAAAATGATTATTATTATTATTATTATTATTATTATTATTACTGTTTCTAGACTTGCTTCCTTGGTGATCTCATTAGAGCCTGCAGTCTACAATAACACCTTTATGCTGATGATACACATACTATTTCTCTTCCCCGTGACCTCTCCCCCTCCATCCTCGCTTTCCAATCTCAACTGTCTCTCTTCCGTCTCTTTCCGGAGATCCCAGCTCTGTTTTAAACTTAATATTTATAAGACAGAGTTTATTGTCATTTCCCACCCCAGGGTCGCTTTTCCCTACCACCTAACTCTTGTTGTTGCTAGCATTATCCACTCTTCTGTTCCTTTAAGTCCACTGCCTGGGTGTCATCCTTGAATCCTCCCTCTCCTTCACACCCTGCATTCAAAAACTGATGCTTTCACCTCCACTATGTTTCTAGGATTAGATCTATCATCATTCTGGAAGCTACCAAATCTCTTATTCATGTTATCTCCCACCTGGACTATTACAACCTCCTTCTCTTCCTCTTTTCCACCTCTCCGCTCTTAGATCTATACTCAATGTTACTGTACCCTAGAGTACAGAGGATCCAATCCAGTCAGTTTAGTTATAGTGGTTATAGTTGACTCTCACAAGGAGGTATAGACCTCCATACAGTTACCAGATGCAGATGAAGCTGGCACAAAAGTAAATTTTGGGTAACGTAGAACATGAAGAGTCCAGAAGGTTTACTAGGAAAATAGTAAATCTATTCCAAGAGATTGATGGAAAAAGTGTCCACAAATATGACTTAAAACAGACATTGGACAAGGGAACTGGAGCAGAACTACAGGTCACGGAGGACAGATTCAGGATACAAGGAACAGGGAATCCAAGGAGATACAAGGATACACAAGGAGAAACACTTGAGTTAAATAGCAAATAAATGTCAAACACAATAATGAAGACAAACTCATACAGTAGTTTGGCACCTCTAAGGTGCACAGAACAATTTTAAAGACCCCTCTCAACAGCGTGAACTATCATGTGACCGAATTTAAAATGACAGGGCATGCCCATGTGTTTGCTATTATAGTATGGTGGGCAGAAAGCAGAGAATGAACTAGCAGCACCAGAGAAGATCCTGGCTGGCAGCGCAGTGGAATCCGGTAACTCATAGCTTGGTAAGTGTGTGGATGGGAGTAACACTGACCTAGACAACAAGGAAGGGCATCACACTCCCTCTACTAGCTAATTATCCAGATATATGTAGCACAGGGGCTGAGGGCATTATCCTTCTCAGTTCCATTATGAAATTTCATGTGTCTCAAAGTAGTTGACTAAAACTTTTAGAGGTGAACCGTGTGTATCATTGTTCTATCAGAAACCATAGACCATATATTGTAGCCATTCTGATAGCCATTAGTCTTCCATGGACTCAAGCAGAGTTTTCATGACTGTTTGCCAGTCACTCAGCAAGTCTATTGTATCACCTGAGCTTATCCTTTCTCCTGTTACTGTAGAAATACAACGGGGAGGCAATGCCATTTCAGTTGACCCGACTCATGCACCAAGCTTCAGATTAGCCAAATTGTATTGTTCATCAAAAAGACTTTTTGTTTTAGTTGTTATTATCTTTTTCCTTTGTAATTTTTAAGAAAATTATATTGATAATCACAATAATTCTGGCATGAGTTTTGTATGGAAAAAAGGCAAAGTCATTGCACAGAACAAATCAAACACAATGTGTCGAACAAAGCTAACACTCTGAACATTACAAACAAATAGGAATTAGATAGCCTGGGAAACTCAATGTTGCTATTTGTATGGTACACACAGTAAGCTTGTGTCCATTGTGCATTTATCGGTACAAGTGTACTGGATAAAGTCTCAATCTCCAGTCAATAAAAAATGTTCAGGTAAACACGAATTATGATGAGGTGAATAAAAAAGCACCAACTTACAGATTCACCCTAAATCCACAGAGAGAATTAGGCCAATTCACAGTGCATGGAACATGGAACCAATCAGCAAGCATCAACAAATTTCACAACCTCGTTAAAGAAGTTTGCAGTCCTTATTCTACTTGCATAGTTCTAATATACAGTATGTGGATGCTACTGATGTGATCAGTGGCTTGCACCCTAATGATTGAACTTAAATGCGTTTGCTAAGTTCTGTAAAGTTCTGTAAGAGCTGTAATTGAGTGCATATACAAAGCTGCAACTATCGAAAGTTGTGTGCAAGCTAGTACCAGTAGCATATGCGCCAGCAAAGCTGCCATCAGGAATATTGTGGAAAAAGTTGAAGCCCAAAATGACGACAAAGGCAAACATTACCGATGGTCCTGACCGCGAAGTGCTTCAGATTCACAGTCATTCTCAATTCATCTTCGCCAATAGAGCCATATGAAGGGGTGTATATGCCCCAGTACAACTTCTCACAGGAAGCATATAGACCAGTGATTCCTATCCACGGTCCTCAGGACACACTAACAGTCCTGGTTTTAGTGATATCCATGCTTAAGCACAGATAGTTAAATCAAAATAACTGAGGTACTAATTAAGTCACCTGTGCCCAGCTATGGCTAGCCTTAAAACCTGGACTGTTAGTGTGTCTTGAGGACCGTGGTTGGGAACCCCTGATATAGACCCATGTCATGTGGATAGCTTTTCACAGCTCCCTGATATTTGTAGGTGCTGGATCTTGGGTGTGAATGGACCTTTCCACCAAGTCCCATAAATGCCCAATTGAATTCATGTCAGACAATTGTGATGGCCACACCATTCGTCAGTACTCTCCAGAATGGTTCTCAAACTTATTATGGACAACTTGGGACCGGTGACATGGTGCATTATCCTGCTGGAATATTCCATCATTGTGGGGGATACATGACATCCATGAAGGGCTGCAGATGGTCATCAAGCAGTGCACCTTAGCAGTTATCAGTCAATGGCATGTTCAGGTGGAGCAGCGTACCCAAGCCATGACACATAGACATACCCCACACCATTATGGAACCACCATCATTCTGCACAGTGCTTTGTTGATAACTGGGGTCTGCACCATACCTGAACCCTACCATCAATACAAAACAACTGGAATCATTGTCTTATAAGATTGCCTTGTAGATGTCGTTTTTCCTCCTGATGTCAACATGAAAAGAGTTAGTTTTGATGTGACACACAAAAGGGCCATGGAAAGTTGTCCATGAGAAATACAGTCTCCTTTTAGGTCAACTCCAGCCAGGTTAAGTGTATGTCCCAAAGCAGACTCTTTGAACTCATTTGCAATTAAAGAATCGTAATTCACATAAATTAAATAGGAACGGTAAAAAAAAGGTAAAAACTGAAATATTGTATCAATAAACAGAGCTTACATCAATTTTTCTGGAGAAACCGGATAATACGTATCAATCTCTACATGGTATAAAATAAAGTCCATCATTGTGATATAACGGTTTAGGCAGCGTAAGCCAAAAAAGTGCTTGGACATTTTTCATTGATTTGGTTGACTAAAATCATCACTGCTCGGCTCCCTTTTGTCTTACATTAATCTTTCATATACCTAAACCTTAGTCGACAAATGCTCTATAGAATAGTAAAACTGCATCACAATGTGTCCAGTGGTTCTCTAGATTAGCCTAAACAGACCGACAGATGCCTACCAGGGACTTTATTTTATACTATGTATAGATATAGGAGCTCATTCAGACCCGCTCGCTAGGGTGCGATCGCTCGCTCTGAGCGACTTTCGCCCATCTGCACATGCGAATAATTTGCAGTGTGCGTGCGCAAGCCAGTCATTGCGATCGCACAACAGCCGCTCGGAAGCCACTATCAGGTCGCTGCTTTGAGTGACAGATTTGTGGGTGGTAACAGGGGAAGGTACTTGTGAACGGGGGAGTGGATAAGCGAACGCAGGAGTGTCTAACCTCCAAACGCCATTTAAAGGGCTGCATAATTAGCAAAGTAGTGTCATTGTACACGTCACCTGCATATATTTCAGCCCTCACTTATCGCAGTGCTTGCAGTAGGGAAAGGAAACCCCAAGGGTTGCGAGCAGCTCCGATGGCTCCCGATGCTCCCGATTAATCATACAATTCCTGGAGATGACATGTGTTGCGAGTGGCAAAGGGGCGTCTTTAAACACTTGCGAACGCTCATTGCTAAGGCATAGAGGGCGTCCTTACGAGACGCAGTGCGAGCGCTTCATTTAAATAGCCGGCCTCTTTTAGCCAGCGAGCGATCGCATCTAGCGAGCGGGTGTGAATGAGCTCCATAGTGTGATACTCTGTACACATCACTGTTCAAAATATATGTATATTATATTGTGTGTGTGTGCATATATATAAATGTGTGTATATATATATATATATATATATCATATACCCCATATATTGTACTAAATTTAACAGTTTGTATTTAAAAAAAAAGAGCGTGATATGCTTAACCTGATGTAGAGATGAATGTATAAATGTCCGTTTGTATTAGGGATGTGCAGGCTCGGATAGGTTCGAGTTTGCACGCCGAGTTCGGATTTTTCCCTCCAAAAAAACGGAACTCAGAAAGAGGCTAAACGTCATCTTGCATGGACAAACATCATCAATCCTGGACTGTCCAGGAATGATGATGCTTGTCCATGCAAGATGACGTTTAGCCTCTTTCTGAGTTCCATTTTTTTGGAGGGAAAAATCCGAACTCGGCGTGCAAACTCGAACCTATCCGAGCCTGCACATCCCTAGTTTGTATGGTATATAAAATGCTGCTGCACACTTGTCTTTCCAGTACTAGGCTTGCATACATCTTAAGATCTGTGCAAATTTAAATCTTTCTGGTCAGATGTTTTGGAGCATACAACTGTGTCTTCATACACCTAGCATCTATACTCATTACAGAGCGAAACGCATGGGGAAAATGAGTCACTCTGAGAGGCGTAGTGTATGGTCTTTTTCTTTACATTTTGCATACAAACTCACAGATGAATATAGATGCACGTATTGAGTGAGTAAGACGTTCGGCGTGCCGAGTTACCCTGGACCTGGCGCGCTGAGAGGGTCTTTTTGCCGTGGCTTGAGTAAAGGTGCCCATACACGGTACGATTTTTTACCCGATATGGACAGTTTCGACAGGTTGTACAGACCAATCGTAAGAAAATAGGTGGTGTTTGTGTGTTCTGCGACCCCGATGTGCGTCCCCGCCGTCCTCTAATTGGATCACAGATCAGATGGTTTTGCACAAAGATCTTCGATCTTTTGAGTACAATGTGATACACTTCTATGTATCTTACCCTATGATCGTAATGATCAATCATACACCATTTGACCACATCTTATGAAGAATTTCAAGGGAAGAATTTCAAGGGCAATCGTACAACACATCTTACCAACTTTGAATCGCACCGTATATGGGGGCCTTAACAGTGTATGTGGACTCATCTGAAGAGGCAACAATGATCATCATGAACTCCAAAACCTGCAAAGTTAGGATTCATGCTACTGTAAATGTGTCTCTAGTCATAACTAACACATTTGAAGATATAAATCCTATATTTATTTAAATAGCTCATAAATAACAAATAATTGACATAAAAAACCCACAATTGTAGGAAAAGGACTGATCCTTAGGGGTCTATTCAGCTATGATTTTTTTTACATAAAAAAAATGCAGAAACTATCATTTCCACATTTTTTAAGTAAGTCTACTGTTCTGCAATGGGTTAATGGAGAAGATAATGAAATTATCTTCTCCATTAATTCCCATATTGCAGTGTACCGCACTGTAGGGATCAAGCCATTGCTTTCTACAGTGCTTCAATGCTCTTTGCTATTCAGCAAAGCAAAAAACGTTGAATCACTCGAAAAATATTTACTTTATATAAGGCCATCTCAGAATGGTGTTTTATATAGTATGAAGAAAATCCTTAAATATCCTGAAAACTGCAGGAACAGAGGGAAATTTTCACATAAGTCCCTGCAGGATCTTGAAACTCTGCCCCAGTCTTCGTCCCTGCTATGTGGTGACCGCTGGGTGTAAGCGCGGGGGGGGGGGGAGCGGGTACTAATTACCCGGGTCCAGGCTTGCTAGAGGGGCCCGGCGGGAACACGGGTCTGGCAACGCTCCACCCCCCCTCCTACACCACAGCAGCCCAGTACACGCTGCTGTTTGCTGGACTGCACTGGGAGATTGCTCGTGGCTGCTAAGAAGCAGCCACAGCAGTCTCCTATGCCTGTGGGGGGGAGCGATCAAGCTGATCGTGCCCCCCACTGGTTATGCGCCGGGCTGAGGTGGTTCACTTTGTCCCCCTCGCCAGCGCGCAGCACTGCAAAACTTTTTTTTTTTAACCTACAGGGGCGTATCAACTGCAGTTTTGCAAGACTTAGGTCTCATCACTCCCAATGACACCTCATCAGTCACTGATCCCTCCAAACTGAAAAAAACTTAAAAAATGTCTCAGAGAGCCAATCAGAGCGCAGCCCTCGCCCAGCAGCAGTCAATCACACCGCACAGAGACACACTCTCAGACTGTCAGTGTCAGCTGTGTCTCTGGCCCTGATTCAGAGCCGGACGCTCTGACAGAGCCGTCCTTCCTGATTTTAGAGCGGCCTCCTGGCCGCTCGCATAGCTATGGGCGAGCGGCCAAAAAGATGGTCGCGATGGTCAAGACCATCGGGCTTGCGACGAGACCCTTGTGGTAGGGTCTCATCTGCCGCAAGCCCTGGAGTGCTTTTTTATCAGAGCAAAAAGCACTCCCACTGACATCACTTGTGATGTCAGTGGGGCCGGCCCCAGACGGTAGGTGTTCCCATGGGAACACCTCCATCTGGGCAGCCATGCCCCCGGCACGCCCACCAAAGGGGGCGTGCTGTCACTCACCATCGACAGTACGCCCCCTTTGTAGCGAGACCCATAGCGACGGCTTGCCCGTCGCTATCCGGATCTCGCGCATGCACACGACGGAGCCGGATCTGTCGTGCACATGCGCACTGGCCCAACATCGACCCGCTTGCGAGCGCTCAACGCTCGCGAGCAGGTCTGAATCAGGCCCTCTGTTCCTCACTGCCTGGTTGTAAAACACTGGACTCACTTCAGTGGCCTCCCCACCAGTGCCGGGCATGATGGACTCTGGAGCCAGACTGTATATGTGCATACTGTACCCTCCAGTCCCCGCAGCACCGCTGCTAGCTACACTAGAGAGGACACAGTATGTATGTTTCTCCGGGCCCCGCCCTGACCCCACCCCTGCCAACTGTGCTGCTGGGTTCTTTGCGCATGCGCAAATCCTATAAATAGTTATTACCATTAAATAGTTTTGTTGCAATGGTTAGTTACCATAGCATCGAAAGTTTCAATGGTGGAAGTCCAGCCATCATTTGATGGTGGGCTTCCGATGCCCATCCCTACTCCCTACCTGAAAATATTATCAGAATACCTGCAAATTGTGTCAGTCTATCTCAGGAGCACACGCGGCAATGATGGCATTTTGTGGAAACTTGCAATATTTTTACCTTTTTTTGAGGGAAAATTGGAACGGACCCCCTCTTAAACGTTTTCCCCCGAAGATGTGTACCTAATTGAGTTTAACTGAAGCGTTTTCACCTGTAAACAACTTAATTGTCAAAATATGTGCCCCAGAACCGTGCCTTCACCTGATTACAAAATATCCTAATTTGTGTCAAATTTTCAAAACTTCAAGCGCCCGCTGGGGATAGTAAAAATTATCCGACAGAGCTGAAATTTTGCACACGAGTTACTGTTATGGACCCACAACTTTTCCACACTATTGGAATTTAGAACTCACAATTTTGTTTTTTTTCGACCCATCCTAGTGGCCAGTGCCTTGTGCGTCCTATCCACTATTATCCCCAATGTCTCCCTACAAATGTAAAAGTAGAAAAAAAAATTTTTACGAGGAGAATAGAAATACAATTTTAATACTCAGTATTCATGGCCGACTATGTTGCCATCCGGGTAGCTGGTCATCATAATACTGTCATGATGATGGACCTATATTTATTTAGAGGCCTGAAGCTGTAGTCCCATCTAGGGGCACCGAGACGGGGGGGGCGGGTACTAATGGCCCAGGCTTGCTGGAGGGCCCGGCGGAATCCTGGACCTGGCGCTGCCCACCCCCCCTCTTACATCATAGCAGCCCAGCTGCTGTGTGCTGGGCTGCACTGGGAGACTGTTCGCAGCTGCTAAGCCACAGCCACAGCAGTCTACTATGCCTGTGGGGGGAGCGATCACACTGATCGCGCCCCCCACTGGCTATGCGACGGGCTGAGGGGCTCGCAGCGCCCCTCCAACCAGCGTGCAGCGCCTTTTTTTTCCATCTAAGGGGGCGTGGTCACACCTCTCGCGATTAGACCATGCCCTATTTACCTGGGCCCGGCACGGCTATCTGCACACCTGGTCCCATCCGCCCTATTGGATGGAGCTGGCCATGGAGCTACCTCTAGATTATGTGCCACATTATCATGAAAAGCATAAATATTCTTGTTGGGGTTTAATAAGTTTTGACTTTTGAAAAAAAAAGTACATCGGACATCAGGAACTGGGATTGTTCTACTTAGCAAAGAGTCATCTAAAACGTACTGTACATGATTTTGCAAAAAATGACATTTTCAGTAGACTTACTTTGGATAACAATGCAACTTGGGGCTTTTCAATAATTCATATTTTCTAGTGAGATTCTAAGCCTTGAAGGTCTTGGGACAATTTCAAAACCCCACTATTCAGTAATAGATGCTTTATCTAAGCACACACCTATCTAAGTAAACACTTTTTTTCTGAAGTGATTTAGGCCGCAGCGTAGATGGACAGTGAGTGGGTGAAAATGTAAGCTCTTTTTTATTTTCCATTAAATATATTTCCATTAACGAAAACCACAATTGTAACTGAGATGGTGTAATGCAGGAAATGTCCTGGTTTGTCTGACCAAAACATCTCTATTCCTAATGCAATATGTGATTAATTGTAGAGGGTAGTTTAATAATTTAGAGTAAAATATGATATTTCTTTGAAATGTTTAAACGCACAACGACAAGTGAAATCTGTCAGAATAATGCTTAAAATATAAAAAAAAATTCCTATTTATTACAACTCCTATTTATACATTGTTTTTGGACTTGGTATTAACTTTATTAAGACATCTAGTGGTCTATGCGCTAATAATCGTGGAACTGCCACGTATATTATCTATCCATATTGCAGGGGATATTTTAATTTTTAATGAAAATATCCCCGCTATGTACTAATGGAAACTCGCAGGGACAGCGGTTGCGGTAACCACAGAGAGATATCGAAACATACCTTTCCTGCTCCTGGAGCCTCCATGGGCTTAAAGATGTTTACACCATTTGAACATGGTGTAAACTCCTGGGGTCAAACTCGTATTTTAGTACATATGGGTCAAATCGTAGTCCCCATTGATAATAATGCGATATGCAGTGATAATTAGCACTTTGCCGGAGATTTCTGTGAAATCTTTTGCATTGTGCCATTAGTACATAGGTACAATACATACAATTCTGCAGAAACTGCAGTTTCTGCATCATTTTATGCAACAAACAGCTTGATACATAGGCCCCTTAATGTCTTTGCTTAAGCATTTAAAAGGAGTAACTCTATTTTTGAAACCCATAAGTAAACGTGATGCAACACTCCCAAGATTGGAAATCCTCAAATAATTAACATTCTGGGGGTCAATCCAATTAGGTGCGAATTGCGTGGTGCGAGTTGCTGTTTTCGCTTCGAATTCGCATTGTGAATTCATTTTGCAATCCAATTAGAAACTCCCACTGAACCAGTCAGAGTGAATTCACATTTTTCCATTCACACCTCACTGAGGGTGAGAGATGGAATGGAGAAAACTTTATTTTATTGTTAAAATGTTGGGAAACTGTGCTGAACCCATTGGACACCCCTTCCCCAATGGCTAATTAGGTAATTGGAAGCTTTCAAGTTGCTTAATTAGTTCAATAATTACATGTCATTTTTTGGGGTTAAAAAAAGATGGCATCAAATGACCTCAAAATGAACTTTTTCCTTAGTTTACGCACCCCAAAATTAATTACAGTATTTTTTTAATTGAAAAAAAATAATATTTTTTTTTACAATTTTTCAAAGTGCCCTTAAAGTACCCCAAAATCACCTTTTTGTTATACTTTTTTTCTGCAATTTTTCGTTTAATTCGTTTGAGATTAAACGAAAAAGTTTGCTTTTTATCATTTTTTTGCATTAAAAAAAAGCACAAATCAGCCATTTGACACCATTTAAAAACCTTCAGTACTTTCCTAATGCCCCAAAACAGCCTTCTATATTGTCCTAATAATGAAATTATCAGTTTTGGGGGGTCCATTTTCATGCACACCTCCCATATTGCATTTGCAATTTTCAAAACTCTGCTTTTGCGAGTACCCAGAATAGGCATTTTTAATTGGATTGGAGAATTCTCGGGTGTGCGCATTCATGCAAAGTCGTCGAGTTTCATGAAACAAACTCGCTACTCGCAATTCACACACAATTGGATTGAACCCTCTAAATCAAGTTTCAAAATTAACCTGAAAAAAAATGTACACCCATATAAAATGTAAGAAAAGCCCTCTAACTCCAACTAGCATAATACCATGGGTAGTGTTAAGTAGACTGATCGAACCCCAGCATGTAAACAGCATGTATAATTTACTATTTACACATTTACAAATAATTAAACAATGTGTGACCAGGTCTAAATAAAATCAATTGACTTATGTTATAGACAGGATGAGGTACAGCACTTAAAAAAAAAAAAAAACCAATATGATTGTACCTTAATACTAGTAAAAACAATTGGCACAGTACCCCTGTATACCTAGTCACTAGTGGTCGGGGAACAGGGGTAAATTACCCCACATGGGGTAAAAATTAAATTCCTGGGGGTAATGGACGGACAGCCGGGCATGCATATGAATCATTCTATAATATAGAATGATTCATATGCATGCCCGGCTGTGCCGCAGGGAGGCTCTAAGCCGGACGGCCGCTGAGATGTTATTAGCAGCGGGCACCCGGCTCCTTTCCTGCAGCGCCGCGTCAGCCAGAGGCTGGAGTTCTCTTCTGAACTCAAGCTTCCAGCCCTCTCCATGCGCACTATGGGAGAGACGTCATGACATCTCTCCCATATTTCCGAGGAGCAGCCGGGCGGACAGGACGGCGGTGGATGCAGGAGCGGAGATTAAGGTAAGTGGTTTTTTTAGTACAAGCGGCTCTACAGGGGCATGATATGGGGGCACTGCTACAGGGACATGATATGGGGGCACTACTACAGGGGCACGATATGGGGCACTACTACAGGGGCATGATATGGGGCACTACTACAGGGGCATTATATGGGGGCACTACTACAGGGGCATAACTATGGGGGCACTACTACAGGGGCATTATATGGGGGCATTACTACAGGGGCATTATATGGGGGCACTACTACAGGGGCATTATATGGGGACACTACTACAGGGGCATAACTATTGGGGCACTACTACAGGGGCATTATATGGGGGCACTACTACAGGGGCATAACTATGGGGGCACTACTACAGCAGAACCTCCAACATGACCTGTTCCATTAGGTACAAAATACTCTGCTCCTGGACTTCCTTCTTGATTTATGATTGCAGACACCTGTGCAGAAACACCTGTCTCATCAATTGCCTAGATCAAGACAGGTGACTGCAGTCATACATTAGGTGGTAAGTCCAGGAGCAGAGCATTTTGTACCTAATGGAATGGGTCATGTTGGAGGGTAGGCTACAGGGGCACTATATGGGGGCACTACTATATGTTTTCCTTCCTTTCAAATCAAGGGGGTAACGTCGGCATATCTAAATATATTTTGGGGTAAAAGGTAAAAAAGTTCCCTGACCACTGACCTAGTGCATAATTGCAGATTTAGGATTAATGAAAACTTGTTTGCTTATTTCTATTAACTATTATTACCAATTAATTCTAACCGCAGGGACTTTAGCTGGGGTCCCATCATTATACTGGGCACACGCTATACAATTATCAGGACGGTCTGCCCAGTGGGCGGTCCGGTGGATCAATTATTATTATTATTATTACATTTTATTTATAGGGCGCCACAAGTGGTCCGCAGCGCCGTGCATACAGCAAAGAGTACATAGAACATTACATTACAATACAGTAACCAAAATATAAACAGAACACAAGTAACAATTAGCAACACAATTCTCCATACACAGTACAGCTCTGAAGGTGAAGGCTGTCATAGAAGTGCCAGAGAAGAAGGCTGTGAGACAGTGGGGAGGAGGACCCTGCTCCTAGGAGCTTACAATCTAGGGGAGAGATGCAATGACTCGATTTGAGTAGTGTCATCATAGCATCGCACCCTGCTTTGCAGTGTCCGTAATATCAGATTATAAATGGGGGGGCAGGTCCGCAATGACGTGATCGCACCAACACACCTCCGCACTGCCCACTTAAGCTGCCCCCACACCCCCTGCTGCACTGACCTGGCAGCCCCCTCCTGGAGGGTGTTGCCAGAATGTTGGTAAGTACGGTTTAGGTACAACTACTAAACCTTTAATATTACTAGTTTCATTTTTTGGATCTCTATATTAATATGCAGTGTCTGCAATAACCTACCAGCCCACCATCTTGTGGTGTGTCTGTGGTTCTATCCGAGTAGGCATGCATGTGTACATTTCTGTATCTCGCCCTCATAACCAAGGCCAGAAGTGAAATAGAGAGAGTGCACATACATGGCCATTGAGGGCTATCTCAATATCTCATGCAGTCACCCCTTCATACATCCTGAGTATACTTAAAATTTGCAGATATCCCCCAAAAACAGAAAATAAAATACAAACTTCCTGTTTGTTTTTCTTTATTAAACAAAACTAGCACACAACAGCCACATTACTGTAAGTCTATACAGATGTGCAAGTCTGTTTCTGGCTGATGCCGACCTGCACATGTGACCTAGTGGTCAGGAACCCATTCTATGGGCTAAACGTAATAGGGTGAGAGTTTAGAAAATATGACAGTTTAACAGTAAAAGCTCACACTTTTTAAACTCGGCCAATGTAACAGAGTCGGAGAACATGCTAACTTGCATTGTTTTTAGACTCAGTAACTCTCATTTTGAGGATAAAACTCGACCAATGTGAGAGTCTACTGCTAAACTCTCCCATTTCCTAAACTCTCTCCCTATTGCATTTGGCCCTATGAATCATATTGGGCTGATTTTTTTATGTTTTATTGTGTCTTGCTGAAACTGATGATCAAGCTCATATTTTTTTATTAAAGAGAACCTCCCAAATGGATTATATATACTGTAGTAACTATAGTTTTACATTCAATTATTTTCTTATAAGGACTTTGGTGTTTTGCATTTATTGTAGACTAGCTAAAGTACCCGGCATTGCCTGCGTTTAAATCTTCAAGTTAAGTTTTATTATGTGATGTCGCCCATATCCATCCAGTAGAAGGCCTGGAACAGGCTCCCTGGGTCAAAGTTCTTCGCACTCCGCTGTGAGGTCCGACCGGGACCCCAACCACTCAATTATGCATCCCAGACCAATTGTCACCCATCTGTGAAGTTTCTATCCAAATCCATCCAATGGAAGCCTCAGAACAGACGGGAGGTCCTACTGGGATCTCAACCCCCCTAAAACCTGTCCAGGATCTAACTTGACCATCTTGTGTTGGTTTCATCCCAATCAGTGCAGGGGTGTCCGAATGCATAACTGGACATACAGACAAACAAACAAACAAACATATCAATGAATGTTATATATATTTTTCCCTCTGTTACCTTATCGCTTTGTCGCTATGTAGTCTATTAGCTTACTTTTTTTAATACTAAATAGCTATGTAAGATTTGGCATCTTTACCTTGAGAGCTGTGTAAGATATTCGCCAACAAAGAAACAAATAAACAAACAAACTTCTTTTATGTATATAGTAGATGTGCTATCATTAAGGTGAATGCGAGCAGTAAATAATTTTACATATGCTTCTAGTCTCCGAGCATCCTTGCTCTGAACCAATCTACTCCATAGCAACTAATTATCTCGTTCACCCTTTTTATTCATGGACACAGGCATTCCCAACAAAGGAAGGTGATCATACACCTATATACTATATTTATAGTTACAGCTCTACCCAGAACCGGATTTACACTTCATGGGGCCCTAGGCAAGTAACTGGTCTGGGACCCCCTCACCCGTCCTTACAAGGAAAAAAAAATTCTACATAAACTAAAAATATTCTGCATGGAATAAAGTATTTTTTAAGGGTTTTTAACCTGCTGAAAGAACAAGTACTGTGACAATATAAGTACCATCATAATACCTGTGCTGTTTATATGGGAAAGCTTCACTGGCGAAAACTGTCTAACTTTACTGCCCACTGGGACCCACCGTGCCCTAGGCGACCGCTTGTGTTGCCTAGTTGTAAATCCGCCACTGGCTCTACCGATGAAATCAACCTGCAACTGGATTTTCAGTTTAACCAGGTTAGATCCCCATATACTGAGCAGAGGACTGTCACACAGCATTTGTCACTATCAAACAGTGAAATCCATCCTATAGACTGGAGAGTAGCATTTAGTGTGAAGGTATAGGAAAGCCTTCATTTGTAATAAATAAAATACATTTCAGATTGTATTGCTACATATCTGTTTATGTATATGCTTTGGCCTATGTCATGCTACTGCAATAGTTCATTTCATTTGCTTACTTTATGTTCTGTATCTGTTCTGCTCGTAATGAATGCACCTTACTCTTTACTGTTTTAATAATGCGTAGTATCAAAAAACAATGTAAGAATATATTCCAGGTAACAACATTAATTGTGTACTAAACATTGTATAAATTCCCATCAGGACTGTGGGAAACAAGTTAGCCACAAAGATGAGTAATGACTGCTAAGATCTATGTTGATGAAATCTATACTGTTAAAGCTCAGTAAGATACTATTCCATCCTTACAAACTTAATCCCAGACACTGAAGTACCTGTTATGGTTGTATCTAATGGATAATAGCTTTGCACACAAAGAAAAGGCAAGTGACCTTTACATTGATTACCATTATTTACAGTATTTATCTGAAGAGATTACTAGCAGGCAGATTAAGTGCAAATATTTTTTGTTGGTGGGTGCATTTCAACAGCAGCTTTCTTAGACCCAAATACAGACACAGCATATGTATATATATATGTACATACAAACACATACACAATAATATTGAATCATCAGAGGGTGGCATGATGGAGTGAGCTAACATATTACACCATTGGTAGATTATATCAGGACAGAGAGGGCAGATTCCGAGGGTCCAGAGCATTAGGGGCTGCAGGTCCCATCTGATCCCATGTATACACTACATGGACTAAAGTATTTGGCCACACCTGTTAATTATTGAGTTGAGGTGTTTCAATCAGACCCGTTGCTACAGGTGTATAAAATCAAGCACCTAGCCATGCAGTCTCCATTTGCAAACATTTGTGATACAAAATGGATTGTTCTGAAGAGCTCAGTTACTTCAAGCATGGTACTGTGATAGGATGCCACCTTTGAAATAAGATGGTCCGTGAAATTACATCCCTGCTGATTACTCCACGGTCAACTGTGAGTGATATTATTAGAAAGAGGAAGCGTTTAGGAACAACAGCAACTTAGCCACGAAGTTGAAGACCACGTAAAGTCACAGTGTGGTCAACGATTTGTAAGGCACATGGTGCGTAAAAAAAATTGCCAACGGTTTGCTGATTTCATAGCTGAAGAGTTCCAAACTTCCACTGACATTAATGTAAGCACTGTTCAGCGGGAGCTTAATGGAATGGGTTTCCACGGCCGAGCAGCTGCATGCAAGCCTCACATCACCAAGTCCAATGCCAAGAGTCAGATGGAGTGGTGTAAAGCACACAGACACTGTACTGTAGAGCAGTGGAAATGTGTTCTGCGGAGTGACAAATCATGCTTCTCTGTTTGACAGACCTGGGCGAGTCTTGGTTTGGCGTTTGCTGGGAGAAATGTTACCTGTCTGACTGCATTATGCCAACTTTGAAGTTTGGTGGAGGAGGGATAATGGTATGGGACTGTTTTTCATGGTTTGGGCTAGGCCCCTTATCTCCAGTGATAATGCTTCAACATACCAAGACATTTTGGACAATGCTATGCTTCCAACTTTGTGGCAACAGCTTAGGGAAGGCCCTTTTCTATTCCAACATGACTGTGCCCTAGTACACAAGAAAGGACTATAAAGACATGGTTTGGTGGGGAAGAACTTGACTGGCCCGCACAGAGCCCTGACCTACCGAACCAGGCCTTCTCGTCCAACATCAGTGCCTGACCTCATAAATGCTGCACAGAATGAATGGACACAAATTCCCACATAAACACTCCAAAATCTTGTGGAAAGCCTTCCAAGAAGAGTGGAAGTTGTTATAGCTTCAAAAGGGGGACTAACTCCATATTAAAGTATATGTATTTTGAATACAATGTCATTACAGTTCCTGTTGGTGTAATGGTCAGGCATCCGAATAGTTTTGTCCATATAGTATATGTTGTAATGGTGTCCAAATGTGGTACCCTGGATGTTGGTGCGGTCACAGATAAGTTAGGTGTAGATGGATCTTTCTTCTTTGTCAACAACTTTATGAGCTTTAGCCACCTTAGGCTGTAGCAGAGAGGCTAGTCCCACACAGAGAAGATGGAGAGGATGCCACCGGGATACGCAGAGACCACCGGAGACCCCCAGCCAGGTAAGTGAAGATTTTTTTTTTTCTTTTCGCGCCGCAGGGTTTTCAGAGCTGAAAACTCTGCAACCACTTTTTTTTTATTGGATACTGCGGGTATCGGGAGCGCGCATACCTGCGGTATTTCAAAATTGGGCACAAGGTTTTTTACCTCGCTAAACCTCAAGCCCAATTGAATATGCCCCTAAGAGTATGTGTCTGGGAAAGGCAATGTATATTACTGTACTTACTCTGGGTTTTCAAGTATCTCCATTACCTGCACCCCAAAAATTAATAAAATGAAAAAAAAAATTCTTATCTGGTGTCAAAAAAATAATCTGCAGTCTTGTAATAAAACTGTAGTGGCAAAAGTCTAGGCTGCACTGAACACTGGCTCAGTGAGTTATTAATGTAGGTTGCTGCTCAAAAATGGAGAGGGATGCTCCACTTTTCTCTCTCAAGATGTATTGTACAAAAAATAAAAAAATTTGATTTGATTTGTAAAAAGAGTCTAAGGGGTAAATTGGTTGCTATGGGCAACATCTCCACTTCTAAAAACTCTCACTGTAGTAAATATACCACTAAGGGTGTGATAAGTGCTATGTGTGTGAGTCTCATATTTCTAACACTGTAATCCCGGGAAGGGGAAACCCTCCTTCCATTTCTGAACTCTCTGCAAAAGTGAGGATGAAAAGTAGTAAAAGTAATGATGATGATGGTTTAGACATTGAAATTGAAGATGCTACTTTGGAAGTGCGACATCATGAGGGGGATATTTGTGTATCTGCCTCTAATGAGGATGTTGATGATGAATGTGTTGGACAAGCACAAGCTTATAAAATTCAGGAGGATGAAGTTGTTTGTGTCAAAGTGTGTCAGCCACCAATGGCAGCAGTTCTTGCCAGTGATAAGAAGGATAAGGATAAGAAAGACCAAAAAATCCACCTCTTCAGTGTGAAATAATTTTTACCCAAATCCTGATAACATTTGTCAAGGCATCTGTAGCATTTTTGCTGCCAAAGTAAGTAGAAGTCAGGATATTACTATCAAGGCACCTACTCCCTGTTACGTCATTTTCAGCAAGTTCATGGAAATTCTTTATCAAAGTAAAAAAAAACAATGTAAAATAATAACAAGCAGTCCAACATCAGCTACCAGCAGCACGGAGAGATCCCAGCACATGCAATCATCACCTCCAACACATTCATAATCAACATCCTCATTAATGACCGGAGGTAGTCAAGCACCAAATTTGCAATGATAATCTAACCATCACAGAAGGGGACCAAGAAGACTAGTAGTTTCAAACACCAATTCACTGTGAAACAATCATTTGAAAGAGGAACGAAGTATGACAACCGCCATCCAGTTGCACAGTGGATCACTGTAGCCATGACTGGCTTTGTAAGCATTAAATTTGCAACCAATATACGCCATTAATGCATCTGGTTTTAGTTGATTAGTTGAGGTCATGTGTCCCTGCTATCAAATTCCATCTCATTTCTATTTTACTAGAACAGCAATTACTGTACTTGCCTGTACCGGGACATTAAAATAAAGTTACTTTACCTATTTACTTAACTATAGATATGTGGACATGTGGTACTTGTCAAACTAAATATTACATGACTGTGACAACCCACTGCCTTTAGCAGAAGCAGTACTGTATATAACAATCAATGACAGCTCATTTATAGACAGGCTGATGTCTGTATCACTGGCATACCAGTTTCTATCTCAGGGATGGGATAACAAAATGGCTTACCCCACTTTGCCTCTCTTCAGGATTTGTCATTTCCGATAATGCAATTAACATTGTGCAAGCATTACAACTGGGTCAATTTCCACACTTACCAGGATTTGTAATTTTTGATAATGCAAGTAACATTGTACGAGCATTACAACTGGGTCAATGTCAACAGATACAATGTTTTGCGCACACAATAAACTTGGTGGGTAAAAATTCCCTAAAAATAACAGGTGTGTGCAGGAGATGCTGATTGTGGCCTGTAACTTTTCTGTCCATTTTCGACATTCAGCTCAAAGAACTGTATCATTTGCAATGCCACCAACTGAAACAAGAGGCAGTAACCAGGTGGAATTCCACCCTTTATATGCTTAAGTGACTGTAAGAAACAACAATAAGCCATCCAAACATACACATCAAACTATGACATAGAGAGAAGGAGGACACGTTACCACGTTATTGCAGCACACTGGATAATACTCTTGGTTTTATGCAAGCTACTGAAACCATTTGAAATTGTAACAAATTAAGTGAGATCAGGTCATGCCCTTGATTAAACTAATAGAAAAGCATCTAGAGAAGCTGAATGAGGAAATTAAATAAAGCAATTCCGCTAAATATGTTGGACATGTAGATCAAGTTCTTTATTCGCATCACCAGGACTCAAGGGTTTGCAACATCTTGAATTGGATCTCTATATTTTGGCAACCATCTTGATACTAGGTTTAAGTCCTATGTAATGTAATGTTTTCTTTCTAACTGACACAGATCTTAAGAGATGCAAAGAGCTCCTTGTGAGTAACTTGTTATGACGATGTCTCCTGCTTCAATTTCTCCTGCAAATGCTGCTGCCAGGAAAAACTGACATTTTCCAAGAGACCCACTGGTGATGCTGATGATGCTGATGAGTCAATTCAGTGCACCAGAGTAAAACATTATGACATTTGGTCAGACTTAAAGACTTGCCCACATATATTGACACCTCTACCGTGACTCATTTTGATACACTAAGCATCAATAAAATGGTGGAGGATTACTTTAATAATAATAATGTACAAATTAGCATCTCACACAGTCCCTTTGAATACTGGGAGGAAGAAAGACAGTTTGGTGCCCTTTGTACAAACTAGCTATGGTGTACTTAAGCTGCCTACGCTCCAGTGTGTACTCAGAAGTGTGTTTAGCACAGCTCGGAAGGTTATGAGCGAATAGCTTAGGAGGCTACTTCCAAAATAAATGTGAAAAAACTGATGGTCATCAAAATGAACTACAAGAAAACTACAAATTCTATGAGGAAGACAATTGCCGCCAATTAAAACAAACAGACTGTAATGGTGGATTCCAGTGAGGATGAGCTAATATTGTGTGATGATATTAACAAAAGTAAGGGGGGGTGATGATGACAATGATCAAAAAAGTTCTGGCTGCCTGCTTGCTTGCTTCTTCATGGTTTCTGTGCCCTGCTCCTCTTCCCTCCAATGTCAGCCCACTCCTCCCCCCCTTCAGGAGAGGGGCTACACTGACATCTTAAAGACAGGGCGTGAGCTCACACATTGCTGTGACAAGCATTCCTATAAACATTGGTGGCCAAGATGCCATGCTAGGTGAAGAGGTAGGTGGGTTGGTATGGGGAGTTTGCATGCAGCAGGCAGTGAGAGCCGTGTGAGAATGAGGTATGACCCCCTCCATTCAATTGTCTATTCACATTTAATGCTTGTGATCAGGGACAGGGAAGGAGCATGGTTAGACTGCATATCTTCCCTAACAGCAACCAGCAACCTAAAGGCCTCTCCTCGGCTCTAGTGCGCAAGTCCAGCTTAAAAGACAGACATTTAGGCTGGTTATATTACAGGTTGAGTCTCCCATATCCAAATATTCCGAAATACAGAATATTTTTAGCATGACTGACATATTGAAACTAGGGGTGTGCACCGGCCACTTTTCGTGTTTTGTGTTTTGGTTTTGGATCTGGATCTTTCTTCGTGTTTTGGATCTGGATTGGTTTTGCCAAAACCACCCTTCCGTGTTTTGGGTTCTGGGTTTTGTGTTTTGGATCTGTATTTTTTTTTTAAAAAGCATAAAAACAGCTAAAATCACAGAATTTGTAGGTTTTTCTGCTCCTATGCTATTATTAACCTCAATAACCTTAATTTCCACTCATTTCCAGTCTATTCTGAACACCTCACACCTCACAATAGTGTTTTTATGTCCAAAACGTTGCACCGAGGTAGCTGGATGACTATGCTAAGCGACACGAGTGGGCGGCACAAACACGTGACCCATCTAGGCGTGAAACTGCAGTGGCAGACAGGATGGCAGTTTGAAAAACTAGGCCCCAAACTGTACATAATGCAAAGAAAAAAAAGAGGTGCAAGATGGAATTGTCCTTGGGCCCTCCCACCCACCCTTATGTTGTATAAACAGGACATGCACACTTTAACAAACCAATCATTTCAGCGCCAGGGTCTGCCACACAACTGTGGCTGAAATGATTGGTTCGTTTGGGCCCCCACAAAACAAGCTGGCAATTAATGTGTCCCTGCACAAACTGGCTCTATGGAGGCAAGATGTCATCCTCATCCTCCTCATCCACCGATTCCTCACCCTCTTCAGTGTGTACATCCTCATCCTCACAAAGTATTAACTCGTCCCCACTTGAATCCACCACCACAGGTCCCTCTGTACCTTCTGGAGGCTGGTCTCCCTGGAAGAGCTGATAATTCATTTTGATGAACATCATCTTCTCCACATTCTGTGGAAGCAACCTCCTACGCCTTTCGCTGACAAGGTTCCCGGCTGCACTAAACACTCTTTCGGAGTACACACTGGAGGGGGGGCAACTCAGGTAAAATAGAGCCAGTTTGTACAGGGGCCTCCAAATTGCCTCTTTTTCCTGCCAGTACAGGTATGGACTGTCTACCATGCCTACTTGGATGCTGTCACCGATGTAATCCTCCACCATTCTGTCAATGGTGACAGTATCATATGCAGTGACAGTAGACATGTCAGAAATTGTTGCCAGGTCCTTCAGTCCGGACCAGATGTCCAAACTTGGTCCTGCCTGCCCTGCATCACCGCCAGCGGGTTGCTTAGGATACCTAAGTTTTTTCCTGGCAGCCCCAGTTGCAGGAGAAAATGAAGAAGGAGCCGTTGACGTGTCACGTTCCGCTTCAGCTGACAGTGTGTTCACCAGCAGGTCTTTGCACCTCTGCAGGCTTGTGTCGGCCGGAAAGAGAGACACCACATAGGCTTTAAACCTAGGATCGAGCACGGTGGCCAAAACGTAGTGGTCTGATTTCAACAGATTGACCACCCTGGAATCCTGGCAAAGCGAATGAAGGGCTTCATCCACAAGTCCCACATGCCGAGCGGAATCGCTCCGTCTTAGCTCCTCCTTCACTTTCTCCAGCTGCTTCTGCAAAAGCCTGATGAGGGGAATGACCTGACTCAAGCTGGCAGTGTCTGAACTGACTTCACGTGTGGCAAGTTCGAAGGGCTGGAGAACCTTGCACAACACGGAAATCATTCTCCACTGCACTTGAGTCAGGTGCATACCCCCTCCTTTGCCTATGTCATAGGTGGATGTATAGGCTTGTATGGCCTTTTGCTGCTCCTCCATCCTCTGAAGCATATAGAGGGTTGAGTTCCACCGCGTCACAACCTCTTGCTTCAGGTGATGGCGGGGCAGGTTCAAGAGTGTTTGCTGGCGCTCCAGTCTTCGGCACGCAGTCGCTGAATGGCGAAAGTGGCCAGAAATTTTTCGGGCCACCCAAAGCGTCTCCTGCACGCCCCTGTCGCTTTTCAGAAAATTCTGCACCACCAAGTTTATTGTGTGAGCAAAACATGGGACGTGCTGGAATTTGCCCAGATGTAATGCCCGCACAATATTGGTGGCGTTGTCAGATATCACAAATCCCCAGGAGAGTCTAAGTGGGGTAAGCCACTGGGCGATGATTTCCCTCAGTTTCTCTAAGAGGTTGTCGGCGGTGTGCCTCTTACTGAAACCGGTGATACACAGCGTAGCCTGCCTTGTAACGAGCTGGCATTTCTGAGATGCTGCTACTGGTGACGCTGCTGCTGTTGCTGCGTAAGGTGATACATCTACCCAGTGGGCTGTCACAGTCATATAGTCCTTAGTCTGCCCTGTTCCACTTGTCCACATGTCCGTGGTTAAGTGGACATTGTGTACAACGGCATTTTTCAGGACACTGAGGACACTTTTTCTGACGTTTCTGTACAGTCTCGGTATCGCCTGCCTAGTGAAGTGGAATCTAGACGGGATTTGGAACCGGGGACACACTACCTCCATCAATTGTCTAAATCCCACTGCACTAATGGCGGATACCGGACGCACGTCTAACACCAACATAGCAGTCAAGGCCTCAGTTATACGTTTTGCTTCAGGATGACTGCTGTCGTACTTCATCCTCCTCGCTAAGGACTGTTGGAGGGTCAATTGTTTAGTAAAAGTAGTGGTGTTCCTACTTCCTCTCTGGGATGATGAACGACTCCCAGCAGCAGCAACAGCAGCAGCGGCAGCAGTAGGCGTAGCAATGCAGGATCCTCCGGAGGAATCCCGGATAGGAGAGTCAGTCATGCCAGTGACATGGCCTGCAGGACTACTTCCGATCCTAACTAAGGAGGAAATTGACGAGGAGGGAGTTGACGGTGTGGTTTGCAGGCGCTTGGATACAACAGGACAACGGGATTTAGGTGTCCCTGGACTGCTTACGGTCTTAGCCAAAGTTTCTGAACTTGACAGTAACTTTTTATGAACGCGCTGCAGGTGCCGTATAAGGGAGGATGTTCCTAGGTGGTTGACGTCCCTACCCCTACTTATTTCACCTTTACATATGGTACATATGGCAAGACAGTTGTTGTCCGGATTTGGATAGAAATATTGCCAGACCAAAGAGGTGGAATGTTTGGTCTTCTGCCCAGGCATGACCGTGATGGGCTTTTTCATCCCACGGACAACAACTGTCTCCCCCGGAGCCTGATTTAAACAAACCACATCACCATCAGAATCCTCCTCGCCAACTTCCTCCTCAGCGCCAGCTACACCAGTATCCTCATCCTGTTGTACTTCAACAGTGACATCTTCAATTTGCATATCAGCAAGTGGACTGTGGGTGCTCCTTTCAGCACTTGCAGGGGGCGTGCAAATGGTGGAAAGAGCCACCTCTTCCCGTCCAGTGCTGGGAAGGTCAGGCATCGCAACCACCACCACACTTGGACTCTCCTTGGGGATTTGTGATATCTTCTTAGAAAGCACAGTTCTTCGCTGTGCTTTTGCCAGCTTAACTCTTTTGATTTTTTTAGTGGGAGGAGGGCTTCCATCGTCATGTGAAGCTGAACCACTAGTCATGAACATACTAGGGATCGACCTTAGCCGTTCCTTGCCACTCCGTGTCGTAAATGGCATATTGGCAAGTTTACGTTTCTCTTCAGCTGATTTAAATGTCTTTTTCAAGGTCATTTTCCTGAACTTTGCCATTTGGGATTGTATGTGCCCTCTACTATGACATTGGGCATCGGCCTTGGCAGACGACGTTGATGGCATGTTATCGTCTATGTCATGACTAGTGGCAGCAGCTTCAGCACTAGGAGGAAGTGGTTCTTGATCTTTCTCTATTTTATTTTTATCGGAGAAAGTTTGGTCCTCCATTTATGTTATATCGATTTGATATATACGTGCGGCTAAACACAGAAAATAATTTTTTTTGGGGTTTGGACTGGAGTGTACTTTGTGGGTTACAGCACCCTTTAACGGTCAAGCCAGCCGGCCCTTTACTTATGACACAGGCGCACGCTTGGCACTACTTTGTTGATGCACGTGCGGCTACTGCGCACACAATTCACAAACACAGAAAATAATTTTTTTTTTGGTTTGGACTGGAGTGTACTTTCGGGGGTTACAGCACCCTTAACGGTCAAGCCAGCCGGCCCTTTACTTATGACACAGGCGCACGCTTGGCACTACTTTGTTGATGCACGTGCGGCTACTGCGCACACAATTCACAAACACAGAAAATAATTTTTTTTTGGTTTGGACTGGAGTGTACTTTCGGGGGTTACAGCACCCTTTAACGGTCAAGCCAGCCGGCCCTTTACTTATGACACAGGCGCACGCTTGGCACTACTTTGTTGATGCACGTGCGGCTACTGCGCACACAATTCACAAACACAGAAAATAATTTTTTTTTTGGTTTGGACTGGAGTGTACTTTGGGGGTTACAGCACCCTTTAACGGTCAAGCCAGCCGGCCCTTTACTTATGACACAGGCGCACGCTTGGCACTACTTTGTTGATGCACGTGCGGCTACTGCGCACACAATTCACAAACACAGAAAATAATTTTTTTTTTGGTTTGGACTGGAGTGTACTTTCGGGGGTTACAGCACCCTTAACGGTCAAGCCAGCCGGCCCTTTACTTATGACACAGGCGCACGCTTGGCACTACTTTGTTGATGCACGTGCGGCTACTGCGCACACAATTCACAAACACAGAAAATAATTTTTCTTTGGTTTGGACTGGAGTGTACTTTCGGGGGTTACAGCACCCTTTAACGGTCAAGCCAGCCGGCCCTTTACTTATGACACAGGCGCACGCTTGGCACTACTTTGTTGATGCACGTGCGGCTACTGCGCACACAATTCACAAACACAGAAAATAATTTTTATTTTGGTTTGGACTGGAGTGTACTTTGGGGGTTACAGCACCCTTTAACGGTCAAGCCAGCCGGCCCTTTACTTATGACACAGGCGCACGCTTGGCACTACTTTGTTGATGCACGTGCGGCTACTGCGCACACAATTCACAAACACAGAAAATAATTTTTTTTTTGGTTTGGACTGGAGTGTACTTTCGGGGGTTACAGCACCCTTAACGGTCAAGCCAGCCGGCCCTTTACTTATGACACAGGCGCACGCTTGGCACTACTTTGTTGATGCACGTGCGGCTACTGCGCACACAATTCACAAACACAGAAAATAATTTTTTTTTTGGTTTGGACTGGAGTGTACTTTCGGGGGTTACAGCACCCTTAACGGTCAAGCCAGCCGGCCCTTTACTTATGACACAGGTGCACGCTTGGCACTACTTTGTTGATGCACGTGCGGCTACTGCGCACACAATTCACAAACACAGAAAATAATTTTTTTTTTGGTTTGGACTGGAGTGTACTTTCGGGGGTTACAGCACCCTTAACGGTCAAGCCAGTCGGCCCTTTACTTATGACACAGGCGCACGCTTGGCACTACTTTGTTGATGCACGTGCGGCTACTGCGCACACAATTCACAAACACAGAAAATAATTTTTTTTTTGGTTTGGACTGGAGTGTACTTTCGGGGGTTACAGCACCCTTAACGGTCAAGCCAGCCGGCCCTTTACTTATGACACAGGCGCACGCTTGGCACTACTTTGTTGATGCACGTGCGGCTACTGCGCACACAATTCACAAACACAGAAAATAATTTTTTTTTGGTTTGGACTGGAGTGTACTTTCGGGGGTTACAGCACCCTTTAACGGTCAAGCCAGCCGGCCCTTTACTTATGACACAGGCGCACGCTTGGCACTACTTTGTTGATGCACGTGCGGCTACTGCGCACACAATTCACAAACACAGAAAATATATTATTTTTTTAGCACTTGGGGGGAGCACCCCTGATGGACAGAGCACCCCCTGGACAACACTACAGCACTGCTTTAGGACTGGGACACTGCACAGGACTTTGGAGTGGACACAGCCCCTATGGAGAACTGACTGCACAACACAGTCCAGCCAGCCCCTATGGACTTTGAAGTAGTGGACACAGCCCCTATTAACAACAGCAGCACAGCACAACACAGCCAGCCCCTATGGACTTTGAAGTAGTGGACAACAGCAGCACTACACTACACTACACTACACTACACTACACAGCCCTAACTCCCACCCTCCCTCTTCACTGTCCACAGCCGAGTGAGAAAATGGCGCCGACGCGGGTACCTTATATAGGATCCAAAACCCGCGAGACTCGGAAGGCGGGATGATGACGTTTTGCCTCGATTTCAGATCCGAGTCAGGCGGGAAAAGTCGAGCCTGACTCGGATCGGACTCGGATCGGGGGGGCTCGGGGGGGTTCGGATTTCAGAAATCCGAACCCGCTCACCCCTAATTGAAACCTTTGCTTTTTGAAAGTTCAATGTACACAAACTTTGTTTAAGGCACAAAATTATTAAAACTATTGTATAAAATTACCTGCAGACTGTGTGTATAAGGTGTATATAACACACAAATGCATTCTGTAATTAGATTTGGGGCCCATTCCCAAGATATTTCATTATTTTATGCAAATATTCCGATATTCAAAATACCCCTGGTCCCAAGCATTTTGGATATGGGAGACTCAACCAGTATAGATAATAAAATGACAATTACAATGTAAAATACAAATAAATTCATATGCAAATACAAAGTAAAAGTACAAATAATGGGGGTGATTCAGCAGAGGACAAAATTGCAAAGCCACACACAAGCAGCTTTGCAATTCCGTCCTTGCTAAAATACAAATGCAGCAGGAGGTGTCTGACACCTGCTGCTGCAACTGCAATCTCAGTGCAGCGACCAAGTTCGCAGCCTGGGATCACCATTGCGACAATTGGTCATGATGCTAGATGACGCCGGCCAGCTGAGTAAGCCTCAGCTTACACAGGCTGGGCGGATGGTGAGACCAGGAATCTGCATGCATGGACGCAGATCCTGGCCTTGCAACTCTTGGTAAACCGGGGGGACACATCCCCATTTCCCATCCCCGCCACAGCACTGCCCCGTAAACGCCTCTGCCTGCCTGCGCTATTGTGATAAGTGGGAATCTGCGTTAAGCAGTGCAGTTACTTGCACTGCTGAATCAGACCCTGTGTTAAATTACATACAAACTTCCTTCCCCTTTAAAAAAATTAAATTGCTGTCTGCATTCATGCTGCAGGCTGAACGCAAATGCCAATGAACTAATGCAACTACTGTAGATTGCAGCAGCCACACTAATAATTAGGGGTGTGCACCGGCCACTTTTCGTGTTTTGTGTTTTGGTTTTGGATCTGGATCTTTCTTCGTGTTTTGGATCTGGACTGGTTTTGCCAAAACCACCCTTCCGTGTTATGGGTTCTGGGTTTTGTGTTTTGGATCTTTATTTTTTTTTAAAAAGCATAAAAACAGCTAAAATCACAGAATTTGTGTGTTTTTCTGCTCCTATGCTATTATTAACCTCAATAACCTTAATTTCCACTCATTTCCAGTCTATTCTGAACACCTCACACCTCACAATAGTGTTTTTATGTCCAAAAGGTTGAACCGAGGTAGCTGGATGACTATGCTAAGAGATACGAGTGGCCGGCACAAACACGTGGTCCATCTAGGAGTGACACTGCAGTGGCAGACAGGATGGCAGTTTGAAAAAGTAGGCCCCAAACAGTACATAATTTAAAGAAAAAAAAGAGGTGCAAGATGGAATTGTCCTTGAGCCCTCCCACCCACCTTTATGTTGTATAAACAGGACATGCACACTTTAACAAACCAAACATTTCAGCGCCAGGGTCTGCCACACGACTGTGGCTGAAATGATTGGTTCGTTTGGGCCCCCACAAAACAAGCTGGCAATTAATCTGTCCCTGCACAAACTGGCTCTACGGAGGCAAGATGTCGTCCTCATCCTCCTCATCCACCGATTCCTCACCCTCTTCAGTGTTGTGTACATCCTCATCCTCACAGAGTATTAATTCTTCCCCGCTGGAATCCACAACCACAGGTCCCTCTGTACGTTCTGGAGGCTGGTCTCCCTGGAAGAGTTGATAATTCATTTTATGAACATCATCTTCTCCACATTCTGTGGAAGCAACCTCCTACGCCTTTCGCTGACAAGGTTCCCGGCTGCACTAAACACACTTTCGGAGTACACACTGGAGGGGGGGCAACTCAGGTAAAATAGAGCCAGTTTGTACAGGGACCTCCAAATTGCCTCTTTTTCCTGCCAGTACAGGTACGGACTGTCTGACATGCCTACTTGGATGCTGTCACCGATGTAATCCTTTAACAGACAGGCGCATGCTTGTCGCTGCTGCTTTGAGGATGCAGGTGCGGCTACAGCCCACACAATTCACAAAGACAGAAAAAAAATAAGAATTTTTTATTTTATGTGGAGCGCACTTTGAGGGTTACACCATCCTTTAACAGACAGACGCACGCTTGTCGCTGCTGCTTTGAGGATGCAGGTGCGGCTACTGTGCATACATTTCACACACAAACACAGAAAAAAAGAAGATTATTTTATTTTGTTGGAGCGCACTTTGGGGGTAACACCACCCTTTAACAGACAGACGCACGCTTGTCGCTGCTGCTTTGAGGATGCTGGTGCGGCTACAGCCCACACAATTCACAAAGACAGAAAAAAAAGGAAGATTTTTTTATTTTTTGTGGAGCGCACTTTGAGGGTTACACCACCCTTTAACAGACAGACGCACGCTTGTCGCTGCTGCTTTGAGGATGCAGGTGCGGCAACTGCGCATACATTTCACACACAAACACAGAAAAAAAGATTATTTTATTTTCTTGGAGCGCACTTTGGGGGTAACACCACCCTTTAACAGACAGACGCACGCTTGTCGCTGCTGTTTTGAGGACAGTATCATATGCAGTGCCAGTAGACTTGTCAGAAATTGTTGGCACGTCCTTCAGTCGGGACCAGATGTCCAAACCGGCCCTTGACTTATGACACAGGCGCACGCTTGGCGCTGCTACTGTGTTGATGCACGTGCGGCTACATCGCACACAAGTCACAAACACAGAAAAAAAAATGTTTTTTATTTTTTGGAGCACTTTGGGGGTTACACCACCCTTTAACAGACTTATGGGACACAGGCGCACGCTTGGCGCTGCTCCTTTGTTGATGCACGTGCAACTACAGTGCACACAATTCACAAAGACAGAAAAAAAATAATTTTTTATTGTTTGTGGAGTGCACTTTGAGGGTTACACCACCCTTTAACAGACAGACGCACGCTTGTCGCTGCTGCTTTGAGGATGCAGGTGTGGCTACAGCACACACAATTCACAAAGACAGAAAAAAAAAGAAGAATTTTTTTATTGTTTGTGGACCGCACTTTGAGGGTTACACCACCCTTTAACAGACAGACGCACGCTTGTCGCTGCTGCTTTAAGGATGCAGGTGCAGCTACAGCCCACACATTTCACAAAGACAGAAAAAAAAAGAAATTTTTTTTTATTGTTTGTGGAGCACACTTTGAGGGTTACACCACCCTTTAACAGACAGACGCACACTTGTCGCTGCTGCTTTGAGGATGCAGGTGGAATCTAGACAGGATTTGGAACTGGGGACACACTACCTCCATCAATTGTCTAAATCCCACTGCACTAATGGCGGATACCGGACGCACGTCTAACACCAACATAGCAGTCAAGGCCTCAGTAATACATTTTGCTTCAGGATGACTGCTGTCATACTTCATCCTCCTCGCTAGGGACTGTTGGAGGGTCAATTGTTTAGTAAAAGTAGTTGTGTTCCTACTTCCTCTCTGGGATGATGAACAACTCCCAGCAGCAGCAACAGCACTAGGAGGAAGTGGTTCTTGATCTTTCCCTATTTTATTTTTATCGGAGAAACTTTGGTCCTCCATTTATGTTATATTGATATATACGTGCGGCTAAGGCACACACAAATGCAGAAAATATTTTTTTATTTTTGCTGGAGAGTAGTGCACTTTGTGGGTTACACCACCCTTTAAGAAATTAGCCAGCCGGCCCTTTACTTATGGGACACAGGCGCACGCTTGGCGCTGCTCCTTTGTTGATGCACGTGCAGCCACAGTGCACACAATTCACAAACACAGAAAATAAATTTTTATTTTGTTTGGAGTGCCCTTTGGGGGTTACAGCACCCTTTAGCGGTCAATCCAGCCGGCCCTTTATTTATGGGACACAGGCGCACGCTTGGCACTACTTTGTTGATGCACGTGCGGCTACTGCGCACACAATTCACAAACACAAAAAAATATATTTTTTATTTTGTTTGGAGTGCCCTTTGGGGGTTACAGCACCCTTTAATGGACAAGTCAGCGGGCCTTTTACTTATGGGACACAGGCGCACGCTTGGCGCTGCTCCTTCGTTGATGCACGTGCAGCCACAGTGCACACAATTCACAAACACAGAAAATATTTTTTTATTTTGTTTAGAGTGTACTTTGGGGGTTACAGCACCCTTTAACGGACAAGCCAGCCGGCCCTTTACTTATGACACAGGCACATGCTTGGCACTATTTTGTTGATGCATGTGCGGCTACTGCGCACACAATTCACAAACACAAAATATATATTTTTTTATTTTGTTTGGAGTGCCCTTTGGGGGTTACAGCACCCTTTAACGGACAAGCCAGCTGGCCTTTTACTTATGGGACACAGGCGCACGCTTGGCGCTGCTCCTTTGTTGATGCACATGCAGCCACAGTGCACACAATTCACAAACACAGAAAAAATATTTTTTTTTAGCTCTTGGGGGAGCACCCCTGATGGACAGAGCACCCCCTGGACAACACTACAGCACCCCTTTAGGATGGGACACTGCACAGGACTTTGGAGTGGACACAGGCCCTATGGACAACTGACTGCACAACACAGTCCAGCCAGCCCCTATGGACTTTGAAGTAGTGGACACAGCCCCTATGGACAACAGCAGCACAGCGCAGCACAGCACAGCGCAGCACAGCACAGCACAGCACAACACTGCACTGCACTACACTACACTACACTACACTACAACACTACACTACACTACACAGCCCAGCCCAGCCAGCCCTAACTCCCACCCTCCCTCTTCACTGTCCACAGCTGAGTGAGAAAATGGCGTCGACGTGGGTACCTTATATAGGATCCAAAACCCGCGAGACCCGGAAGGCGGGATGATGATGTTTTGCCTCGATTTCAGATCCGAGTCAGGCGGGAAAAGTCGAGCCTGACTCGGATCGGCCTCGGATCGGGGGGGTTCGGATTTCAGAAATCCGAACCCGCTCACCCCTACTAATAATTAGAGATGTGCGGAGACCCTCGTGTTTTGGTTTTGCCAAAACCACCCTGAAATGTTTTGGTTTTGCCTAAACCACCCTCAAGTGTTTGGTTTTGGATCTGGATTTCTTTAAAAGTTTATAAAAACAGATAAAATCTTGTAATTTGGGTCAGCTTTTGTTCCTTTTGTTATTCACAGCTCACAATATTGTTTTAAGTTTTTACCCATATTGGCCAAAGGCTGCAATGAGCTGACTGGCTAAACTAAGTGACAGAGCAGTACCACAAACACATGGCAGTTTAAAAAAGAATGTATCACATCGAGTAATCATAATTGCACTGCAGTGGCAGACAGAATGGCGGTTTAATATAAGCTATATGATGCTATGGAATGTTTTCATTAATCAAGAACTAGATCAGAGGCCTAGTGACAGCACAAGTAAATGGAGGTTGTAGTATTAGTGGAAGCCAGGTAAAGGATTGCTTGATTGATTCTTTGATTACAGAATATAAGTAAAGAAAAAACAAATCAGAAACATTTAAAACAATATAAAAAAAACACACATCCAAATCCCAATGAGATTGATTCCAGAGGATTTAAGGCAGAGTAAAAACCTAGTCAAATAATTATTAATTATATGATTTGATGATTCTAGTCTGCGTCTTCTGAGAAGCTGCAGGAAATGTGGCCTGCATGCCTGGATGAGATGCTGGTGATGCATGGAATTGCAAGATACAAATGAACACGAATGCCCCAGTAAATTACCGTAAAATATAAAGTACACTGCATGTCAAACACACACCATCTTGGCAATGCCCATAACGAAAAGTGGTGCACAATGGAATTATACATGGCCTCTCCCACCCACCCTTATGTTGTAACTCCCCCACAGTGCCACTATCCTCACCTTCCCTGTAACTTCACCTCAGTGTTTCTGCACTCACCCTCCCTGTAACTCCCTATCAGTGCCCCTACCTTCACCCTCCTTGTAACTTCACCTTAAGCGCTCTGCCTTCACCCTATTTGTAACTCCAGCAAAGTTTCTCTGCCCTCAAGAGTGACAAATTGGGGATGTCACAAGGACGCGCTCCTTTCTGGTAATGGGTTGGAACTGGAACCACCCATTACCAAATGTCTAGTTTCGCCTATGCTGAGGAGAGGGAGAGCACAGCCAGCTCCCCGCACCCTGCTGCTCCTGCTGGACTGACCGATGAGTAGACTGTCAACCCTGCACAGTGGCACTACTGATACTGTGCAGGGAAACGTTACAGCCTCCATCCTTCACCGCTGCTATACTGCCCCCACACAGAGGGGAGGGGGATGGCTCCTGCTGCTCTCGGGCAGAGGAAGCAGGGAGTTGGCTGGGGAAGGGGGGAGCAGAGAGATGGCTGGGGGAGTGGGGAACAGGGAGATGGCTGCTTCTGCCCCTGCACAACGGGGAGGATAGCTTCTGCTCTAGGACAGGAAGGGGGGTTGCAGGGAGATGGCTGGGGGAGGAGGGAGATGACTGCTGGTGCTAAAACTGTGTATTCACACATAGTGAATACATAAATATATACATTGTAATAATCAATTTGGCCACAAAAAAAAACCTGTAAAAGGGGAGGTGTTGGGATCAGAAAGGGGAGGTGCCAATACAGGAAAGAAGAGGAGTCATAATTAATCATTAAATTGCCCCCCCCCCCTAAAAGAACAGTCTAGATCCGCCCGTGGCTTCTTGTGCTTTCCGCCCATGTACTCTGCACACTACCAGATCCCCAAAAGCCGTGACCACAGGGACTGCTAGTACACTGCCTACCACTGCAGTTTAAAGAAGCGCTAGCGCGGGCACTTACCTTACAACCGAACCATTTCTGGGCAGACTGTCAGCCACTGCAGGGCTTACAGCCTTTTCTTTATTAACAACATGCAGGTCTGATTCTTCCCGAGGATTTGTGTTTTTTATCATACTTTTCTATATTTTTTTGTTTATATTTTTTTATTCTTAAGATGTTTAAATATTTTTGTATTTTTTATGATTGGACCCATTATTCCACCCTTCCCTTCCCATCACCCCTCCCTTTTGTATCAGTCTGTCTGTCTTATCCAAATATACTTTTCGACTCATATGAGCTCAATAAAAATAATTAACTTTTAAATACACTCACCATTGTTATTTTTCTATCATTATACACCTATTACCTAGCCATAATACTCTCAGGAAGTGAGCGCAGGATAACTTGCAATATACCCTTTTTCTGTTTGTAGGGTGAGTGGTGACCTCTCTAGCTGTAGCAGCTCCACAGCTCCAACTTAGACTCCTGGGCCAGGGGCGTATCTATAATGGGTGCAGGGTGTGCAGGGAACATGGGCCCCTGGGTCCCACGTTGGCGCGGGGGTCCAGCGCTGTACAAATGACTGGAAAATGGCCACCACGCCCATTTTCCCATCGTTTGCTCATGCGCAGTACAGGGAAAATGGCCGCTGCGGCCATTTTTCCGGTGACCAGCGCATCCTCTATAGACTCTGGGCACACTTTAGTGCCCAGAGTCTATAACTCCGGCGCTGGACAAGGGCCCCCTCCTCTCTACAAACACCCCTGTCCTGGGCTCTAGATAAGCGCATTACGAATTCCTTTTCTGATAGATTGTAAGCTCCACTCTGGCAGGGACTGCTGTGAATGGGCAAATATTCTCTGTAAGGCGCTGCAGAATGATATAAATGGTAGTAATAATAATTATAACAATATTAATATTGGCAGGTAAGCCTGCTAATAGGTTAAAAAACTATAAGCCACAAAAGTGCATTTATGGTTTTTTAGTAACCTCATCCTGATTTACTGTATTTAGATGTTTGCAGACACCACAACTAAAAGTGCTTTTCTCTACGTTATTTGCTTTCATACATGTGTCTGCTCAATGTAAATGTTAAATAGCGCTTGTGTATTTCCCCCATGGTGACATTACCTTCATTGTTGCTCATGCTCACAAGGGTTTCTGTAGCAGGACAGTGAGATTATAATCATATGAAGTACTGATAATAAAAGGCAGATGCTGATTGGATGAAGGCCTCTCCTCAAATCTGCAGTTGGCTTTCATTTTGAACAAATGCCTTGGATGTCTCCTGCTATAGAGAACACCTACAGTAGCAGTGCAATGATGAAGTATATCACCAGATGCCCAAGGCAGTATAATGATGAATACTGTGACTGATGGGAGTACTAGGGATGTAATCACTTTAAAATAAATAAATAAATAAATTATGGTCATAAATGTGTTTTAGTTAGGTATTTATTTATTTATTAAAAACACATTTGATTCAGTATATCCAGTCTATACTTGTTAACCACTGTTTATAGAGAATGGATTGTGTTAATTTTAGCGCATAAACAAGATATCTGGCAAATCTATTATTATCTCAAGTGATCTATTTTTTTAGCTTCCTTTTATGTCATGGGACATCCTGTTTGAAGTTCTGTCAAGGGCATTCACTGTGACTGAAAATAACGAAATACCAGTCACCATTATAGTACTTCACACAATTTAGGGCCTGATTCAGCAGCGGACGCAAATGTAATCGCAACTGTAATTGCTTACGGATCTCAGTTGCTAAAATATGCTAATGTTTGCCAAAACACAGCCGACATAAAGACACTCACTGCTGCCTTCTCACATCCGTCCAATGTCGCACTCCTGAGTAAACATTGGTACCATTGACGCACAGTCACGCAGCATGTACAGCAAGTCTGACCAGCCGCAAACATAGCAGCTCTCCTCACACGCAGAGAGCTCTCATGCTGCAAATGCAACAGCAATGGCTAATCTATGCACGCCCATGAAACGCTGTTGAAATAGTCAGACACACTTGCGTTTACTTTACCACCCCCTGTTACCACCCCCAAGCGCTGACCGCATGACAATCACTTTGTGTACGTAATCACAATGCAAACAAAATGCATGCGCAGTGCAACTTATGGGCATGTGCAATGGCAAATAATCGCTCAAACTGCGTAAACATCGGCGTTGCGCCAGCTAAGGAATCAGGCCCTTGAGTCAAAATGAACATAACCTAAAGGACGATGCTTTAAGTGGGCCAAGAATCATGTCTGGACATTTGGCCTGATTCAGAGGTGCACGTTAAGTCGATACTACACGCAAGCAGTTTATGTTTTTTTCAGGGCCTCATTCAGCAAGGAACGCAGATGCTGATACGCACACAATCGGTCGATGTTTGTGCTCTGCGCATGCATCACAGTGCATATACGCGAACTAGCAATTGCGATGGGAACTGTGATTGCAGAGGCTACGCAGAGCACAATGATTGACAGGAAGTGACGTTTGCTGATGGTGACGAGGATGGTCGGGCGAACACAGGCGTGCCAGTGCGCTTCAACTCCATTGCAGGGGCATGCATAAATTATCCACTGCGTGGCTATAAGCAGCCATAGCACTGATAGCATGCGTGGCTGTTAGCAATTTCTGAGTAAGGTCAGGGCTTGTGTAAGTGTGCATACGGGTCCGATGTTACCGATGGTTTCGCTATGTTCCCCTAGAATACGGATGTGAGTAAGGGGAAGTGGGCGTCCTTATGTTAGGATATGATCGCAATGTGAATGCAAACATTTAAATAGCACCGCTGATATTAGTAACTAAGGTGCGTGCGTATAAGCAGAATAGAGTTCCATAGTGAATCAGGCTGCGCATGCGTCCAAGTAGCACTGCCCATGCATCCCGATGGCTTCTACCAAAAGCCACAGAACGAATATGGATGCAGAGAGGGACAATATTAGAGTGCATTAGAGTGCATTTCCTGGGTGGTAACGCAGACGCGGCATATCAAGGCCAGCAGCCACGTGCATCTCTGAATCAGGCCCCATGTCAGAAACCGTCATCCCTGATTGGACAGAGTAAGGGTTACAGTAAAATATTTTCTAAAACTATTATGTATAAATGGTAAATTTACTACGGATGAGCGGGTTCTGTTCTCAGAGAACCGAACCCACCCGAATTCTGGGGATCCGGGGCGATCCGAGCCAAGCTCGGATCTCCCTGAGTGGGCTTAACGCTGATTGGCTCTCAGCCAATCAGCGTTAAGCCCATTTAATAGGCACACAGGAAGCAAAAGAAGATGGCACACACCATCCCCCGCTGCTTGACACCGCCGGCACCCCCGCTGCCGACATCACAGCTGCCGACACTGCTGGCACCCCTGCACTGCTGCCCCACGTACTGAGGGCCTGATTCAGACCCGCTCGCGAGCGCTGACCGCTCGCAAGCGGGTCGATGTTGCCCAAGTGCGCATGCGCACGCCGGAGGTGGCTCCGTCGTGCGCATGCGTGAGACCCGAATAACGATGGCCAAGCTGTCACTATGGGTTTCGCACCAAAGGGGGCGTGCTGTCGATGGTGATTGACAGCACGCCCCCTTTGGAGGGCGTGCCAGGGGCGTGACTGCCCAGACAGAGGCGTTCCCATGGGAACGCCTACCGTTTGGGGCTGGCCCCACTGACATCACTAGTGATGTCAGTGGGAGTGCTTTTGGCTCTGATAGAGCCAAAAGCACTCCAGGGCTTGCGGCAGCGAGACCCTACCGCAAGGGTTTAGTCGCAAGCCCGATGGTCGTGATAGTCTTGACCATCACGACCATCATTGTGGCCGCTCGCTATAGCTGTGGGTGGTCACCCACAGCTATGCGACCGGCCAGGAGGCCGCTCAAAAAAGTAAGAGGGCCGGCCCTGATTCAGAGCGAGCGCTCTGTCAGAGCGTCCGGCTCTGAATCAGGGCCTGAGGACACTGTCAGCGACCCCCACACTGCCGGCACTCCCACACTGAGGACACCACCAGCACCCCTGCACTGCCGACACTGTCAGCACACATGCACTGAGGACAACGCTGGCACCCCCGCTCTGCTGACACCGCCGGCACCCTGCATTGAGAACATCCCTGCACTGCCGACACAGTCAGCAAACCTGCACTGAGGACACCACTGGCACCCCCGCTCTGCTGACATCACCGGCCCCCTGCATTGAGAACACCCCTGCACTGCCAACATAGTCAGCAAACCTGCACTGAGAACACCGCTGGCACCCCCGCACTGCCGACATCGTCGGTGCCCTTCACCGAGGACACTGCCAGCACCACAGCACTGCCATTCCATGTACTGAGGACACTGCCAACAACCCCTGCACTGCCGACACCACTAAGAAAACCTGCACTGAAGACACCACTGGCACTGCCGACATCGCCGTACCCTTCACTGAGGACACTGCCAGCACCGCAGAACTGCCATTCCATGTACTGAGGATACCGTCAGCAACCCCCACACTACCGACACAGCCAGAAAACCTGCACTAAAGACACCGCTGGCACTGCTGACATCGCCGGTACCCTTCCCTGAGGACACTGCCAGCACCACAGCACTGCCAATCCATGTACTGAGGACACCGTCAGCAACCCCTGCACTGCCGACACAGCCACCAAACCTGCACTGAAGACACCACTGGCACCCCCGCTCTGCTGACACCACCGGTACTCTGAACTGAGGACACTGCCAGCACCGCAGCACTGTCGTTCCATGTACTGAGGACACCGTCACTAACCCCGCTCTACCTACACTGCTGTCACAGTAAGTGCACTATTGGTGAATTCAACCAACACTGTATAACACACTGTGGGCCTGATTCTGAGGGGCTCGCAAAAAATGAGCATACGCTCTGAATCAGGGCGGGCGCTTGTCTTTTAAGTTGCGGCCTCCTGGCCGCTCGCATAGCTGTGGGTGACCACCCACAACTTATGCGAGCGGCCAGGTGATGCTCACGATGGTCAAGACCATCGCGGCCATCATTTTTGCGACGAGACCCTTGCGGTAGGGTCTTATGGCCGCAAGCCCCAGTGGACTTCCTGCTCTAATAGAGCAGGAAGTCCGCCTACTGACATCACGAGTGATTTCAGTAGGGCCGCCCACAAACGGCAGGCGTTCCTGCAGGAACGCCTTCGTTTGCCCAGCCACCCCACCTCCCCGTCTACAAAAAGGGACGAGCTGTCGATCAACATCGACAGCCGCCCCGTTTGTTGTGAGCACCGGAGCGAGTGCTTTTTGCGCTCGCTCCAGGGCTCGCGCACGCGCAGTGTGCAGCCGCGCGTGCGCACTGGCCTACCATCGACCTGCTTGCGAGCGCTATGCACTTGCGAGCGGGTCTGAATCAGGCCCTGTATCCGTGTTGGAAAATGGACGCTGAACTACCACATGTTAGTGCCACCCACTGTGTCGCTTAGCTTAGGCAGTCAGCTAGCTGGATGCAACCTTTTGGCCTTAACTAGATGAAAAAAATAATATTGTGAGGTGGTCAAAATTGATTGGAAATGACTGGAAATAAATGTTATTGAGGTTAATAATACTGTAGGAATAAAAACAGGCCCATTTTATTTGATTTTAGTTGTTTTTATTAGAGATGTGCGCCGACCCTCGTGTTTTGGTTTTGGATCTGGATCTTCCCTGGTTTTGGATCTGAATCTGGTTTTAGATTTTTTTCCTTGGTGTTTTGTTTTGGTGTTTTGGTTTTGGTTTTGGATTTGGATTTTTTTCTTAAAAAATAAAAAAAACTGCTAAAATCACAAAAAATGTGCCTTTTTGGTTACTACAGTATTAATAACCTCAACAACATTTATTTCCACTCGTTTCCAGTCAATTTTGGTTACCTCACAGTGCACAATATTGATTTTTTTCTCAACTAGTTAAATGGCCAAAAGGTTGCATCCAACTTGCTGGCTCAAAACTGATTGATATAATTATTAATAGAGTTGAGGACTGTGCAAAGATGATGGTTCTGATACCCTTGAGGATTGAAGGCATGGGCCTTCATAGAGGACAAGGAAGTTGACGACCTAGCATTATCATGATGACTGCTGGCGGCAGCTACAACATGTGGTTCTTGGCCTTGCTCTCCTGTCATGTGACAGCCCTCCATATTTTCTGCGGTCTTGAAGCAGTGTCATAAGCACCAATAGTGTAGCCAAGGTGCGGTTACAAAATTCACACACGTGCAGTCGAGCACACGCAGGAAAAAAAAATTAACGAAATTATTTTTTTTTCGGGTATAGAACTTGGGCATAGAGCACAGTTTGGTGACGACTGGAGTCGGACAGCACTAGGTTGCTTTGCTGTATCACACACAGAAAAATATAAAATAACTTTGATTTTTATATATATATATATATATATATATATATATATTAGGGGTGAGCGGGTTCGGATTTCTGAAATCCGAACCCCCCCGAGCCCCCCCCGATTCGAGGCCGATCCGAGTCAGGCTCGACTTTTCCCGCCTGACTCGGATCTGAAATCGAGGCAAAACGTCATCATCCCGCCTTCCGGGTCTCGCGGGTTTTGGATCCTATATAAGGTACCCGCGTCGGCGCCATTTTCTCACTCGGCTGTGGACAGTGAAGAGGGAGGGTGGGAGTTAGGGTTGGCTGGGCTGTGTAGTGTAGTGTAGTGCAGAGTAGTGTTGTGCTGTGCTGCGCTGCGCTGTGCTGCTGTTGTCCATAGGGGCTGTGTCCACTACTTCAAAGTCCATAGGGGCTGGCTGGACTGTGTTGTGCAGTCAGTTGTCCATAGGGGCTGTGTCCACTCCAAAGTCCTGTGCAGTGTCCCATCCTAAAGGGGTGCTGTAGTGTTGTCCAGGGGGTGCTCTGTCCATCAGGGGTGCTCCCCCAAGAGCTAAAAAAAATATATTTTTTCTGTGTTTGTGAATTGTGTGCGCAGTAGCCGCACGTGCATCAACAAAGTAGTGCCAAGCGTGCGCCTGTGTCATAAGTAAAGGGCCGGGTGGCTTGACCGTTAAAGGGTGCTGTAACCCCCAAAGTACACTCCAAACCAAATAAAAAATATTTTCTGTGTTTGTGAATTGTGTGCACAGTAGCCGCACGTGCATCAACAAAGTAGTGCCAAACGTGCGCCTGTGTCATAAGTAAAGGGCCGGCTGGCTTGACCGTTAAAGGGTGCTGTAACCCCCAAAGTACACTCCAAACCAAATAAAAAAATATTTTCTGTGTTTGTGAATTGTGTGTGCAGTAGCCGCACGTACATCAACAAAGTAGTGCCAAACGTGCGCCTGTGTCATAAGTAAAGGGCCGGCTGGCTTGACCGTTAAAGGGTGCTGTAACCCCCAAAGTACACTCCAAACCAAATAAAAAAATATTTTCTGTGTTTGTGAATTGTGTGCGCAGTAGCCGCACGTGCATCAACAAAGTAGTGCCAAGTGTGCGCTAGTGTCATAAGTAAAGGGCCGGCTGGCTTGACCGTTAAAGGGTACTGTAACCCCCAAAGTACACTCCAAACCAAATAAAAAAATATTTTCTGTGTTTGTGAATTGTGTGCGCAGTAGCCGCACGTGCATCAACAAAGTAGTGCCAAGCGTGCGCCTGTGTCATAAGTAAAGGGCCGGCTGGCTTGACCGTTAAAGGGTGCTGTAAGCCCCAAAGTACACTCCAAACCAAATAAAAAAATATTTTCTGTGTTTGTGAATTGTGTGCGCAGTAGCCGCACGTGTATCAACAAAGTAGTGCCAAGCGTGCGCCTGTGTCATAAGTAAAGGGCCGGCTGGCTTGACCGTTAAAGGGTGCTGTAACCCCCAAAGTACACTCCAAACCAAAAAAATATATATTTTCTGTGTTTGTGAATTGTGTGTGCAGTAGCCGCACGTGCATCAACAAAGTAGTGCCAAACGTGCGCCTGTGTCATAAGTAAAGGGCCGGCTGGCTTGACCGTTAAAGGGTGCTGTAACCCCCAAAGTACACTCCAAACCAAATAAAAAAATATTTTCTGTGTTTGTGAATTGTGTGCGCAGTAGCCGCACGTGAATCAACAAAGTAGTGCCAAGCGTGCGCCTGTGTCATAAGTAAAGGGCTGGCTGGCTTGACCGTTAAAGGGTGCTGTAACCCCCAAAGTACACTCCAAACCAAATAAAAAAATATTTTCTGTGTTTGTGAATTGTGTGCGCAGTAGCCGCACGTGCATCAACAAAGTAGTGCCAAGCGTGCGCCTGTGTCATAAGTAAAGGGCCGGCTGGCTTGACCGTTAAAGGGTGCTGTAAGCCCCAAAGTACACTCCAAACCAAATAAAAAAATATTTTCTGTGTTTGTGAATTGTGTGCGCAGTAGCCGCACGTGCATCAACAAAGTAGTGCCAAGCGTGCGCCTGTGTCATAAGTAAAGGGCCTGCTGGCTTGACCGTTAAAGGGTGCTGTAACCCCCAAAGTACACTCCAAACCAAAAAAATATATATTTTCTGTGTTTGTGAATTGTGTGCGCAGTAGCCGCACGTGCATCAACAAAGTAGTGCCAAACGTGCGCCTGTGTCATAAGTAAAGGGCCGGCTGGCTTGACCGTTAAAGGGTGCTGTAACCCCCAAAGTACACTCCAAACCAAATAAAAAAATATTTTCTGTGTTTGTGAATTGTGTGCGCAGTAGCCGCACGTGTATCAACAAAGTAGTGCCAAGCGTGCGCCTGTGTCATAAGTAAAGGGCCGGCTGGCTTGACCGTTAAAGGGTGCTGTAACCCCCAAAGTACACTCCAAACCAAAAAAATATATATTTTCTGTGTTTGTGAATTGTGTGCGCAGTAGCCACACGTGTATCAACAAAGTAGTGCCAAGCGTGCGCCTGTGTCATAAGTAAAGGGCCGGCTGGCTTGACCGTTAAAGGGTGCTGTAACCCCCAAAGTACACTCCAAACCAAAAAAATATATATTTTCTGTGTTTGTGAATTGTGTGCGCAGTAGCCGCATGTGCATCAACAAAGTAGTGCCAAGCGTGCGCCTGTGTCATAAGTAAAGGGCCGGCTGGCTTGACTGTTAAAGGGTGCTGTAACCCCCAAAGTACACTCCAAACCAAATAAAAAAATATTTTCTGTGTTTGTGAATTGTGTGCGCAGTAGCCGCACGTGCATCAACAAAGTAGTGCCAAACGTGCGCCTGTGTCATAAGTAAAGGGCCGGCTGGCTTGACCGTTAAAGCGTGCTGTAACCCCCAAAGTACACTCCAGACCAAATAAAAAAATATTTTCTGTGTTTGTGAATTGTGTGCGCAGTAGCCGCATGTGCATCAACAAAGTAGTGCCAAGCGTGTGCCTGTGTCATAAGTAAAGGGCTGGCTGGCTTGACCATTAAAGGGTGCTATAACCCTCAAAGTACACTCCAAACCAAATAAAAAAATATTTTCTGTGTTTGTGAATTGTGTGCGTAGTAGCCGCACGTGCATCAACAAAGTAGTGCCAAGCGTGCGCCTGTGTCATAAGTAAAGGGCCGGCTGGCTTGACCGTTAAAGGGTGCTGTAACCCCCAAAGTACACTCCAAACCAAATAAAAAAATATTTTCTGTGTTTGTGAATTGTGTGCGCAGTAGCCGCACGTGCATCAACAAAGTAATGCCAAGCGTGCGCCTGTGTCATAAGTAAAGGGCCGGCTGGCTTGACCGTTAAAGGGTGCTGTAACCCCCAAAGTACACTCCAAACCAAATAAAAAAATATTTTCTGTGTTTGTGAATTGTGTGCGCAGTAGCCGCATGTGCATCAACAAAGTAGTGCCAAGCGTGCGCCTGTGTCATAAGTAAAGGGCCGGCTGGCTTGACTGTTAAAGGGTGCTGTAACCCCCAAAGTACACTCCAAACCAAATTAAAAAATATTTTCTGTGTTTGTGAATTGTGTGCTCAGTAGCCGCACGTGCATCAACAAAGTAGTGCCAAGCGTGCGCCTGTGTCATAAGTAAAGGGTCGGCTGGCTTGACCGTTAAAGGGTGCTGTAAGCCCCAAAGTACACTCCAAACCAAATAAAAAAATATTTTCTGTGTTTGTGAATTGTGTGCGCAGTAGCCGCACGTGCATCAACAAAGTAGTGCCAAGCGTGCGCCTGTGTCATAAGTAAAGGGCCAGCTTCCTTGACCGTTAAAGGGTGCTGTAACCCCCAAAGTACACTCCAAACCAAATAAAAAAATATTTTCTGTGTTTGTGAATTGTGTGCGCAGTAGCCGCACGTGCATCAACAAAGTAGTGCCAAACGTGCGCCTGTGTCATAAGTAAAGGGTCGGCTGGCTTGACCGTTAAAGGGTGCTGTAAGCCCCAAAGTACACTCCAAACCAAATAAAAAAATATTTTCTGTGTTTGTGAATTGTGTGCGCAGTAGCTGCACGTGCATCAACAAAGTAGTGCCAAACGTGCGCCTGTGTCATAAGTAAAGGGCCGGCTGGCTTGACCGTTAAAGGGTGCTGTAACCCCCAAAGTACACTCCAAACCAAATAAAAAAATATTTTCTGTGTTTGTGAATTGTGTGCGCAGTAGCCGCATGTGCATCAACAAAGTAGTGCCAAGCGTGCGCCTGTGTCATAAGTAAAGGGCCGGCTGGCTTGACCATTAAAGGGTGCTGTAAGCCCCAAAGTACACTCCAAACCAAATAAAAAAATATTTTCTGTGTTTGTGAATTGTGTGCGCAGTAGCCGCACGTGCATCAACAAAGTAGTGCCAAGCGTGCGCCTGTGTCATAAGTAAAGGGCCGGCTGGCTTGACCGTTAAAGGGTGCTGTAACCCCCAAAGTACACTCCAAACCAAATAAAAAAATATTTTCTGTGTTTGTGAATTGTGTGCGCAGTAGCCGCACGTGCATCAACAAAGTAGTGCCAAACGTGCGCCTGTGTCATAAGTAAAGGGCCGGCTGGCTTGACCATTAAAGGGTGCTGTAACCCCCAAAGTACACTCCTGACCAAATAAAAAAATATTTTCTGTGTTTGTGAATTGTGTGCGCAGTAGCCGCATGTGCATCAACAAAGTAGTGCCAAGCGTGTGCCTGTGTCATAAGTAAAGGGCCGGCTGGCTTGACCATTAAAGGGTGCTATAACCCTCAAAGTACACTCCAAACCAAATAAAAAAATATTTTCTGTGTTTGTGAATTGTGTGCGCAGTAGCCGCACGTGTATCAACAAAGTAGTGCCAAGCGTGCGCCTGTGTCATAAGTAAAGGGCCGGCTGGCTTGACCGTTAAAGGGTGCTGTAACCCCCAAAGTACACTCCAAACCAAAAAAATATATATTTTCTGTGTTTGTGAATTGTGTGCGCAGTAGCCGCACGTGTATCAACAAAGTAGTGCCAAGCGTGCGCCTGTGTCATAAGTAAAGGGCCGGCTGGCTTGACCGTTAAAGGGTGCTGTAACCCCCAAAGTACACTCCAAACCAAAAAAATATATATTTTCTGTGTTTGTGAATTGTGTGCGCAGTAGCCGCATGTGCATCAACAAAGTAGTGCCAAGCGTGCGCCTGTGTCATAAGTAAAGGGCCGGCTGGCTTGACTGTTAAAGGGTGCTGTAACCCCCAAAGTACACTCCAAACCAAATAAAAAAATATTTTCTGTGTTTGTGAATTGTGTGCGCAGTAGCCGCACGTGCATCAACAAAGTAGTGCCAAACGTGCGCCTGTGTCATAAGTAAAGGGCCGGCTGGCTTGACCGTTAAAGCGTGCTGTAACCCCCAAAGTACACTCCAGACCAAATAAAAAAATATTTTCTGTGTTTGTGAATTGTGTGCGCAGTAGCCGCATGTGCATCAACAAAGTAGTGCCAAGCGTGTGCCTGTGTCATAAGTAAAGGGCTGGCTGGCTTGACCATTAAAGGGTGCTATAACCCTCAAAGTACACTCCAAACCAAATAAAAAAATATTTTCTGTGTTTGTGAATTGTGTGCGTAGTAGCCGCACGTGCATCAACAAAGTAGTGCCAAGCGTGCGCCTGTGTCATAAGTAAAGGGCTGGCTGGCTTGACCGTTAAAGGGTGCTGTAACCCCCAAAGTACACTCCAAACCAAATAAAAAAATATTTTCTGTGTTTGTGAATTGTGTGCGCAGTAGCCGCACGTGCATCAACAAAGTAATGCCAAGCGTGCGCCTGTGTCATAAGTAAAGGGCCGGCTGGCTTGACCGTTAAAGGGTGCTGTAACCCCCAAAGTACACTCCAAACCAAATAAAAAAATATTTTCTGTGTTTGTGAATTGTGTGCGCAGTAGCCGCATGTGCATCAACAAAGTAGTGCCAAGCGTGCGCCTGTGTCATAAGTAAAGGGCCGGCTGGCTTGACTGTTAAAGGGTGCTGTAACCCCCAAAGTACACTCCAAACCAAATTAAAAAATATTTTCTGTGTTTGTGAATTGTGTGCTCAGTAGCCGCACGTGCATCAACAAAGTAGTGCCAAGCGTGCGCCTGTGTCATAAGTAAAGGGTCGGCTGGCTTGACCGTTAAAGGGTGCTGTAAGCCCCAAAGTACACTCCAAACCAAATAAAAAAATATTTTCTGTGTTTGTGAATTGTGTGCGCAGTAGCCGCACGTGCATCAACAAAGTAGTGCCAAGCGTGCGCCTGTGTCATAAGTAAAGGGCCAGCTTCCTTGACCGTTAAAGGGTGCTGTAACCCCCAAAGTACACTCCAAACCAAATAAAAAAATATTTTCTGTGTTTGTGAATTGTGTGCGCAGTAGCTGCACGTGCATCAACAAAGTAGTGCCAAACGTGCGCCTGTGTCATAAGTAAAGGGTCGGCTGGCTTGACCGTTAAAGGGTGCTGTAAGCCCCAAAGTACACTCCAAACCAAATAAAAAAATATTTTCTGTGTTTGTGAATTGTGTGCGCAGTAGCCGCACGTGCATCAACAAAGTAGTGCCAAGCGTGCGCCTGTGTCATAAGTAAAGGGCTGGCTGGCTTGACCGTTAAAGGGTGCTGTAACCCCCAAAGTACACTGCAAACCAAATAAAAAAATATTTTCTGTGTTTGTGAATTGTGTGCGCAGTAGCTGCACGTGCATCAACAAAGTAGTGCCAAACGTGCGCCTGTGTCATAAGTAAAGGGCCGGCTGGCTTGACCGTTAAAGGGTGCTGTAACCCCCAAAGTACACTCCAAACCAAATAAAAAAATATTTTCTGTGTTTGTGAATTGTGTGCGCAGTAGCCGCATGTGCATCAACAAAGTAGTGCCAAGCGTGCGCCTGTGTCATAAGTAAAGGGCCGGCTGGCTTGACCATTAAAGGGTGCTGTAAGCCCCAAAGTACACTCCAAACCAAATAAAAAAATATTTTCTGTGTTTGTGAATTGTGTGCGCAGTAGCCGCACGTGCATCAACAAAGTAGTGCCAAGCGTGCGCCTGTGTCATAAGTAAAGGGCCGGCTGGCTTGACCGTTAAAGGGTGCTGTAACCCCCAAAGTACACTCCAAACCAAATAAAAAAATATTTTCTGTGTTTGTGAATTGTGTGCGCAGTGGCCGCACGTGCATCAACAAAGTAGTGCCAAACGTGCGCCTGTGTCATAAGTAAAGGGCCGGCTGGCTTGACCATTAAAGGGTGCTGTAACCCCCAAAGTACACTCCTGACCAAATAAAAAAATATTTTCTGTGTTTGTGAATTGTGTGCGCAGTAGCCGCATGTGCATCAACAAAGTAGTGCCAAGCGTGTGCCTGTGTCATAAGTAAAGGGCCGGCTGGCTTGACCATTAAAGGGTGCTATAACCCTCAAAGTACACTCCAAACCAAATAAAAAAATATTTTCTGTGTTTGTGAATTGTGTGCGTAGTAGCCGCACGTGCATCAACAAAGTAGTGCCAAGCGTGCGCCTGTGTCATAAGTAAAGGGCCGGCTGGCTTGACCGTTAAAGGGTGCTGTAACCCCCAAAGTACACTCCAAACCAAATAAAAAAATATTTTCTGTGTTTGTGAATTGTGTGCGCAGTAGCCGCACGTGCATCAACAAAGTAGTGCCAAGCGTGCGCCTGTGTCATAAGTAAAGGGCCGGCTGGCTTGACCATTAAAGGGTGCTGTAACCCCCAAAGTACACTCCAAACCAAATAAAAAAATATTTTCTGTGTTTGTGAATTGTGTGCGCAGTAGCCGCACGTGCATCAACAAAGTAGTGCCAAGCGTGCGCCTGTGTCATAAGTAAAGGGCCGGCTGCCTTGACCGTTAAAGGGTGCTGTAACCCCCAAAGTACACTCCAAACCAAATAAAAAAATATTTTCTGTGTTTGTGAATTGTGTGCGCTGTAGCCGCACGTGCATCAACAAAGTAGTGCCAAACGTGCGCCTGTGTCATAAGTAAAGGGCCGGCTGGCTTGACCATTAAAGGGTGCTGCAACCCCCAAAGTACACTCCAAACCAAATAAAAAAATATTTTCTGTGTTTGTGAATTGTGTGCGCAGTAGCCGCACGTGCATCAACAAAGTAGTGCCAAGCGTGCGCCTGTGTCATAAGTAAAGGGCCGGCTGGCTTGACCGTTAAAGGGTGCTGTAACCCCCAAAGTACACTCCAAACCAAAAAAATATATATTTTCTGTGTTTGTGAATTGTGTGCGCAGTAGCCGCACGTGTATCAACAAAGTAGTGCCAAGCGTGCGCCTGTGTCATAAGTAAAGGGCCGGCTGGCTTGACCGTTAAAGGGTGCTGTAACCCCCAAAGTACACTCCAAACCAAAAAAATATATATTTTCTGTGTTTGTGAATTGTGTGCGCAGTAGCCGCATGTGCATCAACAAAGTAGTGCCAAGCGTGCGCCTGTGTCATAAGTAAAGGGCCGGCTGGCTTGACTGTTAAAGGGTGCTGTAACCCCCAAAGTACACTCCAAACCAAATAAAAAAATATTTTCTGTGTTTGTGAATTGTGTGCGCAGTAGCCGCACGTGCATCAACAAAGTAGTGCCAAACGTGCGCCTGTGTCATAAGTAAAGGGCCGGCTGGCTTGACCGTTAAAGGGTGCTGTAACCCCCAAAGTACACTCCAGACCAAATAAAAAAATATTTTCTGTGTTTGTGAATTGTGTGCGCAGTAGCCGCATGTGCATCAACAAAGTAGTGCCAAGCGTGTGCCTGTGTCATAAGTAAAGGGCTGGCTGGCTTGACCATTAAAGGGTGCTATAACCCTCAAAGTACACTCCAAACCAAATAAAAAAATATTTTCTGTGTTTGTGAATTGTGTGCGTAGTAGCCGCACATGCATCAACAAAGTAGTGCCAAGCGTGCGCCTGTGTCATAAGTAAAGGGCCGGCTGGCTTGACCGTTAAAGGGTGCTGTAACCCCCAAAGTACACTCCAAACCAAATAAAAAAATATTTTCTGTGTTTGTGAATTGTGTGCGCAGTAGCCGCACGTGCATCAACAAAGTAGTGCCAAGCGTGCGCCTGTGTCATAAGTAAAGGGCTGGCTGGCTTGACCGTTAAAGGGTGCTGTAACCCCCAAAGTACACTGCAAACCAAATAAAAAAATATTTTCTGTGTTTGTGAATTGTGTGCGCAGTAGCTGCACGTGCATCAACAAAGTAGTGCCAAACGTGCGCCTGTGTCATAAGTAAAGGGCCGGCTGGCTTTACCGTTAAAGGGTGCTGTAACCCCCAAAGTACACTCCAAACCAAATAAAAAAATATTTTCTGTGTTTGTGAATTGTGTGCGCAGTAGCCGCATGTGCATCAACAAAGTAGTGCCAAGCGTGCGCCTGTGTCATAAGTAAAGGGCCGGCTGGCTTGACCATTAAAGGGTGCTGTAAGCCCCAAAGTACACTCCAAACCAAATAAAAAAATATTTTCTGTGTTTGTGAATTGTGTGCGCAGTAGCCGCACGTGCATCAACAAAGTAGTGCCAAGCGTGCGCCTGTGTCATAAGTAAAGGGCCGGCTGGCTTGACCGTTAAAGGGTGCTGTAACCCCCAAAGTACACTCCAAACCAAAAAAAAAAATATTTTCTGTGTTTGTGAATTGTGTGCGCAGTAGCCGCACGTGCATCAACAAAGTAGTGCCAAACGTGCGCCTGTGTCATAAGTAAAGGGCCGGCTGGCTTGACCATTAAAGGGTGCTGTAACCCCCAAAGTACACTCCTGACCAAATAAAAAAATATTTTCTGTGTTTGTGAATTGTGTGCGCAGTAGCCGCATGTGCATCAACAAAGTAGTGCCAAGCGTGTGCCTGTGTCATAAGTAAAGGGCCGGCTGGCTTGACCATTAAAGGGTGCTATAACCCTCAAAGTACACTCCAAACCAAATAAAAAAATATTTTCTGTGTTTGTGAATTGTGTGCGTAGTAGCCGCACGTGCATCAACAAAGTAGTGCCAAGCGTGCGCCTGTGTCATAAGTAAAGGGCCGGCTGGCTTGACCGTTAAAGGGTGCTGTAACCCCCAAAGTACACTCCAAACCAAATAAAAAAATATTTTCTGTGTTTGTGAATTGTGTGCGCAGTAGCCGCACGTGCATCAACAAAGTAGTGCCAAGCGTGCGCCTGTGTCATAAGTAAAGGGCCGGCTGGCTTGACCATTAAAGGGTGCTGTAACCCCCAAAGTACACTCCAAACCAAATAAAAAAATATTTTCTGTGTTTGTGAATTGTGTGCGCAGTAGCCGCACGTGCATCAACAAAGTAGTGCCAAGCGTGCGCCTGTGTCATAAGTAAAGGGCCGGCTGCCTTGACCGTTAAAGGGTGCTGTAACCCCCAAAGTACACTCCAAACCAAATAAAAAAATATTTTCTGTGTTTGTGAATTGTGTGCGCTGTAGCCGCACGTGCATCAACAAAGTAGTGCCAAACGTGCGCCTGTGTCATAAGTAAAGGGCCGGCTGGCTTGACCATTAAAGGGTGCTGCAACCCCCAAAGTACACTCCAAACCAAATAAAAAAATATTTTCTGTGTTTGTGAATTGTGTGCGCAGTAGCCGCACGTGCATCAACAAAGTAGTGCCAAGCGTGCGCCTGTGTCATAAGTAAAGGGCCGGCTGGCTTGACCGTTAAAGGGTGCTGTAACCCCCAAAGTACACTCCAAACCAAAAAAATATATATTTTCTGTGTTTGTGAATTGTGTGCGCAGTAGCCGCACGTGTATCAACAAAGTAGTGCCAAGCGTGCGCCTGTGTCATAAGTAAAGGGCCGGCTGGCTTGACCGTTAAAGGGTGCTGTAACCCCCAAAGTACACTCCAAACCAAAAAAATATATATTTTCTGTGTTTGTGAATTGTGTGCGCAGTAGCCGCATGTGCATCAACAAAGTAGTGCCAAGCGTGCGCCTGTGTCATAAGTAAAGGGCCGGCTGGCTTGACTGTTAAAGGGTGCTGTAACCCCCAAAGTACACTCCAAACCAAATAAAAAAATATTTTATGTGTTTGTGAATTGTGTGCGCAGTAGCCGCACGTGCATCAACAAAGTAGTGCCAAACGTGCGCCTGTGTCATAAGTAAAGGGCCGGCTGGCTTGACCGTTAAAGGGTGCTGTAACCCCCAAAGTACACTCCAGACCAAATAAAAAAATATTTTCTGTGTTTGTGAATTGTGTGCGCAGTAGCCGCATGTGCATCAACAAAGTAGTGCCAAGCGTGTGCCTGTGTCATAAGTAAAGGGCTGGCTGGCTTGACCATTAAAGGGTGCTATAACCCTCAAAGTACACTCCAAACCAAATAAAAAAATATTTTCTGTGTTTGTGAATTGTGTGCGTAGTAGCCGCACGTGCATCAACAAAGTAGTGCCAAGCGTGCGCCTGTGTCATAAGTAAAGGGCCGGCTGGCTTGACCGTTAAAGGGTGCTGTAACCCCCAAAGTACACTCCAAACCAAATAAAAAAATATTTTCTGTGTTTGTGAATTGTGTGCGCAGTAGCCGCACGTGCATCAACAAAGTAATGCCAAGCGTGCGCCTGTGTCATAAGTAAAGGGCCGGCTGGCTTGACCGTTAAAGGGTGCTGTAAGCCCCAAAGTACACTCCAAACGAAATAAAAAAATATTTTCTGTGTTTGTGAATTGTGTGCGCAGTAGCCGCACGTGCATCAACAAAGTAGTGCCAAGCGTGCGCCTGTGTCATAAGTAAAGGGCCGGCTGGCTTGACCGTTAAAGGGTGCTGTAACCCCCAAAGTACACTCCAAACCAAAAAAATATATATTTTCTGTGTTTGTGAATTGTGTGCGCAGTAGCCGCACGTGCATCAACAAAGTAGTGCCAAACGTGCGCCTGTGTCATAAGTAAAGGGCCGGCTGGCTTGACCGTTAAAGGGTGCTGTAACCCCCAAAGTACACTCCAAACCAAATAAAAAAATATTTTCTGTGTTTGTGAATTGTGTGCGCAGTAGCCGCATGTGCATCAACAAAGTAGTGCCAAGCGTGCGCCTGTGTCATAAGTAAAGGGCCGGCTGGCTTGACTGTTAAAGGGTGCTGTAACCCCCAAAGTACACTCCAAACCAAATTAAAAAATATTTTCTGTGTTTGTGAATTGTGTGCTCAGTAGCCGCACGTGCATCAACAAAGTAGTGCCAAGCGTGCGCCTGTGTCATAAGTAAAGGGTCGGCTGGCTTGACCGTTAAAGGGTGCTGTAAGCCCCAAAGTACACTCCAAACCAAATAAAAAAATATTTTCTGTGTTTGTGAATTGTGTGCGCAGTAGCCGCACGTGCATCAACAAAGTAGTGCCAAGCGTGCGCCTGTGTCATAAGTAAAGGGCCAGCTTCCTTGACCGTTAAAGGGTGCTGTAACCCCCAAAGTACACTCCAAACCAAATAAAAAAATATTTTCTGTGTTTGTGAATTGTGTGCGCAGTAGCCGCACGTGCATCAACAAAGTAGTGCCAAACGTGCGCCTGTGTCATAAGTAAAGGGTCGGCTGGCTTGACCGTTAAAGGGTGCTGTAAGCCCCAAAGTACACTCCAAACCAAATAAAAAAATATTTTCTGTGTTTGTGAATTGTGTGCGCAGTAGCCGCACGTGCATCAACAAAGTAGTGCCAAGCGTGCGCCTGTGTCATAAGTAAAGGGCTGGCTGGCTTGACCGTTAAAGGGTGCTGTAACCCCCAAAGTACACTGCAAACCAAATAAAAAAATATTTTCTGTGTTTGTGAATTGTGTGCGCAGTAGCTGCACGTGCATCAACAAAGTAGTGCCAAACGTGCGCCTGTGTCATAAGTAAAGGGCCGGCTGGCTTGACCGTTAAAGGGTGCTGTAACCCCCAAAATACACTCCAAACCAAATAAAAAAATATTTTCTGTGTTTGTGAATTGTGTGCGCAGTAACCGCACGTGCATCAACAAAGTAGTGCCAAGCGTGCGCCTGTGTCATAAGTAAAGGGCCAGCTGGCTTGACCGTTAAAGGGTGCTGTAAGCCCCAAAGTACACTCCAAACCAAATAAAAAAATATTTTCTGTGTTTGTGAATTGTGTGCGCAGTAGCCGCACGTGCATAAACAAAGTAGTGCCAAGCGTGCACCTGTGTCATAAGTAAAGGGCCGGCTACCTTGACCGTTAAAGGGTGCTGTAACCCCCAAAGTACACTCCAAACCAAATAAAAAAATATTTTCTTTGTTTGTGAATTGTGTGCGCAGTAGCCGCATGTGCATCAACAAAGTAGTGCCAAACGTGCGCCTGTGTCATAAGTAAAGAGCCGGCTGGCTTGACCGTTAAAGGGTGCTGTAACCCCCAAAGTACACTCCAAACCAAATAAAAAAATATGTTCTGTGTTTGTGAATTGTGTGCGCAGTAGCCGCACGTGCATCAACAAAGTAGTGCCAAGCGTGCGCCTGTGTCATAAGTAAAGGGCCGGCTGGCTTGACCGTTAAAGGGTGCTGTAAGCCCCAAAGTACACTCCAAACCAAATAAAAAAATATTTTCTGTGTTTGTGATTTGTGTGAGCAGTAGCCGCTCGTGCATAAACAAAGTAGTGCCAAGCGTGCACCTGTGTCATAAGTAAAGGGCCGGCTGCCTTGACCATTAAAGGGTGGTGTAACCCCCAAAGTACACTCCAAACCAAATAAAAAAATATTTTCTGTGTTTGTGAATTGTGTGCGCAGTAGCCGCATGTGCATCAACAAAGTAGTGCCAAGCGTGCGCCTGTGTCATAAGTAAAGGGCCGGCTGGCTTGACCATTAAAGGGTGCTGTAAGCCCCAAAGTACACTCCAAACCAAATAAAAAAATATTTTCTGTGTTTGTGAATTGTGTGCGCAGTAGCCGCACGTGCATCAACAAAGTAGTGCCAAGCGTGCGCCTGTGTCATAAGTAAAGGGCCGGCTGGCTTGACCGTTAAAGGGTGCTGTAACCCCCAAAGTACACTCCAAACCAAATAAAAAAATATTTTCTGTGTTTGTGAATTGTGTGCGCAGTAGCCGCACGTGCATCAACAAAGTAGTGCCAAACGTGCGCCTGTGTCATAAGTAAAGGGCCGGCTGGCTTGACCATTAAAGGGTGCTGTAACCCCCAAAGTACACTCCAGACCAAATAAAAAAATATTTTCTGTGTTTGTGAATTGTGTGCGCAGTAGCCGCATGTGCATCAACAAAGTAGTGCCAAGCGTGTGCCTGTGTCATAAGTAAAGGGCCGGCTGGCTTGACCATTAAAGGGTGCTATAACCCTCAAAGTACACTCCAAACCAAATAAAAAAATATTTTCTGTGTTTGTGAATTGTGTGCGTAGTAGCCGCACGTGCATCAACAAAGTAGTGCCAAGCGTGCGCCTGTGTCATAAGTAAAGGGCCGGCTGGCTTGACCGTTAAAGGGTGCTGTAACCCCCAAAGTACACTCCAAACCAAATAAAAAAATATTTTCTGTGTTTGTGAATTGTGTGCGCAGTAGCCGCACGTGCATCAACAAAGTAGTGCCAAGCGTGCGCCTGTGTCATAAGTAAAGGGCCGGCTGGCTTGACCGTTAAAGGGTGCTGTAACCCCCAAAGTACACTCCAAACCAAATAAAAAAATATTTTCTGTTTGTGAATTGTGTGCGCAGTAGCCGCACGTGCATCAACAAAGTAGTGCCAAGCGTGCGCCTGTGTCATAAGTAAAGGGCCGGCTGCCTTGACCGTTAAAGGGTGCTGTAACCCCCAAAGTACACTCCAAACCAAATAAAAAAATATTTTCTGTGTTTGTGAATTGTGTGCGCTGTAGCCGCACGTGCATCAACAAAGTAGTGCCAAACGTGCGCCTGTGTCATAAGTAAAGGGCCGGCTGGCTTGACCATTAAAGGGTGCTGCAACCCCCAAAGTACACTCCAAACCAAATAAAAAAATATTTTCTGTGTTTGTGAATTGTGTGTGCAGTAGCCGCATGTGCATCAACAAAGTAGTGCCAAGCGTGCGCCTGTGTCATAAGTAAAGGGCCGGCTGGCTTGACCGTTAAAGGGTGCTGTAACCCCCAAAGTACACTCCAAACCAAAAAAATATATATTTTCTGTGTTTGTGAATTGTGTGCGCAGTAGCCGCACGTGTATCAACAAAGTAGTGCCAAGCGTGCGCCTGTGTCATAAGTAAAGGGCCGGCTGGCTTGACCGTTAAAGGGCGCTGTAACCCCCAAAGTACACTCCAAACCAAAAAAATATATATTTTCTGTGTTTGTGAATTGTGTGCGCAGTAGCCGCATGTGCATCAACAAAGTAGTGCCAAGCGTGCGCCTGTGTCATAAGTAAAGGGCCGGCTGGCTTGACATGTTAACTGGTGCTGTAACCCCCAAAGTACACTCCAAACCAAATAAAAAAATATTTTCTGTGTTTGTGAATTGTGTGCGCAGTAGCCGCACGTGCATCAACAAAGTAGTGCCAAATGTGCGCCTGTGTCATAAGTAAAGGGCCGGCTGGCTTGACCGTTAAAGGGTGCTGTAACCCCCAAAGTACACTCCAGACCAAATAAAAAAATATTTTCTGTGTTTGTGAATTGTGTGCGCAGTAGCCGCATGTGCATCAACAAAGTAGTGCCAAGCGTGTGCCTGTGTCATAAGTAAAGGGCCGGCTGGCTTGACCATTAAAGGGTGCTATAACCCTCAAAGTACACTCCAAACCAAATAAAAAAATATTTTCTGTGTTTGTGAATTGTGTGCGTAGTAGCCGCACGTGCATCAACAAAGTAGTGCCAAGCGTGCGCCTGTGTCATAAGTAAAGGGCCGGCTGGCTTGACCGTTAAAGGGTGCTGTAACCCCCAAAGTACACTCCAAACCAAATAAAAAAATATTTTCTGTGTTTGTGAATTGTGTGCGCAGTAGCCGCACGTGCATCAACAAAGTAATGCCAAGCGTGCGCCTGTGTCATAAGTAAAGGGCCGGCTGGCTTGACCGTTAAAGGGTGCTGTAAGCCCCAAAGTACACTCCAAACCAAATAAAAAAATATTTTCTGTGTTTGTGAATTGTGTGCGCAGTAGCCGCACGTGCATCAACAAAGTAGTGCCAAGCGTGCGCCTGTGTCATAAGTAAAGGGCCGGCTGGCTTGACCGTTAAAGGGTGCTGTAACCCCCAAAGTACACTCCAAACCAAAAAAATATATATTTTCTGTGTTTGTGAATTGTGTGCGCAGTAGCCGCACGTGCATCAACAAAGTAGTGCCAAACGTGCGCCTGTGTCATAAGTAAAGGGCCGGCTGGCTTGACCGTTAAAGGGTGCTGTAACCCCCAAAGTACACTCCAAACCAAATAAAAAAATATTTTCTGTGTTTGTGAATTGTGTGCGCAGTAGCCGCATGTGCATCAACAAAGTAGTGCCAAGCGTGCGCCTGTGTCATAAGTAAAGGGCCAGCTTCCTTGACCGTTAAAGGGTGCTGTAACCCCCAAAGTACACTCCAAACCAAATAAAAAAATATTTTCTGTGTTTGTGAATTGTGTGCGCAGTAGCCGCACGTGCATCAACAAAGTAGTGCCAAACGTGCGCCTGTGTCATAAGTAAAGGGTCGGCTGGCTTGACCGTTAAAGGGTGCTGTAAGCCCCAAAGTACACTCCAAACCAAATAAAAAAATATTTTCTGTGTTTGTGAATTGTGTGCGCAGTAGCCGCACGTGCATCAACAAAGTAGTGCCAAGCGTGCGCCTGTGTCATAAGTAAAGGGCTGGCTGGCTTGACCGTTAAAGGGTGCTGTAACCCCCAAAGTACACTGCAAACCAAATAAAAAAATATTTTCTGTGTTTGTGAATTGTGTGCGCAGTAGCTGCACGTGCATCAACAAAGTAGTGCCAAACGTGCGCCTGTGTCATAAGTAAAGGGCCGGCTGGCTTGACCGTTAAAGGGTGCTGTAAGCCCCAAAGTACACTCCAAACCAAATAAAAAAATATTTTCTGTGTTTGTGAATTGTGTGCGCAGTAGCCGCACGTGCATAAACAAAGTAGTGCCAAGCGTGCACCTGTGTCATAAGTAAAGGGCCGGCTGCCTTGACCGTTAAAGGGTGCTGTAACCCCCAAAGTACACTCCAAACCAAATAAAAAAATATTTTCTTTGTTTGTGAATTGTGTGCGCAGTAGCCGCACGTGCATCAGCAAAGTAGTGCCAAACGTGCGCCTGTGTCATAAGTAAAGAGCTGGCTGGCTTGACCGTTAAAGGGTGCTGTAACCCCCAAAGTACACTCCAAACCAAATAAAAAAATATTTTCTGTGTTTGTGAATTGTGTGCGCAGTAGCCGCACGTGCATCAACAAAGTAGTGCCAAGCGTGCGCCTGTGTCATAAGTAAAGGGCCGGCTGGCTTGACCGTTAAAGGGTGCTGTAAGCCCCAAAGTACACTCCAAACCAAATAAAAAAATATTTTCTGTGTTTGTGATTTGTGTGAGCAGTAGCCGCTCGTGCATAAACAAAGTAGTGCCAAGCGTGCACCTGTGTCATAAGTAAAGGGCCGGCTGCCTTGACCATTAAAGGGTGGTGTAACCCCCAAAGTACACTCCAAACCAAATAAAAAAATATTTTCTGTGTTTGTGAATTGTGTGCGCAGTAGCCGCATGTGCATCAACAAAGTAGTGCCAAGCGTGCGCCTGTGTCATAAGTAAAGGGCCGGCTGGCTTGACCATTAAAGGGTGCTGTAAGCCCCAAAGTACACTCCAAACCAAATAAAAAAATATTTTCTGTGTTTGTGAATTGTGTGCGCAGTAGCCGCACGTGCATCAACAAAGTAGTGCCAAGCGTGCGCCTGTGTCATAAGTAAAGGGCCGGCTGGCTTGACCGTTAAAGGGTGCTGTAACCCCCAAAGTACACTCCAAACCAAATAAAAAAATATTTTCTGTGTTTGTGAATTGTGTGCGCAGTAGCCGCACGTGCATCAACAAAGTAGTGCCAAACGTGCGCCTGTGTCATAAGTAAAGGGCCGGCTGGCTTGACCATTAAAGGGTGCTGTAACCCCCAAAGTACACTCCAGACCAAATAAAAAAATATTTTCTGTGTTTGTGAATTGTGTGCGCAGTAGCCGCATGTGCATCAACAAAGTAGTGCCAAGCGTGTGCCTGTGTCATAAGTAAAGGGCCGGCTGGCTTGACCATTAAAGGGTGCTATAACCCTCAAAGTACACTCCAAACCAAATAAAAAAATATTTTCTGTGTTTGTGAATTGTGTGCGTAGTAGCCGCACGTGCATCAACAAAGTAGTGCCAAGCGTGCGCCTGTGTCATAAGTAAAGGGCCGGCTGGCTTGACCGTTAAAGGGTGCTGTAACCCCCAAAGTACACTCCAAACCAAATAAAAAAATATTTTCTGTGTTTGTGAATTGTGTGCGCAGTAGCCGCACGTGCATCAACAAAGTAGTGCCAAGCGTGCGCCTGTGTCATAAGTAAAGGGCCGGCTGGCTTGACCGTTAAAGGGTGCTGTAACCCCCAAAGTACACTCCAAACCAAATAAAAAAATATTTTCTGTGTTTGTGAATTGTGTGCGCAGTAGCCGCACGTGCATCAACAAAGTAGTGCCAAGCGTGCGCCTGTGTCATAAGTAAAGGGCCGGCTGCCTTGACCGTTAAAGGGTGCTGTAACCCCCAAAGTACACTCCAAACCAAATAAAAAAATATTTTCTGTGTTTGTGAATTGTGTGCGCTGTAGCCGCACGTGCATCACAAAGTAGTGCCAAACGTGCGCCTGTGTCATAAGTAAAGGGCCGGCTGGCTTGACCATTAAAGGGTGCTGCAACCCCCAAAGTACACTCCAAACCAAATAAAAAAATATTTTCTGTGTTTGTGAATTGTGTGCGCAGTAGCCGCATGTGCATCAACAAAGTAGTGCCAAGCGTGCGCCTGTGCCATAAGTAAAGGGCCGGCTGGCTTGACTGTTAAAGAGTGCTGTAACCCCCAAAGTAAACTCCAAACAAAATAAAAAAATATTTTCTGTGTTTGTGAATTGTGTGCACTGTGGCTGCACGTGCATCAACAAAGGAGCAGTGCCAAGCGTGCGCCTTTTTCCCATAAGTAAAGAGCCGGCTGGCTCATTTCTTAAAGGGTGGTGTAACCCACAAAGTGCACTACTCTCCAGCAAAAATAAAAAAATATTTTCTGCGTTTGTGTGTGCCTTAGCCGCACGTATATATCAATATAACATAAATGGAGGACCAAAGTCTCTCCGATAAAAATAAAATAGGGAAAGATCAAGAACCACTTCCTCCTAGTGCTGTTGCTGCTGCTGGGAGTTGTTCATCATCCCAGAGAGGAAGTAGGAACACAACTACTTTTACTAAACAATTGACCCTCCAACAGTCCCTAGCGATGAGGATGAAGTACGACAGCAGTCATCCTGAAGCAAAACGTATAGCTGAGGCCTTGACTGCTATGTTGGTGTTAGACGTGCGTCCGGTATCCGCCATTAGTGCAGTGGGATTTAGACAATTGATGGAGGTAGTGTGTCCCTGGTTCCAAATCCCGTCTAGATTCCACCTGCATCCACAAAGCAGCAGCGACAAGCGTGCGTCTGTCTGTTAAAGGGTGGTGTAAACCTCAAAGTGCGCTCCACAAACAATAAAAAAATTCTTCTTTTTTTTCTGTCTTTGTGAATTGTGTGGGCTGTAGACGCACTTGCATCCTCAAAGCAGCAGCGACAAGCGTGCGTCTGTCTGTTAAAGGGTGGTGTAACCCTCAAAGTGCTCCAAAAAATAAAAAACTATTTTTTTTATGTGTTTGTGACTTATGTGCGATGTAGCCGCACGTGCATCAACACAGTAGCAGCGCCAAGCGTGCGCCTGTGTCATAAGTCAAGGGCCGGTTTGGACATCTGGTCCGGACTGAAGGACGTGCCAACAATTTCTGACAAGTCTACTGTCACTGCATATGATACTGTCCTCAAAGCAGTAGCGACAAGCGTGCGTCTGTCTGTTAAAGGGTGGTGTAACCCTCAAAGTGCGCTCCACAAACAATAAAAAAATTCTTCTTTTTCTTCCTGTCTTTGTGAATTGTGTGGGCTGTAGCCGCACCTGCATCCTCAAAGCAGCAGCGACAAGCGTGCGTCTGTCTGTTAAAGGATTACATCGGTGACAGCATCCAAGTAGGCATGTCGGACAGTCCGTACCCATACTGGCAGGAAAAAGAAGCAATTTGGAGGTCCCTGTACAAACTGGCTCTATTTTACCTGAGTTGCCCCCCCCTCCAGTGTGTACTCCGAAAGAGTGTTTAGTGCTGCCGGGAACCTTGTCAGCGAAAGGCGTAGGTGGTTGTTTCCACAAAATGTGGAGAAGATGATGTTCATAAAATGAATTATCAACTCTTCCAGGGAGACCAGCCTCCAGAACGTACAGAGGGACCTGTGGTTGTGGATTCCAGCGGGGACGAATGAATACTCTGTGAGGATGAGGATGTACACAACACTGAAGAGGGTGAGGAATCGGTGGATGAAGAGGATGAGGACGACATCTTGCCTCCGTAGAGCCAGTTTGTGCAGGGACAGATTAATTGCCAGCTTGTTTTGTGGGGGCCAAAACGAACCAATCATTTCAGCCACAGTCGTGTGGCAGACCCGGACGCTGAAATGTTTGGTTTGTTAAAGTGTGCATGTCCTGTTTATACAACATAAGGGTGGGTGGGAGGGCCCAAGGACAATTCCATCTTGCACCTCTTTTTTTTCTTTGAATTATGTACTGTTTGGGACCTAGTTTTTCAAACTGCCATCCTGTCTGCCACTGCAGTGTCACTCCTAGATGGACCACGTGTTTGTGCCGCCCACTCGTATCTCTTAGCATAGTCATCCAGCTACCTCGGATGCAGCCTTTTGGATATAAAAACAATATTGTGAGGTGTGAGGTGTTCAGAATAGACTGGAAATGAGTGGAAATTAAGGTTATTGAGGTTAATAATAGCATAGGAGTAGAAAAACACACAAATTATGTGATTTTAGCTGTTTTTATGCTTTTTTTTAAAAAAATACAGATCCAAAACACAAAACCCAGAACCCATAACACGGAAGGGTGGTTTTGGCAAAACCAATCCAGATCCAAAACACGAAGAAAGATCCTGATCCAAAACCAAAACACAAAACACGAAAAGTGGCCGGTGCACACCCCTAATATTAGGGGTGAGCGGGTTCGGATTTCTGAAATCCGAACCCCCCCGAGCCCCCCCGATCCGAGTCCGATCCGAATCAGGCTCGACTTTTCCCGCCTGACTCGGATCTGACATCGAGGCAAAACGTCATCATCCCACCTTCCGAGTCTCGCGGGTTTTGGATCCTATATAAGGTACCCGTGTCGGCGCCATTTTCTCACTCGGCTGTGGACAGTGAAGAGGGAGGGTGGGAGTTAGTGCTGTGTAGTGTAGTGTAGTGTAGTGCTGCTGTTGTCCACTACTTCAAAGTCCATAGGGGCTGGCTGTGTTGTGCTGTGCTGCTGTTGTTAATAGGGGCTGTGTCCACTACTTCAAAGTCCATAGGGGCTGGCTGGACTGTGTTGTGCAGTCAGTTCTCCATAGGGGCTGTGTCCACTCCAAAGTCCTGTGCAGTGTCCCAGTCCTAAAGGGGTGCTGTAGTGTTGTCCAGGGGGTGCTCTGTCCATCAGGGGTGCTCCCCCCAAGTGCTAAAAAAATAATATATTTTCTGTGTTTGTGAATTGTGTGCGCAGTAGCCGCACGTGCATCAACAAAGTAGTGCCAAGCGTGCGCCTGTGTCATAAGTAAAGGGCCGGCTGGCTTGACCGTTAAAGGGTGCTGTAACCCCCGAAAGTACACTCCAGTCCAAACCAAAAAAAAATTATTTTCTGTGTTTGTGAATTGTGTGCGCAGTAGCCGCACGTGCATCAACAAAGTAGTGCCAAGCGTGCGCCTGTGTCATAAGTAAAGGGCCGGCTGGCTTGATCGTTAAGGGTGCTGTAACCCCCGAAAGTACACTCCAGTCCAAACCAAAAAAAAAATTATTTTCTGTGTTTGTGAATTGTGTGCGCAGTAGCCGCACGTGCATCAACAAAGTAGTGCCAAACGTGCGCCTGTGTCATAAGTAAAGGGCCGGCTGGCTTGACCGTTAAGGGTGCTGTAACCCCCGAAAATACACTCCAGTCCAAACCAAAAAAAAAATTATTTTCTGTGTTTGTGAATTGTGTGCGCAGTAGCCGCACGTGCATCAACAAAGTAGTGCCAAACGTGCGCCTGTGTCATAAGTAAAGGGCCGGCTGGCTTGACCGTTAAGGGTGCTGTAACCCCCGAAAGTACACTCCAGTCCAAACCCCCAAAAAAATTATTTTCTGTGTTTGTGAATTGTGTGCGCAGTAGCCGCACGTGCATCAACAAAGTAGTGCCAAGCGTGCGCCTGTGTCATAAGTAAAGGGCCGGCTGGCTTGACCGTTAAGGGTGCTGTAACCCCCGAAAGTACACTCCAGTCCAAACCAAAAAAAAAACTATTTTCTGTGTTTGTGAATTGTGTGCGCAGTAGCCGCACGTGCATCAACAAAGTAGTGCCAAGCGTGCGCCTGTGTCATAAGTAAAGGGCCGGCTGGCTTGACCGTTAAGGGTGCTGTAACCCCCGAAAGTACACTCCAGTCCAAACCTAAAAAAAAATTATTTTCTGTGTTTGTGAATTGTGTGCGCAGTAGCCGCATGTGCATCAACAAAGTAGTGCCAAGCGTCCGCCTGTGTCATAAGTAAAGGGCCAGCTGGCTTGACCGTTAAAGGGTGCTGTAACCCCCGAAAGTACACTCCAGTCCAAACCAAAAAAAAATTATATTCTGTGTTTGTGAATTGTGTGCGCAGTAGCCGCACGTGCATCAACAAAGTAGTGCCAAGCGTGCGCCTGTGTCATAAGTAAAGGGCCGGCTGGCTTGACCGTTAAGGGTGCTGTAACCCCTGAAAGTACACTCCAGTCCAAACCTAAAAAAAAATTATTTTCTGTGTTTGTGAATTGTGTGCGCAGTAGCCGCACGTGCATCAACAAAGTAGTGCCAAGCGTGCGCCTGTGTCATAAGTAAAGGGCCGGCTGGCTTGACCGTTAAAGGGTGCTGTAACCCCCGAAAGTACACTCCAGTCCAAACCAAAAAAAAATTATTTTCTGTGTTTGTGAATTGTGTGCGCAGTAGCCGCACGTGCATCAACAAAGTAGTGCCAAGCGTGCGCCTGTGTCATAAGTAAAGGGCCGGCTGGCTTGACCGTTAAAGGGTGCTGTAACCCCCGAAAGTACACTCCAGTCCAAACCAAAAAAAAATTATTTTCTGTGTTTGTGAATTGTGTGCGCAGTAGCCGCACGTGCATCAACAAAGTAGTGCCAAGCGTGCGCCTGTGTCATAAGTAAAGGGCCGGCTGGCTTGACCGTTAAGGGTGCTGTAACCCCTGAAAGTACACTCCAGTCCAAACCTAAAAAAAAATTATTTTCTGTGTTTGTGAATTGTGTGCGCAGTAGCCGCACGTGCATCAACAAAGTAGTGCCAAGCGTGCGCCTGTGTCATAAGTAAAGGGCCGGCTGGCTTGACCGTTAAAGGGTGCTGTAACCCCCGAAAGTACACTCCAGTCCAAACCAAAAAAAAATTATTTTCTGTGTTTGTGAATTGTGTGCGCAGTAGCCGCACGTGCATCAACAAAGTAGTGCCAAGCGTGCGCCTGTGTCATAAGTAAAGGGCCGGCTGGCTTGACCGTTAAAGGGTGCTGTAACCCCCGAAAGTACACTCCAGTCCAAACCAAAAAAAAATTATTTTCTGTGTTTGTGAATTGTGTGCGCAGTAGCCGCACGTGCATCAACAAAGTAGTGCCAAGCGTGCGCCTGTGTCATAAGTAAAGGGCCGGCTGGCTTGACCGTTAAAGGGTGCTGTAACCCCCGAAAGTACACTCCAGTCCAAACCAAAAAAAAAATTATTTTCTGTGTTTGTGAATTGTGTGCGCAGTAGCCGCACGTGCATCAACAAAGTAGTGCCAAGCGTGCGCCTGTGTCATAAGTAAAGGGCCGGCTGGCTTGACCGTTAAGGGTGCTGTAACCCCCGAAAGTACACTCCAGTCCAAACCTAAAAAAAAATTATTTTCTGTGTTTGTGAATTGTGTGCGCAGTAGCCGCACGTGCATCAACAAAGTAGTGCCAAGCGTGCGCCTGTGTCATAAGTAAAGGGCCGGCTGGCTTGACCGTTAAAGGGTGCTGTAACCCCCGAAAGTACACTCCAGTCCAAACCAAAAAAAAATTATTTTCTGTGTTTGTGAATTGTGTGCGCAGTAGCCGCACGTGCATCAACAAAGTAGTGCCAAGCGTGCGCCTGTGTCATAAGTAAAGGGCCGGCTGGCTTGACCGTTAAAGGGTGCTGTAACCCCCGAAAGTACACTCCAGTCCAAACCAAAAAAAAATTATTTTCTGTGTTTGTGAATTGTGTGCGCAGTAGCCGCACGTGCATCAACAAAGTAGTGCCAAGCGTGCGCCTGTGTCATAAGTAAAGGGCCGGCTGGCTTGACCGTTAAAGGGTGCTGTAACCCCCGAAAGTACACTCCAGTCCAAACCAAAAAAAAATTATTTTCTGTGTTTGTGAATTGTGTGCGCAGTAGCCGCACGTGCATCAACAAAGTAGTGCCAAGCGTGCGCCTGTGTCATAAGTAAAGGGCCGGCTGGCTTGACCGTTAAAGGGTGCTGTAACCCCCGAAAGTACACTCCAGTCCAAACCAAAAAAAAAATTATTTTCTGTGTTTGTGAATTGTGTGCGCAGTAGCCGCACGTGCATCAACAAAGTAGTGCCAAGCGTGCGCCTGTGTCATAAGTAAAGGGCCGGCTGGCTTGACCGTTAAGGGTGCTGTAACCCCCGAAAGTACACTCCAGTCCAAACCTAAAAAAAAATTATTTTCTGTGTTTGTGAATTGTGTGCGCAGTAGCCGCACGTGCATCAACAAAGTAGTGCCAAGCGTGCGCCTGTGTCATAAGTAAAGGGCCGGCTGGCTTGACCGTTAAAGGGTGCTGTAACCCCCGAAAGTACACTCCAGTCCAAACCAAAAAAAAATTATTTTCTGTGTTTGTGAATTGTGTGCGCAGTAGCCGCACGTGCATCAACAAAGTAGTGCCAAGCGTGCGCCTGTGTCATAAGTAAAGGGCCGGCTGGCTTGACCGTTAAAGGGTGCTGTAACCCCCGAAAGTACACTCCAGTCCAAACCAAAAAAAAATTATTTTCTGTGTTTGTGAATTGTGTGCGCAGTAGCCGCACGTGCATCAACAAAGTAGTGCCAAGCGTGCGCCTGTGTCATAAGTAAAGGGCCGGCTGGCTTGACCGTTAAAGGGTGCTGTAACCCCCAAAGTACACTCCAGTCCAAACCAAAAAAAAATTATTTTCTGTGTTTGTGAATTGTGTGCGCAGTAGCCGCACGTGCATCAACAAAGTAGTGCCAAGAGTGCGCCTGTGTCATAAGTAAAGGGCCGGCTGGCTTGACCGTTAAAGGGTGCTGTAACCCACAAAGTACACTCCAGTCCAAACCAAAAAAAAAATTATTTTCTGTGTTTAGCCGCACGTATATATCAAATCGATATAACATAAATGGAGGACCAAACTTTCTCCGATAAAAATAAAATAGAGAAAGATCAAGAACCACTTCCTCCTAGTGTTGAAGCTGCTGCCACTAGTCATGACATAGACGATAACATGCCATCAACGTCGTCTGCCAAGGCCGATGCCCAATGTCATAGTAGAGGGCACATACAATCCCAAATGGCAAAGTTCAGGAAAATGACCTTGAAAAAGACATTTAAATCAGCTGAAGAGAAACGTAAACTTGCCAATATGCCATTTACGACACGGAGTGGCAAGGAACGGCTAAGGTCGATCCCTAGTATGTTCATGACTAGTGGTTCAGCTTCACATGACGATGGAAGCACTCCTCCCACTAAAAAAATCAAAAGAGTTAAGCTGGCAAAAGCACAGCGAAGAACTGTGCTTTCTAAGAAGATATCACAAATCCCCAAGGAGAGTCCAAGTGTGGTGGTGGTTGCGATGCCTGACCTTCCCAGCACTGGACGGGAAGAGGTGGCTCTTTCCACCATTTGCACGCCCCCTGCAAGTGCTGAAAGGAGCACCCACAGTCCACTTGCTGATATGCAAATTGAAGATGTCACTGTTGAAGTACAACAGGATGAGGATACTGGTGTAGCTGGCGCTGAGGAGGAAGTTGGCGAGGAGGATTCTGATGGTGATGTGGTTTGTTTAAATCAGGCTCCGGGGGAGACAGTTGTTGTCCGTGGGATGAAAAAGCCCATCACGGTCATGCCTGGGCAGAAGACCAAACATTCCACCTCTTTGGTCTGGCAATATTTCTATCCAAATCCGGACAACAACTGTCTTGCCATATGTACCATATGTAAAGGTGAAATAAGTAGGGGTAGGGACGTCAACCACCTAGGAACATCCTCCCTTATACGGCACCTGCAGCGCGTTCATAAAAAGTTACTGTCAAGTTCAGAAACTTTGGCTCAGACCGTAAGCAGTCCAGGGACACCTAAATCCCGTTGTCCTGTTGTATCCAAGCGCCTGCAAACCACACCGTCAACTCCCTCCTCGTCAATTTCCTCCTTAGTCAGGATCGGAAGTAGTCCTGCAGGCCATATCACTGGCATGACTGACTCTCCTATCCGGGATTCCTCCGGAGGATCCTGCATTGCTACGCCTACTGCTGCCGCTGCTGCTGTTGCTGCTGCTGCTGGGAGTCGTTCATCATCCCAGAGAGGAAGTAGGAACACCACTACTTTTACTAAACAATTGACCCTCCAACAGTCCTTAGCGAGGAGGATGAAGTACGACAGCAGTCATCCTGAAGCAAAACGTATAACTGAGGCCTTGACTGCTATGTTGGTGTTAGACGTGCGTCCGGTATCCGCCATTAGTGCAGTGGGATTTAGACAATTGATGGAGGTAGTGTGTCCCCGGTTCCAAATCCCGTCTAGATTCCACTTCACTAGGCAGGCGATACCGAGACTGTACAGAAACGTCAGAAAAAGTGTCCTCAGTGTCCTGAAAAATGCCGTTGTACACAATGTCCACTTAACCACGGACATGTGGACAAGTGGAACAGGGCAGACTAAGGACTATATGACTGTGACAGCCCACTGGGTAGATGTATCACCTTACGCAGCAACAGCAGCAGCGTCACCAGTAGCAGCATCTCAGAAACGCCAGCTCGTTACAAGGCAGGCTACGCTGTGTATCACCGGTTTCAGTAAGAGGCACACCGCCGACAACCTCTTAGAGAAACTGAGGGAAATCATCGCCCAGTGGCTTACCCCACTTAGACTCTCCTGGGGATTTGTGATATCTGACAACGCCACCAATATTGTGCGGGCATTACATCTGGGCAAATTCCAGCACGTCCCATGTTTTGCTCACACAATAAACTTGGTGGTGCAGAATTTTCTGAAAAGCGACAGGGGCGTGCAGGAGACGCTTTGGGTGGCCCGAAAAATTTCTGGCCACTTTCGCCATTCAGCGACTGCGTGCCGAAGACTGGAGCGCCAGCAAACACTCTTGAACCTGCCCCGCCATCACCTGAAGCAAGAGGTTGTGACGCGGTGGAACTCAACCCTCTATATGCTTCAGAGGATGGAGGAGCAGCAAAAGGCCATACAAGCCTATACATCCACCTATGACATAGGCAAAGGAGGGGGTATGCACCTGACTCAAGCGCAGTGGAGAATGATTTCCGTGTTGTGCAAGGTTCTTCAGCCCTTCGAACTTGCCACACGTGAAGTCAGTTCAGACACTGCCAGCTTGAGTCAGGTCATTCCCCTCATCAGGCTTTTGCAGAAGCAGCTGGAGAAAGTGAAGGAGGAGCTAAGACGGAGCGATTCCGCTCGGCATGTGGGACTTGTGGATGAAGCCCTTCATTCGCTTTGCCAGGATTTCAGGGTGGTCAATCTGTTGAAATCAGACCACTACATTTTGGCCACCGTGCTCGATCCTAGGTTTAAAGCCTATGTGGTGTCTCTCTTTCCGGCCGACACAAGCCTGCAGAGGTGCAAAGACCTGCTGGTGAACACACTGTCAGCTGAAGCGGAACGTGACACGTCAACGGCTCCTTCTTCATTTTCTCCCGCAACTGGGGCTGCCAGGAAAAAACTTAGGTATCCTAAGCAACCCGCTGGCGGTGATGCAGGGCAGGCAGGACCAAGTTTGGACATCTGGTCCGGACTGAAGGACCTGGCAACAATTTCTGACATGTCTACTGTCACTGCATATGATACTGTCACCATTGACAGAATGGTGGAGGATTACATCGGTGACAGCATCCAAGTAGGCATGTCAGACAGTCCATACCTGTACTGGCAGGAAAAAGAGGCAATTTGGAGGCCCCTGTACAAACTGGCTCTATTTTACCTGAGTTGCCCCCCCTCCAGTGTGTACTCCGAAAGAGTGTTTAGTGCAGCCGGGAACCTTGTCAGCGAAAGGCGTAGGAGGTTGCTTCCACAGAATGTGGAGAAGATGATGTTCATCAAAATGAATTATCAGCTCTTCCAGGGAGACCAGCCTCCAGAACGTACAGAGGGACCTGTGGTGGTGGATTCAAGTGGGGACGAGTTAATACTTTGTGAGGATGAGGATGTACACACTGAAGAGGGTGAGGAATCGGTGGATGAGGAGGATGAGGATGACATCTTGCCTCCGTAGAGCCAGTTTGTGCAGGGACACATTAATTGCCAGCTTGTTTTGTGGGGGCCCAAACGAACCAATCATTTCAGCCACAGTTGTGTGGCAGACCCTGGCGCTGAAATGATTGATTTGTTAAAGTGTGCATGTCCTGTTTATACAACATAAGGGTGGGTGGGAGGGCCCAAGGACAATTCCATCTTGCACCTCTTTTTTTCTTTGCATTATGTACAGTTTGGGGCCTAGTTTTTCTAACTGCCATCCTGTCTGCCACTGCAGTGTCACTCCTAGATGGGTCACGTGTTTGTGCCGCCCACTCGTGTCGCTTAGCATAGTCATCCAGCTACCTCGGTGCAACCTTTTGGACATAAAAACAATATTGTGAGGTGTGAGGTGTTCAGAATAGACTGGAAATGAGTGGAAATTAAGGTTATTGAGGTTAATAATAGCATAGGAGCAGAAAAACCTACAAATTCTGTGATTTTAGCTGTTTTTATGCTTTTTTTCAAAAAAATACAGATCCAAAACACAAAACCCAGAACCCAAAACACGGAAGGGTGGTTTTGGCAAAACCAATCCAGATCCAAAACACGAAGAAAGATCCAGATCCAAAACCAAAACACAAAACACGAAAAGTGGCCGGTGCACACCCCTACCTAATATATATATATATATATATATATATATATATATATTTATTTTATTTTTTTTTCCCAGATCTTGGGCCCAGATGGACACAGCACCAGCCCAGATGTATCTGCAGTTCTGCACCAGCCCAGATGGACACAGCAGACAGCAAAGCACCAGCTCAGAATGGATCAGCAGCACCAGCCCAGGACATAGCAGACAGCACAGACAGCCCAGATGGATCAACAACAGCCCAGATGGACACAGCAGACAGCACAGTGATAGCACCAGCCCAGAATGGATCAGCAGTCACAAGCCCGGGACACAGCCCGGGACACAGCAGACAGCACCAGCACCTCTCCCAGTCCTACACTACCCACCCTCTATGTTCAGTCTCCACAGCTGGAGTGAAATGGCGTCCGTCGCGTGGTCCCTTATATACTGCATTGATCATAGAGACGAAAGCTTGCGAACTGCGAGATTTCGTCTCTATGGTTTTGCCTCGATTTGAGAGATCCGAGTAAGGCGGGAACATCCGAGCCGGCTCGGATCTGACTCGGATTTGCTACATTCGGGTGGTCTCGGATCTCTGAAATCCAAACCTGCTCTTCTCTAGTTTTTATGATATTTTAAGAAAAAATCCAGATCCAAAAACAAAAAACAAAACACCAAGGAAAAAAAATCCAAAACCAGATTCAGATCCAAAACCAGAACCAAAACATGAGGGTCAGCGGCAGCGCACATCTCTACTTTTAAACTTGATTGGAGAAATCTTGTCTAAGATATTATAAATAAGGAGGATGGAAGATTAGCCAGACAATATGTACAGTACATGGTATTTTTAATTCCAGAAATACAGTAGTTACTACAGTTATGCATGCAGGTGGTGACATGTGAAGGGCTAAGCTTTTTGGCCTAGGTGACCTAGGAGTATATACGATTATAAAAATCAGTCCACTCAGGGCAGATATATACTTGAAACTGAATCGTCCGCTGTGAACTCACGTCTGGGATCGGGTAAAGTCTTAAATGCTGTTTGATCTTATCTTTAAGGCTTGTTTGTATTACAGATAAGCGACATTGTATTTTCTTTTATGTACAGATTTTTAATCTGATATTTTATCATTAAATATGTTATTTACTAGACTGCTAGGGCTTGGGACTTTCTCTTGGTGTGTTTAGTGCATGGCTGTATTTACAGCATGAAGAATTGGAAGGAGGGAAGTTATTACATGCTGATCCAAGTGGTTCATGGAGAACCCAAGCTATAATTTTCTCAAGTATACAAATTCATTTTGGATTTATTTATTGAAGCGTTTCTGTTATAGTATAAGCACCATCCTGTTGTGTTTGTTTAATGATAGGGCATGATTCAGAGCTGCACAGATCTCGCAATGTGTATGCATCGATTCGGTACACGTCCGAGTATGTGTAGTTGGGTGGCAATAGGTGGGGCCTTAACTAGGATGGTGCGACATGTGCCACGGCACAGCTCACTACAGGACAGGGGGCGCTGTCCAGCTTTGTTTGTCAGTTTTCTGTTTAAATCTTTCTCGCTTGGTGCTTTCTCTTCTTTAATCCCCGGCATCTCCTGGTTGTCCCTATCTCCTCCTTCAGCTGCTGGTACAGGGTACACACATGGACCTTCCGCCGCTGATATCTACATATTAGGGATGTGTGCCGGACCATTTTTGCCGGATTTGGATTTGGTTCTTCTAATTCGTCATCCGGCTTTGGATTTGGATTTGCCAAACTGCGGTGACTGGCTTTGGATTTGGATTTCTTTTACAAAAATTTACAAAAAAAGCTAAAATCACATAAATTGGTCCTTTTTTTCTTCTTAGAATATCATTAACCTCAATAACATTAATTTCCAGTCATTTATAGTCAATTTAGTTATTGTTTTCAACATTATTGGCCAAAGGTTGCAGTCAGCTGACTGGTTACTAAGCGACAAAGCAGCGGCGCAGCGGTACAGACACCACAGTATAAAGCACATCTATGACACATTGCCACACAGCAGTGGCAGAAATGAAAAGTAGTGCACCCACCCGGTGGGGTACGGCCAGCAGAATCACAGTACTTGTATACACAGTGGGTTACGGCCCAAGGAGTCACAGTGCACAATCTTATTCACATTCCATCACATAGTGCCCCTGATTCACATTACACCATAAAGTAGTGTCTCTTATTTATGTTACGATACACAGTAGTGCCCCTTTTACACAATGCTCACAGTAGTGCCCCTTTTACACAATGCCCACAGTAGTGACCCTTTTACACAATGCCCACAGTAGTGACCCTTATACACAAAGCCCACAGTAGTAATGCCCCTTATACAATGCCCACAGTAGTAGTGCCCCCATTAACATGCCCCCAGTAGTAGTGCCCCCATTAACATGCCCCCAGTAGTGGTATGTCCCCCATTAGCAGGCCCCCAGTAGTAGTATGCCCCCCCTTAGCAGTCCCCCAGTAGTAGTATGCCCTCACCTTAGCAGGCCCCCAGTAGTAGTAGTGCCCCCATTAGTAATCCCTGCTTCCGCCCCCGTCCGCTCTGCTCTGCTGTATAACGCGCGGTGGGAGCCGGAAGACGGAGCTCATGAGTGAGCTCCAACCAGCTCCCTCCGTTCAGCAGCCAATGAGAGTCTGTGTGACTCTCATTGACTGCTTTAGCAAACACACAGCTGCCGCTGGCGGCTGTGTGTTTGTGTCTGTGTAGGGCAGATCGCTATCACAGCGGTCTGCCCTACACTAGAGGAGCCCTGACGTCGGATTCTCTCGCGAGAATCCAACATCAGGAGGCTGCAGCTCAGCCTCGAACGAGGGTCCGAGTCAGGCAGTGAACACCCGAACAGCGTTCGGGTGGACTTGGATCCCCAATGTTCGAAGCAGTTCGGATTCCACAGAATCCGAACCGCTCATCTCTACTACATATATACTACAAGTAGCACTCCTTCTAAATCTTCAGTCTGTGATCTACACTGCTGGCTCCAGGCTTGTGCACGGCTATTCTGATGGACAAAACCTGCTGCAGATGCAGCTTCACTAGCGCTCTCCTACATCTAGAGCAGGTGAGTTATACTTGTATAAATATTGTGTATCATCACTGCAGCCATTGGACTAACCCTGTATTTGGCAGTGACATCTGGATAACAGTGGTACCAATGGATCAGTACCCCTTCATCATTGTATGGGACAAATCAGATTTGTCCCGTCCCTTCCCTATGAGGTATGCGTCTTACATTCTGATTAGATAAATGGAGGGGGGGTTCCAATGCTCTTTCTGGCCCAGGGCACCAAAAAGTCTATTTAAGGCTCTGGCAATGGGGAGTTTGCATGTAGGATAAGTATGCAGTGGGCATACTGTATGTCAGAGACAAAATAGGTGCATGGGCAGAGTTCCATCTGAAACCAACTGGATCTCTTGCTGGTGCAACTGCACTCTCAGAGGGCCTGATTCAGAGGTGGACACTAGCTGCACACAATGCCGATATGCAGGCACTTGGCCGATGTTATAAGTACTGCACATGTGTCCGAGTCGCACTGCACATGCGACCTGATGGTTACCACAGGAAAGGGCAGAATGAATTTGGATGCAACATGGGGCGGTTGCCCAGATGAGGGTGTGTTACAGGCATGTCGCTGGCAGAGGCTGCAGCTTAAGACACAGTAGCGCTGACAAAGGACACAATGTTCAGACAGAGAAAATGCACCTGCCAAAGGGCTAGATCAGCTTACATGCTGCGACCAATGGAGCGTCTAAATACGCACAGAGACGGATTAGGGCAGGTGCAAGTGGGCGACTCAGTATGATCACAATGGGCCATGCCATTATCCTAAAGAGGCATATGCGGCTCCAGCAAAAGACATGTGGTCCCATAGGGAGGTAGTTAGGAAGCTGACGGTCGAAATGCCATTCGCCGGCTTCCCGTCACTGAAATCCCGGCATTGGACTAATGATAGGTATCTAAACACCGACGCCTATCATTAGCCCCAAGACGAAAACCCAACCCCCGGCATATCGATTGTAGGTAAGCTGGGTGTCGGGAGCGGATAGCAGCGGGGGGGGGGGGGTTAGGGAGGGTTAGGTTTAGGGTGCGGGGAGGGGGGGTTAGGTTTAGGCATCCCTGGGGGGAGGAAAGGGTTAGGCACTAGGGGGAGGTTAGGCACCCCTAAGGGAGGGTTAGGGGGGGAGAGGTGAGGGTTATGGTAGTTACTTACCTTAGTCAGGACCTTCATCTGCCAGCCTTCCGGCATCGGTATTTCATCCGCCGCGCTAATTTCCGGCAGTCATATATACCGATTCCGGCCCATAGTGTTGATGGCTACTGTTCTTTCACAAGTGGATTTATAGTAGAGGTGCAGCTCCATAATTGAATACAGGTGGAGATTTGCATTTATTCCCAAGCATGCAATGTGGCCAAATTGCGTAAGTCTCTGAATCAGCCCCCTAGTTGCAAAAACACTTATTCTCTTTTATTTATTTTATTTGCCTAGTTATCAGCAATTGCATATGTTTTTTGACAGCTGCACAGATCAGTGCAGTAAACCATAATTGCGAGGGAAGCAAAAAAAATTCCTTATGTTGGTGGGAGATTGCCAGACATGGACAAACAATGACTGGCAGGGCGAATGTGAGCCTTCAGTAATGTACCTACATCTGCATACAAATGCATAAACAAAATGATATTTTGCAGTACAAGAAATACTACTGAATGCAGTAGGAAGCTGACATTTTGGAGGCATTCCCATTTTAGTGAGTGACTGCAGTCTTCGTACATTTTGGGAAATTGCCAGATTCTTAAACCACCTCAATGGTGTTGGTGATTGCAGCAAATACTTTTAAGGGGAAACCTTTTACTCCATCTCGGTGCATCTTGTAACAGAAGTACATTATTAAGAGCAATTAAACCAATACAAATCAATAGGCAAAATTGTTACGCTCAAAATAAAGGAAGTTCTAATACCTGTGGCTAAATCAAGGTTGCCAGGCATGCCATTACTGTAGTATAGGCTATTGCCACATGCTGTCCCCTCTCTGCCATTATTGTAGTATAGGCTACTTCCACGTGGTGTCCCCTTTCTGACATTACTGTAGTATAGGCTATTCCCACACGGTGTCCCCTTCTCTGACATTACTGTAGTATAGGCTATTCCCACACGGTGTCCCCTCTATGCCATTACTGTAGTATAGGCTTTTCCCACACTGTGTCCCCTCTATGCCATTACTGTAGTATAGCCTATTCCCACATGGTGTCCCCTCTCTGCCAGTAATGTAGTATAGGCTATTCCTACGTGGTGTCCCCTCTCTGCTGTTACTGTATATAGGATACTCCCACGTGGTGTCACCTCTCTGCCATTACTGTATATAGGCTATTACCACGTGGTGTCCCCTCTCTGCTGTTACTGTAGCAAAGGCTAACCCACATGGTGTTCCCTTTCTGACATTACTGTAATATAGGCTATTCCTATATGGTGTCCCCTCTCTACCATTATTGTTGTATAGGCTACTCCTACGTGGTGTCCCCTCTCTGCCAGTAATGTAGTGTAGACTGTTCCCACGTGGTGTTCCCTCTCTGCCAGTAATGTCGTATAGATTATTCCCACGTGGTGTCCACTCTCTGACATTACTGTAGTATAGGCTACTTCCACGTGGTGTCCCCTCTCTGACATTACTGTAGTATAGACTATGCCTGTGGTGTCCCCTCTCTGCCATTACTGTAGTATAGGCTATTCCCACGTGGTGTTTCCTCTCTGCCATTATTGTAGTATAGGCTACTTCCACATGATATACCCTTTCTGACATTACTTTAGAATAGGCTACTCCCACGTGGTGTCACCTCTCTGCCATTACTGAATATAGGCTATTCCCACATGGTGTCCCCTCTCTGCCATTACTATAGTATAGGCTATCCCACATGGTGTCCCCTTTCTGACATTACTGTAATATAGGCTATTCCTACGTGGTGTCCCCTCTCTGCCATTACTGTTGTATAGGCTACTCCCACATGGTGTCCCTTCTCTGCCAGTAATGTAGTGTAGACTGTTCCCATGTGGTGTTCCCTCTCTGCCAGTAATGTCATATAGATTATTCCCACATGGTTTCACCTCTCTGACATTACTGTAATTTAGGCTATTTCCACGTGGTATCCCCTCTCTGCCATTACTTTAGTATAGGCTACTCCCACATGGTGTCCCCTCTCTGATATTATTGTAGTATAGGCTATTTCCACGTTGTGACCCTTTCTGACGTTACTGTAGTATAGGCTATTTCCACGTTGTGACCCTTTCTGACGTTACTGTAGTATAGGCTACTCCCACGTGGTGTCCCTTCTCTGCCAGTAATGTAGTATAGACTGTTCCCGCGTGGTGTTCCTTCTATGCCAGTAATGTCGTATAGACTATTCCTGTGGTGTCCACTCTCTGCCATTACTGTAGTATAGGCTATTCCCACGTGGTGTCCCCTCTCTGATATTATTGTAGTATAGGCTATTTCCACGTTGTGACCCTTTCTGACGTTACTGTAGTATAGGCTACTCCCACGTGGTGTCCCTTCTCTGCCAGTAATGTAGTATAGACTGTTCCCGCGTGGTGTTCCTTCTATGCCAGTAATGTCGTATAGACTATTCCCACCGGGTGTCCCCTCTCTGCCATTATTATAGTATAGGCTATTCCCATGTGTGTCCCCTCTCTGACATTACTGTAGTATAGGCTATTCCTATGTGGTGTCCCCTCTCTGACATTACTGTAGTATAGGCTATTCCTATGTGGTGTCCCCTCTCTGACATTACTGTAGTATAGGCTATTCCCACTTGGTGTCCCCCTCTCTGCCATTACTGTAGTAAAGGCTATTCCCACGTGTTGTCCCCTCGCTGCCATTATTGTAGTATAGGCTACTCCCACATAGTGGACCTCATTCAGAGTCGGTCGTTGCGGCCGCACGGTCGTACGGCACCGATGTTCGGTAAACTGCGCATGCGTAAAATTCGCAATGCGCGTGCGCAAACTAGCTGTTACGATCGGAAATATCTCTCTCTTTGAACTTGGCCAGGTCGTTAGTTTGAGTGACAGGATGAGGCGTTTGTGGGTGGTAACAGGGGAAGGTGCTTGTGAACGGGGGAGTGGAGATCCGAACGCAGGCGTTCCTGACTATGCAAACGGCGGTTTATGGGAGTGCATAATTAACAAAGTAGTGTCATAGCACACGTGACATGGGAGGATTTTACACTGACTTGATCGTAGAGCTTAAGAGAGGGTATGATCAACCTTAAGCTCTACGACCAGCTCCGATGGTTCCCAATGGTCTCGATTAATCCTTATATGCCCGGAGATGACGTGTAATGCGAACGAGAAGGGGGCGTATTTTTTGTCTTACGGCCGCATCCTCCCCTTGGTCGTCCAGCTAACGATCCCATCTTAACGACGCAACTTGCGAGTGCATCATTTGCATATCCGGCCCCTTTTCCCTTACGACCGTGCGGCCACAACAACTGACTCTGAATGAGGTCCTGTGTCCCTTCTCTGCCAGTAATGTAGTATAGACTGTTCCCACATGGTATTCCCTCTATGCCAGTAATGTCATATAGACTATTCCCATGTGGTTTTCCCTCTCTGCCATTACTGTGGTATAGGCTATTCCCATGTGGTGACCCTTTCTGACATTATAATAGTATAGGTTATTCCCACGTGGTGTCCCCTCTCTGCCATTATTGTAGTATAGGCTACTCTCACATGGTGTCTCTTCTCTGCCAGTAATGTAGTATAGACTGTTCCCACATGGTGTTCCCTCTATGAAAGTAATAACGTAGAGGCTATTCCTACGTGGTGTCCCCTCTCTGCCATTACTGTAGTATAGGCTATTCCCACGTGGTGTCCCCTTTCTGCCATTACTGTAGTATAGGCTATTCTTACATGGTGTCTCTTCTCTGCCAGTAGTGTAGTAATGCCTGTTCCCATGTGGTGTCCCCTCTATGAAAGTAATGACGTATAGGCTATTCCTATGTGGTGTCCCCTTTCTGACATTACTTTAGTATAGGCTATTCCTACGTGGTGTCCCCTCTCTGCCATTATTGTAGCATAGGCTACTTCCACGTGGTTTCCCCTTTCTGACATTACGTTAGTATAGGCTATTCCCACGTGGTGTCCCTTCTCTGCCACTACTGTAGTATAGGCTATTCTCACATGGTGTCCCCTTTCTGACATTACTGTAGTATAGGCTATTCCTACACGGTGTCCCCTCTCTGCCATTATTGCAGTATAGGCTACTCCCACGTGGTGTCCCTTCTCTGCCAGTAATGTCGTATAGATTATTCCCACGTGGTGTCCACCCTCTGACATTACTTTAAGCTATTCCCATGTGGTGTCCCCTCTTTGCCATTACTGTAGTATAGGCTATTCCCACATGGTGTCCCCTCTTTGCCGTTATTGTAGTATAGGCTACTCCTACGTGGTGTCCCTTCTCTGACATTACTGTAGTATAGGCTACTCCCACATGGTGTCCCCTCTCTGCCATTATTGTAGTATAGGCTATTCCCGTGGTGTTCCCTCTTTGCCATTACTGTAGTATAGGTTATTCCCACGTTTTGTCCCCTCTCTGCAATTATTGTATTATAAGCTGCTCCTACGTGGTGTCCCTTCTCTGACAGTACTGTAGTATAGGCTATTCCCACGGGGTGTCCCTTTTCTGACATTACTATAGTATAGGCTATTCCCACATGGTGTCCCCTCTCTGCCATTACTATAGTATAGGTTATTCCCACGTGGTGTCCCCTCTCTGCCATTACTGTAGTATAGGCTACTCCCACATAATGTCCCCTCTCTACCAGTAATGTAGTATTAATTGTGTATTAAGAAAGCAATGATGTATTTTATGTCCATTATTCATAAATGCTATCAAATGAGGGCCACCGTAAATATTTAAAGTATTTATATAGATGTGTCCTCATACACTAGTGCCCATAGCCCATACAGCAGAACAGTGGCGTAACTATGTTGGCCGGGGCTCATGTTCTGGATGCAGTCGGACCGGCGGCGTGGGGGACAGCGCTCACCGCGGTCCATGTCCATTTCAGTCAGTGTAGTGCGGACTGCTGTGAGTGCAGTCTGCACTACACAGTAAAACATACACACCGGCACCAGGTAGTATACCCGTACTACCCAGCAGCGGTGTGTTTGTTTTAGCAGCCAATGAGAGTCAGACAGACTCTTATTGGCTGCTGCACCAATGGCCGAAGTCCGGCTGGAGCTCACTAATGAACACCGCCTTCCGACTCCTGCATTGGGTGGCAAGCAGGAGGATGGAGGAGCTGATGGCTGCGAGCACAGGAGTGGAGATTCAGGTAAATATTGTATTTTGTTTGTCTTTGTGATATATGCATGGGGCACTGCATAGGGGAGACCACTACTGGGGGACACTATATAAGGGGCACTGCATAGGGGGACCACTACTGGGGGCACTGTATAAGGGGCACTGCATGGGACGACCACTATGGGGCACTACTGGGGGCACTGCATAAGGGGCACTACTGGGGCCACTGCATAGAGTGGACCACTACTGGGGGCACTGAATAAGGGGCACTACTGGGGGCACTGTATATGGGGCACTACTAGGAGCACTGCATAAGGGGCACTACTGGGGGCACTGCATAGAGGGGGCCACTACTGGGGGCACTGTATAAGGGGACCACCACTGGGAGCACTATATAGGGGGGACCACTACTGGGGGCACTGTATAATGGCCACTACTACATGGTGCACTGCATAAGGGACACTGTTACTGGGGACATTGCACATGGGGCACTACTACAGTGAGCACTGCAAGAGGGCCACTACTGCTGGGGGCATTAAAGTGCATATGGAATGGAAAGGTATGTTCCCAGAGTGACGAGAAACAGTGGTGTGTAATTTTGACATGCATCCATTTTTTAGTGGCCATGCCCCTTGTGGCATGTGGCCACACCCACTTTTCCGGCTTGTGCGCCTTTGGCACATGGGGGGGCTCCATTTTTCATCTTGCCCTGAGCTCCAAATACCCTAGTTATGCCACTGCGGCACAAGGCAACGCGACTGAGCCGCTCTGAGAGATGTAACATACTTTCTTTTTTATAATAAATGTGCATCTTATTCTCATTGCAGATGCAGCGAAAAGCTGCTCACAGTGAACCAGAGACGTTAGGCTGCGACTTTCACCACACAGGGATTCGTTTTACACACGTAGAAAGTCACAGATGAAGCACAACATAACTTGGAGTGAGAAAACGCCATGGCCACTGCATTGTAACTCTCTGTATACAGATGCAGACTCAGTCACACACAGATGTACAAATGTTGCACATCAAATTGATCATTGTAATACAGTAGACTAGTTTTGTCATTTCCAGTTGTTTTATAGTTGTGAATAAGATGCACATTTTAAGCAAAAAGGACACTCAGCGTCACAGAGTCGCCCGGAACCTGACGGGGTTATTTGGCGCAACTGAAACCACGGTGTATGAAGACACATCTGTATTTTGTAACAGAGAGTGGTTGCATGGGAAGGGCCATGCTAATAAGCCTTTTGTCTTAGCTAGACAGTGTTATCATATATAGCAGATTCCAGAGGGGTTGCTCTTTGTGAGAAAATCCAGGACTGTCATGAAAACTGTCTGCCACTGGTACTTTTAGGGACAAGCTTGGTGGGGTGGCAACACCCTGTTGTAAATATCTGGCCTCACCGTGATTATTTGCTGCCATGCCTTTGGAGGTGGTGGGACTTTGTACGTAAACCCCCCTCTCTGCTACCCTGCGTAAATGTGTGAATAAAAAACCTCTATGGAGTTTGCCCCGCTGCCACTGGTACACGCACTCCTGCCATTGAATACAGTGGGAATTGTGTTTCAAGCCTTCTAAAGAGCGGTGAAATGGACCAGTGGAGATATTGCCCATAGTAACCAATCAACTTCCAGTTAACATTTATCAAGTACATTCTATAAACTGATAGGTAAAAGCTGAATGATTGCTATGGGCATCTGCTCCACTTGTCTAATTCTCTGCTTTTTAGACATTCCCCCAAATGTGATGTTTTAACCTCTCCAGGACGCAAGCATTGATATGGACTGCTTTAAAGGGACAAGGGCAATATGGGATGTGGTCAAAATGCAGACGGACAGGAAGCCATCTGACTAAATCCTGGTGTCTAAATCCCGACACGGGACTAAAGACAGGCGTTGAAATCCCGACGCCCGTCTAGATCACGACGCCGGAATCTAGAAAGACGGCTTTCCAAACAAAGGTAAGCCGGGCACTGTTAGCGCTTAGCCGCGGGGGGGAGGGTTAGGTTTAGGCACCCCTGGGGGTAGTTAGGGTTAGGCACCACCCCGGGAGGGTTAGATTTAGGGTACCGGGAGGGGGGTTATGGTTAGGCACCACCAAGGGGAGGTTAGGGTACCGCTAAGGGAGGGTTGGGGGGGGAGAGAGGGGAGGGTTAGGCACCACTAAGGGAGGGTTGGGGGGGAGAGAGGGGAGGGTTAGGCACCACTAAGGGAGGGTTAGGGTTGGGGGGAGGGTTAGGGCACTTACCAGCCCCAGTCGGGATCTTCAGCGTTCAAGCTTGCGGTATTTAGTCAGACGGCTTCCAGGCCATCGGCATTTCATACACAACCCGACAATATAACCCCCTGCAGTATTAGGTGTAAACTGTATGAAAGACGGCTCTGGGTCTGGGATCTAGTTGTCTAGCTGAACGTTTGGAGGTGTGTAACATGTGATTTCTGAAGATTTTATATGCAGCATATTCCAATACCTTTAATTGGGAATTATTGTCCTGTTAAGAGCATTTTATTTGAGCTAATAAACATTTACCTGCATCCAGAGATGCCTGCACCTCATACTGCACAACTTTCTCTTTCCTGGGTTCAACTTTTTTTTTGTGATAAAACACAAAAAAGCATCTTATGGGGTAAATTTACTAAAGTGAGAGTTTTTAGAAGTGGTGATGTTGCCCATAGCAACCAATCAGATTCTAGCTATTATCTTCTAGAAGGTGCAAGTTAAATGTTAAGTACAGTAGAATCTGATTGGTTGCTGTTGGCAACATCTCCACTTCTAAAAACTCTCACTTTAGTAAATGTACCCCTATGTGTCCAAGAACCTGGAAAAACACCTATCAGTGTCAGCGGTAAATTCACAAGCAGTTAACAAGCGCTGTAGACTGTAATCATCTTTGCATTTGCATCTGCTCCTGATCACCATAATATGGCTTTCCCAGTCATATATCCATCTATGTCATGGACTCGACATGTCTGTAATTGCGTGGGCACACCTTAACTACTCTAAGCCTAAAGGTGCATACACACACAACGATTTTTTGAACGATTATTCTAACGATATCGTTTATCGTTCAATCGTTGAAAAAATCATTCACTTTCTGAGTTAAAATGATGAAAGATTATCGTTCATGCGCTTTCATGTTTATAGTTTGTAGTTTGTAGCTCAGTCAGACTGACCAACTCAACGATTTTCATTAAGGGAATATACAAAAATCGTTTGTAGTTATAAAAAAATCGTTCATTACATTTTGTAAATGAACGATTTTAGTAAACGATTTTCGTTCATTTTTCCCTTGAAAAAATTAACGAAAATCGTTTAATAAAATTGTTCATTTACAAAATCGTTGTGTGTGTATGCAGCTTAAGTTACATTATCCTTCCCTCCTAGGGAGTAGCTATAGTAGGTGCAGAGAGTGCGATTGCTACAGGGACCAGGCTGCCTCTGGGGCCCAGCCCTCTCCCTGCGTCAAGTTACACTGCAATCTCCTGAGCTGGGCTTTTCTATTCTCACCAGAGTGCTGCTGCAGGGCATATGGGCCCAGAGTTGATCTAAGCTACAGCCATCTCTAGCTGCTGCCTGCATGCATTGTGATGTCACAATACAGGTCACAGCCCTATATAAAGGATGCCCAGCTACTGGCAGCCATTTTGTGGTGACATTTTGTCCTATGATTCTCTCTGAGTAGGTCCTGCTTTATTTAAGCAACTTTGGATAACAACTATTGATATGGATTTTGGATTAAATCTTCTAATAAGGTCCTGAACAGCAACATCTTCATAAAAAGAATCTGAATAACATCTTCAGGTAAGGACTATATAACACATTTTGGCCTGTCACTCCTACTCCTTTATATCTGCAGTTTTTAATTTAGAAACAATGGAAAAAGCAAATTATTAATCTGATATGACGCTGCATGACTCAAGATGGGTACACACATACCTCTGAGGATCCAATTCCAGACCAGACTGTTGACACAATCCTTCTGGAGAGCTGGAGGTATATTTTCTAAAGTGCAGGTTTTTTTAAGTGGTGTTATTGCCCATAGCAACCAATCAAATTCTAGCTATTATCTTGTAGAATGTGCTAGATACATGATAGATAGAATCTGTTTGGTTGCTATGGGCAACAACTCCACTTTCTAAAAACCCGCACTTTAGTGAATATACCCCCTGGTCTCAGATTCAACACCAAATATATGCCTACACATCACACCCATAACTCCCAACATTTCTAACAGCAGATGCGGGACCTACGTGCATGCGTCCGAAAAGGGGGTGTGGCTTGATAGTAAAGGGGTGTGGCTTATGGCATGCCCCCATTTACATCACTAAGGGGCGTGCCCAGCATCTCCGAGATGTTGGGCTGCCCCCGGGCTTCCCCCCCGTGCTGTGAATAGATGCTGTGCGCATCCGGGTGGGACAGCGGGACAGTCCCAGAAAAACGTGACTGTCCCGCTGAATGCGGGACAGTTGGGAGGTATGACACACCTGTCCAATTTTGCAGCAGATCTCAGATAGTAGGTGCAGAGAATAGGACTGCTACGGAGACTAGCTGCATCTGAGTGCTGCTGCAGGACATCTGCTGTCACTGGCCCAGCCAGTTCCACCACCATCTCGCCTCACTGTTAACCCCTTTTACAGTTGGTCAAATAAACCTGCAGTGTGAACAGGTGACCCAGATCAACCGACCTGGGTCCTGTTAACACCCTGTGGAGAGCCGGCATAGCGGTACTTGCAGATGATGTCACCTCCAAGTGTCGGAAGAGGAGAAGCCCCGGCAATAACCCAGGTCCAGCCTGTAGTGTAAATGGGTCTCAAGCAACTGTGACACAGCTTGAAACCGTGTTAAGTGACCTGAGCTGGACCCGGGTTTTAGGTGTAATAGGGGTATGACTAATTTATTAGTGAATCATAGCCTTCTTATATACCATGTTATGGGGTCTATTCATCATCACTTCATTTCTACAAAAGTAGGTGAAAATTAAGATTTTCACCTATTTTTGTAGAAATTAAGTGCCAGGGTAATTCATCATGTTTATATTGCAGTAGATATCACTGATATCTCCTGGTTACAATTCTCCCCCGATAATTTTCACAGTCCCCATACTATTGTTTGGGGATGTGGAAATTTTGAAATTCATTAAGTTCTGAAAAAGTATTTTTTCAGAACTTGACAGTGATAATGTACGCCACCCTGAGATGGCGTACAGCATCCGATACAGCAGAGGTATCTAAAAAGATCCCTCCCTGCTGTGTCCTCTTACCCTGCTGAAGCTGCCTCCTGGCTCCCCAAGCTCTCCTCCAGTGAGCCGGGAGCAAGGAAGAGGGCACAGCAGCGACAGCGGTTGACTGACACTGCAGGGCTGCACTGTTTCAGTGGGAGTCATGGACTCCCACAGCAGCTGCAGCTCTGCAGCGGCGGAGGGGTCAAGGGACAGGCAGCGGGGTCGGCCATGGACGAGCGGGGGGCTGGACTCCTCTTGCTGCTTCACTGTCTCTTCGTAGCCTGTCTTTAAGCTACGCATGCGCAGCTTCAAGTCAGGTTGTGAAGAGACAGTGAAGCAGGAGAAATGTCTACTTGTTCTGAAAAGCTGTCTCTGCGAAAGGAGCAACTTTTCAGAAGTGATAATTGCGTATAGGAGGCATGATGAATGCCTCCAATACTAGGCTTCAACTCGCAGCGAGTTCAATCCTTAATTATCATAGGGAATATTTTTCCCTTCATGAATAGACCCCTATACCATGGTTTTAGGATTAGGTAGACTATATAATTTTTTAGAAAATATATATTTTTTGTGCTCATAATACTTACTATATGTTAATCACCAATCATTTAATCCTGCATGTCAGCAGATGGTGCAAATATTAGATCAGTGGCACACCAAAGTGCCAACTCCTCAGTGACAGGAGCCTAGTGCTGCACTTTAGCATTAAGTGACACAGGGCTCTATTTATTAACATTATTTTGACTAAAATAAAGTGAAAAAGGTAGTTTTCACACCGGTTTCACATTATTTTAGTATCACCTATAGTTATTACTAGGGATGTGCGCCGGACCATTTTTGCCGGATTTGGATTTGGATTTGGTTCTAATTCGTCGTCCGGCTTTGGATTTGGATTTGGATTTGCCAAACTGCGGTGACTGGCTTTGGATTTGGATTTGGATTTGGATTTGGATTTTTTTACAAAAATTGACAAAAAAAGCTAAAATCACATAAATTGGTCTTTTTTTTCTTCCTAGAGTATTATTAACCTCAATAACATTAATTTCCAGTCAATTTAGACCATATCACAGCTTATAATATTGTTTTCAACATTATTGGCCAAAGGTTGCAGTGAGCTGACTGGTTACTAAGCGACAAAGCAGCGGCACAACGACACAGACACCACAGTATAAAGCACATCTATGACACATTGCCACACAGCAGTGGCAGAAATGAAAAGTAGTGCACCCACCCAGTGGGGTACGGCCAGCAGAGTCACAGTACTTGTTTACAAAGTGGGCTACGGCCCTAGGAGTCACAGTGCACAATCTTATTAGCATTACACCGCACATAGGGCCTGATTCACATTACACCATAAAGTAGTGTCTCTTATTTATGTTACGACACACAGTAGTGCCCCTTTTACACAATGCCCACAGTAGTGACCCTTTTACACAATGCCCACAGTAGCGGTGTCCCTTACACAATGTCCCCCAGCAGTGGTGCCCCCTATGCAGTCCCCTTAGTAGTACGGTCCACTATGCAGTGCCCCCAGTTGAATGCTCCCCAGTAGTATGCCCCCCATTAGCAGGCCCCCCCAGTAGTATGTCCCCCATTAGCAGGCCCCCCCAGTAGTATGCCCCCCATTAGCATGCCACCCAGTAGTATGCCCCCCCAGTAGTATGGCTCCCCCAGTAGTAGGCTGCCCCAGTAGCAGGCCCCCCCAGTAGTAGGCTGCTCCAGTAGTAGCCCCCCCTGTAGTATGGGCCCCCCCTGTAGTATGGCCCCCCTGTAGTAGGCCCCCCCAGTAGTATGGCCCCCCCCAGTAGCAGGCCCCTCAGTAGTATGGCCCCCCCAGTAGCAGACCCCCCCCAGTAGTATAGCCCCCCCCAGTAGCAGGCCCCTCTGTAGTATGGCCCCCCCAGTAGTATAGCCCTGCCCAGTAGCAGACCCCCCCCAGTAGTGCAGACCCCCCCAGTAGTATAGCCCCCCCCCCAGTAGCAGGCCCCTCTGTAGTATGGCCCCCCAATAGTGCAGATCCCCCCCAGTAGTATGGCCCCCCCAGTAGCAGACCCCCCCCCAGTAGTATAGCCCCCCCCAGTAGCAGGCCCCTCTGTAGTATGGCCCCCCCAGTAGTATTGCCTCCCCCAGTAGCAGACCCCCCCCAGTAGTGCAGACCCCCCCCCAGTAGTATAGCCCCCCCAGTAGCAGGCCCCTCTGTAGTATGGCCCCCCCAGTAGTATAGCCCCCCCCCAGTAGCAGACCCCCCCAGTAGTGCAGACCCCCCCCCCAGTAGCGCCCCCGGACCTTTGACAAGTAAAAAAATAAAAAAAATAAAACTTACCTGTATCCCCGCTCCCGCGCCGTCCGCTCTGTCACACGCTGAGGAGGGAGCCGGAAGACGGAGCTCATGTGTGAGCTCCAGCCGGCTCCCTCCGTGCAGCAGCCAATGAGAGTCTGTGTGACTCTCATTGGCTGCTGTAACAAACACACAGCTGCCGCTGGCGGCTGTGTGTCTGTGTCTGTGTAGGGCAGAGCGCTATCACTGCGCTCTGCCCTACACGCGAGGAGACCTGATGTCGGATTCTCTAGTGAGAATCCGACATCAGGCGGCCGCCGTTCGGCCCCGAACGGGGATCCGAGTCAGGCGGTGAACACCCGAACAGGGTTTGGGTGGACTCGGATCCCCAATGTTCGGAGCGGTTCGGATTCCACAGAATCCGAACCGCTCATCTCTAGTTATTACTAGAGATGAGCGGTTCGGATTCTGTGGAATCCGAACCGCTCCGAACATTGGGGATCCGAGTCCACCCGAACCCTGTTCGGGTGTTCACCGCCTGACTCGGATCCCCGTTCGGGGCCGAACGGCGGCCGCCTGATGTCGGATTCTCACTAGAGAATCCGACATCAGGTCTCCTCGCGTGTAGGGCAGAGCGCAGTGATAGCGCTCTGCCCTACACAGACACAGACACACAGCCGCCAGCGGCAGCTGTGTGTTTGTTACAGCAGCCAATGAGAGTCACACAGACTCTCATTGGCTGCTGCACGGAGGGAGCCGGCTGGAGCTCACACATGAGCTCCGTCTTCCGGCTCCCTCCTCAGCGTGTGACAGAGCGGACGGCGCGGGAGCGGGGATACAGGTAAGTTTTATTTTTTTTATTTTTTTACTTGTCAAAGGTCCGGGGGCGCTACTGGGGGGGGGGGTCTGCACTACTGGGGGGGTCTGCTACTGGGGGGGGGCTATACTACTGGGGGGGCCATACTACAGAGGGGCCTGCTACTGGGGGGGCTATACTACTGGGGGGGGGTCTGCACTACTGGGGGGGGTCTGCTACTGGGGGAGGCAATACTACTGGGGGGGCCATACTACAGAGGGGCCTGCTACTGGGGGGGCTATACTACTGGGGGGGGGTCTGCTACTGGGGGGGCCATACTACTGGGGGGGATCTGCACTATTGGGGGGCCATACTACAGAGGGGCCTGCTACTGGGGGGGGGCTATACTACTGGGGGGGTCTGCACTACTGGGGGGGTCTGCTACTGGGCAGGGCTATACTACTGGGGGGCCATACTACAGAGGGGCCTGCTACTGGGGGGGCTATACTACTGGGGGGGGTCTGCTACTGGGGGGGCCATACTACTGAGGGGCCTGCTACTGGGGGGGGCCATACTACTGGGGGGGCCTACTACAGGGGGGGCCATACTACAGGGGGGGCCCATACTACAGGGGGGGCTACTACTGGAGCAGCCTACTACTGGGGGGGCCTGCTACTGGGGGAGCCATACTACTGGGGGAGCCATACTACTGGGGGGGCATACTACTGGGTGGCATGCTAATGGGGGGCATACTACTGGGGGGGCCTGCTAATGGGGGACATACTACTGGGGGGGCCTGCTAATGGGGGGCATACTACTGGGGAGCATTCAACTGGGGGCACTGCATAGTGGACCGTACTACTAAGGGGACTGCATAGGGGGCACCACTGCTGGGGGACATTGTGTAAGGGACACCGCTACTGTGGGCATTGTGTAAAAGGGTCACTACTGTGGGCATTGTGTAAAAGGGGCACTACTGTGTGTCGTAACATAAATAAGAGACACTACTTTATGGTGTAATGTGAATCAGGCCCTATGTGCGGTGTAATGCTAATAAGATTGTGCACTGTGACTCCTAGGGCCGTAGCCCACTTTGTAAACAAGTACTGTGACTCTGCTGGCCGTACCCCACTGGGTGGGTGCACTACTTTTCATTTCTGCCACTGCTGTGTGGCAATGTGTCATAGATGTGCTTTATACTGTGGTGTCTGTGTCGTTGTGCCGCTGCTTTGTCGCTTAGTAACCAGTCAGCTCACTGCAACCTTTGGCCAATAATGTTGAAAACAATATTATAAGCTGTGATATGGTCTAAATTGACTGGAAATTAATGTTATTGAGGTTAATAATACTCTAGGAAGAAAAAAAAGACCAATTTATGTGATTTTAGCTTTTTTTGTCAATTTTTGTAAAAAAATCCAAATCCAAATCCAAATCCAAAGCCAGTCACCGCAGTTTGGCAAATCCAAATCCAAATCCAAAGCCGGACGACGAATTAGAACCAAATCCAAATCCAAATCCGGCAAAAATGGTCCGGCGCACATCCCTAGTTATTACAGGGCAATTGGAGTAGAATTCATAAAATTCTACTCCAACCCCCAAGTATCACTTATTTTTAGTAATCAGATCGCATTTCCCATAATTGTAATGGGAAATGTGATCCAACCAGAGTTACTAAAAATAAAATGTGAAAAAAATACCTAGGGAAGCCCTGTGATAATAACGCCACCTGGAGGTTGACGTTACACAGGGTCTCCCCCGGTTACCAGACTCCTGCTCTGCTCTAACAGGGAGAGCAGAGCCGGGAGTCGGTCCCAGTAATCAGCTGTATGGTCTAAACAGACCGCAAGCTGATTACTGTAAAAAAAAAATAGTAAAAAAAAAAAATTATCTTACCTGACTCCAGGGACCGGTGATCAGGGCTCCGGGTGATGTCCTCCCTCCAGTCAGCTGGTCTCCCATAGTGCACTGCGGCCCGGTCATCAGGTGATCAGGTCCCAGTGCAGTATGGGATATCACATGACCGGAGGGCATGGAGGACATCACCGGAGCCTCGGGTCATGCAGGTAAGTGTAATTAAGGGAGGGGGGGGGGTTGCGGGGGGGACTTAGCATCAGGGGGCGGGGCTTAGTGCTGGGGGGGGTAGCAGCGACGGCCGGTCGGTGCATGCGCGGACACTTTGTCACTGTATTTTTTCCGAAAATACCATGACTAGTGTGCGGATGGGATTCGCCGGGACAGAGCCGGCCCAACCAGGAATACCAATAGAAAGGCATTTTGTGGTGCACATCAGGTGTAATTCATAATGTAGATGACTCCTGATAATATGTACGAGATGTAGTTAGAATACCGGTGCACGGGAAGCCGTCTGATGGAATCCCAGCGTCGAAATCTCGACTTAGTATTAAAGATAGGCGTCTAAATGCCAACGCCTATCTTTAGCCCGCCGACGGAATGCCGACAGATAGCTTCCCGAACAAAGGTAAGCAGGGACAGGATTAGCATTAGCCATGGAGGGAGGGTTAGGTTTAGGCACCCCAGGGGGGACTTAGGGTTAGGCACCCCCCCGAGGGAGGATTAGGCTAGGGGAAGGGGGGGTTAGGGTTAGGCACCACCGGGGGGAGGTTAGCATTGGCATCCCCCTGGGGGGGTTAGGTTTAGGCACCCCCGGGAGGGACTTAAGGTTAGGCACCACCCCGGGAGTTTTAGGGTTAGGCACCCCTCAGGGAGGGTTAGGGGGGGAGATGGGTAGGGTTACAATACTTACCTGCCCTTTTGGGATTCTGGTATTTCAGGCTTCCGGCATCGGCATTTCACCCGGCGGCTGGGATTTCATACCCAACCCATATGTACAACTCATATGACCAACTTCTTTTGTTGTATTATGTATGTAACTCAGGAGCTGGACAGTGGGTAATCCCAGAGAAAAAGCTTCCTATAGAATCAGAACAGACAGAGCAACGACATGGAAATTAAAATGAATATAAACTAATTTGCGTCCTTTTACACTGCTTTCTGCCTTGGCGTCATCTCCGTTTAGTCATTTTAGAGGACATATTTTGCTTGTACCAAATAGGAAATTGCTGTTATAATGGCACATGTACATTTAGGCTGTACAGGCTGTATATTATCATATGTATTGATGCATTGAGGAAGAAATGTAATATTAGTACAGACTTAAGAAAAGGTTGGACTAGAAAAATGAAAATCACATTAAAGCTAAAGAATATATGTAAACAAAATTAATTGCTATACGTCTAGGTCATTTCATACATATTCAGCAATTTGCAGCTGTGGTTGGTTTTCTAATGAATTTGAGCAAATAACTAGTAGGCTTCACCATATTAATGTTTACTACTACTACTACTATTATTATTATTATTAGTATTAAAAAAAATAGTAAAATAAAAAATAGTAGCGGTGCTTTAGGTGCAGGGGGAGAAAAAGAATAGATGACAGGGGTTAGCACCCTCTAGTGGCAACTGACTTAAAGTGAAAGTGCATTTAAGTTATTGGGGTATGATGGTGATGAAGCTGTAAATATTGTAATTTATTTAAAGTACATTAGGCAAAGTGAAAAGAGAAACAAAATAAATGTTTTGACTGGAAATCACTAGAAAATGACTGTGTGGCTGTATATAATTGTAGTAGTGGTAACTTGGCGCCCTGTTACCTTTCCAAGGACAAAGCTTTGATTACTGTTGCTTCATTGCACCACATGGCTGTAAAACAAACCCCAGAAAGATAGTGTGAAGAATTGACAAAACTGTATGTATATCAATAGTAGGGATAGACCGGAATTGTGCATTCCAGTGTACTGACAACATGAAAGGTTCCTGGACTTCATATTAGCAAATCCAATATCATTTATTTTTTCTTTATAAAATATTTTATAGAGTTTTCAAATGGTATTAATGAGATTGGGGGGTACAGAACTTAAAAAGAGAAAGGTTGGCAGGGGGTACAGCCTAATCCAAAGCCGAAGAGCTACATTACATTAGTACATAGAAGCAAATTAAACATAGTCACCCATGAAAGCTATCACAGGAGCATAAATCAGATATGGAACAAGGCTGAGCTCTAATGCAGGGGAAGTGATGAATAGAGGGACTCTGAGTTATCCTGCAACCAGGCAATGCTCAAAGCATAGTTGTAGCCCATGTCATAGTTGTAGCATAGTGGTTGAGGTGCTATCAGGTTGTGGCCTAGGATCGGCCGTTACTCACCTTTGCACCGGCTTCCCCTGATTCCCCGTGGGGTCAGACGTTGGGTGCAGCTGAGTATTCTACCTAGTTCCATGTGAACTGCCTTGGTCTGTGCCGTGCCTGGTTTCTGTGGTTGCCGTCAAGGACGCTGCCATGACAGTTTGCATCACCTGACGACTCCATACCCAATGGTAGCATGACGGTGGTCAGCTGACGCTGTCCACCAATGATCTGCTACTGTAGGGGATAAAGCCAGACTGTGGACCACATGAAGTTGCTTGAGCAATGTTGTCGTTTTCCAGTGTCTACTGAAGATCTCGTTCCAGGTCCTTCCTCGTGTTTTCCCTATGCTTGCCAGTGCCGACTATTGTGCAGAAGTGCATCCACAACATCTCACCTGTCTGCGGATCATTTGCAACTTCGTTGTGCAGAAGTGCGTCCACTATACCTCGCCTGTCTGCGGATCATTTGCCACCTCATTGAGCAGAAGTGCGTCCTAGACATCTCACCCATGTTCAGAGCAATCCTCAGTTCTGCTGTCACTACAGCGTCCAGCCTCAGTACCGCTGTCACCACAGCATCCAATCTCAGTACCGCTGTCACTACAGCGTCCGGTCTCAGTTCTGCTGTCACTAAAGCGTCCAGCCTCGGTACTGCTGTAACCACAGCGTCCAGTCTCAGTACCGCTGTCACTACAGCGTCCAGCCACATTATGACAGTCACTACAGTATCCAATCCTCAGTGCCATTGTGATTCCTAGATCCTCCGGTGTATATATTGGAAGCTATACAAGGGTATAGCATAATCCTTGCAAGAAGAGTCCTCTAGGGCCACGGTAGCAACCCGCTTGGAGGGGTCACTGAAGAATACCTCCCGGCTGGTTAGACTCCTCACCTTTGGGGGTAAATTTATCAAAGGTCGATTTGCAGGTCGATTTGAAGAGTGATTTAGCTCTTCTCAAACTGACTCAAATCGAATGTTGCAAAACCAGTGATTTTGCCAGATTTACTATTATTCGATTTGTTTTGCGATTTGCAAAACAAATTCGATTTGAGTCGGTTTTGAACAGTGATTTGCTGTTCGATTTGGTATGTTCATGTACAAATCGAATGGCAAATCACACTTCAAAACGAACTGCAAATCCCTGACAGCATAGAACTGCTTCATGCTTTCACTTTCAACATGAGCAGTTCGTTCTCACACAGATACATGCAGACATCAGTGAGATGCCTGCATGTATCTGACTGTAAAAAGTAAATAAAGAGTTAAAACTTTTTAAAAAATGACATGAGGTCCCCCCCCCCAAACAGAACCAGCCCCGGACTGTTCAAACCCAGTTCTGGTTGACAAAGTACAGGGAAAAAATTGCGTAGGGTTTCCCTGTACTCAGTACAACCAGCACTGGGCTGTGGGAACCAGGGCTGGTTCTGGAATTACAGGGAAAAATTTGCGTAGGGTCTCCCTGTAATTCACAGAACTAGCCCTGGACCCTTTCGAATGTGGGACTGATGCCACAGCCAGGGGAGCCCTATCACCAGGCCCCCAGTCGCAGCATCAGCCCTTAGAGCGCAATTACTATCTTTGATTTACTTAACATAACCAGAAGGTCAGACACCCTTCCCTGTAAGTGCAGCCACCCCCGCTCATTAGGACACAGTCCAGTGCATAATTAAACTCCCTCACTCCTCTTCCTCATCTTTTCCTCAGTTTGAGGAAGTAGCCTCCTACGCCGTTTGCTCACAAGGTTCCCAGCTGTGCTGTAAACTCTCTCTGAGTACACACTGGAGGTTGGGTAATGCAAAGCCAGTTCATACAAGGGCCTCCAAATTGCCTTTTTTTCCTTCCAGTACTCGAAGGGACTCTGTGACATGTCTATTTTTATGGTGTCATGAAAATAATCCTCAACCATTCTTTGGATGGTGATCGTATCAGATGGAGTTATGGTAGCGGTGTCACCAATGTTGGGCAATTCTTTTAGACCCAACCAGATGTCAAAACATTGGGATGACTTTTCTGCATCACCACTGAGTCTTTTTTCTGGCTGCTGCTGAAGAAATTGAAGGAGATGACGTAGTGCTTGTGACACTTGCCAACTTGCTCACCAGTAGCTCTTTGCATCTTTTAAGATCTGGGTCAGTTGGAAAGAAAGACACAGCATACGACTTAAACCTAGGATCAAGCACGGTTGCTAAAATGTAGTGATCAGATTTCAAGATCATGGCCACCCATGGATCCTGGCATAGCGAATAAAGGACTTGATCTACAAGTCTGGCATACTTTGCGGATTCGCTTTGTTTAATCTCCTTCTTTAATTTCTCCAGCTGATTTTCCAAAAGCTAATGATCGGAATACCCTTACTCAAGTTAGCAGTGTTGGCACTCACTTCGCATGTGGCTACTTCAAATGGTTTGAGCACATTGCACAAGACAGAAAGTAGTCTCCACTGTGTTGGGCTAAGGTACATTCCCACTCTTCTCCCAATGTCATGGCTTGTTGTATAGCTATGGATTGCTTTTTGCTGTTCCTCCATCCGTTGAAGCATATAAAGGGTGGAGTTCCACCTTGTTACCACCTTTTGCTTCAGTCGATGGCACGGCAAATTAAACTGTTCTTACAGGTGCTGCAATCTCCTGCATGCTGTTGCTGAATGCCTAAAATGCCCCTGTCATTTTTTTTAAAAACCCTGCACCACTAAGTTGATTGTGTGAGCAAAAGAGGGGATGTGTTGAAAGTCACCCAGCTGTAATGCTTTCAAAATATTTGTGGCGTTATCAGAAATCACAAATACTGAGGAGAGTCCAAGTGGGGTAAGCCATGTTTCTATGACATCTCTTAGTTTTTGTAAGAGGTTGTCAGCTGTATGCCTTTTATTGAATCTGGTGATACACAGAGTAGCCTGCCTCAGAAAGAGCTGGCGTTTTGTTAGATATTGCTTCTGCTGCTGCTGAAGGTGATTCACCCACCCAGTGGGCTGTCACAGTCATGTAATCTTTAGTTTTCCCACTACCGCTTGTCCACATATCTGTGGTTAAGTGGACAGTTGTTACAATGGCATTTTGTAGGGCAATAATTAGGTTATTTTTAACGTTCTGGTACAGCCGAGAATGGCTTGTAGGATAAAATAAAACCAAGATGGAATTTGGTACCGGGGACACAGGACCTCAATTAACTTTGTAAAAGCCACTGCATTATTTGCGGATATTGGACAAAGATCTAATACCAGCATAGCTATCATGGCGTCAGTGATCCGCTGTGAGACTGGGTTAGAGCTGTCATACTTGCTTCCCCTTGCAAGATTCTTTAACAGTCAATTGTTTTGTTAAATTACTACTGGTAGTCTTCTTGGTCCACTTCTGGGATGAAGCTCCACCCCCAACAGCAGCAGGCCTAACACTCAAGCATACTTCTGAGGAGTTCGGGAAAGGGGATGAGTCACCTAGCAAATTGGATGCTGGACTACCTCTGATCATTACTGAGGATATTGAGGATGAAGGTGTTGGCGGTGGAGATTGCAGATGCTGGAATCTAGTAGAGAGAAGGGGGCTAGCTGATGCTGGACTGCTTGTTATTTTTTTCGCACCAATTTCTGATGTTATAAAATACTTGCCATGAGCTTGCTGCAGATGATTTAATAGCGTGGAGGTTCCTAGATGCTTAACGTCCCTACCTCTACTTACTGTGGTACCACAACGGCTACAAATAGCTTGACAAATGTAAGGATTTGGGTAAAATTAATTCCAGACATAAGAGGTGGGTTTGTTGGTCCTATGCCCAGGCATGAAAATGGCCTTCTTCTTATCATGGTCAAGAGCTGCTTCCACCGGTGCCTGACTTACACAAACAACATCCTCATCCTCAATATCCTCATTAATGCCAGTGTCAGCTACAGAAATATCCCCCTCATCCTCTTGCAATTCCACGTTGGCATCCTCAATTTCTATGTCATCAGTAATACTTATGCTGCTCATCCCCACAAATACAGGGGTAGCAGAAACTGTGGAAGGAGTCTTCTGTGAAAGGTCAGGCTCACACATAGCACTCATGGACACACTTAGACTATCCTCAGGGATTTCTGACAATAGTGTTTCTGAACGCACAGTTTGATCTACTGCCTTAGTGCTTTTCAGTTTTTTCACATTTCTTCTAAAAGGTCTTTCACTGTCATCATGAAAGGCAGAAGATGCCTCACTGGCAGATGCAGAACCACCACTAAGAAATATGGGCCAAGACCTGAGCCTTTCCTTGCCACTGCGTGTGGTAAATGATATATTGCCAACTTTCTGTTTTTCTACACTAACCTTTAGAGGTTTTTTTGTGTTTACCTGTGTGAAATCTCGATTTTTTCATTTCAGATACCCTCATTTTTTAAAGCCTCTATGCCCTTGAGCATCAGCTTTAGATGATAGTGAATGACTAGTATCGTCATTATGACTGGTTCCAGTCGCTGCACTGCTAGCATTTTCTTTGCGTCTGCTCTACACTCAGTTGGTTGTCATGATCCATACTGATGAAAATTTAAATAACACTGTGGGCTACTGCCCAATTATTCATGGTGCTTACACACACTGAGGGCTACTGCCCAATTATTCATGGTGCTTACACATACTGAGGGCTACTGCCCAATTATTCATGGTGCTTACACACACTGAGGGCTACTGCCCAATTATTCATGGTCCTTACACACACTGAGGGCTACTGCCCAATTATTCATGGTGCTTACACACACTGAGGGTTACTGCCCAATTATTCATGGTGCTTACACACACTGAGGGCTACTGCCCAATTATTCATGGTGCTTACACACACTGAGGGCTACTGCCCAATTATTCATGGTGCTTACACACACTGAGGGCTACTGCCCAATTATTCACAGTGCTTACACACACACAGAGGGTTACTGCCCAATTATTCACGGTGCTTACACACACTGAGGGCTACTGCCCAATTATTCACAGTGCTTACACACACTGAGGGCTACTGCCCAATTATTCATGGTCCTTACACACACTGAGGGCTACTACCCAATTATTCATGGTCCTTACACACACTGAGGGCTACTGCCCAATTATTCATGGTCCTTACACACACTGAGGGCTACTGCCCAATTATTCATGGTGCTTACACACACTGAGGGTTACTGCCCAATTATTCATGGTGCTTACACACACTGAGGGCTACTGCCCAATTATTCATGGTGCTTACACACACTGAGGGCTACTGCCCAATTATTCATGGTGCTTACACACACTGAGGGCTACTGCCCAATTATTCACAGTGCTTACACACACACAGAGGGTTACTGCCCAATTATTCACGGTGCTTACACACACTGAGGGCTACTGCCCAATTATTCATGGTGCTTACACACACTGAGGGCTACTGCCCAATTATTCATGGTGCTTACACATACTGAGGGCTACTGCCCAATTATTCATGGTGCTTACACACACTGAGGGCTACTGCCCAATTATTCATGGTCCTTACACACACTGAGGGCTACTGCCCAATTATTCATGGTGCTTACACACACTGAGGGTTACTGCCCAATTATTCATGGTGCTTACACACACTGAGGGCTACTGCCCAATTATTCATGGTGCTTACACACACTGAGGGCTACTGCCCAATTATTCATGGTGCTTACACACACTGAGGGCTACTGCCCAATTATTCACAGTGCTTACACACACACAGAGGGTTACTGCCCAATTATTCACGGTGCTTACACACACTGAGGGCTACTGCCCAATTATTCACAGTGCTTACACACACTGAGGGCTACTGCCCAATTATTCATGGTCCTTACACACACTGAGGGCTACTACCCAATTATTCATGGTCCTTACACACACTGAGGGCTACTGCCCAATTATTCATGGTCCTTACACACACTGAGGGCTACTGCCCAATTATTCATGGTGCTTACACACACTGAGGGTTACTGCCCAATTATTCATGGTGCTTACACACACTGAGGGCTACTGCCCAATTATTCATGGTGCTTACACACACTGAGGGCTACTGCCCAATTATTCATGGTGCTTACACACACTGAGGGCTACTGCCCAATTATTCACAGTGCTTACACACACACAGAGGGTTACTGCCCAATTATTCACGGTGCTTACACACACTGAGGGCTACTGCCCAATTATTCACAGTGCTTACACACACTGAGGGCTACTGCCCAATTATTCATGGTCCTTACACACACTGAGGGCTACTACCCAATTATTCATGGTCCTTACACACACTGAGGGCTACTGCCCAATTATTCACAGTGCTTACACACACTGAGCGCTACTGCCCAATTATTCACAGTGCTTACACACACTGAGGGCTTCTGTCCAATTATTCATGGTCCTTACACACACTGAGGGCTTCTGCCCAATTATTCATGGTGCTTACACACACTGAGGGCTACTGCCCAATTATTCATGGTCCTTACTCCTTACACACACTGAGGGCTACTGCCCAATTATTCATGGTGCTTACACACACTGAGGGCTACTGCCCAATTATTCATGGTCCTTACACACACTGAGGGCTTCTGTCCAATTATTCATGGTGCTTATACACACTGAGGGCTACTGCCCAATTATTCACGGTGCTTACACACACTGAGGGCTTCTGCCCAATTATTCACGGTGCTTACACACACTGAGGGCTTCTCCCCAAATATTCATGGTGCTTATACACACGGAGGGCTACTGCCCAATTATTCACGGGGCTTATACACACAGAGGGCTACTGCCCAAGTAGTCGGCTAATGTCCAAGTAGTCATGGTGCTTGTATATAGTAACAGTACACTGCACAGTGGGAAACAGCACAAAAAAAATTATAATATATAAAAAAAAAAATTCCCTTTATTATACTTTAAAAAAAAAAAATATTAAACTGACTTTTATTTTTTACACTGGAGCAGATGGGCAACAGCCACTTAACAGCACAGCATGGAGTCTGGACACAGGCTACTACAGCCACTGTAATAGCACACACCACTGCTGACTCTTCCCCCCACCCTGCCTACAGTCACTAACAGCACAGAGCCAACAGAGTTTATGCAACCAAATTTGCAGAGCTCCGCGCAGCATGCATGCTTAAAAATAAATGGCGCAGAGTTCCGACGCTATATATAGAACCTAGGACCTGATTCAGACCCGCTTGCTAGGATGCGTTTGCTCGTAGCTGGTGCTGGTCCTAGTCTCGTGAGAATCCGACATCGGGAAGATGACATTCGGCCTTGCAGTGTGTTCCGAGTCAGGCGGGAACACCAGAACGGCATTCAGGTGGACTCGGATCCCCGCTGTTCTTTGTCAAGATACAAGATCTTGACAAAGTTCCACACATAGGACCGAAACGTCGATGCTGTAGATGCTGTAACAGTATATTTTTATATGCAATAAAGAAGCTTTTTTGAGAAGACTGGTGAGTACACCCCTATATTCTTTTTATTGTGTATAAGGACCCTGGTGGCCCTTTATGGGTCAGTCACCCCAGCAATTTGTATTAAACGACTTGAGTGTGGATCTGGATTATAGGTATGTATATATATATATATATATATATATAATTTAAGATGAGCATATTGTATTTATGAAGAAATTATAAATCATTTTTACTTTTCCAGATTGTGCACAAGTGCTTCCAATTTTTTACTGTTATTTAGTGTGTATGTGATACATTTGGCCCAATAGGAAGTAATGAGGAAGTTGAGTTTGATTTTTCATTCTATTTTACATTCGATTTTAATGGGGATTTGAAGATCGAATTTGGAAGGGATAATCGAAATTGATTTGAAAATCAAATGCAAAATTAGTAATTTGTTAAGGGATTTTGCAGTTTGATTTAAATTCAATTTCAGTTGATTTAATCGATTCATAAAATTGAATACCAAATTGAACTTTAGTAAATTTACCCCCAGATGTTCATAAATATAGCCAGCGAATTTGGGCTCCATTCTATGTACAAAATTTGGTATATCGTTGAGGAAAGAGATGGCAGAATTTACAATAGTATGTACTAAACTAGTCTATCTGTGAGTGTTTAGTGAGTCATCACAGTAGCAGGGAATATGCAAGGAAAGCATGTGTGCACATGTGAGTTAAGTTGAATATGAGGCAATGAAACTTCTCTCACATTGCGGACATCCTTGGGCCATTCCAGCTACTACTGTACAGCAGTGATTCCCAACCTAAAATAACTGAGGTATTAATTAAGACACTTGTGCTCTAGTATGGCTATCCCTAAAACCTGGATTGTTAGTGTGCCTTGAGGACCGTGGTTGGGAACCCCTGCTGTACAGTATAGGGCAAGGCAGGATGTAGTCACCATCCCGGATGGTTAAAATATCAGTGCCGAAATCCTGGCAGGGCGCCGGAATCCCGAACGCTGCCACCGACGGTAAGTATTAGGGTTAGGGAGAGTGTTAGGATTAGGGTTAGGCACTGGGGGAAGGGTTAAAGTTAGGCTGCTGGGGGGGTTAGGGTTAGGCTGTGGGGGGAGGGTTAGGGTTCGGCTGCGGGGGGAGTGTTAGGTTTAGGCACTAGGGGGAGGGTTAGGGTTAAGCTGCAGGGGTGGTTAGGGTTAGGCTGCGGGAATGGTGGGTTAGGGGGAGGGTTAGAACACTTACCCATTCTGTCGAGATTCTGACTGTAGGGATGCTGTTGTCAGTAGTCTGACCGCCGACATGCAAGTGATTCAGTCTAAAATTCAGCCAAGTGACGTGTAGTATGACGCTGCCTCTTAATTATGCACGCCTCTGAAACGACATTAAGACATTCAGGCATGCCTGTGTTCACACCTCCACTCCCCCGTTTCTAGTGGCCAGCCCCTGTCACCATACACAAACGGCTTCTCCTGTCACTCGTTCTGCCGGGCAGTCTATGCACAGTGACCGAATGCTTTCAGATCACTCTCACCGGTTCACGTATGCGCATTGCGATGTGTACGCATGTGCAGAATGCAAGCAATCGACTGGCTGTGTGCGAAGGCATCCTTGCGAGCGGGTCTGAATCAGGTCCAATGGTCCATGCCCTTTTCACACAAAGAAGGAATGAGGTTTAACCCAAGCCGCTACACATGTGGTGCAACTTATCCACCTGCGGTGAGCTGAGACGAAAGGGAAAAGAGCACTGTGAGTACTGGACATTCAGTTGATACAATGTACCACTCTGCCTGCATTGCCAACTTTACCCAGACAGGTGAGAGGTACTGCAGGCCTCCCACTTAGCGGCATACAAGGAATTAAGTACACTTGCTAATATTTCAGGAAAACAGATTGGCTTTGGGAACTCCGTGATATTTGGTAAATCCAAGCTGGTGAGCATAATATTCTAATCATCAAAGTAATATTGAAAGATTATCTTGGAACGAGACATTGTATACTAATAAAATTGCTATAACCAGCTGGTGAGCAAACAAATATCAATCTTGTATCTATTACACCTATTACAGTGGCCAAATGTTAAGCATTACCAATTGTATCATTATAGCATTTTAAACAAGCATTTTAATTGATATATGTATTAATTAGAAAATTGTGAATAATTTATTATTTTTCAAGGAAGCCTTTCTTCATCAATCCAGCATATATTATTAATATTCATATTTGTGTATCCAATTGACGTTTGCGCAGTTCATTAGGTTTTTTTTCTCATGCAGATTGTTATGCCAGAGGGGTACTGACTATATGAACTAGCAGCATTGTCAAAACCTGTTAGCAATTAATCTAGCTTAGTCTCCACTATATTTGCACCAGGATATCAGTTTCCAGTGGTTACTGAGGAACAGAAGAGATTGAGGGCCTGATTAAGCTTCAGACGGAATAGCTAAACTGCTCGCAAGCAGCTTAGCTATTCCGTCTGTGCTGATATGGTAATGCAGCAGGAGGCATCACGCCTCCTGCTGCATTACGTATCCGAGATGCGTCGTCCAACGCAGCACTGGATACTCTGCGGACCATCGGCAGGTTAAGGTGCAGCTGTGAGGAAGAGGCACTGCTTAATTAGGCCCTGAGACTGAATTGATACTGTAAGTGTAGATTCTATTGACACTCATGCTCTAGAACAATGAGGTGGGTGCCATACGACACAATAAGCAAGATGAATGGCTCTAATTTAAAGTTCCAAGATAGAGACATTGAGGAGGCTCTCCTTTGCAGATTTATGGAGAGTGCAAAGGGGTAAATTTACTAAAGTGAGAGTTTTTAGAAGTGGAGTTGTTGTCCATAACAACCAATCAGATTCTAGCTATTATCTTCTAGAACAGGGGTCTTCAAACTTGGCCCTCCAGCTGCTGTGGAACTACACATCTCAGCATGCACTGCCACCTTTTTGATATAACAGCATGCTAAAACTATGTGCAGTGCATGCTGGGATGTGTAGTTCCACAGCATCTGTAGGGCCAAGTTTGAAGACCCCTGTTCTAGAAGGTGCTAGTTAAATGTTAGTAGAATCGGATTGTTTGCTATTGGCAACATCTCCACTTCTAAAACTCTCACCTCAGTAAATTTACCCCAAAGTCTGATGTATCATTACCTGCCTGCTCAGATTATGGGCAAAATTTACTAAGCGGCGGGTTCTAAACCCCTGCAGTTTGATGGAGGTTTGACAGTGGGTTCTAAATCCTGGGGGTTTGGTGGCGGTTTCAAAATGACAGCCCTGTTCTATTCTATTCTAAAATTTGTTTTGACGGCGGTTTTGGCCTTAGTAAATCTGCGGATAGCAAAACTGCCGCCAAAACGCCACCAAACCATCGGGTTTAGAACCCTCCGCTTAGTAAAATTTTGCCCATTGTTTCTATTTGTGCTGACATTCATTGGATGCTATTCAGTATTTTTATTGAGAAACCACTTTCAACCTTCCTCACTCTGGTTCTCACACCATATTACACAATAGTCTCCTGCTGTGCATTTTGTTTTCACTACCTTTTCATAGAACCATTAGTTACTGGCACATTATGATTTACCAGTTCCACAAGATAAAGTAGAAATCAGACCCTATATGTAGGGTTTATATCAACTTTGTTTTTTTATGTTCTATAAACATATTTTCATATTATACTCAGAAGCATTGTTCCACATCAGATGTTAAAATTTTATAAATAATGATACTTGAGAGGTGATACAATATAACAAAAATCATATCTTATTTATATGGTATCCATACATAGGGGTGAAACCTGTAGTAATTTACATGGGTACATACTAATGCAAATAATTTTGCAAATAACATAATTCAATGCTCAGTGATATCATTAGGGGGTGTGGACCACACCGGGTGTCATCTCCAACGGGGGTGATGCCAAAATGCCGGCTCCTCCTCAGTGTCCAGGAGCAGGGTGCTGTACTGTGATGTCATTGTATAGCATTCAGCTCCTGGTCACTGAGGAGGAGCCGGTAGTGTGCGCAGAGTCTCTGCAGCTGCCTTACCATACTATGCGCCCACCGCAACACTGATGAGGGGAACACAGAAGCTGACCCAGGGCTGGATTACCAATGGGGCGAGTGGAGCTGCAGCTCCAGACCCCCAATGAAAATAGGCCCCCTGGAGACTGACAGCGCTGCCAGCAACCATACTCCCAGAACCCCAATACAAACACTGTTGGACCGTCATTCCCCCTCCATACATAGGAGCATTTCAGTATTACTCCTGTGCCGAGACAGCTTCTCTTTGGAGCAGTAACACTACTACTGAACTAGCAGTGATACTTACCAGAGCCGCCGAGATGGCCAACTGCGCATGCGTGACCTAAGTTCACGCATGTGCACGGCCAAAGGTCTCGCAGTGTGGAGGTGACAGAGGAATCTGCTTGGATCCTTCTCTGCAACCCCAGACCTTCCCATAGGAAGGAGCGGGCTCCAGCAACCAATCTGTAGATGACTCCCACGGGCAAACTCTGAAAACTTTCAGTTTTCTGAGTTTTCTCTTTGCATTATATGTCAGTCACTGATGCTCCCTATGGTGGTCAGTTTTGTTTATTTGTAGACTTAGGGCCGGTACACACTAGACAACATGTCGGCAACATCGTCTCGTGTGTACACTAAATGTTGCTGATGATGCGCGCTCCCGTGCAACTATACATTGCCTGCCAGACCTGCATGGTGGTCCGATGGGCATCATCATCATCGGAGGCCATGCTGTGCAGACCACACTCCCACTGCAATGTTCATATTGACCCCCCCTTTCACCCATACACACATCACTAGTGACACCCACTGTGTTGTCATACAATAGGATCTTCAGAAATGTCAGCTCCAAGGCCATGTGGGAAATAACACAAATAAAAAATGTATATAGCCTCAGCGCTTCAAAATGAGATATAGACAATAAAACATAAAAAAATAATACAAACTCGTGCAATTCCTTTTAGCTGCAGTAATAATGGATGCTAACCAGTGACATGCAGAGAAAAGAAGATTTTACTGTGCTTAAAGATTGCCCAATATAGATGGTAATAATCTGAACATTTAAAACAAATGCCATAAAAATAATATAGTAATAGAAAATGTCTAATAATAAAAATCAAAATCTTTTATTAATAATAACAATGATAAGGATGGTATTTGTTACCTATAAAAATGTAACACAGTATCACATTTATCAGCAGTGTGTCATTTCATATAGACATAACACATATCAAGCAGAGCAAATATAGACTCATAAAATATATATATTAAAAAACAAAAAAATAATTTAATATGATATAGCCGCGTCTGGCTAATTAAAAAAAACAATAAAACACAAGATCTGTGAAAAAATGTTTTCGTTCTCCCTCAACCAGGGCCGTAGCTAGGGTACTGCCGCCGGTGCCATCACACAGGGCACCACAGGTCAGGGGGCGCTGTTTGAGCCTGTCAAATTTCTGTTTATTATCATTTTCACTTGTAGCTTCCTCTTATTTCATCCCCAGCATCTCCTGGCCTCCCCTATCTCTTCTCTGGCCCTTCCCCATGAAGCCATGGCCCTTTTTTGGGTGAATTATATCCATTTGAAAAATAAGGGGGGTGCCAATGCTCTTTCTGGCACAGGCCACCAAAAAGTGTAGTTACGGCTCTGCCCTCAACAGTTCTTCATTGCTGGAGCAACTGAAATATTAGTAGATCCGGCTATTGGAGATATTAATTTATGTCCATATGTGTTAGTAAATGAAACATTTATTGTAGCTGGTATTCCCTGTGGGGTGTGATGCCGCTTCAGATTTATGTATATCTGCACTTGCACGGATGTTCCACAAAGTATTAGTTTATATGTATATTGTATAAAAGCACAATCATGTGCAACAAATAATGATGTGGACCAAAGGAAGGACGTCTATAAATGCCAAGCACTGTGTAGTAACCTGCATGGATGCTGACCCTCACTGAGGCAAAAGTCTACCGGCCCGGGGGGCATATGCCTGTGTATCAGGAGTAGGACAGCTGGAGCTTTTCCAGGCTGTGCCTCCGTGGTGGGCGTACAGTTCTTGGTTTTATAGCCACAAATGTGACTGGCTGCGGCGGTCACAAGTTGTCCAAGGGAAAGCAGAGCTAATGATAGTTCACCGGAGCAGTGGACAATGTTGAGGCTAATAATAGTAAATGTTACTAACGCGTTTCTTCCGTTTAGGATTTCTTCAGAGGGGTGTGGTTATGAAGTAAGGTCATCTCCCTCTTTATATACACATCTTGAGGGAGTAAATTGTTCACATATGTAGGTAATCAAAAGCTAGTCAAGAAATGTGCAAAGTGCAGAGTAAATGGTGGCACTTTTAAAAGTTACTAATGCATAATATGTTATTTATATGGATACACCTGTTATAGTCTGCTCAATATATAGCAGAAAAGATTTTGTTCTAAAAAATGACAAAAACTGTAAATGAAAATAGCCGTGAAAATGAGTAAATAAAAATAAAAATAATAAATATATTTGAAAATATAATAATGTCTGTCAATTAGGCAGAGTCATTCAAGGGCTTGCATGTGTCTTAGCTGGACCCATTCTGCACACTCGCAGAATGGGTCTTGCGCACACAGTGCACGCTCGTTCAGCAGTGCACGCTAGTCAGGCCCTCTAGCCATTGTTGCAAACTTTTGGTAGTAAAGTGTTTTCCAACAGTTTATCCACTAGATGTCATCATAGAATCACAAATATAAAGCAGCTACAAACATTTTGCAGCTAGAATATTATTTGTTCAAATGATTTAAATAAAAAATACTTTAGTCGTTTCTTGGAAGTAGCAAACTGATTCTCATTTATTTATAGTCTGATATTATATTCTGCAAATATAAGTATAAGGTTTTAGAAATAACCACTCACCCTTACAGGGGGACTGATTTAGAGAGGGACACAAGGGCAATTATTACGCAGATCGAGCGATTGTTTGCCATTGCGTATAAACCGAAATACACACGTGCTGTGATTGTCTTGCATTCTGCACGCACAGAGAACTCATTCACAAAGTGAGTGACAGGTAATCAGTGGTGGACTGGATAATGAAGGGCCCACAGGGGAATGCAATAATAGTGGCCCACAAAGGGGTGTGGCCAGTCACTGGAGGGGCTGTATCTATATAATATATATATATGTGTGTGTGTGTGTGTGTGTGTGTGTGTGTCCGTCCTTGTTCTAGAACTCCCAATAAAAATGTTTAACTTCTGCCAATGCCCTCACAAAAAGAATGCGCAGTGAAAAGGTGCGGCAGCCATGGCATCTTAGAATGAAAACTCAGTGATAGGCTAGTGCAGAGAGGTAGTGGTGAGTATGGAGGGGTCAGGGTGGTAGTACAGAGAGGTAGTGGTGAGTATGGAGGGGTCAGGGAGGTAGTGCAGAGAGGTAGTGGTGAGTATGGAGGGGTCAGGGAGGTAGTGCAGAGAGGTAGTGGTGAGTATGGAGGGGTCAGGGAGGTAGTGCAGAGAGGTAGTGGTGAGTATGGAGGAGTCAGGGAGGTAGTGCAGAGAGGTAGTGGTGAGTATGGAGGGGTCAGGGAGGTAGTGCAGAGAGGTAGTGGTGAGTATGGAGGGGTCAGGGAGGTAGTGCAGATAGGTAGTGGTGAGTATGGAGGGATCATGGAGGTACTGTAGTGCAGAGAGGTAGTGGTGAGTATGGAGGGATCAGGGAGGTACTGTAGTGCAGAGAGGTAGTGGTGAGTATGGAGGGGTCAGGGAGGTAGTACAGATAGGTAATGGTGAGTATGGAGAGGTCAGGGAGGTAGTGCAGAGAGGTAGTAGGGAGTATGGAGGGGTCAGGGAGGTAGTACAGATAGGTAGTGGTAGGGCCATCTCTTCCATTGGGCTTGTTGGGTAGTTGTCCAAGGGCCCGAAGCTTGTAGGGGCCCGCCAACCTGACCCCCTGCAGCCGCGGCCAGTTGGTACATTTGTGATATTTTTATAAGCCGGCCATCGGTGCACTGTATTCTGATCTAACCTCCAACACCCCATGCCACCCCGATGACGAGTATTCACCTCAGTCCCAGTTTCACTTCATCTGCCGGCTTTAGACCAGTCAGACAGAGTCTCTCTGCATGTGCGGGAGGTCTGATGAGCATGCAGGAGGGATTAATTATATTGACCATTTACATTTTTTTTCCTGTGTATGGGTGGGTAGGGGCCCCAGTGCATTGCTTCGCCCAGGGCCCACACTGCTGTTAAGACAACCCTGGGTAGTGGTGAGTATGGAGGGGTCAGGGGGGTAGTGCAGAGAGGTAGTGGTGAGTATGGAGGGGTCAGGGAGGTAGTACAGATAGGTAGTGGTGAGTATGGAGGGGTCAGGGGGGTAGTGCAGAGAGGTAGTGGTGAGTATGGAGGTATCAGGGAGGTACTGTAGTGCAGAGAGGTAGTGGTGAGTATGGAGGGGTCAGGGGGTAGTGCAGATAAGTAGTGGTGAGTATGGAAGGTCAGGGAGGTTGTGCAGAGAGGTAGTGGTGAGTATGGAGGGGTCAGGGGGGTAGTGCAGAGAGGTAGTGGTGAGTATGGAGGTATCAGGGAGGTACTGTAGTGCAAAGAGGTAGTGGTGAGTATGGAGGGGTCAGGAGGGTAGTGCAGATAAGTAGTGGTGAGTATGGAGGTGTCAGGGAGGTAGTGCAGGGAGGTAAGTGGTGAGTATGGAGGGGTCAGGGAGGTACTGTAGTGCAGAGAGATAGTGGTGAGTATGGAGGGTTCAGGGAGGTACTGTAGTGCAGATAGGTAGTGGTGAGTATGGAGGGGTCAGGGAGGTAGTGCAGAGAGGTAGTGGTGAGTATGGAGGGGTCAGGGAGGTACTGTAGTGCAGAGAGGTAGTGGTGAGTATGGAGGGGTCAGGGAGGTAGTATGTAGGGGTCAGGGAGGTAGTGCAGATAGGTAGTGGTGAGTATGGAGGGATCAGGGAGGTAGTACAGCTAGGTAGTGGTGTGTATGGAGGGGTCAGGGGGGTAGTGCAGAGAGGTAGTGGTGAGTATGGAGGGGTCAGGGGGTAGTGCAGATAAGTAGTGGTGAGTATGGAGGTATCAGTGAGGTAGTGCAGATAAGTAGTGGTGAGTATGGAGGTATCAGGGAGGTAGTGCAGAGAGATAGTGGTGAGTATGGAGGGGTCAGGGAGGTAGTGCAGAGAGGTAGTGGTGAGTATGGAGGGATCAGGGAGGTAGTGCAGAGAGGTAGTGGTGAGTATGGAGGGATCAGGGAGGTAGTGCAGAGAAGTAGTGGTGAGTATGGAGGGATCAGGGAGGTAGTGCAGAGAGGTAGTGGTGAGTATGGAGGGATCAGGGAGGTACCGTAGTGCAGAGAGGTAGTGGTGAGTATGGAGGGTTCAGGGAGGTAGTGCAGAGAGGTAGTGGTGAGTATGGAGGGATCAGGGAGGTAGTGCAGATAGGTAGTGGTGAGTATGGAGGGATCAGGGAGGTAGTGCAGATGGGTAGTGGTGAGTATGGAGTGATCAGGGAGGTAGTGCAGAGAGGTAGTGGTGAGTATGGAGGGATCAGGGAGGTAGTGCAGAGAAGTAGTGGTGAGTATGGAGGGGTCAGGGAGGTAGTGCAGAGAGGTAGTGGTGAGTATGGAGAGGTCAGGGAGGTAGTTGTAAGCACAAAGGAGTCAAAGAGGTAGTGTTGAGCCACCCAGTAAGCTTTGCAATGCTGGTCAGTACGGTGGTCTACTTTAACATTGTCAAAAACAAAGATGTCTGAATCATGCCTCCACATAGACCATTTTTATCCATTATAATGTAGTAACTTCTGTACTAAATTTTAGCTTTGTACGTTGTAGTTTAGTGGTCGCCCAGAATTTTACTTTCTGGAAGTTGACACAAATGGAGATTATGCTTTCAAATGTCTTCTCATGTATATCCGGCTCTGCTGGAGGCCCAGAAGTTGGAATTTTCAACCACTTTCAGAAAGAATGGAGAGGTATTGATAAAAACATTTATAGTGCAGTGGATATTGCCCTCTTCCAAGATCCTGAATTAAACAGATTACGACAGGAAGTGTTAGAATATTTAGTAAATGCTCTGGAAAAACAGCAACGAAGAGACAATTATAGAGAGCGTTTGCATTTATCTCTTTTGTTTCTTGGTGGTGGAAAAAGTATTTACTCTCTGAAAGTATGTCTCTTTCTAAATCAATTCCAGTTAACACCTAGGGCTCTATTTACTACAATCCGCATTGGGAATGCAGATTGTAGTGTAATATTACAGACTGAATTCGCATTGCGAATTCAGGCAATATCACAGGGATTTACTAAAAATCCCTTGCAGGGACAAAGCTTGCGAAAAAGCTCTGTCCCTACGAATCCCCTCCGCAGCCTTATCACGGTATATTCGCAAAAAATACAGTGACAAGTGCCCGCGCATGTGCTGCCTGGCCGCCGCTGCTACCCCCCCGGTGCTAAGCCCCGCCCCCCGATATCGCGGACCCCCCCTCCCTTAATTGCACTTACCTGCATGATCCGGGCTCCGGTGATGTCCTCCATGACTCCTGTCAGCTGACATCCTATACTGCACTGGGACCCGGTCACCTGATCACCAGGCAGCAGTGCAGTATGGGAGACCAGCTGACCGGAGGGAGGACATCACCGGAGCTCCGAACTCCGGTCACTGGACTCAGGTAAGTTAATTTTTTTTTTAAACTATTTTTATTTATTTTTTTAAGCAGAAATCAGCGTGTGGTCTGTTTATACCACACAGATGATCACCGGGGCCAGCTTCGGGCTCTGCTCTGCATGTTATAGCGGAGCAGGAGGTAACCGGGGAAGACCCTGGATAACGCCACCTCCAGGTGGCGTTATTATCACAGGGCCTCCCTAGGTATTTTTTTCACAATTGATCTTTAGTAACTTGCACACAGATCACATTTCCCATTACAATGATGGGAAATGCGATCTGATTACTAAAAATAAGTGATACTTAGGGGTTGGAGTAAAATTTTACGAATTCGACTCCAATTGTCCTGTAGTAACTTTAGGTGAAACTAAAATAATGATAATAAATAGCACCCTTAGCACCCTTAGAGACGCAAACAACATGGTGAATTTGGCTTTGTTTGTAAGTCTGGTTTATGTAAAGTATTGGAATGAAGCTCCTTTGGAAATTAGAGCACCATATAATGACATCGAGCTCTTAATTGTCTTAAAAATCCTCCCTGATGTAACAATTGGTAAGAAAGCTTACATTGCTTTTACCAGAGACCTCTGGTTCTTTCTGAACACTTGGTAGCTTTAGCATTTTTTGACAATCGAGTGTCTATGAAAACCAAAGAAAAATGGTAAAAAATCTGAAACGTCTACAGCTACTTGATTTTCTGCGACGTATTCAACTATCTGAGGACACAGGGCCTGATTCAGAGCCGCTCGTAAGCGGCCGCTCGTTCGCTCCGAGCGATGTTCGCACATCTGCGCATGTGTATGGGTCGTAATGCGCATGCGCCAACCAGTCATTGCGGTCGGAAATCGAGCGCTCGCAAAATAGCGAGTGCCTGCTAATTTGAGTGACAGGATGAGGCGTTTGTGGGTGGTAACAGGGGAAGGTGCTTGAAAACGGGGAGTGGTGATCCGAACGCAGGCGTGCCAAAAGGTCAAAACGGGCGTTTTAAGGGTGTGCATAATTAACAAAGCAGCGTCATCGCCCACGTCACTTGGTTGTTTCTTAGCCTGAACTGTTCGCATGATTGCGGTAGGAAAATCCAACCACAAGCACTGCGAGCAGTTCAGACGCATTTCGATGTACTCGATTAATCTAATAAATAGCGGAGAGGACGTAGGATGCGAGCGGCCAGGGGGCGTCTTTACAAAATAGCGAGCGCATATTTCGTTCGCTCGCTCAGACATAGAGGCGTCAACAGACCGCAAAGAACGAGTGCTCAAATTAAATAGCCGGCCCCTTTTTCTGAACGACCGTTCGCAAATAGCATCCGGCTCTGAATCAGGCCCACAGATCTAAGTCTAGAAATGTTCAATATAGGGCGACCTCTAAATATTGTTTGTTTGGAAAATGTTTTGGTGTACTACCCATTGATGTACTAAGGAATAAAAATACTATTGTGAAGAAAGAAAATTTTAATGTTTTATTTTTTGGACCACCCTACTGGTCAGTTGTGGGTAAATGAGACCACTACACATGTACTAACATTATGCCACATTATGTCACAGTGCAGTGCATCTACATTATACCACACTATAATGCCTCCCACATTATGCCACCCTGTATTAAACCACACATTATACCACCTGTAGTACCCACACATTATGCTACACTGCAGTGCCCAACACAAGACACCACACTGTAGTGCCCCCCACATTATGTCACACTGTTGTGCCCCCCACATTATGACACACTGTAGTGGCCCACACATTATGCCACCTGTAGTGCCCATACATTATGCCACCTGTAGTGCCCACACATTATGCTACACTGTAGTCCCCACACATTATGCCACCTGTAGTCCCCACACATTATGCCACCTATAGTGCCCACACATAATGCTACACTGTAGTGCCCACACATTTATTCCACCTGTAGTCCCCACACATTATGCTACCTGTAGTGCCCACACAGTGTACTCACCAACAGCATCCTCAGGGAGCCAGCAGAGCAGCAGTCACAGCCTCACAGTGGGCAGAATTCAATTGTTTTCGCGGCCCACATCTCCAGTCTAAAGTGACAGGAGTTCGCGGGCCGCTATGCAATTGTTCTAGATTTTTGTGCTGATCGCGCCCAAAGTGGTCGGGTTTAGCCGCGTAAAGCAGCTAAACCTGACCAAAGTGCTGGGCGCAATCGCGAAAAGTGATGATTGGGCGCCCAAACATGTCACTTTTCGCACATTTCAGCTCTCACCCCCCTGGGGCTGGAGCTGATCGTGCCCGACAGGAGCAAGAATTGAATAGCTCCGTTGGGCGCGATGGGGGCAGGAATCAATTGAATTCCGCCCAATGAGTCACATCCATTAGGCTGCGCTGCTGCTAAACTCCAGGTCAGAGGAGCATGTGATGGGCTCCTCCAATCAGAGCTCAGCACATGCTCCTCTGACCTCACTGCAGAGACTACTGGGAGTTATTACGCAGTAGTGCACTGCGTGTAGCTGCCGGCCGGGTCAGTCACAGCCCTGTAGACTGCCCGGCGAGCAGCTGCACTGCAGCCTGCCATACAATTACAAACGGAACCGTAGGCCATGCTCTCCCATGATAGGGGGCGTGGCTACAAATCAGTGGGGGCCCACAAGGGATTTTACTGAATCCCCGGTGACCCAGTCCAAGCCTGCAGGTAGTCAGTGTTTGGGGGAGGTAACGGGGGGGGGTCAGACAAACGCTGGTGCGTCCTACAGTTTACATGCCATTACATGGTTGTGCCTAAATTAGTCATTGCTATCTCCTGCATGAGAGCTCTCAGTGTTTGTGGCTGGTCAGACTTGCCGCAAGGGCAAGATGGCTGCTCAATGTGTGTTGATGTTACTGATATCTACGCAGGTAAATGATGTAGTACGCAGATGAGAAGGCAGCAATGGGTATCCCTATGCTCAGGTGATCTTTGGTACTAGTAGCATGTTTTCGCAGCTGCGTACTGTGCGAAAACGCAGCTACGATCGCATTAGCATCCATCTCTGAATCAGGCCCAAAGATTAGAGATATGAAATCTTTCGAACTGGTTCAAAATGTATTCAAGTTTGGCTGGTTGATGGGCCTCAAACTTGTTTTTGGTACAATCAGTTGTTTTGAATCGGTTCAATAATTGCGGCCACACTGCCACCATATGGCGAGCATCAAACTCAGATTTGTGGTTATACAGTCACTTTCACTGGTCTTAAAGGTATACTGTAATTGCCTACATTATAGTGTTTTTGAATGTATTTTAATTTGAACAATGAACGCATTGTGTTGAAATGCATTAAACATACTATTTAATGTAGATATTAAGATAGGACTTGTTCCCATTGCTCACTTTTTACTCCAATTTTTTAATCTTATGTTTTGTAATCTATTGTGACTTTGCAAAGTTTAGAACTGGTTTGATGAACCAGTTTAGTCCACCAGTCCAAATAAAGCAGTACTCGGAAATAGTGTACTTAAATACCTTTTGTTGTAGATTCTCTGTACCATTAGATGAATCAATCTATCTACCTACCTACCTAGCTATTTATATATGACTGGCCATCCTTTTATGTCTAGGAAAGCAGTGAACAAGCCTTGTGTAGCATGCCCACTGGCTATGTAACTAAATGAGACTTATAGATTCCCAGATGTGCTTCTTAGGAGGCATATTTCCTGCAGCTACTCGAGATCTCATTTAAAGGGGGCGTGGCGGCAATGGCACCGGCATTACTGTCTAGCTGCTTCTGATTGGCTGTTTGACCTCTCCAGCTGAGGTATTTTTATTCATTCATTAGTGTTATAGTGGTATTACGTTAAGTTGTGGCTATATATTCACATTTCTTATTGACCAGAAGAACTACTGTAGGAAATAAGATTTAGACACCTGACACAGGAAGTGTGTGGTTATTAAATTGGATATAACTTGCAATACATGCGATTTCTCTCTCACCACTTACTTGGACTTACCCGCACACAATAAGTACTTTTATAAAAGACTGTGTGTCTCCCCTCTTTTCTTGTTTGCAGACTGTTTACTGTTCTTCCAACAACCCTTTAAGGAGAGCAGATTCAGAAACACTAATCCACTGACTAAACAACTTTCCTCCCCAATGCCTACAGCACCCTTTCCCCTTTTTATTCATCACTACATGCCAGTGAAATGGTAATTCACTAATGGGGAGATGTATCAAACTTTCAGAGATATAAAGTTAAGAAGTTGCCCATAGCAACTAATCAGCTTCTAGCTATCATTTATCTAGCAAAGACTTATAAAATGGCAGAAGCTGATTGGTTGCAATGGGCAACTTCTCTATTTTATCTCTCTCGAAGGCTTGATACACCCTAGGCCAACTTAAGCCCTTCATTTCTCATTAAACCATCGTCAAGCTCAAGTGGCTTAAACAGACTTTCTATGACAAGGGGTGCAAGGTAAACAGGCTCTGGGCTGCAAAATGTCATACTCAAATTGCCTCACCTAACTTTTCACTATTAAATACTCAAAAGTGTCCCTAACCTATAACACTGAAAATATTTGGTTTGAATTTCAAAAACACAATCTGCCCCAACCCCAGCTATCTTTAGACAAACAATGATGTCTTATAGAAAATTTGCTGGATGAGGCAAAGCTCCTTAAATTTTCTGGATAGGCAGCGTGCCATAGCAACAAAGTCAACATCAATGAAATGGCATAAACCAGCAAATCACAGAAATCAGGTAAGGCCACATGTCCTGATGGGTTCTCAAGGGATGGGTCTTCAAGAAATGTGTACACAAACTCTTCCACCACCTCCACAAACTTTTCAATGATGTGCTCCCGGGTCAACAGAGGCCCTAGAAAGCTAGAACTTCTGCCATACATAAGGAAGGTAAAGACCAGCATAACTGCATCAGCTATTGTCAAATCTCCTTATTAAATAATTACATTAAATTGTATTTTAAGATATTGGCTAAAGACTTAACTTAGACTTAAATCAACCACTATGAAGTTGAACAGGTGGACTTCATCCCACTAAACAGCCAAGGGACAATACCTAAATGGCCATTGACTTAAGTAATACTTTAAACTCTTGCCAGACTCCAGCAATTATCCTTTCCTTGATGAGAAGGCTTTGGACAGTATATCCTGGCTGTTTATGATTCAACCTCTGGAACATTTTGGCCTGTCTGGAATTTTTGTGACCAGAGTAAAGGCCCTACACAACTGCCATACTGCTAGAATAATGATTAATAGTTTCCCCACTGATCCAGTTTCTATTCACAGTGGCACCAAACAAAGCCGTCCACTTTCCCCTTTAATTTTCCCCTAATCTTAGAGACCCTCCGAGGACATTCAAAGTCTGAGAGTGAAAGACCTAGAAAAGAAGAGTTCACTGTTCGCGGGTGATGTTCTCCTAGCCCTCCAACAATCTCAAACCTACTGTAATACTTTTAAGGTTATAAACACATACAACAAGCTTTCCAACTTTGACTTCAACTGGCATAATAATAAAATCAAATACCTGGGGGTTAACATCACATGCTCTTATGACATGGCTCATACTAAAAAATATTTCTAGGCCTCTTTTCCAAGATTAAATACAACCTCCATTCCTGAATCCTCTACGTATATCATGGCTATGCAGAATCATTGTCATTAAGTGGAATATTCTCCTGAAACTCCTATACTTCTCATGGCTGGACATGCAATCCAAACACTTCAATCTCCTCTCTACCTCTCATTTTTGGGGCATTCCAAAACAGAATAGACATCCCCTTCTGAAACTTCTACTTACCTTATGGTTCCACTGTTTGAGGTAGATGTAAATCTTTCTCATGACATGCTCCCCTTTTTCCCATTGTGGAATAACCTCAACTTCCCTCTAGGACTGGCTCAACGCACCCATTATGCCTACAACCTCTCTGAAAGAGGCCCTGGATGACCTTTGATGCTTTCAACATAAATACAATATCCTCTGCTACCACATAATCTCTTTAACTTCCTACAGATGAAACACTTCTTTGGCTCCCTCCAGCAGGTAAGCATCCAGAACTCTGTCTGAATGTGGTTATCCTGCCTGTTTAAATAGGGGCATAATTTCCACACATATGACATGCTACTGGATACATTTTAGGGACAGACACAAAAGGGAATAAAAAAAAATCATCAGCCCTCCCCCCCTGATGAAGACTATGGGGCCAAAGAAGCACATTCCTCCACATTTGGTGGACCTGCCCAAAACTCACAGTACTCTGAGATGATGTCCAGAACCTGCTAACCTCACTCCTGCAATGCATAAATGCTTAAAGACCCCTGTATCTTTCTCTTATGCTACCCCCTTGATAAGACTGACAAACACTTAACCAAGTTCACCTCCAACTACTGTATCTTACAGAGGCCATATGCTTAATTGTCAAATCCTGGAAACAGCAAGACCTACTCCAAGCTTCTTTCCTCGTGTCACATACATGGCATATCGCCATGACAGAAAAAATAACTTACCAACTGCTATGATAAGGAACACAAATTTATTCAGATCTAAACTTCCTAGCTAGACCAACAAATCCAAACAACTGGCTTCCATGGCTTAACTTAGATGACCCTCACTCCAACAACAATGCAACTCTATATCTTTCACTACTGCCCACTCTATTGCCCTCCAAACCAGGACATCCTTCCTCCCCCAAAAAAATAATCAGTTTCTCGTTACCTAGGTGGCAACCTATCACCATCCCCTTCCATCCCACTGCTTTGAATCCCGTTACTTTTAATACTTCTTTTGTTTCACCTGTCAGTGTTACTGTTATTGTTAAAGTTCGGATCCAGTACTTTCATTCACTGCTGCATCTGTCCATCCCATTATACCCATAGTTAAAAAAAAAAAAAATGCCCTCTTCACGCTATTATGTAATCATGCTCCAAAAAATGATCTCTCTTTCTTGGACTATTATGCAAACTAAGGGCCTATTTCAGAAATGGACGCTAATGCAATTTTCACTGAGATCGAGTGATTGTTAGCCATTGCACAAGCGTATGCACCGCACTTCGCCTGTGCAGCGATTATGGATGCACAGACAATCCCATCACAAAGTGACAGACAGGTTGTCAGTGTGTGGGGGTGGTAATGGGGAGTGGCCAGAAAAATGCAGGCGTGCCTGTCCGTTTAAACGCCATTACATGGGCCTGCATAAATTAGCCACTGCTATTGCATACGTAGCTCTACGTGTCAGAAGAGCTCCCAAGGCTGCGGCAGCTATGGCAAACATACTCTTTTTTTTACACAGTTACCTCTAAAACAGTTTTGTCCCAAAGTGTGTGATGTTGTTTTACATAAAACAAATGGGATGCGGTCAATTGACCGACGGTCGGGATGTCGACTGGCAAAATCCCGGCACCGAAATCCCGATCAATGTGGGAAGACCGGTGATGTAAACCCGACATGGCTGGAGATGGCGACGCCGAAATCCTGACAGCCGGCATGCCGACATCCCGATCATCGTACACCTGTGCCGGGTAGCCGCGTGTGGAGAGGGGAGGGTTAGGCTTAGGCACCCCAGGGGACTTAGGTTTAGCCTGTGGGAGGGGGGATGTTAGGGTTAGGCTCCAAACAGGGGAGGGGGGGTTAAAGTTAGGCACTAAGGGGGGAGGGTTACGTTTAGGCACTTACCGGGAGGGTTAGGGTGCGGGGTAGGGTGGATTCAGGGCCGGACTGGCCATCTGGCAGTTCTGGCAAATGCCAGAAGGGCCGATGCCAAGATGGGCCGGTCCGGCTACTGAAATGCCCGGCCGAAAATCCCTCCGAAAATGGCCGCGATGTAATGTTTAGAGGGAGAGGTGGCTCTAGTGTCCGTTAGGGAAGCACATGCTCGGCTGGAGGTAGAGCTATTGCTTCCCTGGGTGCTGAACATCACAGTGCATGCCCCCCGCGATCACTAGAGTGCCAACACCCCTCCAATCACAGCAACCACCCCCGCATGTAACCCCCCTGCAATCACAACCTGCTGACCCCCCCCGGGTAACCCCACCCGCAATCACAACAGCCCCCCTCACGGGTTCCCCCCGCGATCACAACCGCGCACCCTCCCCCCCGCGGGTAACCCCGCCACCCCGCGATCACAACAGCTCCCCCCCCTCGGGTTCCCCCCACGATTATAACTGCGGCCCTCCTCCCGCGGGTAAAACCCCCCGTGATCACAACAGCTCCCCCGCCTTGGGTTCCCCCCCACGATCACAAACGCGCCCCCCCCGCGATCAAAACAGAGCCCCCCGCGGGTGCATGTGTGTATGTGTATATATATATATATATATATGTGTGTGTGTATATATAGGTGTGTATGTATATAGGTATTTGTGTATATATATATATATATATAATGTGTATAGGTGTGTGTATATATATATATATATATATATATATATATATGTGTGTGTGTATAGGTGTGTATATATATATATATATATATGTATATAGGTATGTGTGTATAGGTGTATATATATATAGGTGTGTATATATATGTATATATATATATATATGTGTGTGTGCATGTATATATATATATGTATATAGGCGTGTGTGTGTATATATATATATATAGCAAAAACCTTGGTTTGTATTGTTTTCTTTGAATTGTTTTTCAAAATTGTAAATCACCAGTATTTGGATCATTGTTTTTTGTATATTTTGATTTTCTCGCATTTGAATATATATATATATATATATATATATATATATATATATATATATATATGTTGTCTGATCACTTACATTAGATCTAGGTTAGTGTTGTTTTAGTTCTCGCTAAATTGTGTAATACAGTGATCCCAGTATGTGAGCATCAGGCTATTTGTGCTTGTTTCTGAGGTCGCTCTCTCATGTTTAGATTTTCGTTGTAATCTCAAATGCTCCTCTGTATACTCTTTTTATGCTTTCAAAAGTTGTTGAAATTTCTAAATCTTTATAATACTTTAAATTAGGGGTGTGCACCGGCCACTTTTCGTGTTTTGTGTTTTGGTTTTGGATCTGGATCTTTCTTCGTGTTTTGGATCTGGATTGGTTTTGCCAAAACCACCCTTCCGTGTTTTGGGTTCTGGGTTTTGTGTTTTGGATCTGTATTTTTTTGAAAAAAAGCATAAAAACAGCTAAAATCACAGAATTTGTTGGTTTCTCTGCTCCTATGCTATTATTAACCTCAATAACCTTAATTTCCACTCATTTCCAGTCTATTCTGAACACCTCACACCTCACAATAGTGTTTTTATGTCCAAAAGGTTGCACCGAGGTAGCTGGATGACTATGCTAAGCGACACGAGTGGGCGGCACAAACACGTGACCCATCTAGGAGTGACATTGCAGTGGCAGACAGGATGGCAGTTTGAAAAACTAGGCCCCAAAATGTACATAATGCAAAGAAAAAAAAGAAGTGCAAGATGGAATTGTCCTTGGGCCCTCCCACCCACCCTTATGTTGTATAAACAGGACATGCACACTTTAACAAATCAATCATTTCAGCGCCAGGGTCTGCCACACAACTGTGGCTGAAATGATTGGTTCGTTTGGGCCCCCACAAAACAAGCTGGCAATTAATGTGTCCCTGCACAAACTGGCTCTACGGAGGCAAGATGTCATCCTCATCCTCCTCATCCACCGATTCCTCACCCTCTTCAGTGTGTACATCCTCATCCTCACAAAGTATTAACTCGTCCCCACTTGAATCCACCACCACAGGTCCCTCTGTACCTTCTGGAGGCTGGTCTCCCTGGAAGAGCTGATAATTCATTTTGATGAACATCATCTTCTCCACATTCTGTGGAAGCAACCTCCTACGCCTTTCGCTGACAAGGTTCCCGGCTGCACTAAACACTCTTTCGGAGTACACACTGGAGGGGGGGCAACTCAGGTAAAATAGAGCCAGCTTGTACAGGGGCCTCCAAATTGCCTCTTTTTCCTGCCAGTACAGGTATGGACTGTCTGACATGCCTACTTGGATGCTGTCACCGATGTAATCCTCCACCATTCTGTCAATGGTGACAGTATCATATGCAGTGACAGTAGACATGTCAGAAATTGTTGCCAGGTCCTTCAGTCCGGACCAGATGTCCAAACTTGGTCCTGCCTGCCCTGCATCACCGCCAGCGGGTTGCTTAGGATACCTAAGTTTTTTCCTGGCAGCCCCAGTTGCGGGAGAAAATGAAGAAGGAGCCGTTGACGTGTCACGTTCCGCTTCAGCTGACAGTGTGTTCACCAGCAGGTCTTTGCACCTCTGCAGGCTTGTGTCAGCCGGAAAGAGAGACACCACATAGGCTTTAAACTTAGGATCAAGCACGGTGGCCAAAATGTAGTGGTCTGATTTCAACAGATTGACCACCCTGGAATCCTGGCAAAGCGAATGAAGGGCTTCATCCACAAGTCCCACATGCCGAGCGGAATCGCTCCGTCTTAGCTCCTCCTTCACTTTCTCCAGCTGCTTCTGCAAAAGCCTGATGAGGGGAATGACCTGACTCAAGCTGGCTGTGTCTGAACTGACTTCACGTGTGGCAAGTTCGAAGGGCTGGAGAACCTTGCACAACACGGAAATCATTCTCCACTGCGCTTGAGTCAGGTGCATACCCCCTCCTTTGCCTATGTCATAGGTGGATGTATAGGCTTGTATGGCCTTTTGCTGCTCCTCCATCCTCTGAAGCATATAGAGGGTTGAGTTCCACCGCGTCACAACCTCTTGCTTCAGGTGATGGCGGGGCAGGTTCAAGAGTGTTTGCTGGCGCTCCAGTCTTCGGCACGCAGTCGCTGAATGGCGAAAGTGGCCAGAAATTTTTCGGGCCACCCAAAGCGTCTCCTGCACGCCCCTGTCGCTTTTCAGAAAATTCTGCACCACCAAGTTTATTGTGTGAGCAAAACATGGGACGTGCTGGAATTTGCCCAGATGTAATGCCCGCACAATATTGGTGGCGTTGTCAGATATCACAAATCCCCAGGAGAGTCTAAGTGGGGTAAGCCACTGGGCGATGATTTCCCTCAGTTTCTCTAAGAGGTTGTCGGCGGTGTGCCTCTTACTGAAACCGGTGATACACAGCGTAGCCTGCCTTGTAACGAGCTGGCGTTTCTGAGATGCTGCTACTGGTGACGCTGCTGCTGTTGCTGCGTAAGGTGATACATCTACCCAGTGGGCTGTCACAGTCATATAGTCCTTAGTCTGCCCTGTTCCACTTGTCCACATGTCCGTGGTTAAGTGGACATTGTGTACAACGGCATTTTTCAGGACACTGAGGACAATTTTTCTGACGTTTCTGTACAGTCTCGGTATCGCCTGCCTAGTGAAGTGGAATCTAGACGGGATTTGGAACCGGGGACACACTACCTCCATCAATTGTCTAAATCCCACTGCACTAATGGCGGATACCGGACGCACGTCTAACACCAACATAGCAGTCAAGGCCTCAGTTATACGTTTTGCTTCAGGATGACTGCTGTCGTACTTCATCCTCCTCGCTAAGGACTGTTGGAGGGTCAATTGTTTAGTAAAAGTAGTGGTGTTCCTACTTCCTCTCTGGGATGATGAACGACTCCCAGCAGCAGCAACAGCAGCAGCGGCAGCAGTAGGCGTAGCAATGCAGGATCCTCCAGAGGAATCCCGGATAGGAGAGTCAGTCATGCCAGTGACATGGCCTGCAGGACTACTTCCGATCCTGACTAAGTAGGAAATTGACGAGGAGGGAGTTGACGGTGTGGTTTGCAGGCGCTTGGATACAACAGGACAACGGGATTTAGGTGTCCCTGGACTGCTTACGGTCTTAGCCAAAGTTTCTGAACTTGACAGTAACTTTTTATGAACGCGCTGCAGGTGCCGTATAAGGGAGGATGTTCCTAGGTGGTTGATGTCCCTACCCCTACTTATTTCACCTTTACATATGGTACATATGGCAAGACAGTTGTTGTCCGGATTTGGATAGAAATATTGGCAGACCAAAGAGGTGGAATGTTTGGTCTTCTGCCCAGGCATGACCGTGATGGGCTTTTTCATCCCACGGACAACAACTGTCTCCCCCGGAGCCTGATTTAAACAAACCACATCACCATCAGAATACTCCTCGCCAACTTCCTCCTCAGCGCCAGCTACACCAGTATCCTCATCCTGTTGTACTTCAACAGTGACATCTTCAATTTGCATATCAGCAAGTGGACTGTGGGTGCTCCTTTCAGCACTTTCAGGGGGCGTGCAAATGGTGGAAAGAGCCACCTCTTCCCGTCCAGTGCTGGGAAGGTCAGGCATCGCAACCACCACCACACTTGGACTCTCCTTGGGGATTTGTGATATCTTCTTAGAAAGCACAGTTCTTCGCTGTGCTTTTGCCAGCTTAACTCTTTTGATTTTTTTAGTGGGAGGAGGGCTTCCATCGTCATGTGAAGCTGAACCACTAGTCATGAACATACTAGGGATCGACCTTAGCCGTTCCTTGCCACTCCGTGTCGTAAATGGCATATTGGCAAGTTTACGTTTCTCTTCAGCTGATTTAAATGTCTTTTTCAAGGTCATTTTCCTGAACTTTGCCATTTGGGATTGTATGTGCCCTCTACTATGACATTGGGCATCGGCCTTGGCAGACGACGTTGATGGCATGTTATCGTCTATGTCATGACTAGTGGCAGCAGCTTCAGCACTAGGAGGAAGTGGTTCTTGATCTTTCTCTATTTTATTTTTATCGGAGAAAGTTTGGTCCTCCATTTATGTTATATCGATTTGATATATACGTGCGGCTAAACACAGAAAATAATTTTTTTTTTGGTTTGGACTGGAGTGTACTTTCGGGGGTTACAGCACCCTTAACGGTCAAGCCAGCCGGCCCTTTACTTATGACACAGGCGCACGCTTGGCACTACTTTGTTGATGCACGTGCGGCTACTGCGCACACAATTCACAAACACAGAAAATAATTTTTTTTTGGTTTGGACTGGAGTGTACTTTCGGGGGTTACAGCACCCTTAACGGTCAAGCCAGCCGGCCCTTTACTTATGACACAGGCGCACGCTTGGCACTACTTTGTTGATGCACGTGCGGCTACTGCGCACACAATTCACAAACACAGAAAATAATTTTTTTTTTGGTTTGGACTGGAGTGTACTTTGGGGGTTACAGCACCCTTTAACGGTCAAGCCAGCCGGCCCTTTACTTATGACACAGGCGCACTCTTGGCACTACTTTGTTGATGCACGTGCGGCTACTGCGCACACAATTCACAAACACAGAAAATAATTTTTTTTGGGGTTTGGACTGGAGTGTACTTTCGGGGTTACAGCACCCTTAACGGTCAAGCCAGCCGGCCCTTTACTTATGACACAGGCGCACGCTTGGCACTACTTTGTTGATGCACGTGCGGCTACTGCGCACACAATTCACAAACACAGAAAATAATTTTTTTTTGGGTTTGGACTGGAGTGTACTTTGGGGGTTACAGCACCCTTTAACGGTCAAGCCAGCCGGCCCTTTACTTATGACACAGGCGCACGCTTGGCACTACTTTGTTGATGCACGTGCGGCTACTGCGCACACAATTCACAAACACAGAAAATAATTTTTTTTTTGGTTTGGACTGGAGTGTACTTTGGGGGTTACAGCACCCTTTAACGGTCAAGCCAGCCGGCCCTTTACTTATGACACAGGCGCACGCTTGGCACTACTTTGTTGATGCACGTGCGGCTACTGCGCACACAATTCACAAACACAGAAAATAATTTTTTTTTGGTTTGGACTGGAGTGTACTTTCGGGGGTTACAGCACCCTTTAACGGTCAAGCCAGCCGGCCCTTTACTTATGACACAGGCGCACGCTTGGCACTACTTTGTTGATGCACGTGCGGCTACTGCGCACACTATTCACAAACACAGAAAATATATTATTTTTTTAGCACTTGGGGGGAGCACCCCTGATGGACAGAGCACCCCCTGGACAACACTACAGCACCCCTTTAGGACTGGGACACTGCACAGGACTTTGGAGTGGACACAGCCCCTATGGAGAACTGACTGCACAACACAGTCCAGCCAGCCCCTATGGACTTTGAAGTAGTGGACACAGCCCCTATTAACAACAGCAGCACAGCACAACACAGCCAGCCCCTATGGACTTTGAAGTAGTGGACAACAGCAGCACTACACTACACTACACTACACAGCCCTAACTCCCACCCTCCCTCTTCACTGTCCACAGCCGAGTGAGAAAATGGCGCCGACGCGGGTACCTTATATAGGATCCAAAACCCGCGAGACTCGGAAGGCGGGATGATGACGTTTTGCCTCGATTTCAGATCCGAGTCAGGTGGGAAAAGTCGAGCCTGACTCGGATCGGCCTCGGATCGGGGGGGCTCGGGGGGGTTCGGATTTCAGAAATCCGAACCCGCTCACCCCTACTTTAAATATTCTAATATCTTTTTTTTTTTTTTTTTTTTTTTGAGTATTTTCTCAAATTGTTTGTCCTAATAGATGTTTTGTAGTGTGGTGATGGTGTGCTGGTGAGAAATGTTTAGAGGTCCTTATAGACTTCTGGAATTGCCTCATGAACAACACTAATAACCACTTATAATAATAATATTTTTATAAATACATTATTCATATATCTAATTATTGTAATAAAGTTTTGTATGCATGTTATGTATGTATTAATTACTTATGCCATTCTGTGATTTTATTTTTGTACAGACTCGCCGCTCCATGGTTACCTAGGTAACGGTGACGCCTGCTATGAGCGTGCTTCCATCAGTCTGACGTGGACGCGGCTGTACCAGACGTCCACGTGATGGCCGGTGGGTAGACGTCATCATGTGGCGACCCGCACCGGGCGCTCTGGATGCGCGAGTCTCACAAGGTGTTCTGTAAGTATAAATGTGTTTCTTGTTTGTATGTCTGGTTAACCTTGATAATGGGGCAATAAAGGGCCCCGAAACGTCGGTGGTGATTTGATCACATTCCTGTGTTGCTTTCATTTTACTTGGAGTGCCGCCTGTTTGGAATATATATATATATATATATATATATGTATAGGCTATACGAACAAGCAGCAGCACTCGGAGACTTCAAGATTTTAAAAATGTGTGTTTTAATCCATACCATTAAGCACACGTTTTTGAAATCTTGAAGTCTCTGAGTGCCGCTGCTTGTTCGTATAGCCTATATAACAGCATGCTCCGATGCACAAATTCACATAAGGATACCATAGAAAAATAAATGGCACTCAGGGACGGCAAATAGAAAAAATAACACCACTGTATAGGTCAAACATTTAATGCAATAATATCATACACAGTCGGCCATCAACGTTTCGATCCTCACATGGACGTCGTCAAGATACCATCTTGACAAAGATCCGTGTGAGGATCTAAACGTCGATGGCTGACTGTGTTTAATCCTATTGCATACAATACAATAAATATCATATCCCCATCTTCTACATATACATTCCAACAGGATAAATTAAAAATATAATAATAATAATAATAATAATAATAATAATACAGTATATAATAATTGAGAAAGTGTGTCTGTCTGTCAATTTGTCTTTTATGCACATCCACTGTTTTGGACCTAGCTCCCCCAAATTTAGCAAGGAGGTGAATTTGGACCAGGATTAGGTTTTTGCCTAGGTTTGAACTTTGTCAGGGTCACACACTGTCACACTAAAATGTGGACACTCTTAAATTACACAGGTTCCAGGGCTGGCTCCAGTGGAAATTGACAGTCGGCCAAAAACCTGAGAGAAAGCTACAAAAGTATTCTTTTAACCTCAGTCTGAGCAAACTTGATGACTCATGCAAGTTAACATTAAATCCAGAGCCTCTGTGTTTGCACGCAAGGGTGTAACTAGAACTTTGTGGGCCACATAGCAAGACCTTAAAAGGGCCACCCCAGAGGCAAAAAAATACATAAATTTTGCCCCAACACAGAGCCCATCATGTGGCGACCCGCACCGGGCGCTCTGGATGCGCGAGTCTCACAAGGTGTTCTGTAAGTATAAATGTGTTTCTTGTTTGTATGTCTGGTTAACCTTGATAATGGGGCAATAAAGGGCCCCGAAACGTCGGTGGTGATTTGATCACATTCCTGTGTTGCTTTCATTTTACTTGGAGTGCCGCCTGTTTGGAATATATATATATATATATATATATATATATATATGTATAGGCTATACGAACAAGCAGCGGCACTCGGAGACTTCAAGATTTAAAAAATGTGTGTTTTAATTCACACCATTAAACACACGTTTTTGAAATCTTGAAGTCTCCGAGTGCCGCTGCTTGTTCGTATAGCCTATATAACAGCATGCTCCGATGCACAAATTCACATAAGGATACCATAGAAAAATAAATGGCACTCAGGGACGGCAAATAGAAAAAATAACACCACTGTATAGGTCAAACATTTAATGCAATAAGATCATACACAGTCGGCCATCAACGTTTCGATCCTCACATGGACGTCGTCAAGATACCATCTTGACAAAGATCCGTGTGAGGATCTAAACGTCGATGGCTGACTGTGTTTAATCCTATTGCATTAAAGGAAGACATTATTTACTTCCAGACGGGTGAGTGCACTTCTTTCTGGACACTACACACACACAGTCCTCCAATACAACGCGCCCGGTGCCTCTCCTATATGGATATCTATATTGTGCATTGGACGTTTCAGGTTACAAACTCTTTTTTCAGGGTTTGTGCCCTGATACCTTGACCCTATCTCAGTGTCCTGGAGATTTTTTTTTCTTTGAAGTTCTTTGTCAGTCTGTGATGTGCCTACACTGAACGAGTAGTCAGTCAGTGTAGACACATCAATCATCTGCAAACATGCTGAACCTGATGTTATCGTCAGTTTGTACACCATACAGTATATGCCCGATGACAGATGTCTAAATGACCAGCGGGAGCGTGCATCGCTGGTCGTTTTAGAAAATCTTTTAAACGTTGTGCAAACAATTTTCAAATAATTATCGAACGATTGAATGGTAATAATATCGTTATCATTCAATCGCTTAATTTAATCGTCTAGTGGATGTGTGCCTTAAGGGGCATTACTGTGTGGCATACTGTAATTTGAATTGGGGGTACTATCGTGTGGTCACGCCCTTTTCCAGCGAGACTACACCCCTTTTTTTTTTTTCAAAGCGCGCCTACAGCGCACTCTTTTCCTCCTTGAGCTGTGGAGGTGGGCACCAATGCTCTTTATGTACACAGAGCAGCAAAATATGTACTTTCGGCTCTACTTTGGTGACACAGATGTGACCGCCTCCGTGTTCAGCTCCCCTGCCTGAAAATATCCTACAATGATCACTATCTAATCCTCTACAAGTGCTAAGCTAGGGCTTGGTCAATTGAGAAAATGCCTTTCCTTATCCTTGTGTGTGACCTATACCAATGAAGTGCCAGCTTTACCTAACAGAACCAACCAAATACCAACTGTCTGACTATGGCACATGTATGAATCTCCTGCAGGATGAGCTCTGTTGTATGTATTTTAATACAGAGAATGATATATACTTGTATGTTGTTACTTATTAATGATGTTATTCATTATATTTATTTATAAAAGTATAGGCTAAGAAGTAGGAGGAGTCAGAAATAGTGAGGGGAGGAGTCTATGCCTGGGGCCAGATGCTGACGCCAAGTTAGGCCTGTGTGTTTTTTAAATGCTAGGGCCTATTTTTAGTCCCGGCCCGGCCCTGGGTGGGTTAGTGTTAGGGTGCAGGAAAAAAGGGTTAGGGGGTAAATAGGACAGGGGAACACTACTTACCTGTCAGGATTGTAGCCATCGGGATGCTGCTGTCTACAGCATTCTACACGCCTGTCTATCATACCCAACCCATAACAAATAGCGAGGGTAACCTTTACCATACCACAGACTGTGCCCTTAGAACAGACTCACCTTCATACAATAAATATCATATCCCCATCTTCTACATATACATTCAAACAGGATAAATTAAAAATATAATAATAATAATAATAATAATAATAATAATAATACAGTATATAATAATTGAGAAAGTGTGTCTGTCTGTCAATTTGTCTTTTATGCACATCCAGTGTTTTGGACCTAGCTCCCCCAAATTTAGCAAGGAGGTGAATTTGGACCAGGATTAGGTTTTTGCCTAGGTTTGAACTTTGTCAGGGCCACACACTGTCACACTAAAATGTGGACACTCTTAAATTACACAGGTTCCAGGGCTGGCTCCAGTGGAAATTGACAGTCGGCCAAAAACCTGTGAGAAAGCTACAAAAGTATTCTTTTAACCTCAGTCTGAGCAAACTTGATGACTCATGCAAGTTAACATTAAATCCAGAGCCTCTGTGTTTGCACGCAAGGGTGTAACTAGAACTTTGTGGGCCACATAGCAAGACCTTAAAAGGGCCACCCCAGAGGCAAAAAAACACACATTTTGCCCCAACACAGAGCCCATTCATGTTATGCCACAGTGGGCCTGATTCAGAGGTGCTCGCTAAAAAGCGAGCGCTCGCTCTGAATCAGGGCGGTTGCTTGGTTTTTAAGTTGCGGCCTCTTGGCCGCTCGCATAGCTGTGGGTTACCACCCACAGCTTATGCGATCGGCCATGATGATGGTAGCGATGGTCAAGACCATCGCGACCATCGGGCTTGCGATGAGACCCTTGTGGTAGGGTCTCATGGCCGCATGCCCCAAAGAGCTTTCGGCACTGGTGATGTCAGTGAGGCCACCCACAAATGGCAGGCATTCGCTTGGGAACACCTCCGTTTTGTGAAGCCACCCCCCGGCCACGCCTACAAAAGGGGTCGAGCTGTCGATCAAAATCTGCCGCCCCTTTTATAGTGAGTCCCGGAGCTAGCGCTTTTTGCGCTCGCACTGGGGCCCACCATTGACCTGGTTGCGAGCGCACAGCGATTGCAACCGAGTCTGAATCAGGCCCAGAGCTCATTCAGGTACCCATTATACACATTATGCCACGCAGTAGTAGTGCCCCTTATACTACACAGTAATGCCCCTTACATATTATACTACACAGTAATGCCCTCTACAGATTATGCCAGATTATGCCACACATTACACATTATGACCCCTCTAGCAACTCACCTCCCCATGTCCCTTGTATGCCATCAGCAGCCAGCAGGTGTGGATTGGGGTCATTACTGCTGGCGTACCAGCAGACAGCAGTGCACATGGACAGACAGCACTGGCACAATTTGAATTTGGCGCCGGACGCAAGCCAATCGGAGCTCGCGGACCGGCAGACAATCAGGGGACGCCACTGCTGATTGGCTGCCTGTCCACGAGCTCTGATTGCCTCATGACTGATGGCGCTGTCTCTCCATGACTGCCTGCCAGTGCGCCAGCTGTAATTAGCTGGCGGGCCAGCACCAAATCAGCACCGCTGACACTCCGGCCCCCTTAGGCAGCCATGCCTGAACCGGTCCGCCATGTGTGCGTGACTGGGTGCAGGGAGAGCAACAGGCCATAGAGGCAACTCAGGCACCATAGCAGCAGCAACTCTTGTACCCACGGTAGTTATTCCACTATTTGCATGCATGTTAGCAAACAGTGGGGTCCGTTTCAGGATCAATGGAATGGGATTATAGGCAAGGACAAATAAAGACTGCAGGTGTACTTGATGGGTCCAGTCTTCAACCCGGGCAACGCTGAGTATCCCAGCTAGTCTTCAATAAATATCAGCATACTGTATATCCAAGAGAATAATAGTATATAACAAATAGAGATGTGCGGTTCAGTTCCGAATCCACCCGAATTTCATGAATCCAGGTAAATCCAAGTCGCGGTACTAATCTCCTGAGGAGATCTAGGTAAATCCGTGTCGTCGTTCTGATCATTTTGCGGTTCGGAATTCGGATTTTATATCCGAATTTTGGGTTTTGGATTGCATAAATTACACGATTTTAGCTGTTTTTAAAACTTTTTATCTATTTTGTGATTAAAAAATTCAGATCCAAAACCAAAATACTTGAGGGTGGTTTTGCAAAACCAAATCCAGATCCAAAACCTTGAAGGAGATACAGATCCAAAACCAAAACCAGCGCATATCCCTAATAATGAATGGCATTAAAAAAATACAAAATGGCATTAAAAATGTAATAGTAAGAGATAACAGGGTCTATGTACAAAAGGTGCGTACACACTGGGCGATATCACTGAGCGATTGCATGATTACAACATTGTAATTGTGCAATTGCTCAGTAATTGTGCACTATAACGACCAGCGATACGTGCTCCCGCTGGTCATTTACGACATCAATCATCGCCTGAACATGCTGGTCAATCTGCCGATAACGACAGATTGTCCATATTCGGGGATGAGGGAGTGTGCCTGCACTGAACGACTGATTGTTCAGTGTAGGCTCTTCAGGGGATCAGGAACAACTGTCCGATTATGATGTCGTAATCGTACTGTCTTTCCTAATTGCCCAGTGTGTACGCACCTTAAGTCTTAAAGAGGGATAAAGTGGACATAGAAAAAGTACAAATCAATCAGTTCCTGTCATTTTTCAAACACAGCCTGTAGTGACAGGAGCTGATTGGTTGGTACTTTATCTCCATCCAAGTTATCTCTCTCCAAGGCTTAGTACATAGACCCCATACAGCTTGATTCAGAGATGCGTCTTTGAATGCAGTGGCTGTGCAAAAATGTGCTAATGACTGCAGGAGACATCTGAAGGAAAAAAGACGCTTCCAGCTGGTATCGCAGATCTTAAGATGCAGGATCAGATCAACATTGCAACCATCTTACTCAGAATGGCCACCTCCTGCCCGCTTGTAGTAAATGCGTCAGAAGACACAGACCCTGAAAACAGGCACTCCAAGCAAAAACGGGACAGACACACCCCCATGTTCTGGAAAAGCAAGCAAGACACGGCCATAATATATCAATCATGCCGCTGCTTAGGGGTATGGGGACTGCAACCGCCATCCCAGTCAGTGATCGGCACATGCGCTGTTCAGATCCTGTGCATGCGCCGATCATTAACCATCGGGTTACACATACAACTCTGAATCAGGCCTATAGTACTGGCCAGTCAGATAGAATTCTAGACATTTGTAAGAATAAAAAAAAAATTCCAGGAATCATATACTTGGTAATCTCCCTGGAAATTAAGGACATTTGCCATCTACGCCAGAGATTACCAAACGCGGTTCTCAAGGCTCCCCAACAGTTCCGGTTTTAGGGATATCCATGGTTGAGCACAGGTGGTTAAATCAAATTGACTGAGGTACTTTAATAAGTCACCTGTGCTCAACCATGGATATCTCTAAAACCTGACCTGTTGCGGAGCCTTGAGGATAGCGTTTGGGAACCTGATTTATGCACTAAATTTCTTTCTAGGCTTTGTGCACCCCTTCCTGTGTTCAATAGCAAGTTGTCACATTAGTCATATTTACAGATTGTATGCGTAATGGAGTCGGTATGCTTTACATGTAGCGGCCGTTCATTGGCTGGGAACCACGTGGAGCGGGCCTATATGTGAAGCGGCCTCTGATTGGCTGGCGGGACGTGGGAATTCCCTGACGTCCCGTCAGCTGGCATTCACAAAGTATCGGTACCCATACTACACACTTGGTACACATACCCATACTTGTCCGTCTGACTTAGCGTAATTAATTTTCTTGTTTTTCAAAGAACCCCCGGAGACCAGCGCAAGGATGGAGGTGAGTATAGGATCTTTGTTGCAGGTACTCCCAATGGATTCTATGGGGACAAGGGGACAGTAACATCTGGCAGCAGGTAAGTATGTATGAGTGAGGTATGTGTGTAATAAACTTCTACTATCTAAGGTGCATGTGTATTGTCTTTATTTAACTATTTAGTTTACAGTGGAGGTACGAGTGCTGGGGAACTGTCAGTAGCCGGAGCCAATCAGCGGCCGCTCTACAGTTAGCGGTCGCTGATTGGCTGGCGGGACTGAAAACCCTATGCAGTCCCGTCAGCTGGCATTCGCAAGGTATCAGTATACTGATACCGGGTCCGTGGCTCAGGGAAATCGTTTTTTTTTTTGCAAAGTCCCAGGGATGCTGCGGAGACCAACGCCAGGATGAAGGTGAGTATAGATTCTTTTTTGCAGGGCCAGTCATTATGGATTCTACATGGGACAAGTGGACAGACCGGATGGTATAGGTAAATATGTGTGAGTGGGTAGGTGTATGCAATAAACTTTTACTTGTCACGGTGTGTGTGTTTTGTATTTATTTAACTATTTATTTTACAGTGGGGGTACAGGTGCCGCCCGTTTGCTGACACTTGTAGTTCCACAAGTGCCAAAGGGCAGGCATGCTGGCACCTATAGTTCCACTGTAAAATACAATAGTTTCTTTCAATTTAACACTTTATTACCCCCATACCCACAGCCCAGGGGTGCGGGGAAGAGCCCCGGGCTTCAGACCAGGCCTCGAGTTTCGGTAGAGGGGGGACCCCTTTTGGAGAGGTCCCCACCTCCCCTTAGATCCCCTGCTTGACCTGAGTGGCTTGGGGTGATAATGCTTTGGCCCTGGAGACCCGGTAATGGGGTCTCCTGGCTGTGGCATTACACCCCGGTCGTTTTGGGTCCAGTGCTGGTTTTAAATATAGGGGACCCCTATGCAATTTTTCCCCCCCTATATTTAAAACCCGGACTGGCCCTGCAGCCAAGTGCTGGTACCTAAATTACAGTGGAACCCTACTCATTTTGTTCCCCTTAATTTCAGGTACCAGGACAAGCTGACAAGTGCGGGGCTGGTTAGGCTTTTGGGGGGGACCCTACGTCATTTTTTTTAAAGAATTTAACCCGTTTTTTACACGTCTAACACACAAGCAGCTTACACATATCTCACTGATATGTGCAGGCTGCTAGCTCAGGAGAGATTTGCAGAGAGAAAACACTGCAATCTCGGGTGAGTAATCTCATCTTCACTTGCGACTCTCAATCTGCTTCACCTTTGGCCATCTCACTTTCAGCTAAACTCACTTCTTAGTAAATTTGTGAGTTTCAGGAGCCTCAAATCCCCTAAGTTTCGGCAATGCTAATCGAGTTGAAAAAAAAAACTCGACCAGACTCGATTCTTAGTAAATTTACCCCTTACTGTTAAAACATGTTCTAGAAGAGCTGTACTGTCGGTGTAACATGTGAGTTTACCAGTAGGTGTCACTAATGGAGACAGAAGAAAACAAACAAGCAGTGCCTCCTCTCCCTATAAAAATCCATTTCCATCTCAGTTTTCCTTTAAGCATAGCTACAGAGGTACAGAGGTGGATGTGAACTACACAAATCAGCAAGAGGCGCAGGCTGTGACAGAGAGCAGTTAAACACAGAGTTTATACGTTAATGAGGTATGGTAAATGTGTTTGGTATACCTTTATGTTGGCTGTACTTCTGTACTACCCACAAACTGTAAGCATTGAGTGATGAACCCAGTTCCATAAACATGTCATACCTCTGTGTGAGGACAAAGGTCACCAATAGGGAACAAGTTCCTTTTGGAAATTACATTATTAATTAAAATTACTTATTGTTAGTCGATGCGAGCAATACAGATTTGCAGGCATCTGGGTATAATTATCATAAACTTGGAACGGCATCTGCCGTTTAATTAGATAAACAGGAAACAACATAATGAAATTATAATAGAAAACCAACTTACCATACAATGTGCTGCAAAGTCTTGTGAGAAAGACGTTAGCAGAAATCCACTTGTTAGGACAAATAGACAGTAGCGGATTCATTGGTTGCATCACACATTCAAGGTGAGCCTGAGTCACAACTTACAGGCTGGATACAATGATAAATGACAAAGCCCTTGGTGCTTTTGCACCCAGTTGTTTTATGTTGTTGTGCATGGAACGGTGTGGCAACATTTTGTCTTGTTGAGAGAAAAAAAGATTAAAAAAAACTTAGGTCCTGATTCAGCAAGGATCGCTATTCTGCTTATACGCACGCAACGCAGTTGCTAATATCACCGGTGATATGCAAATATCTGCATTCGCATTGCGATTGCAGCCTTACAGAAGGACGCCCACTTCCCCTTACTCACTTCCGTATACTTTGGCAACATAGCAGACTAATCTGTAACATTGAGTAACATCGGACCCATACGCACGTTACGGCAGATCACACCTCACTCGGGAATTGCTTACTTCAGCGCACGCTATGAGACCTCAGGCTGCGTCTGGTATCACAGTGGCTAATTTATGCACGCCCATGCAACGCCATTGAAATGCACTCTCACGCCTGCGTTCGTCCAACCCCACCCGTCACCACCCACAAACGGCACTTCCAGTCAATCACTCTGCGATGGGTCGCTGCGATCACAGTCCCTATAGCAGCGTCTGGTTCGCGCACGTGCACTGCGCATGCGTAACAAAATAATCGGGCGATTGCATGTGTACTATAAGCAACTGCGATTCTTGCTGAATCAGGCCCTTAGTTACACTCAGTGATGATACCTGTGGTTTCTCCTAGGGGGGAAACTTACTAATGTGCACTTCAACTAACTGCAAAGTTTCATGTGTTGTATAAACTGTGCAAAATACTAAAGGCCTAATCGCACATGAATCAGTATCGCATAGTCTCATCCACATTTGCGGTTTGTAGATTTTGCTTAGATATAATGAGCCCCACTTATTAAGCAGTGGTTCACTAAACCACATAGTAAACTCTGTCTGAATAATCAAAAAATGACATGGCATACCCTCCAACTATACCGTTTCAGCCGGTACAGTACCGTGTTTTAATGGTCTGTACCGGCAACAGGGCTGTACCGTTTTGTACCGGGTTGGTACAATCACCCGATTTCTTAAGCAGCGCTGCTGGGACACAGGACTCCCGCAGCGCTGCTGAGTGACAGCCGGCTATTCTCAGTCCTCCTTCCTCCTCTAAAGTTTGCCCTGACCGTCGCTAGCGCCTGTATATAGAACTTGCAGTATAACACTTATACTGCAAGTTTTAAACCAGCCAGCGCCGATGCCTCCAGCCCCGTGGACACGCCCCTTTATCTGTGGCCACGCCCCCATGTACCGGGTTCATACTCTAAAATGTTGGAGGGTATGACATGGTAGCATACCTCCCTGCAATTGACGAACTGGGTCAGGATGGGGGTTGAAAATAAAATAAAAGGAATGTCATTTAGTCCCCCCCCCAATGCAAATCAGGATGGATGATCCAACAGTCCTCAAAAAACAGGAGTGTTTTGTCAAGAACGTGATGGTTGTGAGGTATGTGGATGTGATCAGCGAGATAGCTTAAATCGCATGCTGTTTGTGCTATTTAATGTGTCAGAAAGGGAAATCAAAGATAAAAATAAATGTACCGCACATTCGGTAAGATATATACTCCAGGTAGAGGGCCAATCAGAGGATGGTGTGGTGTGATAACTAACAAGCACAACTGTGAGGCATCCGTCGCCCACCCACATGATGACCAGCCCTATGAGTGTAGTCAGATGAAAGACGGCAGAGAAGGTTGAAGTAAAAACAGAAGAGTGTATACCAAATATCATAGGCTTGAGCCGGCCCTGTCTACATTCCGGGCTGTAGAGACCCTGACTGTGCCCAGGTAATGACAAGGGGCGTGACCTAATGCAAGGAGGCGTGGTCACACTTCCTTACAACTTTTTCTTTTAAAAAGTATCTGCGCGCTCCACATGGAGCAAAATCCTTACCCTAGGTGCATGTATCAAAGCCCTAAATTGCAGCCTAACCCTAATTGTAGCAAAATCCTAACCCTAAGTGAACGTGTCGACATTGTGACTGTTGATATTCACAATGTCGACATATTGAACAGGTTGAACTGATATCTGTGGACATTGTAAACATGTCAACATCTTGAATGTCGACATTCAGGACCTATCGTCATTATTGTATGAACATTTTTAATTGTCAACATTGTGAATGTCGACATCCCAGCTGGATCCCCCTCATACCGCCATTGCTACGTAGGTTCCTAGCGATATCACTGTATTACAACTCCTGACTTCCTTTATGGAATGTGGAGCATTCTTTGGTTCCTCATTCTATAAAATAGCATTAATTTTTTATAACATAGAGGGGTCGTCTATTCATGAAGTTAATTAACACTCTAACACGACGCTGAATCCATAGCAATTCAGCATTGCTCCGGCGTGGTGACAGGTGATCCGAAAATCAGCTGTCCCCAGAGCGGCTTCACTTCCCTCTTTCGGAGCAGAGAATCTCTTCACAGGTCACGTATGCGCACAAGAGCCCCCCGTAGTCCGCCACAAGGAGCCGGACAGGGGCTGAACCACTTTGTAATCCCATAGGGAAGGAGCGGGTTGCAAGCTCGAAGCAGGAGCACTCGCCATCTGAAGATGGCGAATGCTCCCGCACTCAAGCTCTGAAAATATTGTATTTTCGGAGCTTGATGAATCTGGCCATTCCGCCGAAGGAAGGTAAGCAGAAGATATCTGTGATATCTCCTGTTTACATTCTTGATGAATGGCCTGATAACTTCAATTTTACAATTGCAGGTGAAAATGTTAATTTTAACCTGCTTTTGTAAAACTTAAGTGATGTTGAATAGGCCCCAGAAACACAGAACATGACACAGAATTGTCCATCTACCTTTTGTTTTGTGTGTGGTCATTTTTTGCTGAGTATTTTTTTTTATAGTTTTAAATACTTTACAACAGTTTTGCATATTTTACAATATTTGGCCAGTAACCAAATTATATGCTACCTTACAACAGTATTTGACCCCAAGGGTAGATTTACTAAAGCTTTAAAAAAAGGAAAAGTGGAACTGTTTCCCTAAACCAACCAATCAAATTATTGCTATGGGGTTTGTTTGTTTTTTTTCAAATATAGCTATAAACTTATTGGTTGCTATGGACAATACCTCCATTAGCAAATGTACCATAATCTGTTGGCATTTCTGTACAGGGGCAGATGGGTCCAGAATCGAACTGCACCCAACATAGTTCAGCCTCTGCTCTTGTAACCAACCACTGCTAGAGAGAACAAGTGCCACTGACTTCTCTAACTCATACAGCTCTGTAAGTACATTCTCTTTCTTCTCTATGATGTAGACAGGATCAGAAGTCAATATTCTACGTAGGACCGAACACTAAATGCACAATAAATGTGAACTACTTTCTGTGATTTCTTCTGTTTATTTTCTTTCCTGCTAAAAGGAAGAAAATAACTAAAAATGTCATAGAACAGTAAGTTCTGCTGTGCTGCATTATTGCTCTGTTTGTCATTATGTGGCTTATGAGTCACCTGAACAAAATCTCACATCAATATACAGAACAAAATGTATTGTCTGTGCCAAGAGCATTACCGGTGGCTGTCATTATTTGCCTGCCCACATGAAGAGCAGCATTATTACCATATAGGCTTTTCAGCATTATAGAAGCTGCATATTTGGTCTACTGATCGCACAATTACAGTAAACGTCTGCAGATACAAATACAATGTTGTTGTCAAATTGATTTGATGGAACTGCTTCAACTTAAGTACAAAGAAGCTCTCAAAATCCCCTTAGTCCTCAAAATACTCAAAGCACAATACCAAACTCCATATACAGTACTGTATTTAGCCAAATTGGGCATATTCTAGACAAGGATCTTAAAAGGTTTCATTCTAACAACAGGTTGAAGTAATTTATTGTAGCTTTCTCATATACGTCCTTGCTCTGGGAAATTATGCTAATTATTGTCATTACTAAACTATTATAAGTGTAGTTCCCACACACCATCGCAATATGTAATCTACTGACATGCAAATATCCCAGAGAACACTCTTCATACTGTATCATGAAACAAAAGCACAATAAATGAGAAATGGTAACACATTTTAGCTGTCATTTGTACAACTGTTAAGGCCCCTACACACTAGACGATATTTTGAATGATTTGGCTGATTCTGATGCATCAGAATGGCAAATTGTTCAAATCGTCAAGTGTGTATGCACTATGCGCGCTGCTGCTATGTCGTTCGTCACATCTTCAGATCTTTTGTACATGCAGGAAGATTTGTCAATCTTGTTAAAGATTCCCCTCAAGTCATGCAGTGTGTACACGCTACCGGACAATCAGGCGAAATGGTTACATTATATAGTTAACGATGTAACCACCAAACGATGCAAGGTTGTTTGTTAGATTACACAGTGTTCATGCACTAGATCGTTTGTCCGGGACTTCAGGGCAAATTGTTTAAGACACTGCATTGTTTGCAAGTCGTCTAGTGTGTACAGTACCTAGCATTAGGCATCCCATGGACTTTAGCTTTCATCTAGTTTACCTTTTGTGCTACGATGTTGTTATTGAGTCAGTTTGCACGGCTCAACATTCAGTATAGCTGCCTTTGTTTCTCTTCTCTTTCCCATAATCTCTTTATTTCCCCCAGAGCTCTGCCAATCTCATTAAGGATATGGGTAATAACCTAATTGTGAATGAGGCATGACATCAATGGATGAGCTGTCAGGCACAGAAAGGCTCAAAAATATTCCATAGAGTAGACAGTGAGGTAGCAGACACAGACCATTGTGTTTTCTTATAGTGGGGTTGATGTAGAGATGGGCGTAAGTGCATATTTATTGCCTAAGATACACATTATGATCGGCAGCTTCTTTTGATTCGCTGATATGGTATCAGTGGGAATATCCCATCCACTGATACTATTCAAATTATTATTGTGGCTACTCGCTTTATATAATTTATTTTTGCATCCAGTCTGTGGCCAGAAGGAATATTCTCATTTGATTTTTTTAATGGGGAAGACAAGTGATGTTGATATTTATTTGAGTTTAATTAGTGCTTATTTTTTGTATTTGTGGGCATATTTAATTGTTTTTTATATGGTAAATATGACTGTCATATTTGTTAATAACACTGGGCCGACATTTACGTTAATGCAATTGAAACTGAGATCTCTCACAGATCGCAATTGCTATAATATACTAATGTCTTCCAACGATCACCCGAGCCTAGAGACGCCCACTGCTGCCTTCACAGATCCATCCGACGACGAACTTCAGTGTAAACATCGGTAACATCGTCGCACATCGGGCAGCTACGCAGCCTCTACGTTAAGTCTGACTTGTCTCAAACACTGCATCTCTTCTGACACGCTGAGAGCTCTCATGCTCTGAAGAAGATCGCAATCGCTAATTTATGTACGCCCATGAAATGGCATTTAAGCGGTCAGACACGCCTGCGTTTTTGTAACAACCCATCCCCCGTTACCTCCCCCAATCGTTGACTACCCATCATTCAACTTGCGGGTGAATCCACTGGGCAGACGTATTCACAATGCGATCGCTGCACGTGCGCAGTTTGGCTTTCACTCATGCGCAATGGCTAACAATCGCTCAATCTCTGTAAATAAGGGTATTGCGTAAATCTCGGATTCAGGCTCACTGTCCGCAAGTCCCCATTATGGGCAGCCAGCAGATCTCCTGGCAGCATCATGTGCAGTCTGTAAAAAACATTAGTTATACACTTCTGAATTTCAGTATAAACACCCCACCCCCCCACAAAGAAAGGATAATGGTGCGTATACACGTAGCAATCTAAATGAGCATTTTGAACAATAACAATATTGTTTAAATCGTTGATTTTTAGGTCCCTACAAACTAGGGGTGAGCGGGTTCGGTTTTACTCGGTTTTACCCGGATCTTTTTATTGTTTTTATTGGCTATCGCCGAACATGTGTTTTGGATAGCGAATAAAATCGAGCCAAATTTGCGGTAAAGTGGCGATAAGAACCGAGTAAAACCGAGTACAACCGAACCCGCTCACCCCTACTACAAACACAGATGATCAGCGATGCGCGGCCACGTATGGACGATAGCGATAACGTCCATCGGACGTGCATGCAGGTCAACTTGCTCGATATCAAGCAAGTTACTATAGGGACCAGCAATCGTTGATCGCGGGTGGCTATAGTCGTCGGTGAGTAGGTGGTGTGCTGGATTATCGATATCGATCATCCAGCACACCAGGGAGGATGCAGGATCCAGTCTATAGATAGACAGTAAAAAGGTAGACAATGTCTAAATAGACACATGGGGCCAATTGTAATAGGGTGAGAGTTTAGAAAATGTGAGAGTTTAGCAGTAAGATCTCTCACTTTTTAAACTCGGCCAATGTAATAGAGTCCAAGAACATGAAAACTTGCATATTTTTAGACTCAAAAAACTCTCACAATTTAAACTCTCATCCAGATGTTTTCCCATTTTGAAAATAAAACTCAACCAATGTGAGAGCTTAATGCTAAACTCTCACCTTTTCTAAACTCTCACCCTATTACAATTGGCCCCTAGTGTCTATCTAGACATTGTGTACCTTTTTACTGTCTATCTATAGACTGGAACCCCCACAATATGAATGAAGAAGTCACAGGAAATAAGATGCACGCATCCAAGACAGCAAAGACTGTGGGACAGTGCCAAGATCTTTGTTATCTTTTATGCAAATGTAGGTGGCAAATTTTCAGGGGAGAGGGTACCCCCAAAACATTAGCACACTGGCCCCCTTGTTTCATCAAATGCCCCTGCTTGGTCATATCCTCAGATTATCATTTTACTCTGCTAACTGTGTGCATTCAAGTAAAGGCTTCTTTGTAGGAAGATTTTAAGTATAAAAAAATGAAATATAACTGAAGTAACAATGACCAAAGTTACCTTTATATAAATAGTGATACAGCTCAGCAAGCAATAAGGTCATAAATAACTTGCATAATTATCTATGTAAGACAATACTGCAGGATAATCCTATTGTGTTGAAGCTATCCTTATGAATGTTAATTTACTAGTCTATTTATAAGTTTGCAAATACATGGAAAATGTTTGTCACAACTACATTGTTGTTAGATAAAGTATTTAAAATGCTCTGCATAGTCCCCAGTGCATTTGTAGCTATTCCAGTATCCCGACCTGCAAACTTTTAGCTGTGCTAGCATTGCATGCTGTAATTCCTCTGATATTTGTTGTACTTAAATTAGATTGATAATACAGGATAATGTTACCATGCAGCAAAAAGTCATGCTCTCTCAGAATTAGGAAGCCTTATTGAGAGTCAGGCCCGTATTCAATTAGAGGCAAAAAGTTGGAAAAGTTTCTCCTGCCGACTTTCCGCCTCCTTCGCCTGTTTCAGAGGCAAAAACTTTACGCGCGCATCCCCGTTTTTCACCCTATTCAATTTCTAAACAGGCGAAAACGGAAAGCAGCGAATGCAGAACAGGCGGAAAGTACTGTCAGAATTGGGGAAATCAGTCTGTACCTCCAAAAATGATGCACTAACATAGGGAATCAATGTAGATGTGTACTAATAGCCCCAATAAAAGTGTTTGGGGTACTTAAATTTTTTAAATTGCTTCTTATTAGCGTCTTCGCATAAGTGGTGAAGAATAGCATAAAGCAGTATTTTTGGTGAAAACAAGTAGTCCAGTCAAATTTGGGGTGCTTGAAAATGGTGCTAGCATATTTTTATGTCTCTAAAGTGAACTTTTAAAAAATTTCAAAAACTCACCTGTGGCATGCACCTGCAATCCCAAAAACCCCTGACCCATCCTTGCAGCCCCCCAAGAAGTCTATTTCGCTAGTTTTTATGCTTGTCCCCCCACTTTTTACTTTTTCGTCCCAAAAATGAAAGTACTTTTTTGGGGTGTTCTCAGGTTGTTGTTTTTTAGGTTTTTCTTGCAAGATTTGACCTTTGGGGGACTGCCCCAAGGGTTCTGGGTCATTAACCCAACATTGCACCCCAAAATAAAGATTTTGCACTTCTTTTCACCAGCAATTCATTGGAGAAACTTTTTCGCCAATTACATTGCATTGTGTTTCCGCTTAGGCGAATGCCGCCGGGAATTGAATTTGGAGATAAGCTCCGAATAGGTGAAAAGCATCAGTAGGCAAAACTTTTTACGGCTTATCGCATCTAATTGAATCCGGCCCTTAGTATTATAATCAGTGGTCGAAGTGGGGCGGTATACGGCAGTATGACATACCGCCACTACCTTTCCCCACTTTATTTTAGCCACAGAAGAGACTGTATCAGCGCTGGGATCCAGTATGAGATCCCAGCACTGGAACAGCAGCAGCATTGTGTAGAGATGTGTGGAAGCATCTCATTGGCTCGCGTCTGGGCCCGGATTTACAAAGCCTCCACTTTTATTGATTGTAAACTGCAGTGCACTGCGGCAGCAACTAAGACACAATGCTCTCGGCCTCCCGCCGACTCCATTCCAGCGCAGGTCAGAGGGAATTACAGAGAGGGGAGGGTGTGAGAGAGGAAATAGAGAGAGGGCCAGACAGAGGGAAGCAGGCATTTAGTGGTGTGGGGTGTAAGAGGGAATCCATTAGTGAGAAGGGCAGGGGGTGAGAGGTACATGAGGTGATATGGATGCAGGGGCCAAAGGGGGTGGGGTGGAGATTCAAATATCTCCATTACCCCACCTCTAAATTCCCACTTCGAGCACTGATTATAATATACACATATGTCAGGTTATACACTATGTAGACAAAATGATTGGACACCCCTATGCAAGTAAAATACATACCATGCATACCATTGCACATGGATTCCAAATGGCCATTAATGTTGCGGTTTCGACAAGAACACTTCGTAGGGAGGCCCATGTACTTGCAACTAATGTTTTTATCAGGACGACAATGCCACCTGTCATGTTTCCAGGGTGACGCTGGACTGGTATATAGAAAATTCGGAAACCTGGAGGGGCTGGCCAGCTCTGAGTCCAGATCTTAACCCCATTGAGAACCTCTGGGACAAATTGGAGCGACAGGTGCGTTGTAGGCCGACTCAACCTTCTTCAGTCTCACAGTTGGTCACTGTACTTATGACGGAATGGCAAAACATACCACCTGCTGTTGTCCGGGAATTTATGGATAGTTTACCAAGAAGGGTGTCTGCAGTAGTCACTGCATGTGGTGGATGCTGTGAGGCAAGCCTCTTCCTTCAGGCACTGTGATGTATGCCTCTTCCTTCAGTCCCTGTGAGGCATGTCTCTTCCTTCAGTCCCTATGAGGCATGCATCTTCCTTCAGTCACTTAGAGGAGCAGAGGTATATGATTTAGGGGAAGATTTATTAAACTTTGTAAATATAATAAATGGAGATTTTTGCCTATAATAACCAATCAACTTCTAGCTATTTATCTAGTACATTCTATAAAATGATAGCCAGAATCTGATTGGGCAACAGCTTCACTTATTTTCTCTAGAAGGCTTGATCAATCTTCACCCAAGTGGGGAGTATGGAAAAAATAATAGTAAAAATTAAATGTAATTTGGCATTTTTGGGATAAACTCCTTATCTGAGATAAAAACACAAGTAACCAAACTGCAGTTTTCTAAAACTACCTATTTCAGGCCTTCCAACATGAAACCATGTACAAAATGCTCTGTTAAAACCTAAACATTTTGAATATTGTATCCAATAGCTGTACTGTGAAAGTAATTGGGAAGCTGCTACCTCTCAGTATGTCATCATTAATGTTCCAACAGATCCTCAATTGTAAGTCAGGACTGAACATTCATGTATTTCACAAAATGTGTATAATAACTATGCTTGTCAACATATGTACAGAGGGCCTGATTCATTGCAGATCGCTATTGCGATCGCAGTTGCAATTCCGCACGCAGTTCTGCTACGAATATATGCTAATGTTTGCAACTACTCACCCGACATAGAGATGCCCACTACCGCACATCCGTAAGACCTCGCAGTCCTGAGTATACATCGGTAACATCAAGTAACATCGGACCCACACGCAGAATCACAGTAGGTCTGGCCTGACTCAGAAATTGCAACTCTCATCGCACGCAGTGAGTATTGGGACAGAGACAGACTAGGGGTGAGCGGGTTCGGATTTCTGAAATCCGAGCCCCCCCGATCTGAGTCCGATCCGAGTCAGGCTCGACTTTTCCCGCCTGACTCGGATCTGAAATCGAGGCAAAACGTCATCATCCCGCCTTCCGAGTCTCGCGGGTTTTGGATCCTATATAAGGTACCCGCGTCGGCGCCATTTTCTCACTCGGCTGTGGACAGTGAAGAGGGAGGGTGGGAGTTAGGGCTGTGTAGTGTAGTGTAGTGTAGTGCTGCTGTTGTCCACTACTTCAAAGTCCATAGGGGCTGGCTGTGTTGTGCTGTGCTGCTGTTGTTAATAGGGGCTGTGTCCACTACTTCAAAGTCCATAGGGGCTGGCTGGACTGTGTTGTGCAGTCAGTTCTCCATAGGGGCTGTGTCCACTCCAAAGTCCTGTGCAGTGTCCCAGTCCTAAAGGGGTGCTGTAGTGTTGTCCAGGGGGTGCTCTGTCCATCAGGGGTGCTCCCCCCAAGTGCTAAAAAAATTATATATTTTCTGTGTTTGTGAATTGTGTGCGCAGTAGCCGCACGTGCATCAACAAAGTAGTGCCAAGCGTGCGCCAGTGTCATAAGTAAAGGGCCGGCTGGCTTGACCGTTAAGGGTGCTGTAACCCCCGAAAGTACACTCCAGTCCAAACCAAAAAAAAAAATATTTTCTGTGTTTGTGAATTGTGTGCGCAGTAGCCGCACGTGCATCAACAAAGTAGTGCCAAGCGTGCGCCTGTGTCATAAGTAAAGGGCCGGCTGGCTTGACCGTTAAGGGTGCTGTAACCCCCGAAAGTACACTCCAGTCCAAACCAAAAAAAAATTATTTTCTGTGTTTGTGAATTGTGTGCGCAGTAGCCGCACGTGCATCAACAAAGTAGTGCCAAGCGTGCGCCTGTGTCATAAGTAAAGGGCCGGCTGGCTTGACCGTTAAGGGTGCTGTAACCCCCGAAAGTACACTCCAGTCCAAACCAAAAAAAAAATTATTTTCTGTGTTTGTGAATTGTGTGCGCAGTAGCCGCACATGCATCAACAAAGTAGTGCCAAGCGTGCGCCTGTGTCATAAGTAAAGGGCCGGCTGGCTTGACCATTAAAGGGTGCTGTAACCCCCGAAAGTACACTCCAGTCCAAACCAAAAAAAAAAATATTTTCTGTGCTTGTGAATTGTGTGCGCAGTAGCCGCACGTGCATCAACAAAGTAGTGCCAAGCGTGCGCCTGTGTCATAAGTAAAGGGCCGGCTGGCTTGACCGTTAAAGGGTGCTGTAACCCCCGAAAGTACACTCCAGTCCAAACCAAAAAAAAATAATTTTCTGTGTTTGTGAATTGTGTGCGCAGTAGCCGCACGTGCATAAACAAAGTAGTACCAAGCGTGCGCCTGTGTCATAAGTAAAGGGCCGGCTGGCTTGACCGTTAAAGGGTGCTGTAACCCCCGAAAGTACACTCCAGTCCAAACCAAAAAAAAAATTATTTTCTGTGTTTGTGAATTGTGTGCGCAGTAGCCGCACGTGCATCAACAAAGTAGTGCCAAGCGTGCGCCTGTGTCATAAGTAAAGGGCCGGCTGGCTTGACCGTTAAAGGGTGCTGTAACCCCCGAAAGTACACTCCAGTCCAAACCAAAAAAAAAAATATTTTCTGTGTTTGTGAATTGTGTGCGCAGTAGCCGCACGTGCATCAACAAAGTAGTGCCAAGCGTGCGCCTGTGTCATAAGTAAAGGGCCGACTGGCTTGACCGTTAAGGGTGCTGTAACCCCCGAAAGTACACTCCAGTCCAAACCAAAAAAAAAATAATTTTCTGTGTTTGTGAATTGTGTGCGCAGTAGCCGCACGTGCATCAACAAAGTAGTGCCAAGCATGCGCCTGTGTCATAAGTAAAGGGCCGGCTGGCTTGACCGTTAAAGGGTGCTGTAACCCCCGAAAGTACACTCCAGTCCAAACCAAAAAAAAATTATTTTCTGTGTTTGTGAATTGTGTGCGCAGTAGCCGCACGTGCATCAACAAAATAGTGCCAAGCGTGCGCCTGTGTCATAAGTAAAGGGCCGGCTGGCTTGACCGTTAAGGGTGCTGTAACCCCCGAAAGTACACTCCAGTCCAAACCAAAAAAAAATTATTTTCTGTGTTTGTGAATTGTGTGCGCAGTAGCCGCACGTGCATCAACAAAGTAGTGCCAAGCGTGCGCCTGTGTCATAAGTAAAGGGCCGGCTGGCTTGACCGTTAAAGGGTTCTGTAACCCCCAAAGTACACTCCAAAACAAAAAAATATATATTTTCTGTGTTTGTGACTTGTGTGCACTGTGGATGCACGTGCATCAACAAAGGAGCAGCGCCAAGCGTGCGCCAGTGTCCCATAAGTAAAGAGCCGGCTGGCTCATTTCTTAAAGGGTGGTGTAACCCACAAAGTGCACTACTCTCCAGCAAAAATAAAAAAATATTTTCTGTGTTTGTGTGCGCTTTAGCCGCACGTATATATCAATATAACATAAATGGAGGACCAAACTTTCTCCGATAAAAATAAAATAGGGAAAGATCAAGAACCACTTCCTCCTAGTGCTGTTGCTGCTGCTGGGAGTTGTTCATCATCCCAGAGAGGAAGTAGGAACATCACTACTTTTACTAAACAATTGACCCTCCAACAGTCCCTAGCGATGAGGATGAAGTACGACAGCAGTCATCCTGAAGCAAAACGTATAACTGAGGCCTTGACTGCTATGTTGGTGTTAGACGTGCGTCCGGTATCCGCCATTAGTGCAGTGGGATTTAGACAATTGATGGAGGTAGTGTGTCCTCGGTACCAAATCCCGTCTAGATTCCACCAGCATCCTCAAAGCAGCAGCGACAAGCGTGCGTCTGTCTGTTAAAGGGTGGTGACACCCTCAAAGTGTGCTACACAAACAATTAAAATATTGTTCATTTTTTTTCTGTCTTTGTGAATTGTGTGGGCTGTAGCCGCACTTGCATCCTCAAAGCAGCAGCGACAAGCGTGCGTCTGTCTGTTAAAGGGTGTTGTAACTCTCAAAGTGCTCCAAAAAATTAAAAAAATTTTTTAATGTGTTTGTGACTTGTGTGCGATGTAGCCGCACTTGCATCCTCAAAGCAGCAGCGACAAGCATGCGTCTGTCTGTTAAAGGGTGGTGACACCCTCAAAGTGTGCTACACAAACAATAAAAATATTCTTCTTTTTTCTGTCTTTGTGAATTGTGTGGGCTGTAGCCGCACCTGCATCCTTAAAGCAGCAGCGACAAGCGTGCGTCTGTCTGTTAAAGGGTGGTGACACCCTCAAAGTGTGCTACACAAACAATAAAAATATTCTTCTTTTTTCTGTCTTTGTGAATTGTGTGGGCTGTAGCCGCACCTGCATCCTTAAAGCAGCAGCGACAAGCGTGCGTCTGTCTGTTAAAGGATTACATCGGTGACAGCATCCAAGTAGGCATGTCAGACAGTCCGTACCTGTACTGGCAGGAAAAAGAAGCAATTTGGAGGTCCCTGTACAAACTGGCTCTATTTTACCTGAGTTGCCCCCCCTCCAGTGTGTACTCCGAAAGAGTGTTTAGTGCAGCCGGGAACCTTGTCAGCGAAAGGCGTAGGAGGTTGCTTCCACAAAATGTGGAGAAGATGATGTTCATAAAATGAATTATCAACTCTTCCAGGGAGACCAGCCTCCAGAACGTACAGAGGGACCTGTGGTTCCAGCAGGGACAAATTAATACTCTGTGAGGATGAGGATGTACACACTGAAGAGGGTGAGGAATCGGTGGATGAGGAGGATGAGGATGACATCTTGCCTCCGTAGAGCCAGTTTGTGCAGGGACAGATTAATTGCCAGCTTGTTTTGTGGGGGCCCAAACGAACCAATCATTTCAGCCACAGTTGTGTGGCAGACCCTGGCGCTGAAATGATTGGTTTGTTAAAGTGTGCATGTCCTGTTTATACAACATAAGGGTGGGTGGGAGGGCCCAAGGACAATTCCATCTTGCACCTCTTTTTTTTCTTTGCATTATGTACAGTTTGGGGCCTAGTTTTTCAAACTGCCATCCTGTCTGCCACTGCAGTATCACGCCTAGATGGGTCACGTGTTTGTGCCGCCCACTCGTGTCGCTTAGCATAGTCATCCAGCTACCTCGGTGCAACCTTTTGGACATAAAAACACTATTGTGAGGTGTTCAGAATAGACTGGAAATGAGTGGAAATTAAGGTTATTGAGGTTAATAATAGCATAGGAGCAGAAAAACCTACAAATTCTGTGATTTTAGCTGTTTTTATGCTTTTTTAAAAAAAAATACAGATCCAAAACACAAAACCCAGAACCCAAAACACGGAAGGGTGGTTTTGGCAAAACCAATCCAGATCCAAAACACGAAGAAAGATCCAGATCCAAAACCAAAACACAAAACACGAAAAGTGGCCGGTGCACACCCCTAGGACAGACACGCCTGCATTTCTCCAACCACTCCCGTCACCACCTCCAAACGCTGATGTCCCATCACTCACTCTGTGATGGCTTTCTCTCTGCATATGTGATCGCAGCGCGGTCGCAATACTGACCGGTGCACGCACACTGTGGTGCATGCGCAGTACGCACCATCGGCCGATCATACGCTATTGCAATTGCGATCCATGATGAATCAGGCCCAGGGTTACTTGATGGTGTGAAAGGCACTCTATTAAAAGTATTGACCTGGTCTATGCTACTTCTGATTTCCAGAATTTACTTTCCAGGGCTGTGAGGACTCTGGGGGTCATTCAGACCCGGTCGTTAGCGCCGATGCGCTCGGACCGGGTTGATGGCCCCCCACAGAGCATGCACACGCAAGCGCCATCGTGCGCATGCGTGAGACCCGCTACGACTGACAGCGCCGGTCGTAGCGGGTCTCGATCCAAAGGGGGCGAGCTGTCGATGTTGATTGACAGCTCGCCCCGTTTGGAAGGCGGGCCGGGGGGGGGGCAGCCCAAACGGGGGCACTCCCATGGGAACGCCTACCATTTGGGGCGGCCCCATTGACATCACTAGTGATGTCAGTGGAGAGCTTCCGGCTCTGACAGAGCCGAAAGCACTCCGGGGCTTACGACAAGGGAGACCCTACCATAGGGTCTTCTCGTAAGCCCCAATGGTCGCAATGGTCTTGACCATCACGACCATCACCTTAGGCGGTCGTAAGGCTGTGGGTGTTAACCCACAGCCTTACCACCGCAAAGGAGGACGTCTTGAAAATTCAAGAGGTCCTCCCCTCATTCAGACCGACTGCACGCTCTGTGCGACCGGCTCTGAATGAGGTCCTCTGTGCCCTCCCACTGGAATCATAACCCTAATGAAAAAATCTGGACCCCTCAATTCTCAATTATGTTTGCACTTACAATACAAAAAGTTACTTTTGCATGTGGGCAAAAAGCAAGGCGCGTGTGGGCGTGTGCTGAGCTGCAGTGGGAGACTGCTCGTGGTTGCTGGGCAGCAGCCACAGCAGTCCCCTTTGACTGTGGGGGGGAGCGAACACACTGTTCGTGCCCCCCTGGCTTTGCGCAAAAGTGCTTTTTTTGTTTTTTGCTCAAGGGGGCATGGCCACGCCTCCCTCAATTAGGCCACGCCCCCTCTGTACCTGCTCCCACCAGGGCTCTCTACGGCCCTGACCATCACCATATGAACAAGTCAGTCATGTGCTTTCTTGTACATGCAGATGTAATCATGAGCAGTGCACAAAGTGTGTGCCCTAGGCCCATATATCTGCAGCTTTGTCAATGATCTTTACAGTCCTCTCAACAATTCTCAAAAGTGTGCGTTATTATTACCACATTTACCTAATACCACCCACAGCACCATTAAATATAGTACTAAGCTAAATGCAATTCATTCTGCATAAAATGTATAGTTGGAAGATTATCCTGGACATCCTGACTCAACAGCAATCCCCTGATTAATGGACACATTTTCCATTGCGATGTCCTTTCTGCTTTGGTTATTCTTTTTCTTTTTTCCCCCGTCTGGTTTTACATATTCCTTTTAATGAAATGTGCTGGAAGAGTTGTCTTACTTGCACATTTGATCTCAGCTGCAGTTTAAATAATTCAGTTTGGTCTAAGAGAAAAAGAAGTTGGACGGCAGAGGATAAATCACAAAGGCTCTCTGTCCTGCCTGTAATATTGCTTTATGTAAAAGTTTAATCTTAATATTGCAGGATTGTTCATGTTAAATCCTCTTTTCCCTTCATCTGGTGTTCTTTTTGTGCCATTCCGCTAAATTGATGGAAATCATGTCCCTTCATTTAATGTGAAATTATATTTAGTGTCATTTAAATATACTCTCTCTGATTTACCTTCAGGTACTTTTTATAATCTGTACAAGTCAACTCAAATGAAATTGTATTTTGCATGTAATGTAATGGAGTTTAAGCTCAATGTAATACAGTGTGTTCATGTATTATGTATAGCTCTGCTTTACCCAGTGTGTACCATGGTCTGAATACACACAGTCACAGTGATACTAAAAACATAGGGCCTGATTCAGACCCACTCGCGAGCGGCTGTCCGCTCGCAAGTGGGTCGATGTTATGCACTGAGCATGCGCACGACGGAGGGATCTCCGTCGTGCGCATGCGCCAGACGCGACGAGCGAAGGAAAGTCCTTCGCTCGTTGTGTCCGATCAAAGGGGGCGTGCTGTCAATGTTGATTGACAGCACGCCCCCTTTGGTGGGCGTGCCGGGGGCGTGCCTCCCTGACGGGGGCGTTCCCACGGGAACGCCTCCCGTCAGAAGCCGGCCCACTGACATCACTAGTGATGTCAGTGGGAGTGATTTTGGCTCTGATAGAGCCAAAATCACTCCGGAGCTTGCGGTTGAAAACCTCAACCGCAGGCTCCGGCTCGCAATTTCGATGGTCGCGATGGTCTCGACCATCGCGGCCATCACAAAGCACGCTCGTATAGCCTGTGGGTGGTGACCCACAGCTATACGAGCGTCCAGGAGGACGCTCCATGAAAATGGAGCCCGTCCCTCATTCAGAGCGTGCGCTCTGCTCAGAGCGTCCGGCTCTGAATGAGGGCCATAGTCCTCACAAGTTTTTGCTGTTTATAGAATGGTAGACAACACGAATGTGCTGTTCTCGTGGCCACCTTTAGCATAGTAAGAAATCAGTGTGAGAGGGTTCCAATTATCTAATTAGATAGCCCCAATTCTATATTCTATTAATTATTAATTATTTATTAATAATCTAATGTCAAATAAATTTGACCTTTAATTTTAAATCCAACTCCTGTTGTCCGTGTGTTTATTTTTAGATAAGTTTTTAGTTGTGTTAAGTCTGAAAGGTATAGTGTACATATCAACCATAGGGAGTTTATGGTAGACAACGCTAATGTGCTGTACTCGCGGCCACCTTTAATATACTAAGATATCTGTGTGAGAATGTATGAACAGTTTTTGCGCTAGGGGGCTTCTGGACAGCGGCAAAGCATGGAGCCACAGCGCTGGGAGCAGCACTTGCCTGTAATGGTGCCCCTGGAAGGTCTGGCCTTACCTGAGGGCATGTTGAAGTGGAAATAAAATGTAGGACTTTTGGAAAAATGTATAGAGCATTTTATTTAATATACTACCTAACCTGGCTATTGCTATCCTCCTTAATAAGGCTTTTGAGGAAGATATCACTGGAGGTATTCATATAAAGGTATCACCAGCCAGAGGGTTTTTTAAATAAAGAGCAGCTCTGGTGTTTTTTTTGCCGGCCTTAGGCCCTCATTCAGAGCCACTCGCTATTTGCGGTCGTTCGTTCTAAAACAAGGGGTGGCTATTCAAATGAACCGTTCGCTGTTTGCGGTCTGTTCACGCCTCTATGTCTGAACGAGCGAACAAAACTTGCGTTCGTTTTTTGAAAAAATACGCCCCCTGGCCGCTCGCATCCTACGTCATGTCTGCTATTTATTAGATCAATCGAGTACATCGACCAGGGTATGAACTGCTCGCTATTCTTGGGGCTGGTGTTTGCTACCACAATTTTGCGAGCAGTTCTGGCTCTAAAATAACCCAGTGACGTGGTCGATGACGCTACTGTTTTAAATATGCATACCCATAAAACGCCCGTTTTGACCTTTAAGCACGCCTGCGATCGGATCTCCACTCCCCGTTTTCAAGCACCTTCCCCTGTTACCACCCACATACGCCTCATCCTGTCACTCAAATTATCAGGCATTCGCTATTTTGCGAGCACATGAATTTCGGCCGCACTGAGTGGTTCGCGCATGCGTATTACGATCCGTACGCATGCGCAGTTGGGCAAACATCGCTCGGAGCGAACGAGCAGCGACTTGCGTCCGGCTCTGAATCACGGCCTTAGTTTTTTTTTCCTTATCCTAAATTGAACATAAATTATTTTTTCTAGACTTGCTATACTATTGCACTGGCTTGACTGTCATCATTTGCATCGGGACAGAGGGAGCAAGAGAGGGGGGAGAGAGTGAGAGAGAGGGTGGAGGGGGGGGGAACAGGCAATGTGTGTACATCAGTTAGTACTGTCTAAGGGCCTGATTCAGACCAGCTCGCGAGCGCATAGGGGGCCGCTGAGTGATGCTCAGATTCCCGGCCATAGTGGCTGGCAGTGGTGACAGGCCTCTTACTGCTTCACCCAACAGTCTTGGGACCTTCTGCACACATGGCTTGTGCATGTGCAATGGAACTGGGAGCCTGGATTTTGGCTTTACTTTTGTGTAACAGTGTAAAATGTCATAATAAAAAATAGTGAAAGTGGGAAAAAAAATTATGTGTTTTAATATTTTTAGTTTTGAAAAATGTATTTACCTATAACAACTCAAGTCCATACGAAAAGTAGTTAAAATTATAGTATAATGTATTTACTATACTCTATGGGAGCCAACGGACATTGTAGTTTAGGAGGCTGCCACAAGGTGGAGCCGCAATGTGCCATAAAGAGACAAACCAGCAACAGAACAGGGAGTTACTGGTTGAACATGCACCATGGAGTTGGAGAGATGACAAGGAGCAGAGTAGTAGAGCAGGGTGAGGTGCTGCAGGTCTGTAGAGAGAAATTGGACAAGTGCCAATGCTGAAGTGGTGCATTGACTAGTGCCACTGATTGGTGATGGTGTACTGGGGACTGCTGCAGAGTGCTGTCAGAGTGAGATCCAGAGACAGTATGTCAGCACTGAACTCAATGGTGGGAGCCACAGGATAAACTTTAGATACCCTGTGGCTCCCACCATTGAGTACAATGGAGGAGCCGTTCATTGGCTGAGAGGCAGGGCCTGACCTCTCTCAGCCAATGAATGCACAGACACGGAGCTTCAAAGGAGGAAGCCGCATCTGTGCGCTTCATTCGGGAAGGAATAATCATTCTGGTTAGAATGATTATTCCTTAATGCGATGGTCGGGTTTCTCGTTTTCTTATTTTAACCCATGGATGCATACTGGACAAGGGGACCACTCGAGGTAATATAGGTGAGTATGTGTGAGTGTGTATGTATGTATCTATTAAACTTATACTGTGTAAGGTGTGTGTGTTTCTTTCAACATTTCTTTACAGGAGAACTACAGGTCCCAGTGGGCCCTTAATGCCCCGCATGCTGGTACATTTGGATCTCCAAGTACCAGCATGACGGGGAGGCTTGCTGGGACCTGCAGTTCTACTGGAAAGACAATGTTTTAATACTTCTATTTTTACACATCACTTACACAATCAACCCGCCACCCACCGCCCAGGGGTGGCAGGGATAGCCCCGGGCTATCAGCCTAGGCTAGGGGTGCCCTGGACAGGGAGACCCCTTTTTTTGAAGGGATCTCCAACTCCCCAGGGATCCCTGGCCTGGGCTGACTAGCGGTCAGGGCTGATGCTGCGGCTGGGGGACCCGGTGATAGGGCTCCCCTGGCTGTGGCATCAGTCCCCCGTTAGAAAGGGTCCAGGGCTGGTTCTGTCATTTACAGGGAGACCCTACGCAAATTTTTCCCTGTAAATCCAGAACCAGCCCTGCTTCCCATAGCCCAGTGCTGGTTGTACTCAGTACGGCGAGACCCTACGTCATTTTTTCCCTGTACTTAGTCAACCAGACCTGGGTTTCAGCAGTCCGGGGCTGGTTCTGTTTTGAATGGGGGGACCTTACTTTTATTTTCTTAATTTTAACTCTTTAGACACTTTTTCCAGGCAGATACATGCAGGCATCTCACTGACATCTGCCTGTATCTGTGTGAGAACGAACTTCTCATGCTGAAAGTGAAAGCATGAAGCAGTTCTAACGTGTCGGGATTTGCAGGTCGTTTTGAAGTGTGATTTGCCGTTCGATTTGGACATGAACATGCCAAATCGAACAGCAAATCACTGTTCAAAACTGACTCAAATCGAATTTGTTTTGCAAATCGCATCCATAGGCATCATCAGCTGCCATTATCCTTCCTGCCCCCACCGTCACAGAACTCTTTTAGACCAAAATTCACCACATCCCATATATGTAAAAAAAATATACATGGATTTATCCAGTAATTAAAATAATTGCTGATAATAATTTAAAAAAATAATGTGGCAAAATGATTTAAAAACAAATGATTAGGGGAAAGTTACTGTATTATATATTGCTCATCGAACTGATGGAATAACATTAATAAACAATAATGCATGATGGATTACTGTCTGTCATCATAGTAAGTGCTCACAGTTTAGTCAATGTGTGCAGTAACAAAAGGTAATTTTTCAGGCCATCCTCCTACCAACAGCTGTTCATTACTGGCAAGTGTCCTGGAGAATGACACATACTGTATCCTTATTTCAAATTCATTTGGGCATTATGAATAAATAAAATAACCCCCCCAAATATGTACAAAATATTATGAGAGCCATATTAAATTCTAAACTGGAAAAAAGGACTGTATCAAAATAAATTGCTACTCTTGGTCTCATCCAAATCTGCAATGTTAATTATGTATGTCTCCACCTACGCTTCTATATTATAATGTACATATATTAATACAGGGATGGGGAACCTCAGGCTGGGAAGCAGTTGGGAAGTCGACGGACAAAATCCCGACCGCCGGCTTCCCAACTGTCTAATCACGGCAAGGTACTAATGGCAGGCGTCAAAATCCTGACACCTGTCATTAGACCTATGCCAGGATCCAGGTATGCCGGGCGCAGACAGCCGCGGGGGGGGGGGGGGGGGAGGGTTAGGTTAGGATTGTGAGGTTCTGAATTTGTTGTGGACCCGGGGTGGTGATAGGAGCAGACACAGAAGCAGACTTAAATGAAAAAGTGTAGTTTTTAATAAGTGACTTAGAAGACATGGGAATGGCAAATAAAAAAGTCCAGGTATAGCACTAAAGTGCTCTTGATAACTGTCGTGGGGGTTAATGAGAACATGTCCAGATAGTGACAGGCAGGAACTGTCAAGTATACAAGTAAGGTGAGCTGAAAACAGAATGCAGGTATGATGAGCTGTAACTGAATGCAGGATTGGTGAGCTGTAACTGATGCAGTAGTGAAGTCCAGCTGGGAATGAAAAGAGGCAAGGTGCAGGGAAACAGCAGGTTCAGGTACTCAGGCAGGTGAGAAGGTATATGGAGGGTGAAGGGTAAGTCCAGCAGGTTGGAGCAGGTAAGGTTCAGGCTTGGAGCGTATTACAAGCGGGCAGGTAAGGCACAGGTACTCTCTCTCAGCCGCAGCTGAGAAACACGTTGCACTGGCAAAGGGAGGAAGGCTTTGGACCTTCCTAAATACTCAGTGCCGTGCTGTGACTGGCTGGAATGAGCACATGAGCTACCAGGATTGGACAGCCAGAATGACATGGCCGCAGGCAAGATGGCGGCGCCCATGCCAACGGAACGGAAACACCGCCAGATCTCACCAGGCCTAGTGACAATGTGCCCACAAAGAACCACGCGCAGCCAATGCCCCTCGCCAAACACCAGCACGCTGCCAGAGACCCCCCACCATAACGACCTCACAGGTAATACCCGGGGACTACCATGCCGAGAAACCCTGGCCGTGACAAGGGTCTCCCGGAGGGGACTTAGTGTTAGGCACCCCCGGGGGGTTAGGCTAGGGGAAGGGGGGGTTAGGGTTAGGCACCCCCCAGCAGACTTAGGGTTAGGCTGCAGGGAAGAGGGGGGTAGGTTTAGGCACTTAGAGGGGGGGTTAGACACTTGGGGGGGAGGTTAGGGTGGGGCACCTCTAAAGGAGGGTTAGGGGGGGATTAGGTTAGCGATACTTACCAGAAAGAACAATTTGGATTTTCACCTCTGCCAGGCTGCCGCTGTCGGGATTAGAACCGCCGGCCATGCGGCCGGCAGTAAATCATACTGATTCCCTCAGGCAGGGGGCCATATAAGGCCCTCGGATTCATTTGGTCTGGCCCTCTGAGCTTTATTCTGCCAGCCTCATCTGGCTGTCAGGGTGTCTAGAATGGCATCCTGCAGCCAGAATCTATGCAGCAGTGCCGCCTGGAGTGGCCTTATGACGCTTCAGAGGGTCACACCGCTGCCCTTACAGCTCCCCGGAGCATCCTCAGGATGCTCCGGACATTGCTGTAATCACTGGTGATTGTGGCCCCGCCCCGTGTGACATCACACAGATGGGGCGTGGCCTGCACCGGATCCACGAATAATTTTATATATATTAAAATGGCCATCGGCAGAAAAAAGGTTCCCCACCTCTGTTTTAATACATTAATGCACTGATGAAGCACCCATTAAGGTCGGAAACGCATTAAGCATAGCTCACGTTTATCCAGGACTCCATTTATGCTGATACAGAAGTACCCGCGAGGTGGATCTGGTATCCGGAGATCCTGCCCTAATTCCATTCTGGGACCACGGTAATTATATCTTTGCCTATGTGGAGTATTTGAACATGCTTATCTATCTTTGTCTATTGTAAGTGCATTCATGTATTAAAATCCCTATTTTAAAAGGATTACTGCACTATACTTTGTTTCTTAATGTCTTCCCTGACCGAGGCGTAAGGGAAGGGAGACATTTGTTACTACAGATTCTCAGAGGAAACCTTAAAAGTGGGACCTGTCTGTGCTTTATGGTCAATTCAAACTTTGACCACTACTACCTTTACAAATACTTGGTGATTATTGCAATTATATATTTTGGTTGCTTTCACTATGGTGTTTAGTCTTATTTGATATACTAAGAAAATGTGGTAATCACAGAGCGCATTGTTTTGTGTGGAACATTTTCTTTAAAAACGTGTGCCTACAGCCACGCCCCCTACCTATCCTCACAGTAGTACAGCCAATGGGTGAGGGAAGGAAGGTATCATTCAGAGGAATCGTGTCCTCTGATTGGCCAACACAGTTGCCACACACTCACTGACACAGGGAGCAGACACCAACAACCTGTCCCTTATACAAATTAAACTCATGAATCTGCACTCACATCTGCTCGCCCCCATGTCCACCCTGACCTACTTCACCATATCCATCCTTATCGCCAGCAGAACAGTTTTCATGCCAACTGAAGTGTCAGGGGTGGGGGTGGTTGAGTGGTACTGAGATGAGACATGGGGGTCTGAGAGGTGCAGAAATCAGAGGCAAAGAAATGGGGAGTGAGATGGACAGTGATAGACGGAAGGCAGTGAACTAGAGATGAGATGGGGAGGGGATGATTGGGTCATATGAGACAGGGAGATGGGGGGGTGAGGGTGACAGATGAGAGACAGAGAGATAGAGGGGGACGTAAGTGATAAAGGAAGATTGGGGGGGCGAGTGTACAGAAATGAGATGCAAGGAGATGGGGGATCAGGATAACAGAAATGGGAGACAGGGCGGCAGATGAGAGACGGGAATATAGGGGAGATATGAGGGTGACAGAGATGAGAGACAGGGGAACAAAAACCCGCAAACGTCAGGCACAATAACTAGTGACCTGCCGTATGACGAGTACAAAATACTACTGTTTAATATTAAAACAAAAACCTGGAGTTTTACCAACCACATTCACCCAGGGACATAGAAGCCTGCAATGTAGGATGAGCACAGTTGATACAGAATTTCATACAAGTATAATATTGCGGCAGAACAGTTTCCGATTTTTCAGCAATAACATTTTAAATTTATGCTTTCTTTCTGGGATTTTTAAATAGAGCTAAGTTGATAGCATTTATTCATTCTGGCCTTGATTCAGAGCCGGACGCTCTGACCAGAGCGCTCACTCTGAATCAGGGCCCTCCTACCTAAAAATGGAGCGGCCTCTTGGACGCTCGCATAGCTGTGAGTTAGGTCCATGATGATGGTCACGATGGTCAAGACCATTGCGACCATCGGGCTTGCGACGAGACCCTTGTGGTAGGGTCTCGTGGCCGCAAGCCCAGGAGTGGTTTGGCTCTATCAGAGCCAAACTCACTCCCACTGACATCACTAGTGATGTCAGTGGGGCCGGCTCCAGACGGAAGGCGTTCCCATGGGAACGCCTCCGTCTGGGCAGCCACGCCCCCGGCACGCCCACCAAAGGGGGCATGCTGTCAGTCACCATCGACAGCACACCCCCTTTGGTGTGAGACCCCGAGCAACAGCTTGGCTGTCGCTATGCGGGTCTCGCGCATGCGCACGACGGAGCTCCCTCCGTCGTGCGCATGCACATTAGGGCACCATCGACCCGCTTGCGAGCGTCCTGCGCTCGCGAGCGGGTCTGAATTAGGCCCTATGATCCATACAGTGATGGTGATGGGGCCCGATTCCATCAGAGAAATGTGCCCAATTTCATGCCAGGGGAAAATTTGTCTGAACAGTTTTTTTATTTTTTGATTTGCTCATCGCTATTGAAATGATCATGTTCAGGAACAGATTAAAACCTCATAGTCCCCTAGGAAAGTAACCCGGGTCCAAGGGGGCCTCGCACCGCACACACTGCACCCATATTAGTTTAAACTTACATGTCCGTGATCCCGCGTTGGTGGTCAGCGCTGCTCAGAACATCGGAAAATGGCCGCTGCAGACATTTTTCCGGTGTTCTGGGCATGTGCAGTAGACTCCGGGCATACTCTAGTGTCATGAATCCAGGCAGAGGTCAGTGCTGACTGCAAACTTCAGTAGTATAAATATCCACGCAGAGGTCAGGGCAGGCAGAGATCAGAACATGCTCAAAAGAGGTCGATCAGTACACAGAAAACAGACAAAATCTCTATCCAGAATCACCCAGCTTACAGTATAATGGGCAGAGTATGACTAAATAAAGCTCATTAAAATTGATGATAAAGTATCTCTAATCAGAAAGCTCCTATGTGGTAGCAGTAGGAACAAAACTCCAGGAGGCTCTGCGCCAAAACTTCCTCGGAAACTGAATGGCCAGCCAAGATCAAAAAAGGAATACAGTGAAGCATGACTGCTGTGTATAACACCCCAAGGTCTTCAAATGGGAAGATTACAGAGTAAGGACATCAACAACACAGCTGGCAATTTACAGAATGCAAGCATTTTTACAGTATAGAAAAGGAGAAGGTTTTAGGGCTCAAACGTAAGGTTCTAACTTAACATAGTAAGCATCATCCTGCAATATAATTTTATTTTTGGGTGGAATTCTTTAATGTTATAAAAAAAAAGTTGTCATATAATTTAACAGGAGAAACCAACGGTACAGCCATAAGGAGAACAGCGATCGCAACTGCACCTAGGTGTAGGCTCATTGGGTGTCCCAAATATGCCTGGGGTTTTTTTTGTTTGTACTTTTCTTCGCTGCACTTGTTTATTAGTTTTTGGAAGCTTTCTACATCCAGAGAGCTGTGTGATTAAATCACTATACGGCACACCTTGAAAGATTTAGACAAAGGCCCTCATTCAGAGCCTTACGCTCTGAGCAGAGCGCACGCTCTGAATGAGGGCCGTCCTCCATAATTATGGAGCGTCCTCCTGGACGCTCGTATAGCTGTGGGTCACCACCCACAGCCTGTACGAGCGTGCAGGTTGATGGCCGCGATGGTCTTGACCATCGCGACCATCACCACTGCGAGCCGGAGCCTGCGGTTGAGTTTTTCAACCGCAAGGCCCGGAGTGATTTTGGCTCTATCAGAGCCAAAATCACTCCCACTGACATCACTAGTAATATCAGTGGGACGGCTTCTGACGGTAGGCGTTCCCTTGGGAACGCCCCCGTCAGGGAGGCACGCCCCCGGCACGCCCACCAAAGGGGGCGTGCTGTCAATCAACATCGACAGCACGCCCCCTTTGATCAGACACAACGAGCGAAGGAAAGTCCTTCGCTCGCCGCGTCTGGCGCATGCGCACGACGGAGCTCCCGCCGTCGTGCACGTACGCAGTGCACAACATCGACCCACTTGCGAGTGGACAGCCGCTTGCGAGTGGGTCTGAATCGGGCCCAAAGTCTCCAATATCTCTTTAACAGCACAAATTTTATACTAGGTCCCAGAGTCTTTGAGGTTTGGCAGTATATAAATTTAGAAATAATTTTGGTTGGAGGCGTGGCCACGGCAGCAGTGGCGTAGAGAACAGGGCTCTCTGGCTGTATGCCCTGTTTATAAATCCTGAGACCTGGATACTACAAACTTGCCTTACCTGTTGCCTGGGGGGCTAGCTCGGAAGGCGTGAAGAGGTAAGGGTCATTGCTGCCTGGTGCCTCTCCTGTTTGCTCCCGGCCTGCCTTGGCCCCGGTCATGTGACGCCACCAGAGCTGCATCCGCGCGTCTCAATTGCAGCTTTGAAGTGATCTCCTGAGATGGAGGGGGGAGATTGCTGGCTCTTTTTACTACAATCCACATATTGAATGCAGATTGTAGTGTGATATTAACGACTGAATTCGCATTGCGAATTCAGGCAATATCACAGGGATTTACTACAAATCTCTTGCAGGGACAGAGCTTGCGATAAAGCTCTGTCCCTGCGAATCCCCTTCGGAGACTTATCACGGTATTTTCGCCAAAAATACCGTGATTAAGTGCCCGCGCATGCGCCGACCGGTCACCGCTGCTACCCCCCCCCGGCACTAAGCCCTGCCCCCCGGTGCTAAACATTAAAAATAATGTTAATAAATAGAGCCCTTTGTTAGGTGGCTGTAAACTGCCCCTTTGCCTAACCACAAGCCTTATCTGCAAACTGGGTAAGGATACAGTTGGGATGTCGGCTTCGAGTAACTGACGGAGCATTGCCTGGAGCCATTACTACTTCTACTTGGTCTGGATGCAGCTCCATCTGTTATTATAGGGGTCGGAAAGCATATACCTTTGACTGTGAATACATAACTGGGCATAAGTTGTCCTGCTGGAGGGCTATGTGACTATTGCTGCCGTTATCATAGTTGGTTTTGAATAGTAAAAACTAGACTCCTGCAGTTCACCATTGTACTAAAAGCAATTATGGGCAAATCAGGACATGCAGCTGCTGCTGCGGCAAAACTAGTATTCTATGCCCGATCATCTACTCCGGTACCCCCTGTGAGTGGTGATTCTGGAAGTACATGACCACAGTTTCCTCACCTGCATATAAGTCAGTTTCTCTACCAGAAGTTACATTACAATAAGTGCTGGAAGCAGTAACCTTCTGTGAGTCTAAATTGTCAGATAAAATTGAGTAAGCTCAAGCTGACCTTTCCCTGTTACGTCAGAATGTCCAGCGGATCCGTGAAAGGGTTGGAGAGGCAAAAACCCGTCTCTCTACCCTGGAAGATTCACAAATCTCGTTACTGCACAAGTAACTTCCTTAGCATCTCAAAGTAAAATGCAAAGTAAATTCTCTGATATGGAGGGTCAGCTGTGTCAAAATAATGTGAGGTTTGTCAGGCTCCCGGAAAGAGAGGAGGGCTAATCATCGGAAATATTCCTTGAAAGTGGTTGGTTGATACATATAGTACGGCAGATTCATTTACTATCCAGTTCGCTCTGGTGAGAGATCATCGTATTCCTACTTGGCCCCTGCCACCTATTGAATAGCTTTACCCCGCGCCGCAGGACTTTCACCCATCAATTACTCGTGGGAGAGGTCCCGTGGCTAATTGAATATGCCCCTAAAGCTCCAATGTATGCGAATAACATCTATAATATTGATGGGGTATTGCATATATTATAGAGTGTTGTTTTTATTGTTATTTTTCTCCACATATTGGTATTTGCAAGTGGTAGTACTGTAATAAGATTGTATGTTATTGCTAATGCCGATATTATGGTTATAATAAGACTCTGTATATGGGGGTTAGAGAAGCTCATTGGGTTTTCATGTCAATCTGCCTTATGATTGACAGGCCTAGGCTGGTTAAAACAGCCTATCACAGATTTGGTGGGGAGGGCTTAGCTCACATACTTAAAGAAGGGGAAGCAGTTTCTACTTCCTCTTTGTGACTTGCAAATTCCCACCCGTCCCTACCCAATTGTTGATGCATTGTTTTTGTTATTTATCTTCTTTCAGCTATATTGTGAGGCGGAAAAGCATTGCTTCTCAGCGGCCCAACAGGGCGCAAGTGGTAGTTGCGGGGCGCCTGCCTTTCCCAGGGCAAGTTGTCTCTGCCCTTAAGGGGGGACCTGGGCTTCTTCCTAGAGGTGGGGCTCAGTAGTACTAAGCCAAATGAAAGGGGGTGTAGCTTATCGTAGCTCAGGTTGCGTCAGAGGCCTTCAGGTAGCCTCATTCATAGTTTATTCGTGGGCTAGAGCTCGGAAAGCAATGCTTTTCATTCGCCACCAAAGAGATTTGTATTTAATAAATATTTGTTCAATTTTGATTCCACTTCAGTTGTCCGTGTCTTCATTAAGGTCAGTTAAGACAATAACATCTGTGTAAGGATCTAACGCCTCAGGGCATAGAGGGCTTATGCCCCTTTAATCTATTAGGATTGAGAAGCTATATCCTGTGGGTTTAGGGTTTAGGTGTGGTAAAGGATTAAGTATGCCTAACTTGGGGTGGGTACACAGGGAGGTGGACGGGAATGTGGATTTGTTAATGTTTGTTTTTCTTATTTTCGTCTTTATCTTTTTTTTTCTTTTTGTATGCCGCACCAGTTATATGGTAAATTTAACTGTACTCTGTAGTTATTAAGGTAAACAATTTAACATGGCATGTCCGGGGGCTTAAAGATAGTCTGAAGCGATCCTTGGTACTTCAAAAGATTAAGCAATACTGCCCTAATATTACTTGTTTAATGGAAACACACTTGGTGGGAAGTAAAGTATTAACCTTTAAAAGACCATGGGTGGGGTGGGAAAATCATGCCACATATACAACATCATCCAGAGGTGTCTCTATTCTTATTAATGAATCGGTTCCTTTTTTCTCGAAAGCAGTCCAAACAGACCCATATGGCTGATATGTGTTCCTGAATTGTGAAATCAATTCTAAACCTATTTTATTGCTAGCAGTGTATATTTCCCCTCCATTTACATATGATGTCCTACAACAAGCTGCTAACTTTGTGGCATGTTCTCCAACTACTCCGGTATTATGCCTAGGGGACTTCAATAATATAATGGATCCATCCATGGACAGGTGGCGGGAGTCCTCGGACTCTATACCCTAGAGGGGCGATGGTTTTGTAAAGTTTGTGACAGTTTTCATGTTTTTCCTGTACCCATCTCTCCTTTTCTAGAATAGATTTGGCCTTGGCCTCCCACTCTATGCCTAACGTAAGTAATGTTGAATATAACAGTAGAGGAATTTCAGACCATTCCCCTCTAGTGATAGATTTGAATGTGTGTATTTCTAGGGGATTATACTTATGGAAGCTGCACCCTTCCTGGCTTCTCCAAATGGGTGCCAGCTTGGAATTAGATTGCTTGTGGGATGGTTATTTTGCTGATAACATTGGAACTGCCTCGATTGCTGTGGTATGGAAAGCTTTTAAGGTCTTTTTACATGAGTCATTAATAAAAAGGGTAGCAGAAGTGAAAGTATCTTACAGGGAAAAAGAAAATGTTTTAGAGATAATATGTACAAATTATGAGTTTAAATATTTGGGAGATAGACTTCAATCTTTATGCTGGAAATGGTTAACTGCACAGAAGGAATGGACAGATCACCTGACAGACAGAATGAACCGCAGAAAGTTATTTTGTTCTGACAGGATGGGTAATTTTTTGGCGTACTTGGCACAAGCTGATCATCCTTCTGTATATGTCACAGAAATTAATTAGATCTGAAGGTTCTGAGGTCACTTCAACACCTGATATTTCAGAGGTTTTCAAAGTTCTTTTTACAAAACGCTATATAAGACGAAGATGGCTGGAGAAATGAAAGTTTTGAAATCGTATTTTTCTTCTGCTAGACTCCCGAGATTGTCACCTGAGGATTAAGGCTTCCCTAGATGCCCCATTAACCCTAGAGGAAGTAAATGTTGCGATTAATTCTTTCCCTGGTAATAAGGCAACCAGATCTGATGGGATTCCAATAGAGGTTTATAAGAAACATGGGCGTTCATTTGCCCCTGGGCTCTTGGAGTTATTTAATGGGTTATATGAAGAAAATTCCTTCCCTCCATCTATGTCTGAAGCCATTTATTGTGCTCCTGAAGCCAGGGAAAGACCCCCATTACCATGAATCTTATCATCCTATATCTTGTATTTTCACTGATGCCAAAATTGTGGCTAAGATTCTTTCTCTTAGATTGAATAAGGTTACTTTGATTATTCATCCAGACCAAACAGGATTTATGCTGGGTATGTCAAAGTCTGTAAATATTAGAAGGCTATATACCCATATGTAGCTCTTCCTAAATAGTCAGTGCCGTGCTGTGACTGGCTGGAATGAGCACATGACCTACCAGGATTGGACAGCCAGAATCACATGGCCGCAGGCAAGATGGCGGCGCCCATGCCAACGGAACGGAAACACCGCCAGATCTCACCAGGCCTAGTGATAATGTGCCTGCAAAGAACCACACGCAGCCAATGCCCCTCGCCAAACACCAGCACGCTGCCAGAGACCCCCCGCCATAACGACCTCACAGGTAATACCCGGGGACTACCATGCCGAGAAACCCTGGCCGTGACAAGGGTCTCCCGGAGGGGACTTAGGGTTAGGCACCCCCGGGAGGGTTAGGCTAGGGGAAGGGGGGGTTAGGGTTAGGCACCCCCCAGGAGACTTAGGGTTAGGCTGCAGGGAAGAGGGGGGTAGGTTTAGGCACTTAGAGGGGGGGTTAGACACTTGGGGGGGAGGTTAGGGTGGGGCACCTCTAAAGGAGGGTTAGGGGGGGATTAGGTTAGCGATACTTACCAGAAAGAACAATTTGGATTTTCACCTCTGCCAGGCTGCCGCTGTCGGGATTAGAACCGCCGGCCATGCGGCCGGCAGTAAATCATACTGATTCCCTCAGGCAGGGGGCCATATAAGGCCCTCGGATTCATTTGGTCTGGTCCTCTGAGCTTTATTCTGCTAGCCTCATCTGGCTGTCAGGGTGTCTAGAATGGCATCCTGCAGCCAGAATCTATGCAGTAGTGCCGCCTGGAGTGGCCTTATGACGCTTCAGAGGGTCACACCGCTGCCCTTACAGCTCCCCGGAGCATCCTCAGGATGCTCCGGACATTGCTGTAATCACTGGTGATTGTGGCCCCGCCCGTGTGACATCACGCGGATGGGGCGTGGCCTGCACCGGATCCACGAATAATTTTATATATATTAAAATGGCCATCGGCAGAAAAAAGGTTCCCCACCTCTGTTTTAATACATTAATGCACTGATGAAGCACCCATTGAGGTCAGAAATGCATTAAGCGTAGCTCACGTTTATCCAGGACTCCATTTATGCTGATACAGAAGTACCCGCGAGGTGGATCTGGTATCCGGAGATCCTGCCCTAATTCCATTCTGGGACCACGGTAATTATATCTTTGCCTATGTGGAGTATTTGAACATGCTTATCTATCTTTGTCTATTGTAAGTGCATTCATGTATTAAAATCCCTATTTTAAAAGGATTACTGCACTATACTTTGTTTCTTTATGTCTTCCCTGACCGAGGCATAAGAGAAGGGAGACATTTGCTACTACAGATTCTCAGAGGAAACCTTAAAAGTGGGACCTGTCTGTGCTTTATGGTCAATGTAAACTTTGACCACTACTACCTTTACAAATACTTGGTGATTATTGCAATTATATAATTTGGTTGTTTTCACTATGGTGTTTAGTCTTATTTTGATATACTAAGAAAATGTGGTAATCACAGAGCGCATTGTTTTGTGTGGAACATTTTCTTTAAAAACGTGTGCCTACAGGCACGCCCCCTACCTATCCTCACAGTAGTACAGCCAATGGGTGAGGGAAGGAAGGTATCATTCAGAGGAATCGTGTCCTCTGATTGGCCAACACAGTTGCCACACACTCGCTGACACAGGGAGCAGACACCAACAACCTGTCCCTTATACAAATTAAACTCATGAATCTGCACTCACATCTGCTCGCCCCCATGTCCACCCTGACCTACTTCACCATATCCATCCTTATGGCCAGCACAACAGTTTTCATGCCAACTGAAGTGTCGGGGGTGGGGGTGGTTGAGCGGTACTGAGATGAGACATGGGGGTCTGAGAGGTGCAGAAATCAGAGGCAAAGAAATGGGGAGTGAGATGGACAGTGATAGACGGAAGGCAGTGAACTAGAGATGAGATGGGGAGGGGAAGATTGGGTCATATGAGACAGGGAGATGGGGGGGTGAGGGTGACAGATGAGAGACAGAGAGATTGAGGGGGACGTAAGTGATAAAGGAAGATTGGGGGGTGAGTGTACAGAAATGAGATGCAAGGAGATGGGGGATCAGGATAACAGAAATGGGAGACAGGGAGGCAGATGAGAGACGGGAATATAGGGGAGATATGAGGGTGACAGAGATGAGAGACAGGGGAACAAAAACCCGCAAACGTCAGGCACAATAACTAGTGACCCGCCGTATGACGAGTACAAAATACTACTGTTTAATATTAAGACAAAAACCTGGAGTTTTACCAACCACATTCACCCAGGAACATAGAAGCCTGCAATGTAGGATGAGCACAGTTGATACAGAATTTCATACAAGTATAATATTGCGGCAGAACAGTTTCCGATTTTTCAGCAATAACATTTTAAATTTATGCTTTCTTTCTGGGATTTTTAAATAGAGCTAAGTTGATAGCATTTATTCATTCTGGCCTTGATTCAGAGCCGGACGCTCTGACCAGAGCGCTCACTCTGAATCAGGGCCCTCCTACCTAAAAATGGAGCGGCCTCTTGGACGCTCGCATAGCTGTGTGTCCATGATGATGGTCACGATGGTCAAGACCATTGCGACCATTGGGCTTGCGACGAGACCCTTGTGGTAGGGTCTCGTGGCCGCAAGCCCAGGAGTGGTTTGGCTCTATCAGAGCCAAACTCACTCCCACTGACATCACTAGTGATGTCAGTGGGGCCGGCTCCAGACGGAAGGCGTTCCCATGGGAACGCCTCCGTCTGGGCAGCCACGCCCCCGGCACGCCCACCAAAGGGGGCATGCTGTCAGTGACCATCGACAGCACACCCCCTTTGGTGTGAGACCCCGAGCAACAGCTTGGTTGTCGCTATGCGGGTCTCGCGCATGCGCACGACGGAGCTCCCTCCGTCGTGCGCATGCACATTAGGGCACCATCGACCCGCTTGCGAGTGTCCTGCACTCGCGAGCGGGTCTGAATTAGGCCCTATGATCCATACAGTGATGGTGATGGGGCCCGATTCCATCAGAGAAATGTGCCCAATTTCATGCCAGGGGAAAATTTGTCTGAACAGTTTTTTTATTTTTTGATTTGCTCATCGCTATTGAAATGATCATGTTCAGGAACAGATTAAAACCTCATAGTCCCCTAGGAAAGTAACCCGGGTCCAGGGGGGCCTCGCACCGCACACACTGCACCCATATTAGTTTAAACTTACATGTCCGTGATCCCGCGTTGGTGGTCAGCGCTGCTCAGAACATCGGAAAATGGCCGCTGCAGACATTTTTCCGGTGTTCTGGGCATGTGCAGTAGACTCCGGGCACACTCTAGTGTCATGAATCCAGGCAGAGGTCAGTGCTGACTGCAAACTTCAGTAGTATAAATATCCACGCAGAGGTCAGGGCAGGCAGAGATCAGAACATGCTCAAAAGAGGTCGATCAGTACACAGAAAACAGACAAAATCTCTATCCAGAATCACCCAGCTTACAGTATAATGGGCAGAGTATGACTAAATAAAGCTCATTAAAATTGATGATAAAGTATCTCTAATCAGAAAGCTCCTATGTGGTAGCAGTAGGAACAAACCTCCAGGAGGCTCTGCGCCAAAACTTCCTCGGAAACTGAATGACCAGCCAAGATCAAAAAAGGAATACAGTGAGGCATGACTGCTGTGTATAACACCCCAAGGTCTTCAAATGGGAAGATTACAGAGTAAGGACATCAACAACACAGCTGGCAATTTACAGAATGCAAGCATTTTTACAGTATAGAAAAGGAGAAGGTTTTAGGGCTCAAACGTAAGGTTCTAACTTAACATAGTAAGCATCATCCTGCAATATAATTTTATTTTTGGGTGGAATTCTTTAATGTTATAAAAAAAAAAGTTGTCATATAATTTAACAGGAGAAACCAACGGTACAGCCATAAGGAGAAAAGCTATCGCAACTGCACCTAGGTGTAGGCTCATTGGGTGTCCCAAATATGCCTGGGGTTTTTTTTGTTTGTACTTTTCTTCGTAGCACTTTATCAGTTTTTGGAAGCTTTCTACATCCAGAGTGCTGTGTGATTAAATCACTATACGGCACACCTTGAAAGATTTAGACAAAGTCTCCAATATCTCTTTAACAGCACAAATTTTATACTAGATCCCAGAGTCTTTGAGGTTTGGCAGTATATAAATTTAGAAATAATTTTGGTTGGTGGCATGGCCACGGCAGCAGTGGCGTAGGGAACAGGGCTCTCTGGCTGTATGCCCTGTTTATAAATCCTGAGACCTGGATACTACAAACTTGCCTTACCTGCTGCCTGGGGGGCTAGCTCGGAAGGCGTGAAGAGGTAAGGGTCATTGCTGCCTGGTGCCTCTCCTGTTTGCTCCCGGCCTGCCTGGCCCCCATACATGTGACGCCACCAGAGCTGCATCCGCGCGTCTCAATTGCAGCTTTGAAGTGATCTCCTGAGATGGAGGGGGGAGATTGCTGGCTCTTTTTACTACAATCCACATATTGAATGCAGATTGTAGTGTGATATTAACGACTGAATTCACATTGCGAATTCAGGCAATATCATAGGGATTTACTACAAATCTCTTGCAGGGACAGAGCTTGCGATAAAGCTCTGTCCCTGCGAATCCCCTTCGGAGACTTATCACGGTGTTTTCGCCAAAAATACCGTGATTAAGTGCCCGCGCATGCGCCGACCGGTCACCGCTGCTACCCCCCCCCCCGGCGCTAAGCCCCGCCCCCCGGTGCTAAACATTAAAAATAATGTTAATAAATACAGCCCTTTGTTAGGTGGCTGTAAACTGCCCCTTTGCCTAACCACAAGCCTTATCTGCAAACTGGGTAAGGATACAGTTGGGATGTCGGCTACGAGTAACTGACGGAGCATTGCCTGGAGCCATTACTACTTCTCCTTGGTCTGGATGCAGCTCCATCTGTTATTATAGGGGTCGGAAAGCATATACCTTTGACTGTGAATACATAACTGGGCATAAGTTGTCCTGCTGGAGGGCTATGTGACTATTGCTGCCGTTATCATAGTTGGTTTTGAATAGTAAAAACTAGACTCCTGCAGTTCACCATTGTACTAAAAGCAATTATGGGCAAATCAGGACATGCAGCTGCTGCATGTCCTGATCTAGTATTCTATGCCCGATCATCTACTCCGGTACCCCCTGTGAGTGGTGATTCTGGAAGTACATGACCACAGTTTCCTCACCTGCATATAAGTCAGTTTCTCTACCAGAAGTTACATTACAATAAGTGCTGGAAGCAGTAACCTTCTGAGAGTCTAAATTGTCAGATAAAATTGAGTAAGCTCAAGCTGACCTTTCCCTGTTACGTCAGAATGTCCAGCGGATCCGTGAAAGGGTTGGAGAGGCAGAAACCAGTCTCTCTACTCTGGAAGATTCACAAATCTCGTTACTGCACAAGTAACTTCCTTAGCATCTCAAAGTAAAATGCTAAGTAAATTCTCTGATATGGAGGGTCAGCTGTGTCAAAATAATGTGAGGTTTGTCAGGCTCCCGGAAAGAGAGGAGGGCTAATCATCGGAAATATTCCTTGAAAGTGGTTGGTTGATACATATACATATAGTACGGCAGATTCATTTACTATCCAGTTCGCTCTGGTGAGAGATCATCGTATTCCTACTTGGCCCCTACCACCTATTGAATAGCTTTACCCCGCGCCGCAGGACTTTCACCCATCAATTACTCGTGGGAGAGGTCCCGTGGCTAATTGAATATGCCCCTAAAGCTCCAATGTATGCGAATAACATCTATAATATTGATGGGGTATTGCATATATTATAGAGTGTTGTTTTTATTGTTATTTTTCTCCACATATTGGTATTTCCAAGTGGTATACTGTAATAAGATTGTATGTTTTTGCTAATGCCGATATTATGGTTATAATAGGGCCAGAGAGCTTTATTGCCTTGGTGGCCATTTGTTTTTTCTTTAGGTAGCTGAAGGCAGCATATGCCTGATGCTACATAAGACTCTGTATATGGGGGTTAGAGAAGCTCATTGGGTTTTCATGTCAATCTGCCTTATGATTGACAGGCCTAGGCTGGTTAAAACAGCCTATCACAGATTTGGTGGGGAGGGCTTAGCTCACATACTTAAAGAAGGGGAAGCAGTTTCTACTTCCTCTTTGTGACTTGCAAATTCCCACCCGTCCCTACCCAATTGTTGATGCATTGTTTTTGTTATTTATCTTCTTTCAGCTATATTGTGAGGCGGAAAAACATTGCTTCTCAGCGGCCCAACAGGGCGCAAGTGGTAGTTGCGGGGCGCCTGCCTTTCCCAGGGCAAGTTGTCTCTGCCCTTAAGGGGGGACCTGGGCTTCTTCCTAGAGGTGGGGCTCAGTAGTACTAAGCCAAATGAAAGGGGGTGTAGCTTATCGTAGCTCAGGTTGCGTCAGAGGCCTTCAGGTAGCCTCATTCATAGTTTATTCGTGGGCTAGAGCTCGGAAAGCAATGCTTTTCATTCGCCACCAAAGAGATTTGTATTTAATAAATATTTGTTCAATTTTGATTCCACTTCAGTTGTCCGTGTCTTCATTAAGGTCAGTTAAGACAATAACATCTGTGTAAGGATCTAACGCCTCAGGGCATAGAGGGCTTATGCCCCTTTAATCTATTAGGATTGAGAAGCTATATCCTGTGGGTTTAGGGTTTAGGTGTGGTAAAGGATTAAGTATGCCTAACTTGGGGTGGGTACACAGGGAGGTGGGCGGGAATGTGGGTTTGTTAATGTTTGTTTTTCTTATTTTCGTCTTTATCTTTTTTTTTCTTTTTGTATGCCGCACCAGTTATATGGTAAATTTAACTGTACTCTGTAGTTATTAAGGTAAACAATTTAACATGGCATGTCCGGGGGCTTAAAGATAGTCTGAAGCGATCCTTGGTACTTCAGAAGATTAAGCAATACTGCCCTAATATTACTTGTTTAATGGAAACACACTTGGTGGGAAGTAAAGTATTAACCTTTAAAAGACCATGGGTGGGGTGGGAAAATCATGCCACATATACAACATCATCCAGAGGCGTCTCTATTCTTATTAATGAATCGGTTCCTTTTTTCGCGAAAGCAGTCCAAACAGACCCATATGGCTGATATGTGTTCCTGAATTGTGAAATCAATTCTAAACCTATTTTATTGCTAGCAGTGTATATTCCCCCTCCATTTACATATGATGTCCTACAACAAGCTGCTAACTTTGTGGCATGTTCTCCAACTACTCCGGTATTATGCCTAGGGGACTTCAATAATAAAATGGAGCCATCCATGGACAGGTGGCGGGAGTCCTCGGACTCTATACCCTAGAGGGGCGATGGTTTTGTAAAGTTTGTGACAGTTTTCATGTTTTTCCTGTACCCATCTCTCCTTTTCTAGAATAGATTTGGCCTTGGCCTCCCACTCTATGCCTAACGTAAGTAATGTTGAATATAACAGTAGAGGAATTTCAGACCATTCCCCTCTAGTGATAGATTTGAATGTGTGTATTTCTAGGGGATTATGCTTATGGAAGCTGCACCCTTCCTGGCTTCTCCAAACGAGTGCCAGCTTGGAATTAGATTGCTTGTGGGATGGTTATTTGCTGATAACATTGGAACTGCCTCGGTTGCTGTGGTATGGAATGCTTTTAAGGTCTTTTTTACATGAGTCATTAATAAAAAGGGTAGCAGAAGTGAAAGTATCTTACAGGGAAAAAGAAAATGTTTTAGAGATAATATGTACAAATTATGAGTTTAAATATTTGGGAGATAGACTTCAATCTTTATGCTGGAAATGGTTAACCGCACAGAAGGAATGGACAGATCACCTGACAGACAGAATGAACCGCAGAAAGTTATTTTGTTCTGACAGGATGGGTAATTTTTTGGCGTACTTGGCACAAGCTGATCGTCCTTCTGTATATGTCACAGAAATTAATTAGATCTGAAGGTTCTGAGGTCACTTCAACACCTGATATTTCAGAGGTTTTCAAAGTTCTTTTTACAAAACGCTATATAAGACGAAGATGGCTGGAGAAATGAAAGTTTTGAAATCGTATTTTTCTTCTGCTAGAGTCCCGAGATTGTCACCTGAGGTTAAGGCTTCCCTAGATACCCCATTAACCCTAGACGAAGTAAATGTTGCGATTAATTCTTTCCCTGGCAATAAGGCAACCAGATCTGACGGGATTCCAATAGAGGTTTATAAGAAACATGGGCGTTTATTTGCCCCTGGGCTCTTGGAGTTATTTAATGGGTTATATGAAGAAAATTCCTTCCCTCCATCTATGTCTGAAGCCATTTATTGTGCTCCTGAAGCCAGGGAAAGACCCCCATTACCATGAATCTTATCATTCTATATCTTGTATTTCCACTGATGCCAAAATTGTGGCTAAGATTCTTTCTCTTAGATTGAATAAGGTTACTTTGATTATTCATCCAGACCAATCAGGGTTTATGCTGGGTATGTCAAAGTCTGTAAATATTAGAAGGCTATATACCCATATGTAGCTCTCCCATGGGGAGGAGTCTTCATCTGTTATTGTGTCTTTGGATGCTGCAAATGCATTTGATTCTGTAGAGTGGCCCTTTCTGTTGGAGGTCATGCTTAACTTTGGGTTTGGGCCTGTATATTTAAAATGGGTAAAATTATTATATGCTAATCCTACAGTTAGAGTCTCAGTAAATGGATTTATTTCTTCACTTTATCCTCTGTCTTTGGGTACAAGACAGGGGTGTCCCTTGTCCCCGACTCTTTTTGCATTGGCTATAGAGCCATTGGCCTGTATTATACAATCTCACCCTGACATTATAGGATTAAGTTTGGGTAATCGAATGGACAAAATAGCCTTATATGCAGATGATCTTTTATTATTGTTATCTAATTATGTGACAGATATGCATTTAGTTCTTAAGGTAATAGAACAATTTGGTGAATTTTCTAGTCTTAAGTTTAACTAGGAGAAATCATCTATCCTTCCTCTTAGAGGAGGGTGTCCGACTAGTCCCTTTATTAATCTTCTATTATGTTGGGTTAACCTATTCAAATATTTAGGTATTCAGATAACCAATTCCCCAAAAGAATATACAACTTTGAATATTGAACCACTGTTTGTGTATCTAAAAGATAAACTCAAGTCTTGGGGCAGGCTTTCCCTTACAGTTACCGGTAGAATCAATTTAATTAAATTGGTGGTGCAGCCAAAATTTCTGTTGTTTTGCAACACTCTCCAGTTTTTATACCAGTTGCATGGTATAGACGATTGAATAGCCTCCTGTCATCATTGGTCTGGGTGAATCATCGACCTTGAATTCAATTAGCTGTCTTAATCAGATCAAGGTCTATGGGGGGTTTGGCCTTTCCTACCTTCAGATTTTATTATTATGTGGCACAAATGGCACATCTAAAATTATGGCTTCAAGATGAATCCCCTCACGCCTTACATGTTTTGCTGGTCTGTAGTATTGGAAATATGAGTCTGCACCAATTAAATTTAGTAATATATAGAGAGAAGAAGAAGAATTAAAAAAAAAAACAAAGCGAAGGTCTGCATTGTATAAGAAAATATTAGATAACTCGTGTTGGTGGTGCACTTAAAGGATTTGTGTTATACAAATGAACGGAATTGCAAAGAGCCAAAAAAGAACAAAAACTCTTTTTTGGGGCACTCTTGAATCAATTTAAGAAAATATAATGAAATGATATTATGGATGGGAAAAAATGGGATAAAACTTAACTCTTATTAGGGAACCATGATAATAAAAAGAGTGATAATTGATACACTCAATACACACAAAAAACAAATGTATATAAAAAGAATAATTGTGTCAAATCACATTAATTACTCAAATTCAGATCTATCGGCAAAAATATCTTGAATCTATCCCTGGTTAGCAAAATTAATTGGTCACTGACCAACAGGGATGTAGACAAAAACCACCTACCTACATTACAAAATGTCTATGTAGGTATGAGCCACTTTCATTAATTTATTTCACATCCATATACTTATGCTGGAGAACACCCAAAATTGGCTCATGAATCAAATTAGATTTTGTGTTATGATACTTAATATGTCCCAAATAAATAAGCTGAAGTTAGAGGGTATAATATACACACTAGCATATGTATTCTAGGTATAATCTATTATTTCCATCAATTCATATCCTATAGTTGACAAAGTAAAGGTTAAATAACCATACTTATATGACAGTCTGTTAAGAAAATGCAAACCTAATTGGTATTAGATCATCTGATGATCATTTGTCAGCATTATATGATAGAGAATCCCTTTAGGCAATAGAGCATGTAATTAATAATACCTTATACATTCAATCACAGGTAATATTGCAGAATGATTAGGATGTTGCTTTAGTTAAAAAATTTTTTTAATAATCATGCAACTATTAAAATGAGTGTCAATTAAGTAACTAATTAGGCTCACCATGAACATATATAACATTACATGAAAATAGACATACCTTTAAAAACAATACCGTACTGAAATTAAAGAGCATATGGTGACAGAATGTGTCTCAGGGCCTGATTCAGCAAGGAACTCACGGATGCAGACGCATGCAATCAGCTGCTGCGAGAAAGTGCTGATGATTGCATACGCACGGCAATCGCAGCACAAAGATGCAGATGCCCAGCACTACATAATGCCGCCCCCTTTACCCTCCACTAACGTGCATACTGATTCGCAAAACTGAGAAAGCATCGGAAACATCAAGTTACATCGGATCCGCACGCAGACTAAAGGTAGACCTGACCCTGCCGCAGGAGTTGAGAGACGTCCTGCATGCAGAAGGACGACAGACTGAGCCTGGCATCTCAGTGGCTAATTTTTGCACGCCCCTGTAACGGGGTGCGAACGCACTGGCCGCCTGCATTCGGCCTACCACTACCTGTATCCACCCACAATCGGCACTTCCTGTCAATCACTTTTCCCTGGTCTGAGTATCCACTGCGCTCACTATTTCTTCTCCAAAGAGGATCGGCCGTGCTTTTCCACTCTTTTCCCTTTTCCGAGGTAGAGTCTTGGAGACTTTACCGTGACGTTGTCTCTGTGGTTCCTTTACTAGCTCAACAAATCCTGGGATATTGCATCCCAATATGATAGGATAGGGGAGCTTAGGACCAACCACAGCGACCACCTCATAAGCGTGCCCCTTTATGGTGAGGCTCACTCGCACTTGGGAGAAGTTTTCTGTGGATCCATGAACGCAGAGTACAGTACTTCAACTAACCCTGGCACTTTTTCCTCTGGCCTGGGCAGGACAGCCTCTGAGATCAGGGTTAGCTCACTCCCTGAGTCTATAATAGCTGGGAGTTCTCGGCCATTCAGTAACACAGTTTCCCACATTAACGGGGGTCTCAAATCCAGGATAACCATCGTGCAAAATGTGGGGTACGTAGCACCCATACTAGCAACCCCACACTCCATAGGCTCTGTGTTTGAGGGTCAGTTCCACCTTACATAACCTGGCTCTCCACATTCATAGCAAACAACCCTGGCATCTCCAGCGGTGTTTCCTTGAGGAGGGGTGACAGTCGGGGTCACATGCCAATGGTGCATCTTAATGGGTCACCCAATCCCTGGTTTCTTTTTTGGCAAGTTTGTCATATATCCTGCAGTCTCATACCGCTCCAATACTGTAATTAATTCCTCTAATTTCTGAGTATCAGTGCGGTAACCCAGAGCTGCATATTCCGCTCTAGGGTTCTTATACACTGGTCAACAACCACCATCTCTACAATCTGATTGGCAGAGCCAACTTCACCCCTGTCTAGTGAGTTCTGCCACCTGCTTCCGATTTGGGACCAATGGTAATAGGGCCCATTCGTGGAAGCACTATGCTTTCCCAGAAGGAGTGAGACCTGACCTGGCCAGAATAGCACTTTTGACTAGGTCATATTTCTCTGCATCAGCAGAGGACAAATCAGCATAGGCTTTCTGAGCCTCACCAGTGAGATTGGGGGCAAGTCTATCAGCCCAAGTATCTGCTGGCCACTTTAAGCGATGTGCCACTCTCTCAAATATTAATAAATACGCCTTTGGGTCATCTGAGGCAGACATTTTCTTTAAATGCCCTGCACTTGTTGTGCCCACTGACTGGGACACCAGCTGCAACATCTGTTCCTTTTGGTGAGAGGCCAATAAATTTACAATAGTGCAAAAAACTTCCTCCATTTTTACAGTGGGAGATGTATGTACAAGCCTAGGTGCATTTAGATAACAAGCCAGTATTTCCCAAAAATAGATATATCTCTTTCTTTCAGTAATGCAAAAGTTATCAAGGTTTACCACAGAAAAAGAAAATACTGTTTTTTTTATTTTCTTCTTTTCTCCGGCAATGCAGTGGTTAATTAAAACTCTGTATGTCAGCCTGGCTCTGTTCAAACAACAGGTGAACTTAATTACACAGCATTCAAACTCTACCTGGTCAACACACTAATCAGCATTTGATATGTCTCAAGCACCTTGGTAAAAAAAAAGGAAAGCAACTTTTTTTTCCTCAGTACACACACAAACAGCTTTTCCTTACAGTGCCCAACAAGTTACAAGTGTCCTTAATATAAGTGTAGTTTTTCTGGTTTGCCAACCTTAAGGTGCATTTGCACTACACAAGAGTGGAACGACTGTACGATTACAACATTGTAATCATGCAATTGTTCATCATCCTGTGCAGTAGATATTGTGCCCACACTGAATGATATGTCATTCAGTGCAGGCACCCTCCCTCATCCCCGAACATGCACAACCTGTTGATATCGACAGGTCGGCCTGCATGTTCAGGCGATGACAAATGCCGACCAGCGGGAACGCACATCACTGGTCGTTGCCGGCATTTTACTGCACAATTAATGATTAACAATGTCGTAATCGTTCATTCGCTCATTTTTCTTGTCTAGTGGATACACGCCTTTACTCACCTATACCAAAAGTTCTGCCTTGTCAGATACTTTGCCATGCTGGAAGCGGCTGGCATATGCGCTGTGACACAGCAGTGCAGGTCCCCGTATTGTCCACCAAATGTAACTCAGGGTGTAGAAATGAGAACTCAGACAGGGAGGTACTCAGTAAACATTTATAATTCATATCTAGATATTACCCCCGTATTCATGGTAGATTCCCTCCTATAGCAGATTAGATAGCAACACTTTGGGTCCCCACAGGTCCTATCCTGGGCCTTATATAGGTAGGTCCAACAAACACACCCCTTTTCTGTTCTATTCCTTTTATATCTCCCCCCCCTTTTTTTCTCCATCTTCCTGTTTTTGAGGGTAAGGTCACCCAATATTGTCAATAAGTGATACAATATCAAGACATTAGTATGTTTCGTTTACATTCCGTCTTGAGATTCTGTTGTGTCCGCCATGTGTTTTATTCATACTTGTATAGTTAGCACACGTGTTTGCATGTTTATTGTGTGTGTATACACATACCTTTATTATTATCCTTTATTTATATGGTGCCACAAGTGTTCCGCAGCGCCTTACAAAGTATATATGGATATAGCTGTCTATGTGTCTACATGCGAGCGTATAGGTATGTATATGGATGTACTCATATGTATATCTATATATGTACAATTTTCAATATGTCTATCATATTTCATATATATATATATATATTATATTTTTTTATTTATTATATCTGTTATAATCTATTTATTACTTATGAATTATATTTTATATTTATTTATTATTTGTTATACAATATTCCCATTATTATATTCATTATTTTTAATTCATTATTTATTATCCCTATTTATGTCTATGTTATTAGTGTTTAGATGCGGTCCTTCCTAAACTAAAGCTATCTGATTAATTAATTCATGAAATTAGTTTTTAAATTTTATTAAAATGTTTTGTGATTATTATTATTATTATTATTATATTTATATACAATTATTTGACAATGACGATTATATCGACTTTATCTCTTGAGAAACAACTAGTATGATCCCCTGTCAACCAAATGATGATTACACATAATTTACATCAAATCCTGTTGATATAGGTGTCCAGTTCATTTTAAAGAGTAGGAATTAAATTCTTAAATTTTTATCTCTTAATCTTGCTAAAGTCTGTTTAGCAGTTGAATCTATATTCTATCTATCCCAGTGACAATATAAGATAATGAGTCATTTGACTCTAATTGTTACATGTGTTACTACTTGTTTTATTCTACCAGTATAAATAGAGTGTGTTCTGACACACTAGTCACCTCTTATGAAACAGCCCACCCTATTGGCCGAGAAACGCGTCAGTTGTTTCCTTCTGAATCCCAGACCAAGAGAGCACCCGGCTATACAGCTATTGCCAGCTGACTCCACTCGCTCTGCTACAGCGAGCACACAGACGGACACGGTGCTGTGTCCTTTAGCTGCTGGGAGCCCACAGAGACGAGAGACGCTACTCCCCTCCGTCTCCGGTCATCTGCCCTGGTGGGCTCACAGTGGACAGCGCAATTCCCCTATCTAGGTGGCAGATAATCTACATACCGCTAAGCCTGTGGGAGGCAGGACAGACGCCACCCAGCTGTATCTGCTGGGATGCCGGCACACAGCTCCATCTTATACAGGTGATAAGGTCTCCCACTGCTGCCTGACAACCATTACAAGTTCCCTGGCTTTCTCTGGTATTTATGCCTTGAATTACCATTCATTACTCACTAAGTTGTGTGAAATTATGCATGCAGGGTTTTTTGCCCAAATACTAACAACCCATATCTACGAACGCTTTTTGAGCTGGATGTGGAAAGTATGAGACGCTTTCCTGCTAATCAGATACTTATCTAATAGCTGCCAATTATATGCTGCTTTTTGCTATATTGTGTGATTATTTCATTTAAGGTATCTCTCACAACAATAGGTCTTGGATTCATCAATTTATATTGTAATTTATATTGTATTCTATGATTATACTGGAAGTTTTTATATTTATGTCTTTTGTGACCAATAAATGCTTTACCTCTGTCCAGCGCTCTCCATTTTCTTTACCTCAGGCACTCTTTAATGGCAGCAGACACTGCACTTTAGCATACATAGGCTTAGGCCTGGACACACAGGCATATAACACAATTAACAAATACAAATAAATATTCTAGCACTCCAAGTACTTAATAGTCAGTCCCTGGCACTAAAAAACTCTGGCCTACTAAGTTTAACAAACCAATTCAACACCAGTGCCCAGAGCAGTGGGTGTATGAGAGTTTTAAACTCTTCCTATTCCTGAGTGATGAACTGCAGCTGGGTCTGTGTAACTGTGAAAACCCGGAGTTCCAAATCTCCCTTGCTGCAAACTGGACAGGCTTTACTCTAGACTCCCTTGGAGGGAGCTGATCCCTCAGGAATGTGGGCAATTCAGGTGAGAGACAACCCCTCTCACCACAATGGGTATGAGATTCAATGTTTATCATGGCTGATGTGAAAACTGTTATAATACTAATATAGAAAATACTTAAATATTAGTATTTCACAATGATTTCATGTTACATTTAAAATAAGTGGTATACAGCATGAATATGCAGTTATGTTTATTTTTGTAAATTTCTTTTTGTTTTGTTTTTATTTTACTTGTGTGTATGTGTATAAAATGAATAAAACAATACTCAATAAAAAAATCAGTAATTAAGTCTTATTTTCTTGTATTATCTTCATCAATAAAAAATACGAATACAATATGAATAAATGTGGCACAAATGTGATCATTTAAATTCATGTTGAAATACAAATATTCTCAAAACTGAATTGCATTTCTCAGATTTCTCAAATGTCAACAGCGATATTGAGAACACGAGTTATTACTCGTGTTCTCACTTATTAAAGAATATAAAGAAGAATGTATAGATGTTATATAATATGTTTTGCAAAAGCTTGTATTTATGTGCATTGATAAGTTCTGCACAGTTTTAGTTTTTCATAAACCTCTTACTTTGTTACAGTTCTGAATTGATCATTGTAAAATGAAAAAATCTAATAACAGTAAAAAAATCTTCAAAAAAAGGAAATAACACTGGTTGATGTCTTCCATTGGGCTAAACTATTCATATGCTTGTGAGATCATGCTCATCTTATCATTGAATGAATACTGCCAAGAATCGTGAAACAGTGCTGTTGATAGTGTTAATGAACACTGCGTATTTATTTGACAGCCCTCCCGTATCTGCCTTGGAACCACCACCTAACAGGCGTATATATACATTTTTTGTACATCTAATGTATAAATGCCCGTATGCACTGTTTCGTAGATATAAGAGATTGCTATTGAAAAAATTGCTATGGCTATTGAAAAGATCTATGCATGCATATGTTTTCGTGCGCATGTACTGTGTACTGTTATCTTCCCCAAAAATGAAAAATTATAGTCTATTCCACAATGGGCATATTTTTTAAATAATATTTGTAGGGGGAATGGGATTGAAATACCGGCGGCTCAAATTCCGACAGCGGATGCCGACAGGATGAAGATCCCGACTGGGGCAAAGTATCCTAACCCTCCCATCGGTATTTCGACACCTATGTTAAATCCCTTGCTGGAATTCCGATGTCGGGATTGAGATCGGCGGCCATGCGTAAATCCAAAATTGCTCCCTAGCGACGCCAGGGCGGGTGGGTAGTTCAATATAGCTATATAGATACAGTACATCCTAAGGTTGTCTGCTAGAGCTTTCTCAGAAAATCCTCTGACTAGATCATTTTAGGTGAACCACTGGCTGTCATGCGCTGAAGGTTACCCAACACACACAGCCACATGAAAGCATACTAAAAGTCCATTTATTAAAGAAAGAAAAGCCCTATTTCTGGCAAAAAAATGGATGTGTTCTCTTAAAAAGGGTGTGTATCAGGAAGTTGAGAACAGGAGAAAATTAATTGAAAATGATTTATTGTTTTTAAAAAAAAAACTATTTATCATTCAGCACAGTTTTACTTTAAATCATTAGTTGTTTGTTTTTGGTACAAGTTATGTGTATTAGGATGATGTGTACAAGTTCTGATATTTGTGCAGGACATTTTGTATGTAGCAGTTTTCCATTGCCAGAAATCTCAAGTCCTTGTAACAGCTTCAATCAACAGGAGCATATGTTGTAAATTCTTTATCAAACAGAATGTATAATGTGACGCTGACAGACTGCTGGAAACAGCTGGTACAGCTACAGCTCGAGATGTGCTACTGGCTGAACACAAACATTTCATAAATAAATGCTAACCTTTCACTGTCACAACATAAGCAAGGTTACTTTTGATAACATAGAAAACATGCATTGTTCAGCGCCTCGGTACAGCAATACTTGTATGCAAATATAGCCAATAACAAACACAATGAAAGTTATGTACTTGATGCAAATCTAACTAAATAAAACTTGATGAAGTCTGTGTTTAGGGAAATTGTTGCTTCTCCTACTCTCCATCTGCCTCTGCCAGTAGCATCAACTGTGTTTGACATGCAGTGTGTGACCAGCTCATCCACCTGCCGCCTGGGGCCTTCCATTTTACGTCACTTGTAGTAAACAAGGTGAAAAGAGCGGGCAGCATTGAAAAGCCACCAAGGGACTGATGCAGGTTTGACATACACCCCTGGTAGAGAGTATATTGCATGGATTCTTACTGTGTATGCTCTGAAATTGGGAAAAACACAAGTACAAGTGATGCATAATAGGACGCATTTTGATAACACATGACTAAAGAGATATAAGTGAACTGTAATGGGCTGTTTATTTTTCACTTATGAAGCCCCAAAATCATGAAAGTCCTAGGGGTATATTGATGAAACTTGAAAATTTAAGGTGGCACTAATATTAGGTGCACAAAACACTGGGCTTGTCACTTAATATTAGTGCTGCTTTACATTTTGAGGTCAAACCACCCAATAAGCAACAGCTTTAAAAAGCCGTCACTTTTGTATCCATATATCTTTTAGGCCCTCATTCAGACCCAGACGCAAGTGGGCGTTCGTACGTTCGGCGTACGTACAGAAATATGTTAATTCAAGCACTCGCTCGTAATTTCGAACGCATCTAAACATCCTCCCCAAACTCTACCAACCCCTCCTCTAACTAACGAGCGTGCCAAATAGCGAGCGTACATCCCCAATGTGGCTTGCAGGGAACGCACGCACAAGTTCAACCCGGAAGTGGGCCTGTCAGATTCCGATTACCTGCTCCTTTATTCTGCCTACCTCCCTCAATCGTATCATGCCAATCAATATATCAATTATCTTAACTGCTCATCATTTTTTTATTTTTATTTTTTTGGCAATGCAATAAACTTTACTCTTGTCTGTGTTTGTGTTTACCCGCAGAATACGTACGGCTTAAACATTCGCTTTTATTTGTCAAAATACATGTTTGAGCCAATTAAACATTTGTTTTCTTTGTTTTTAACCACGCATATTTTACTGGGTTCATTTCTTTATTTAAATTAGCTTACGCATGTCACTGCATCAAGCCTATCATAACTCGCAAAAGATTTGTGGCCCTGTCGAACACATGACTCATTCACTAACCAATAGAATTTGTCCTGTTAATTACACAAATACATTAGCCAATCAAATTTATTTTCGGGTCTTTATTAAAATTGTTTTTTATAAAATACACCATTGCCATCATGAGAGCCTCGGCATTCACCAGGCGCGAGCTGATGGTGTTAACCAAGGTGATGGACAGGCGGATCACCAGCCAGCCTCCCCCCATCACCAATAGGGAAAAGCGTTCCGCATATGCGGAGGTACGTGGCCGCCTGCGTTCCTTCGGCTCACGCCGCCAGATCGGCCAGCTGGAGCGCAGGTGGTTCGACCTGCAACGGCGGACGCCCCGCTTGCTGGCATGCTTTCGCATGCAGATCGTAGAAAGTAAGTTTTTGTGACTGTGGTTTTCATGTTTATCTTTGTGGCCCTAACTGCATGTGCATGTTTTCATGTATGGCCTATTTATTCTTTGTACTCATATCTGCATGTGCATGTTTTCATGTATGGCCTATTTATTCTTTGTACTCATATCTGCATGTGCATGTTTTCATGTATGGCCTATTTATTCTTTGTACTCATATCTGCATGTGCATGTTTTCATGTATGGCCTATTTATTCTTTGTACTCATATCTGCATGTGCATGTTTTCATGTATGGCCTATTTATTCTTTGTACTCATATCTGCATGTGCATGTTTTCATGTATGGCCTATTTATTCTTTGTACTCATATCTGCATGTGCATGTTTTCATGTATGGCCTATTTATTCTTTGTACTCATATCTGCATGTGCATGTTTTCATGTATGGCCTATTTATTCTTTGTACTCATATCTGCATGTGCATGTTTTCATGTATGGCCTATTTATACTTGTACTCATATCTGCATGTGCATGTTTTCATGTATGGCCTATTTATTATTTGTACTCATATCTGCATGTGCATGTTTTCATGTATGGCCTATTTATTCTTTGTACTCATATCTGCATGTGCATGTTTTCATGTATGGCCTATTTATTCTTTGTACTCATATCTGCATATGCATGATTACATATTTGTGGTGTCAAAAATTAGCGTTTAACAAGGTCAGGGTCTAAAATAACCACAATTTGTTTCCCATCTTTTAGGGGCAGAGCGAAGACTACGGCGTCATCGCCGTCAAAGACGGCGCTCTCGGCCCCTCTCCCCAACCCCCAGCCAAACATCCACACCCCAAAATTCCCTAATTTCCCCCTCATCCCCAGCCTGCACAGACCCTGTGGCACATGTGTCGGGGGTCCTTCCCCTCCATCCCAATTCCCCCTCCCCTCCAACCACCCCTCTCGTAACTACCCCCTCCCCTGAATCCCAAATCACCCCTCCCACCTCGTTGGGGAATGTTGGCACCTCCGAGGAGGACGAGGGAGTTGCTTCTGGACCGGGCGTCATTTTGAACGGTATGTTTGCCTTTTTTTTTTTTAAATGTTTGTATCTAATCCTGTGTCTGTGCCTTTTACTTTTTTTGGTTTGTCAGAATTTGGTGTAGATTTCTGTTTGTCTTTACCTTTTACTGCTGATTTCCCCATACACATATCCCACCTGTCAAAATCTGATGTTTTTTGGTGCAATTTTTTGGGTGTCCATTTTTGGCTCCTTGGATTTTTTGGGTGAAATGTGCTTTTGGTCACAATATTGTCATTTTTGGATAGCTTTGTTTGGCTTGTTTTTTCATTGGGTTTCATTAATTATGTATTAAGCCCCACACTTTTCTAACCCACAGAGGACCAGAGGCGTTTGGCGGACCTAGCCGGATGCGTCGAAAGGATGCGGGGCTACGTCATCGGGCTGCTGGTGGTCCTTGACCATATGTCTGTGATCCTGCGTCCCTAATTTTTTTTTTATTTTAAAAATAGTTGTATTAATTAAAAATTTAAACTTAACATTCTGTCTCATTCCTTGTCTCCAAATCTTAGATTGTTTACACTGACATAAGTAGACTCTTCCAGCAAGTATTTGCAATTAATGTCACTAAGATTGTGTGTTGTATTTTTTAGGGAAACAAGCACATGAAACACCTAACAGTAACAATCTGCTTGGCCTTTTTTTGTGTGTGACAATTTATATATTACTACATTTTACATGTTCCAATTTGGGGGCAACCTGCTTAGGCCGAGATTACAAAGCCTACTGATTATACAGAATTCCTTTTGGTGTTGGTTTTGACCCAGAAAGCATATTTAAATTTAGATCACATTGCGTCATTACAGGATTAACCCTTAATAAATTTTAATGTGGGTGAACCTGGTTACACTTGCTTGTAATGGTCAATAAAAGTTGCAAAATTACACTCTCAAAACATTTATTCACAACATAACTAAAAAACCAAAGTGTTGACTCACAAACAATACACACAGTGAAAACAAAAAATACAACCCATCAAACACCATATGAAAAAAGTAATTAAAAATCAAGAACTGGTTGACGAAGGAGCATGCCAACATGATTCCACAAATGTTGCGTTGCAATATTGGTTCCAGAATATATATCCAATGTGTCCCCATGAAGGTTTTTTTGGGTAGCAGGAAGTAGTCATCATTTGAGTCCCAAAGATTATGAAATCAAACAGAAGATGGGAAACAAAAAACAAATTAATTAGATGGTCTCCAAAAATCCTTACCACATTGTGTCCAAAAACTTTTTTGTTGCCAATAATTACCTAAAATATCTGGCCACCACATCGTCGCGTATGGCCCCCCACATACTGACCTCCGACCAACCTCGGGGGGGCCATCCTCAGGCTGCATTGGGACACCACTCCTTATGGCGATGTTGTGAAATATCCCACACAGGACCACAATTTTCGAAACCATATCCGGCAAATACATGAGTTCGCCACCAGAGCGGTGGAGGCATCTGAATCGGCCTTTTAAAAGGCCAATACAGCACTTCACCACTTGCCTGGTGGCTGTAAGTGCGGCATTAAAATTACTTTGTAGCCCTGGTGTGGGAGCCAAATAAGGAGTGAGCAGCCAGGGCGTGCAAGGGTAGCCACTGTCTCCTGTGAAAAAGAAGTGACAACATCAGGATCACTGTGTATCAAGCTTAACATTGTTATGTGCTAAAGGTCTCCACTTACCCAGAAGCCACGCATCACCAGCTTGTAGGTTGTTTAATTTGTGCCATATCCCTGATTGTCGGATGACGAATGAGTCATGTGCACTTCCGGGTAATTTTGCATTCAGGGACAGGATCTGGAGGGAGGCATCACATACCACCATTACATTCAGGGAGTGATAGTGTTTCCGGTTGCGAAATATGGCCTCCAGCCGTGCTGGAGGCTGAAGTGGTATGTGAGTACCATCCACAACCCCTATGATGTGTGGGAAGCCAGCTATTTGGTACAAATTGGCCTTGGCCACACTAAGGGCACCCATATCCAAAGGCATTTTAATAAAATGATGGAGGTGCTTGAAAAGGGCCTCCATCACTGCCCTCAGGATCCGGGAAAAGGAGGATTGTGAGATTCCCGCCACTATTCCCACCGTTGTTTGAAACGATCCTGAGGCACAGAAATGTAACACCGCCATAAATTGTGTAAGTGGTGGTATTGCTGTAGGACTGTCAATTTGCCGCTTAAGATCACTCTCTATTAATGAGAGAGTGTCTATGATGATTTGAGGCGGAAGACGGTAGCGTCTTAACACCTCATCATCAGGCATTCCAAAAAGGGTGACACGTGTTCGATATATCTGGGGCCTTGCACACCTACGATGCCTACGCCTGGGACGAGATTGAGGTTGGTCGGATTCCGGGAGCATGGCCAGAACAATCCAACCAAGATCAACCTGAAATTGCAAGAATTGAATGTAAGGTTTTTTGGCCCAAAATAATTGAAAAATTACTTAGCTTGACGATACAATCCAATGATGCTTACATGCCGGGGTATTGTCATGATTTTCCCAACCTATAAATAATAACAAATAAACAATGCAACAATTTAGGGTGGGCATTTGGGAATCTAAATTGGGTGCAAGACAAAACAGAAAAGGGGAGAAACACACATTTGGGCAAAGAGCAAAATGACAGTGCGCAGACTACCTCAATTTGGGCCCAAATGTTTTAAAAAAATGCTAAAGGGAAATCACAACCAATTTCACGGTACAAAATAAGCAGATAAAAATGCGCTAATTAATTCGCAAATACAAGGCAAAAAATACGCAGATAAAAATGCGCTAATTAATTCGCAAAAACAAGGGCAAAAAATACGCAGATAAAAAAAAGCAAATTAGTTCATACATTTCGGAATCACAAAACCAAAGTTTAAAAGTGTAAGGTCAAACAAAGTTGCGTTAAAAAAAACATGACCATTTAATAAACAAGTGAAAATATAAACTTACCAATAGAGGATATATAAGTCACCGGATAAAAAGGTCGTTGGGGCAGAGCCAAAAGAAACCTAACAAAGGAGATTTTTAAATAAATTAACGAGCCAAACTTCACAAAAAAAAGGAGACACAAAGTGAACAAAAGTAAGACGGGCAAAAACTTACCAAAAAAAACTACGACAAAGAAAACAACCACAGCAAAAAAAGCGAACGGAAAATAAAACTCCAAAAAGACAAACCAAAAACCACTCCAAACAACGCCAAATCCAAATCCCGCCAACAATCCACTCCGACCAACGTAACCTCCAACAACCAACAACCGCCACCTCGACTCGAGACGACCCAAGCCATAAATAGTGTTTATTTTCCGGCACAAATTAAGGAGGGATCATAGGAACGCACAATGAATGATGCGGACGAAAAATAAGGACGCATGTATAAATACGTCACGACCCAAAAAAAATGTTCTGGTGTATTTCTTGTTGGGAGATAAGAAATGGCTACAGACCAGGGAAACAATGGCCAAGAGTCTGCCGGTAAGTATTTCATGCATTTCCAAACAAGGATTATTTTGAAACATAATATAGTGCAAGTTGTCAAGCTTAAATTTCTCAACGTTTAAACAAATAGGTGAGGAGGATGACATGGAAGAGGCTGTTGGGCCCAGTATTCTGGCCAAAGCAGGGAAAAAGAAAAGGCAGCCACAATTCACAAGAAAGGAGATGGAGGTTTTGGTTCAGAAGTGTGTGGACATCCTGCCACAGGCAGACAGGAATATGGGTGCAAGCCAGAAGTGGAGAATGTGGGAGGAGGTAGCCAGTGCTGTCAATAGGGTGGGTGATTATGTCCGTCTAGCCCGGGATGTCAAACGGCGGTAAGTAAAAACTTGACCACCCTAAAACCAAAACCCAAAAACCCCCCGAAATAATGGTTCCTTTTTCACCCACAGATGGCAAGACTTCAAATATCGCCTGAAACAAAAAATGGCGGACAGGGCTAGGCATGCAAGGGGGACAGGTGGGGGTCCCACCCCTGTGTCATTGGAGTTGAATGATTTAGAAGAGCTGGCACAGGGGTGTGTGCACACTGTGCAGGCTGTGGAGGTGTTTGGCGTGTCCAACATGGATACGGACATGCCAGACTTTGCGGCTCCTCATGTTGTCCCAGGTAAATATTGTGATGTCACCAACTCTGAAATGTTATTGTGCCAATATGTAGATTCTAATGTGACTCTTTTCTCATTTTTCAAACAGAGACACAGGCGGATGAGTCTGCTCCAGAGGGGAGCCTTGGCCGCAGAATTTCTGCTGGCTCTGCAGGGGAGGAACCAGTACATCCGGCTGAGGACCCTGCAGAAGCCAGTCCAGGGCAATCCCCCTCGCAGGCAGTGGCCCTCCTCACAGAACTCAATTTTAAATCGGATTTCCTTACGGAGATTCTGCAGAGGATGGACGCCAGTCTGGTACGGGTGGCTGAGGCCCTGGAGCAAAATGCTGCGGCCAACGTGACCATTGGTCAGGCCCTGGCGGAAAATACCAGGTCCAACATTCGCATCGCCAATGCCCTGGAGCAGCTCATTCGCCAGCACATGGTGGAGCCGACCTCCCTTTCTGCCGGAACATCAGGATCCTCCACCTCCGGCACAACATCAGCCAATCTTCCAAATGTGCTTAGCCCTGTGCCTAGTCCAGAGGCCACAACATCTGCCTCTGGACAGGCCAGCCTGATGACATCCCGGACCCGGTCTGGCGCCCTCCCTCCCCCAGCCAAACGGGGGAAAAAACGTTGACAGCACTGGCTACTTTTCCCACACTCCTTCTGTGCTTGCCCCATATTCCTTTCTGGCCAAAACTTCCCTCTCCTTTCTTGTGAATTGTTTTTAATTTTTTTATTTAAGTTTCCATACCTTTTATGTTTGCACAAATTATATTTTTTTTAGGAATAACACTGCCAAAAATGTTTGGGCCAAAAATGTGCCAGAAATTGATTTTAATTTCCAATAAATTGAGAAAAAATGTTCGACATTGTATTCTGACATTATTTTAGAAATGGTTTACATTTAATCCTGGCCCACAAGGCAAAAACGAGCACCCAAAAAATTAAAAGTTGAAAAAAAAACAAAGGGCACTTTAAGGAACACTTTAAAATTTACATAAGGATGCAAATTCGCCCGACAAATTCAAAATGGCAAAATACACACAAACATGATGACATTATTATTACAATAGCACAAAAACCAAATATCAACCCAAAAAACCAGACCAACAAATGTACGCGAATTGATTGTGTAAACCTGAAATTAGCAGCTATGATTTCCACCTGCGTACGGTTTTGTGCTAACCAAAAAAACTGTTTTCCAAACACATTACAAGCTGGTTTTCAATACAAAACTGATTGTTTTTCTGACAAGCCGTGATTAATCGATGAAACATCGTGGAGGGCCGGGACGGAGGAGAAGGCCATCGCCAATGTGGTCGAGTAATCCAGACCCCAAGCTGTGCGAGCAGTTTGAACGGAAAGAGGATCATCCAGTGACGTATGACTTGGTACGAACACATTTGACGTTCGCATCAGATAATGTATGTACGCCCAAAAAACGCCTCGCCACGCCTGCGTTTTTCCATCTCCACCCCCGTCAACGCCCAAAAACACCCTGTTCTGTCAATCACATTTGACATGTCACTTCCTGTACGCAATTTGACGAACGAGACAAAAAAAACTCGCAATATGCTGTACGCACATGCGCAGTGTTACACCGACGCATGCGCGCTTTCTCAACATCGGAACGCAACGTGCGTACTGCTGTTAACGAGCGGCTCTGAATGAGGGCCTTAGTGTTATGCTGGCCATACACGCTGCAATTATCGGGACGATCCACCCGATATCGGCGGATCGCCGCGATAATTGTAGCGTGGGGGGGGGCGACCGAGGGTTAAATATTGCTCGGTCGGGCATGCTGGATTGTCCAGCATGCCCGTCCGATGCGATATTTCCCAGGAAACTGTCGGCCGCATCTGGCAGTGTATGCCCAGCGCAGCCGACAGACAGACATTTCCTGTGTTCCTTCCTACGGAAGGAACAGGGAAATGTCTCCTCCCCCGGGGGTTGAGCGCGGATGTCGGGGACATCTGCGGCTGGCAGCCGGCCAGATAAAATGAATGTCTGTCGGTCTGACAGACATTTTATCTGGCAGTGTATGCCCAGCATAACTGATGTACGAGATATTCTCGTATAAGAGAATGGTAGGGTAGAGAAATGTGCTACTCGCCAACTAAAGATCTCTTCCAAATCCTCTACACAGGGGCGGATTGGGCCGCCGGGAAAGCGGGAGAGTTCCCGCTGGGCCGGTCCCATTCTCCCCTCTTCTGGGCCGGCTCACCTGTCCCTGACTGATTAATAAATCGGCCGGGCCGGCTGCATAGCTTCCTGGATTTGCGCTCCACTGTAGAACGCAAACCGGAAGCTGTCAACAGTGTCAGTCATCTGCTCCGTCTAGCTCCAGGAACAGAGCAGCGGGGTAGAGCATATTGAAGCTGTACCACTTTATGTGTACAGCACGCTGCTGTATGCCTGGCTCGGTGCCCCGTGGGAGTTGTAGTGATTTTTTCAATCCATGGAATGCTAGTCTGTGGCTGTTTAAACTCCATTACCCAGCATGCTCTGGCACCTGGCATCTTACAATAATAGCTGGGCACATGCTGTAACAGGAAGTGTCTGGATTCACAGTGAGTAGAGACTAGAGTTGCCGATCTCATCTCACTACACAGGAGACGATCTGATATGCACCTTTTATGTAAGCCTTCTGCTCAGGGCCACTTTAGTAAATGTGATTATATTTACAACACACTTACTGTAACACAGCTCTCTCCTGCTCTGTAACATCTATCAACCTCTGCTACACATTATCCTCCTGTTACACATTATCCTCCTGTTAAACATTATCCTCCTTTGCTACCTCTTTCATATTCTGCTATATCTATAGGCCCCATAGACCTAAACTACCCCCTGGCCCCACAGACATTGGCTCCCTAGACACAGTACCCCCCCAACCCAGGGACATACACTATCCATTATATCACACCCAGCCCCAGGGACATACACTGGCCACCCTACCCCCTCCCAGGTTTAATTTGTTCTCCTTTGGGAACCAATGTATTTTATTGTTTTATTTTTTCCTATTGAGGCAAAAATAAAAATGTCCTGTGGGGGCCACTGTGTCTGTATTTATTCTGCGGGGACCATTGTGTGTGTGTGTGTTTTTTTTTTCTTGTGGGGGTCATTGTTTTTTTGCTATTGAGGTTAATGTGTTTGTATTTTTGATTCCTTTTGGGGTCCAATGTGTTTGTTTTTATTCTGTGGGGACCAATGTCTGTTTTTTCTTGGGGGGGAACGACAATGTGTTTTATTTTTTTCTTGTGCAATGTTTTTCTGTTGGCGCTAGCACTCAAGCTGCATCATGCATGTATCCCTATGGTGTTTGTGCAGATTCAGACGCACACACCAATAAGTGTATTATAAATGTGTTGGGTGTTCCTAGCTTGGAGCTTGGCTAGTCAGACACAAATGTAACATAGTATGTGCGGGTTGCTAAAAGTATTTTCTTATAGAGACAATGAATTGTTCACATTGGAGGCCATACACAGATTGATGACCTGCACCTAGCATAGGGCTAGTGCAAGTTTCACTGGTGCGACTGATGGTGGCGTTTAAAGAAACACAAAGCCTGATTGCAGTGTCTGTAGACACTGACAGCGGGCATCTCTTTCCTTGCACATTAGGATGCACGGATGTAAACCAGGGAAGCGCATTTTAGTGGCATTAGCATAAAGTTGCAGGCACAAATGCAGCAAAAGATGCAAGGAAGGCCGCAACTGCGCCTAACTCAGAACTAAGGGCCTGATTCAGACCCACTCGCAAGCGGCTGTCCGCTCGCAAGTGGGTCGATGGTGTGCACTGCGCATGCGCACGACGGAGGGAGCTCCGTCGTGCGCATGCGCCAGACGCGACGAGCGAAGGACTTTCCTTCGCTCATTGTGTCTGATCAAAGGGGGCATGCTGTCGATGTTGATTGACAGCACGCCCCCTTTGGTGGGCGTGCCGGGGCGTGCCTCCCAGACGGGGGCGTTCCCAAGGGAACGCCTACCGTCAGAAGCCGGCCCACTGACATCACTAGTGATGTCAGTGGGAGTGATTTTGGCTCTGATAGAGCCAAAATCACTCCGGACCTTGCGGTTGAGAAACTCAACCGCAGGCTCCGGCTCGCAGTGGCGATGGTCGCGATGGTCAAGACCATCGCGGCCATCAACCTGCACGCTCGTATAGGCTGTGGGTGGTGACCCACAGCTATACGAGCGTCCAGGAGGACGCTCCATAATTATGGAGGACGGCCCTCATTCAGAGCGTGCGCTCTGCTCAGAGCGTCCGGCTCTGAATGAGGGCCTAAGTCCTATGAAAAGGGATTCTGTCCCCCTTCGACAAACCACACCCCCTTTAGGGCTGCTTCAAAAAATTTCCCGGGCTGCTTTTCAGGCCCAATCCGCCCCTGCTTGTACACCAAATAGACCATAACCAGTCTTATATTGTCCAGGAATAGGTAATTATTGCCAGGGAAGTGCAGTCAGAGTAGGCAGGGGAGGTAGAGCCTCCCCTGTCATACTCAGGAGATTTGATATAAAAATTATTAGAATAATACAAAGAATATATTATCAACTCATAAATAACATCTTTGTTTATTGTAATAATTTTTATAGTTAACACTCACCAGCTTTGTGGAGCTCCCTGGGACTGCAGGGAGATGAGAGATGAGGCAGCAACAGCTCAGCCTCACTTCTGTATAGTCAGACACTGCTTGTAGAGCTGGGGGCGGGGGCACACAACGGGCAGCAAGCTGTACAGAAAGAGAGCTGACAGAGACATGCCTTTGAGTATGGGGGCGTGCCCTGAGCACTGATGGACACCTTGGATGTGTCATGTGACCAGGAAGTGCACTGCAGTGTTTAAAGATTGGAGCTCAGTAAGCAGAAGCAAGAGATGACACAGTGATGCAGGTAGAAGAATCAGTGGACATTGAAGCTTAGTGTAGTGAGGGGAGAGTTACAGTGAGTAGGGGGTGAGACAGGCTCCCAGCACTCAGACCCATCTCCATGTGTGCCTCCACAGCCATTGATCTATCCACACTGATTATTGCCAGCTATCTATTGCCCTTTGCAAACCACATGATGCAGAGAAATCTAGCTCCCTCTCATTGCACACTGCATATTGCAAACAAATTTCCTTTACATAGCAAATCACCTATTGTAGAAAAATATTCTCGGCCAACCACCATTTACCAGTTATGTGTTGCTTGGATGTCTCCCAAAGTGAGCAAACTGATGTACAGCAAGCCCCTTAACTTCCAGACATCTGTTACACAGAGTAACCCAACTGCCAGCCGTGTAACACTGAGTGCCCAAAATGCCAGCCATCTGTTACACAGAGTAACCCAACTGCCAGCCATGTTACACTGAGTGCCCCAACTGCCAGCCATCAGTAAAGCTGGGTACACACCTGGCCGACGAGTCAGTCCACCCACCTATTTAAAGTCCAACGATTTACACCTAAGTGACGAAACGCGTTGAGGGAGCGGTGACCCCTCGCTATTTCATTTGACCAGAGATCACCTTCAGATAAGCTGAATTTATCTTTATAAATGTAATTACCTATCTATATGTGTGTGTGTCTATGTTAATAGAATAAAACTGTGTTTAAACATATTACACTACGAAAGCACCCCTATGTTTTCTGTTTTGGGTGATTGGAGCTAAAAGGCTACCTATTGCAGTAGATGCTACTTAAGGGTGGACACAGGATAACAGTTTAAAGATATACAACTACATGCCCATGATTCTAGGGCAATACGGTACGCATTCATTTATCATAAAACGTGCCCAATATCTGTGAAATCTATTACACTATAAGGCGCTTGTTCTCACTCTTTTTTTCATAAAACCGTGGGATTTCTGCAACAACGATCCATTCGGAGAACAGTGAGATGCCACCGGGATTATAGTTGGAATTATTGACTTGATAAAGAAATTTTTGTATACACAGAAATCCAGGGGATTTAGCGCTGTTTAATACTATAATATATATATACTATCACTAGTGGTGATTGGTTATAGGATTAATAGACATTTTTCTATAGTCCAGCCCCATATGAATATGAAGAAAGGGGGTCTCTTTTATGCCTGCAATATATTTTCATTTGGTGCCCACATTTATAGTGGGTTTATTTGTCTATATGAGTTTTTCCATGAAGCTTTATAGAGCCTGATAGACAGCATCACTGTGATATATTATTTTCTGTCATATTCTTTTGGTATACATTTTATTTTAAAAGATTGATTTATTTCTTTTTTCATTTATTTTTTAGATGTAATACATAATTGTGTGCGTTTAGCACTATGAGTATGATGTACATTTTGTGCCAGTCTTGAGAAAGGTTCATATTTTGAACCGAAAAGTCGACAATACTGAATATATGGCCTATTGTGGACAACATTTTTCAATTTTGAAGATTAAATGATGACACTTTTCTGGATTCATTAGAGACTTTTATTGTTGTTATTGGTGAGTGCTCCTATCTAGGAGACTGGATCAAAAGTGGATATATATATATATATAAGTCCAGTATTAGTCCACACTCACGTCTGAAAATCCAATTGCTGGGGTAGCCACCCAAATGGGATCACCTGTATCCCTGCATACAAAAAATGAACAAAGGGGGTGCACTCACCAGTCTTCTAAAATTAGTTTTTATTTCATCTTTTTAAAAAAAAATTTACAGCATCATAGTAAAGCTCCGATGTTTCGGTCCTAGCCATGGACAAAGGTCCATGGCTAGGACCGAAACGTCGGAGCTTTACTATGATGCTGTAAAATTTTTTTTAAAAAGATGAAATAAAAACTCATTTTAGAAGACTGGTGAGTGCACCCCCTTTGTTCATTTTTTATATTTATATATATATATATATATATATATATATATATATTAGGGGTGTGCACTGGCCACTTTTCGTGTTTTGGATCTGGATCTTTCTTCGTGTTTTGGATCTGGATTGGTTTTGCCAAAACCACCCTTCCGTGTTTTGGGTTCTGGGTTTTGTATCTGTATTTTTTTTTAAAAAAGCATAAAAACAGCTAAAATCACAGAATTTGTGGGTTTTTATGCTCCTATTCAATTATTAACCTCAATAACCTTCATTTCCACTCATTTCCAGTCTATTCTGAACACCTAACACCTCACAATATTGTTTTTATGGCCAAAAGGTTGCTCCGAGGTAGCTGGATGACTATGCTAAGCGACACGAGTGGGCGGCACAAACACGTGGCCCATCTAGGAGTGACACTGCAGTGGCAGACAGGATGGCAGTTTGAAAAACTAGGCCCCAAACAGTACATACTGCAAAGAAAAAAAAGAGGTGCAAGATGGAATTGTCCTTGGGCCCTCCCACCCACCCTTATGGTTGTATAAATAGGACATGCACACTTTAACAAACCAATCATTTCAGCACCAGGGTCTGCCACATGACTGTGGCTGAAATGATTGGTTTGTTTGGGCCCCCACAAAACAAGCTGGCAATTAATGTGTCCCTGCACAAACTGGCTCTACAGAGGCAAGATGTCGTCCTCATCCTCCTCATCCACCGATTCCTTGGATAAAACAGGAAAAAGGGATTTAGGTGTCCCTGGACTGCTTACGGTCTTAGCCAAAGTTTCTGAACTTGACAGTAACTTTTTATGAACACGCTGCAGGTGCCGTATAAGGGAGGATGTTCCTAGGTGGTTAACGTCCCTACCCCTACTTATTTCACCTTTACATATGGTACATATGGCAAGACAGTTGTTGTCCGGATTTGGATAGAAATATTGCCAGACCAAAGAGGTGGAATGTTTGGTCTTCTGCCCAGGCATGACCATGATGGGCTTTTTCATCCCATGGACAACTGTCTCCCCCAGTGCCTGATTTAAACAAACCACATCACCATCAGAATCCTCCTCGCCAACTTCCTCCTCAGCGCCAGCTACACCAATATCCTCATCCTGTTGTACTTCAACAGTGACATCTTCAATTTGCATATCAGCAAGTGGACTGTGGGTTCTCCTTTCAGCACTTGCAGGGGGCATGCAAATGGTAGAAAGAGCCACCTCTTCCCGTCCAGTGCTGGGAAGGTCAGGCATCGCAACCACCACCACACTTGGACTCTCCTTGGGGATTTGTGATATCTTCTTAGAACGCACAGTTCTTCGCTGTGCTTTTGCCAGCTTAACTCGTTTGATTTTTTTAGTGGGAGGAGGGCTTCCATCGTCATGTGAAGCTGAACCACTAGTCATGAACATAGGGAAAGACCTTAGCCATTCCTTGCCACTCCGTGTCGTAAATGGCATATTGGCAAGTTTACGTTTCTCTTCAGATGATTTAAATGTTTTTTTCAAGGTCATTTTCCTGAACTTTGTCATTTGGGATTGTATGTGCCCTCTACTATAACATTGGGCATCGGCCTTGGCAGACGACGTTGATGGCATGTTATCGTCTATGTCATGACTAGTGGCAGCAGCTTCAGCACTAGGAGGAAGTGGTTCTTGATCTTTCCCTATTTTATTTTTATCGGAGAAAGTTTGGTCCTCCATTTATGTTATATTGATTTTATATATACGTGCGGCTAAGGCGCACACAAACACAGAAAATATTTTTTTATTTTTGCTGGAGAGTAGTGCACTTTGTGGGTTACACCACCCTTTAAAAAATGAGCCAGCCGGCTCTTTACTTATGGGACACAGGCGCATGCTTGGCGCTGCTCCTTTGTTGATGCAAGTGCAGCCACAGTGCACACAATTCACAAACACAGAAAATATTTTTTTATTTTGTTTGGAGTGTACTTTGGGGGTTACAGCACCCTTTAACGGTCAAGCCAGCCGGCCTTTTACTTATGACACAGGCGCACGCTTGGCACTACTTTGTTGATGCACGTGCGGCTACTGCACACACAATTCACAAACACAGAAAATATTTTTTTATTTTGTTTGGAGTGTACTTTGGGGGTTACAGCACCCTTTAATGGTCAAGCCAGCCGGACCTTTACTTATGACACAGGCGCACGCTTGGCACTACTTTGTTGATGCACGTGCGGCTACTGCGCACACATTTCACAAACACAAAAAAATATATTTTTTTATTTTGTTTGGAGTGCCCTTGGGGGGTTACAGCACCCTTTAGCGGTCAATCCAGCCTGCCCTTTATTTATGGGACACAGGCGCACGCTTGGCACTACTTTGTTGATGCACGTGCGGCTACTGCGCACACAATTCACAAACACAAAAAAATATATTTTTTTATTTTGTTTGAAGTGCCCTTTGGGGGTTACAGCACCCTTTAACGGACAAGCCAGCCGGCCTTTTACTTATGGCGCACAGGCGCACGTTTGGCGCTGCTCCTTTGTTGATGCACGTGCAGCCACAGTGCACACAATTCACAAACACAGAAAAAATATTATTTTTTTTTGCACTTGGGGAGAGCACCCCTGACGGACAGAGCACCCCCTGGACAACACTACAGCACCCCTTTAGGACTGGGACACTGCACAGGACTTTGGAGTGGACACAGCCCCTATGGACAACTGACTGCACAACACAGTCCAGCCAGCCCCTATGGACTTTGAAGTAGTGGACACAGCCCCTATGGACAACAGCAGCACAGCACAACAGTACACTGCACTACACTACACTACACAGCCCAGCCAGCCCTAACTCCCACCCTCCCTCTTCACTGTCCACAGCCGAGTGAGAAAATGGCGCCGACGCGGGTTCCTTATATAGGATCCAAAACCCGCGAGACCCGGAAGGCGGGATGATGACGTTTTGCCTCGATTTCAGATCCGAGTCAGGCGGGAAAAGTCGAGCCTGACTTGGATCGGCCTCGGATCGGGGGGGCTCGGATTTCAGAAATCCGAACCCGCTCACCCCTAATATATATATATATAGTGCTCGAAGTGTGCCGGTATGCGCCGGTGTAGCATACGAGCACTTAAAGAGATTTTTTTTCATACTTAACACATCAAAGGGCAGCCCCCTAAGCCAGCCACAGTGTGTATGGCTCAGTGAAAATGATGGGCTGTTAGTCATGGAGCCGCTGCCCGCCCATCAACCCATGTGTGTGTGAGCCATCTGTTCCCTGCTGGAGGAATCTGGAGGACTGGCCGGGCCCAGCATTTTGGTGTGTGGTGCACTGTTGGTCCTCTGAAGTTAAACCCCGCCGCCGACCTGCCTGTGTCTGCTGGGTGCTTGCCCGTGGCCTGCGTGCGCAAGATGCTGGGAGCCAGCGGCGGGCTGGGCCGGGGGGCAGGGGGCCATGTGCCCCCCGGGCCGATGCACTAATGAATGATTTGGGCCGGCATCAGTGGCCACATTCACTGTCAGGGAAGCTTGAAAGCACGCAGGCAGGCAGGCAGAAGCTGTTGATCACCAAACAGTGCAGGAGGTAGGACCCTGCAGCTGCTTAACACGGAGATCAGAAGCACAGGAGATTGGACCAATGGGAGACTGTTCTCCCCGAATGTGAGGGAAAACAGACTGCAGGAGTGTAAGGTAAGTGTGTGTGTGTGGTGTGACAGTATTGCGGAAAGAGTGTCAGTAAAGTCAGTGTGTGTGTGGTGTGACAAGATTGCCAAAACAGTTTCAGTAAGGTCAGTGTGTGTGTGTGGTGTGACAGGACTGCAGAAAGAGTGTCAGTAAGGTCAGTGTGTTGTGTGTGTGTGTGGTGTGACAGGACTGCAGAAAGAGTGTCAGTAAGGTCAGTGTGTGTGTGTGGTGTGACAGGACTGCAGAAAGAGTGTCAGTAAGGTAGATGTGTTGTGTGGTGTGACAGGGCTGCAGAAAGAGTGTCAGTAAGGTCAGTGTGTTGTGTGTGTGTGTGGTGTGACAGGACTGCAGAAAGAGTGTCAGTAAGGTCAGTGTGTTGTGTGGTATGACAGGGCTGCAGAAAGAGTGTCAGTAAGGTCAGTGTGTTGTGTGGTGTGACAGGGCTGCAGAAAGAGTGTCAGTAAGGTCAGTGTGTGTGTGTGGTGTGACAGGACTGCAGAAAGAGTGTCAGTAAGGTAGATGTGTTGTGTGGTGTGACAGGGCTGCAGAAAGAGTGTCAGTAAGGTCAGTGTGTTGTGTGTGTGTGTGGTGTGACAGGACTGCAGAAAGAGTGTCAGTAAGGTCAGTGTGTTGTGTGGTATGACAGGGCTGCAGAAAGAGTGTCAGTAAGGTCAGTGTGTTGTGTGGTGTGACAGGGCTGCAGAAAGAGTGTCAGTAAGGTCAGCGTGTTGTGTGGTGTGACAGGACTGCAGAAAGAGTGTCAGTAAGGTCAGTGTGTTGTGTGGTGTGACAGGGCTGCAGAAAGAGTGTCAGTAAGGTCAGTGTGTTGTGTGGTGTGACAGGGCTGCAGAAAGAGTGTCAGTAAGGTCAGTGTGTTGTGTGTATGTGTGGTGTGACAGGACTGCAGAAAGAGTGTCAGTAAGGTCAGTGTGTGTGTGTGGTGTGACAGGACTGCAGAAAGAGTGTCAGTAAGGTAGGTGTGTTGTGTGGTGTGACAGGGCTGCAGAAAGAGTGTCAGTAAGGTCAGTGTGTTGTGTGTGTGTGTGGTGTGACAGGACTGCAGAAAGAGTGTCAGTAAGGTCAGTGTGTTGTGTGGTATGACAGGGCTGCAGAAAGAGTGTCAGTAAGGTCAGTGTGTTGTGTGGTGTGACAGGGCTGCAGAAAGAGTGTCAGTAAGGTCAGCGTGTTGTGTGGTGTGACAGGACTGCAGAAAGAGTGTCAGTAAGGTCAGTGTGTTGTGTGGTGTGACAGGGCTGCAGAAAGAGTGTCAGTAAGGTCAGTGTGTTGTGTGGTGTGACAGGGCTGCAGAAAGAGTGTCAGTAAGGTCAGTGTGTTGTGTGTATGTGTGGTGTGACAGGACTGCAGAAAGAGTGTCAGTAAGGTCAGTGTGTGTGTGTGGTGTGACAGGACTGCAGAAAGAGTGTCAGTAAGGTAGGTGTGTTGTGTGGTGTGACAGGGCTGCAGAAAGAGTGTCAGTAAGGTCAGTGTGTTGTGTGTGTGTGTGGTGTGACAGGACTGCAGAAAGAGTGTCAGTAAGGTCAGTGTGTTGTGTGTATGTGTGGTGTGACAGGACTGCAGAAAGAGTGTCAGTAAGGTCAGTGTGTTGTGTGGTGTGACAGGGCTGCAGAAAGAGTGTCAGTAAGGTCAGTGTGTTGTGTGGTATGACAGGGCTGCAGAAAGAGTGTCAGTAAGGTCAGTGTGTTGTGTGGTGTGACAGGACTGCAGAAAGAGTGTCAGTAAGGTAGGTGTGTTGTGTGTTGTGACAGGGCTGCAGAAAGAGTGTCAGTAAGGTAGGTGTGTTGTGTGGTGTGACAGGGCTGCAGAAAGAGTGTCAGTAAGGTCAGTGTGTTGTGTGTGTGTGTGGTGTGACAGGACTGCAGAAAGAGTGTCAGTAAGGTCAGTGTGTTGTGTGTATGTGTGGTGTGACAGGACTGCAGAAAGAGTGTCAGTAAGGTCAGTGTGTTGTGTGGTGTGACAGGGCTGCAGAAAGAGTGTCAGTAAGGTCAGTGTGTTGTGTGGTATGACAGGGCTGCAGAAAGAGTGTCAGTAAGGTAGGTGTGTTGTGTGGTGTGACAGGGCTGCAGAAAGAGTGTCAGTAAGGTCAGTGTGTTGTGTGTGTGTGTGGTGTGACAGGACTGCAGAAAGAGTGTCAGTAAGGTCAGTGTGTTGTGTGTATGTGTGGTGTGACAGGACTGCAGAAAGAGTGTCAGTAAGGTCAGTGTGTTGTGTGGTGTGACAGGGCTGCAGAAAGAGTGTCAGTAAGGTCAGTGTGTTGTGTGGTGTGACAGGGCTGCAGAAAGAGTGTCAGTAAGGTCAGTGTGTTGTGTGGTATGACAGGGCTGCAGAAAGAGTGTCAGTAAGGTCAGTGTGTGTGTGTGGTGTGACAGGACTGCAGAAAGAGTGTCAGTAAGGTAGGTGTGTTGTGTGGTGTGACAGGGCTGCAGAAAGAGTGTCAGTAAGGTCAGTGTGTTGTGTGTGTGTGTGGTGTGACAGGACTGCAGAAAGAGTGTCAGTAAGGTCAGTGTGTTGTGTGTATGTGTGGTGTGACAGGACTGCAGAAAGAGTGTCAGTAAGGTCAGTGTGTTGTGTGGTGTGACAGGGCTGCAGAAAGAGTGTCAGTAAGGTCAGTGTGTTGTGTGGTATGACAGGGCTGCAGAAAGAGTGTCAGTAAGGTCAGTGTGTTGTGTGGTGTGACAGGGCTGCAAAAAGAGTGTCAGTAAGGTCAGTGTGTTGTGTGTATGTGTGGTGTGACAGGACTGCAGAAAGAGTGTCAGTAAGGTCAGTGTGTTGTGTGGTGTGACAGGGCTGCAGAAAGAGTGTCAGTAAGGTCAGTGTGTTGTGTGTGTGTGTGTGGTGTGACAGGACTGCAGAAAGAGTGTCAGTAAGGTCAGTGTGTTGTGTGTATGTGTGGTGTGACAGGACTGCAGAAAGAGTGTCAGTAAGGTCAGTGTGTTGTGTGGTGTGACAGGACTGCAGAAAGAGTGTCAGTAAGGTCAGCGTGTTGTGTGGTGTGACAGGGCTGCAGAAAGAGTGTCAGTAAGGTCAGTGTGTTGTGTGTGTGTGTGTGTGGTGTGACAGGACTGCAGAAAGAGTGTCAGTAAGGTCAGTGTGTTGTGTGGTATGACAGGGCTGCAGAAAGAGTGTCAGTAAGGTCAGTGTGTTGTGTGGTGTGACAGGGCTGCAGAAAGAGTGTCAGTAAGGTCAGTGTGTTGTGTGGTGTGACAGGGCTGCAGAAAGAGTGTCAGTAAGGTCAGTGTGTTGTGTGGTATGACAGGGCTGCAGAAAGAGTGTCAGTAAGGTCAGTGTGTTGTGTGGTGTGACAGGACTGCAGAAAGAGTGTCAGTAAGGTCAGTGTGTTGTGTGGTGTGACAGGGCTGCAGAAAGAGTGTCAGTAAGGTCAGTGTGTTGTGTGGTATGACAGGGCTGCAGAAAGAGTGTCAGTAAGGTCAGTGTGTTGTGTGGTGTGACAGGACTGCAGAAAGAGTGTCAGTAAGGTCAGTGTGTGTGTGTATGTGTGGTGTGACAGGACTGCAGAAAGAGTGTCAGTAAGGCCAGTGTGTTGTGTGTGGTGTGACAGGACTGCAGAAAGAGTGTCAGTAAGGTCAGTGTGTGTGTGTGGTGTGACAGGGCTGCAGAAAGAGTGTCAGTAAGGTCAGTGTGTGTGTGTATGTGTGGTGTGACAGGGCTGCAGAAAGAGTGTCAGTAAGGTCAGTGTGTTGTGTGTATGTGTGGTGTGACAGGACTGCAGAAAGAGTGTCAGTAAGGTCAGTGTGTGTGTGTATGTGTGGTGTGACAGGACTGCAGAAAGAGTGTCAGTAAGGTCAGTGTGTTGTGTGTGGTGTGACAGGACTGCAGAAAGAGTGTCAGTAAGGTCAGTGTGTTGTGTGGTGTGACAGGGCTGCAGTTAGAGTGTCAGTAAGGTCAGTGTGTTGTGTATGTGTGGTGTGACAGGACTGCAGAAAGAGTGTCAGTAAGGTCAGTGTGGTGTGACAGGGCTGCAGAAAGAGTGTCAGTAAGGTCAGTGTGTGTGTGGTGTGACAGGACTGCAGATAGAGTGTCAGTAAGGTAAGTGTGTTGTGTGACAGGGCTGCAGAAAGAGTGTCAGTAAGGTCAGTGTGTGTGGTGTGACAGGACTGCAGATAGAGTGTCAGTAAGGTCAGTGTGTTGTGTGTGTGTGTGTATGTGTGGTGTGACAGGGCTGCAGAAATAGTGTCAGTAAGGTCAGTGTGGTGTGACAGGACTGCAGATAGAGTGTCCGTAAGGTCAGTGTGTCTGACTGGACTGCAGAGAGTGTGTGTGTCAGAGTATGTATGCGGCAGCTACTGTACATGTGACTGTAGACTCTGGTCTTTAAAAGCCTCAGTCTCACAATGAAAGCACCACACATAGGGGTAGATGTATGATAGCGGCACTTAACGTGCCGCTATAACGCTTCCCGCTTCGCCTCTTTACCGAGACGAAGCAGGAAGCACTACCGATGAGATGTAAGAACATCTCATCGGCCGGAGAGGGGGAGCGTTAACTCCCCCCTCTGGCGCTACCCGCAAGAGACCACAGCACATCAGCCTAGTGCCGATGCGCTGTGTCTCAGTCACGGCCAGCTCCACTGAGCATGCGCGGGATCTCACAAGTATCGCGAGATCCCGCGTACAGCATGGAGCCGGCAGCGACCGCAGCAGGGATAGCGCTGTCCCTGCTGTGTGGATAGGACAGCGCCAGGCTGTAGCTGTCGATAACGACAGCTACAGCGGGACGAACGGTCAGGTGATCTGACCGTTCGTACATGGCCCAGGCTATCGGCGCTGCTATCTTGTAGATAGCAGCACCGATAATGACAGGGGGGCATAGCGCCTCTGTCATTTACCGCCCAGACCCCCGATCATACATCGGGGAGAAGCGGTATCAGCGCACCTAACGTGCGCTCATACCGCTTCTGGGCTTCATACATCTCCCCCATAGCTAGCTAGGAGGACAGATCAAATGCCTTGTGTCTTGTCAACTATTTTTTTGATATATAACAGTGTATAGTATACTGAGGCATCATAAGTGTGTGCATCCAGGCTCCAAATGTGGAGGGGACGAACCAGTGGGGGTGCCCGAGAAAGTAGTCTGGGAGGAACAAAACATACTCCCCTGACTCCCCTCCTAGCGCAGTTGATAAGGCAGGCTGGAGGCAACTTGGCAAAACATGTAGTACCGCTGCACACTTTACTTGGGAATTGTACCTTTCTTCAAATTTCCCTTGCCTCCACTTTCCTGTATCCCCACCTCCAGCTTCTGTATGGCTGGAGTGTGGATGCAGATAGCCAGCTTCTGCAGCCAGCAGCAGTGCAACCTATTCTGAAAGCAGCAGAGCAATTGTTAGATGCCAGCGCCTGGTGGTGCCTGTATTGTGTAAAGGTTTCCTGAGCTCAGCTACGCTGTTCCTGGTATGTCCAACTCTGCACCACACCACTGCGGGGGACCTTTCCCTCCATACAACATGTCCCACCTGTAGTCCTGCATACCTTAATGTGTTGAATAACATTATATTTATGCAGTAGATAGTGTAGGCTATTACTATGCAGGTTCCTGATAGTGCCAGATACTGTACACCCACAATTTGGGCCTATCGGCTCTCCAATCACCAGTGCATCGCTTAGTCTGGGGATGAAGTTTGGACTGACAGCATGACATAGTGAGTGTAGCAGTGGGTAGGGGGTGGATGAAGTCACGGTGTGGATGGGGGGGCGACAGATAGCACTGCATCTGGGCACTGAGGATGGTAGGCTTCTCATGGGCCAGTGCCGTGTGCTTGCCCCCCAGGCTAAAAGTTGCCAGCCAGCCCCTGCTGGGAGCCTTCTTTTTCCTGAAGGAGTACAACATTGAGGCTTGTTTCTTAGTTCAAAAACCCCTGAGTGTGCTGGGTGTATAACCGCCGCCTGCCTGCAGTGGTTTGCCAGGTGCCCGGCATTGTTTGTACCTCTGCCACTGCCTGCCCTCCCTGCCACCTATGTGTGTCCATCCAGCCAGGTTCTGTGACAGCCTGGTCAGACAGAAGCCACAGCCTAACACCCCCTCCGCGGCAAGGGGGATTGTAAGGTGGCAGAAAGAGCCCTGAAGCCTGATTCCACTGCAGGGGGTAGGGCCCCCCTCCCTAGTACAGCTGTTGGTGCTACTGTACTTCTCCCTGCTTCACTCCTCCGGATGGATCCCTGAGCCCAGGGCCAGCTCCAGCTCCTATCTTCGCGCGCGGCGAATCCACATGCGACCGAAAATGGGGGCGTGGCCAAATTACCATAGGCTACGCCCCTGCGTGACATTATTAGGAGGCGTGTATGCCTCCAAATAACATCAGGCTGGGGGGAGCCTCACTAGCTGGGCTTTCCCCAGCCCTCTCCCGTCACTGAATGGATGTCGCGCGCATGCGCGCAGCATCCATTCAGAGTCTCCGGGGTCCAGCACCACCGCGGCAGTGCTCCTAATTTAACCACCCGCGGGTCACTTCGGCCCACGGGTGGAACAGCGGGACAGTAATGTCCCGCTGAAATTGGGATGTTGGGGAGGGGTGCGCCCTCTATGGGTGGCACCCCTGTGCGACCGCTCAGGTCGAACACCCCTAGAGCCGGCCCTGCCTGAGCCAGCCTCCTCCTCAGCTCTGTGACAGCAGCAACCGGTGAGTAATATAACATTTCAGTTATAGTGTGTACCCCACCTCCCCTGTGTGCCTCCTTAACCCCCTGTGTGTCTCCCTAACCCCCTGTATGCCTCGCTACCCCGTTTGGGAGACCAAACCAATGTGTGATGCCATGTTAGCATATACGAGTTGTGTCTACTGTGGCAAAGTGTCCAAAGGTGAGCAGAATCCAGACAAGGTACTCACAGTCTTCTACCAATGTTTGAACCTTGATGCATGCCTTCAGTTGGAGTGACAGGTGGTCACCCAAAGGCCTCAGCCAGCAATTGAGCTGCTTTTGTCTGGTCTGCCTGTTCCTTAATCTCCACATTCAGAATCAGATTGAGATTCTTCTTGGATGACATTACATTCTTTCCATTCTTTCTCTGATTCTATATATCGCTGGTGGACAATCAGGCATTCATTATGTACCTGATGTTGTTAAAAGGACACTGGTGTTAAGGTTGCAATTTGGTGCATAGCACAGGAGGATTTAGTTTAATTTTCAGATTGTGGTGTGATGTGCATCACTATAATAAAATATTGTGTTGGAAGTTACACAACACTTTATTTACATTAAACTGACCTGTCACCATTTCCCAATTGTGCCAGCTTCTATTACTTCCCCATAACAACCTTGTATTATAACTAGGTTTAACATCCTGCCACAGTTGTGATTCTATTCTGCCTCTGTTACACCATCTGGCATGAACGCCTTTCTCCATCCAAAAAACTATTATTCGTTACCGTGTTCATGTCATTTTAGTTTATTTAAACTATACATCATAGGCAAATAAATGCTGCCGTACATTTCCACTAATACGTCCTCAATACGTCCATCTACAGGAATGTAAAGTGTAACTACTGTGAGCATTCATTTAACAATTGCAGACTGCAGTGATTTTAGGAAATTGCCAGTTAACCTGCACAACCACATTTGTATCCAGCAGGAATTTATTTGCAAACAAGTAAAAAAGAAATTAGATCTCCCTGAAGGCCTTAGCATTGGTGTCAGACAAAGCCAAATTTAAAATATGTGGTTTATTTGGCTTCACATCAAAGAGCAGTCGTCATAAGCCATCCATGTTTAGTCATTGCCCAGGATATAAGTAGATCACACTTAGCAGTCTCTGGGGTAAATTTACTAAAGGTCTGTCACGGTCTGAGTATTCTGTAGATTCGGTTCGGGACCGTTGGACTGAACGGAGGTGCAAATGAAATGAGAAGGCTTAATGTAACTCTTGCGCATGAGTATAACCAGGAGTATAGGTACACTAGTTACAGTGTAGGAACCACAGACTTGTGATATGCATGGATACTGGACTGGAACTGGAGTGAACAGACCAGGTCCACTGGGCTACTCCTCGCCTAGTGACCTGTGAAGGCCAGCAAGACCAGGGATATACTCCAGAAACAAGGGTGAACTCCAGGACTCAGAACAATATAGTACTGGTAGATTGGAACTCAGAACTCAAGCCAGGAATCTGTCTTATGTAGTCAGAACTAAACAAAAAAACACCAAAGCGCTAGTGAATCAATATGTTGATAAATGAATACACCTGCTGCACTTCACAGAGGATAATTTGCACAAAAATCCTACAAAGCAAAAAGACTAAAACCAAATATAGGTGAAAGTGCTGGTTAACTATATAACATAGCCCGCAATCAATAATCAGCAATATTATGCATATTTAATAAATGGATAATAAAAAACATATATTCAACACATGAAAAGTTCTTCGTAAGTAAAAATGGTCTAGATATATACCGGTATATAATTAAAAACAAATAACATTGGATACTCAAATAATCATACAAATAGACAGATATTGTTTACAGATTCAGGACCTCATTCAGAGCCGCTCGCAAAATGCGACCGCTCGCTCTGAATGAGGGCGGCCGCTTCTAAGTTCAGAGCCGGCCTCCTGGCCGCTTGCTAGGCTTTGGGTGACCACCCACAGCTTTAGCGAGCGGCCAGGTTGATGGTCGTGATGGTCAAGACCATCGCGAAATCTGGGCTTGCGACGAGACCCTTGTAGCAGGGTCTCATCTATCGCAAGCCCCAGTGAGCTTTTGGCTCTATTAGAGCCAGAAGCTCACTACTGACATCACGAGTGATGTCAGTGCGGCCGCCCCCAAATGGCAGGCGTTCCGTCGGGAACACATCCGTTTGTGTAGACACCCCCCACCCCGCCTACAAAACGGGGCAAGCTGTTGATCACCATCGACAGCCGCCCCTTTTGTAGTGAGTCCTGAAGCGACAGAATTTCTCTCTCGCTCCGGGGCTTGCGCACGTGCAGTGCGGACGTTGCACGTGTGCAGAGCCTAACATTGACCCGCTTGCGAGCACATAGGCACTTGCGAGCGGGTCTGAATGAGACCCTCAGTGTAACAAAATATAATGTTGATATAGTTGGCCTCATTTAGTTGTTACACACGAAGGTTCGCTAGTTAGACAAACCAACTATCAATTAGCCGAAGGAGATGAAAGTTCCAATATTATAAATCTGTAGTAGATATAGAAAAGATCTTATATTGTTATGAAACGACTATCTGTAAACCAGCAGACTGATTAGATTGTATCCCTCTTTTCTTCTTGGCAGTTAGCCCAATATTATAGCTGTCCGTGGGCTAATCTGTGTAACAGAGCAAGGATCCGGGGTGGCAGGTAGCTGGTACTCACAGTCACTGTTGCTCCTGGCCGGTCCCACCACACGCGCGCAGATTTCCAATTGTCGGCTAGTGGGTGCGGCACTATTCAGATTCCGGAGTGAACAGAGAACAATGAAAAACTGGTTCTTCGTATCCAAGGAGTGAGCCGGCTCTCACAGCCTCACATGTTAGCCACTATGGCAGGGGCTGTAGATACAAGCCGTAATTGAGTCCGTCAAGAGTGGTGTAATATAACTACTGTTCTGATGCAAGACCTGGAACTGGAACCAGTGAGGAACTCAGAAACTGATAGGTTATGTAATACAGATTACTGGACACCTCAGTGTACAGATCGTTTACTGCACACTGAGCCCTAGCTCTGGAACCAGCACCCTTCTCTGTACCAGCCCAAGGCAATAGTAAAGATCAGCACAATAGTATAACCCAATAACCTGGACCATCAAGCACAGAGTAAAACAGAATAGGTAACTTGTATGCACTGTTCCAGTGGTATGATGGAATGAAGACCACTGGAACACATCTGAACACATCTATAATATTCGGAAGGGTTTGAATACACATTCCTTCTCGGACCATTTCTTAAAAATTCATAATAAAAATGAAAATCATAAAAAAAAATTTGGGTATCCAAGTAATTAAACCACATTGGCGGTCAAAGGATATGGAAAAACGTTTGGCCACCAGCGAAATGAGGTGGATTTTTAATTCAATGTTTTTTAATGTTTTTTAACATTTTCTCATTATATTAATTATTATATTTCTCTTTTATCTATTTATGATTCCTCTACTACTGGGAGCGGTGTATAATTGTGTTCCACTGAGGGAGGGATGGACCCTGCCGGAATACTAAGTACGGCATAGCTTTGTAATCAGTGGAACACACTTACATGGATACTTCAAGTTCGCTGAAAAACTCCACAAAGATGGCCGCGATTGGAGCCTGGTATTCACCCCCTAGCATTTCTTTGGTGCAGCAACAGAGAGAAAAAATAAAATAAAATATTGCGCTGTGGAACGCATATAACTTCCGTTTTTCCAGGAAGTTGTAATAGATGGAACGCAAGCAGCTTCCTGTTAAGATCGGAAGTGACGTCATCGTGATGTTTGCCGCGAAAAAAGCGGGAATTGGAGGACCAATAAGAAATTATTACAGGGGATAAATAGGATCTATCTTTTAATCACAAACTTCCTTTGCCTGAGGAAGGATCCTGAGAGGTCCGAAACGCGTTGCAGGAGGTGCAAGTTTGTGAATCAGGAGGAACGTCTTTTGGGATCCTGTTGCCATTTGGACTACTATAGAGTTTTCTGCGGTGGTACCGAGCTAACTTTGGCCCGGGACCCTTTGCTAATTTTTAGCATTAACCCACTGCAGCATCTCCACTTGGTGAGATTTTAACATCTTGGATCCCGATTCCTTCTTTATATCTATGTTATGAATGTTCTTGTTTTTAATCTATTTTTGTCTGAATAAATGATATCATTTTATTGGATGGGTATTTTATGCATATTTCCCTTCCTAATTTAAGGCATTACATGCAATTAGCGCTATCCAAGACACACTTTTCTGTTTTGTTGTACCCTTTTGAAGTTGGTATTACTTCATCTTCTGTGTGGTTGGGAGCTGCAGAATTGTATCTCTTGCGCAATCTGAGGGTTACTCACCTTTGAAACTTTACATATGTACCGTATGTAAAGGTGGAATAAGTAGGGGTAGGGACGTTAACCACCTAGGAACATCCTCCCTTATACGTCTCCTGCAGCGCGTTCATAAACAGTTACTGTCAAGTTCAGAAACTGTGGCTAAGACCATAAGCAGTCCAGGGACACCTAAATCCCTTTGTCCTGTTGTATCCAAACGCCTGCAAACCACACTGTCAACTCCCTCCTTGTCAATTTCCTCCTCAGTCAGGATCGGAAGTAGTGCTGCAGGCCATGTCACTGGCATGACTGACTCCTCTCCTATCCTGGATTCCTCCGGAGGATCCTGCATTGCTACGCCTACTGCTGCTGCTGCTGGGAGTCGTTCATCATCCCAGAGAGGAAGTAGGAACACCACTACTTCTTTTACTAAGCAATTGACCCTCCAACAGTCCTTAGCGAGGAGGAAGAAGTACGACAGCAGTCATTCTGTTGCAAAGCGGATAACTGAGGCCTTGACAGCTATGTTGGTGTTAGACCTGCGTCCGGTATCCGCCATTAGTGCAGTGGGATTTAGACAATTGATGGAGGTAGTGTGTCCCCGGTACCAAATCCCGTCTAGATTCCACTTCACTAGGCAGGCGATACCGAGCATGTACAGAGACGTCAGAAAAAGTGTCCTCAGTGTCCTAAAAAATGCAGTTGTACCCAATGTCCACTTAACCATGGACATGTGGACAAGTGAAACAGGGCAGACTAAGGACTATATGACTGTGACAGTCCACTGGGTAGATGTATTGCCGTACGCAGCAACAACAGCAGCGTCACCAGTAGCAGCATCTCAGAAACGCCAGCTCATTCCAAGGCAGGCTACGCTGTGTATCACCGGTTTCAGTAAGAGGCACACCGCCAACAACCTCTCAGAGAAACTAAGGGAAATCATCGCCCAATGGCTTACCCCACTTAGACTCTCCTGGGGATTTGTGATATCTGGCAACGCCACCAATATTGTGCGGGCATTACATCTGGGCAAATTCCAGCACGTCCCATGTTTTGCTCACACAATAAATTTGGTGGTGCAGAATTTTCTGAAAAACAACAAGGGCGTGCAGGAGACTCTTTTAGTGGCCAAAAAATTTCTGCACACTTTTGCCATTCAGCGGCTGCGTGCCAAAGACTGGAGTGCCAGCAAACAGTCTTGAACCTGCCCTGCCATCACCTGCAGCAAGAGGTTGTGACGTGGTGGAACTCAACCCTCTATATGCTTCAGAGGATGGAGGAGCAGCAAAAGGCAATTCAAGCCTATATATCCACCTATGACATAGGCAATGAAGGGGTATGAACCTGACTCAAGCGCAGTGGAGAATGATTTCCGTGTTGTGCAAGGTTCTCCAGCCCTTCGTACTTGCCACATGTGAAGTCAGTTCAGACACTGCCAGCTTGAGTCAGGTCATTCCCCTCATCAGGCTTTTGCAGAAGCAGCTGGATAAAGTGAAGGAGGAGCTAAGATGGAACGATTCTGCTTGGTATGTGGGACTTGAGGATGAAGCCCTTCATTCGCTTTGCCAGGATTCGAGGGTGGTCAATCTGTTGAATTCAGATCACTACATTTTTCCACTGTGCTCGATCCTAGGTTTAAAGCCTATGGTGTCTCTCTTTCTGGCGGACAAAAGCCTGCAGAGGTGCAAAGACCTGCTGGTGAAAACACTGTCAGATGAAGCGGAACGTGACATGTCAACAGCTCCTTCTTCATTTTCTCCCGTAACTGGGGCTGCCAGGAAACAACTTAGGTATCCTAAGCAACATGCTGGAGGTGGTGCAGGGCAGACAGGACCAAGTTTGGACATCTGGTCCGGACTGAAGGACCTGCCAACAATTTCTGACATGTCTACTGTCGCTGCATATGATACTGTCCCCATTGACAGAATGGTGGATTACATCAGTGACAGCATTCAAGTAGGCATGTCAAACAGTCCGTACCTGTACTGGCAGGAAAAAGAGGCAATTTGGAGGCCCCTGTACAAACTGGCTCTATTTTACCTAAGTTGCCACCCCTCCAGTGTGTACTCCAAAAAAGTTTTTAGTGCAGCCGGGAACCTTGTCAGCGAAAGGCATAGAAGGTTGCTTCCACAAAATGTGGAGAAGATGATGTTCATCAAATTGAATTATCAATTCTTCCAGGAAGACCAGCCTCCAGAAAGTACAGAGGGACCTGTTGTGGTGGATTTCAGCGGGGATGAATTAATACTCTGTGAGGATGTACACAAAACTGAAGAGGGTGAGGAATCGGTGGATGAGGAGGATGAGGACGACATCTTGCCTCTGTAGAGCCAGTTTGTGCAGGGACAGATTAGTTGCCAGTTTGTTTTGTGGGGGCCCAAACGAACCAATCATTTCAGCCACAGTCATGTGGCAGACCCTGGCGCTGAAACGATTGGTTTGTTAAAGTGTGCATGTCCTGTTTATTCAACAAAAAGGTGGGTGGGAGGGCCCAAGGACAATTCCATCTTGCATCTCTTTTTTTTCTTTGCAGTATGTACTCTTTGGGGCCTAGTTTTTCAAACTGCCATCCTGCCTGCCATAGCAGTGTCACTCCTAGATGGGCCACGTGTTTATGCCGCCCACTTGTGATGCTTAGCATAGCCATCCAGCTACCTCGGTGCAAACTTTTTGCCTACAAACAATATTGTGAGGTGTTCAGAATAGACTGGAAATGAGTGGATATGAATGTTATTGAGGTTAATAATAGCGTAGGAACAAAAAAAAAAATTCTGTGATTTTAGCTGTTTTTATGCTTTTTTCCAAAAAAATACAGGTCCAAAACCCAGAACCCAAAAAACACAGAAGGGTGGTTTTGGCAAAACCAATCCAGATCCAAAACACGAAGAAAGATCCAGATCCAAAACACGAAAAGTGGCTGGAGCACACCCCTAGTTACAACCTAATTAAGAACTGAACAGCTGGAGCAATATTGGTTGGCATATGGGGAAAAGTAATTTCTTCAAATGGATATATAATTGAATAGTTCTACTATTAAATGCATTACTATCAGTATTACAACTTGATGAAAAAGTATACCAAGTAGTGATCAAACTACATATTTTCTAAGTGATAGTCAATAATACAGTTATTTATACGGTCCTAAAAACACCAGTGCCATATATAGAGTTGAACCTGTTTGATAAGTGATATCAGATTTTTAATAGTGTTGATAAACTGTTTTAGGAACAGAGATTTATTAAATGATATATTGATGTTTAGGGGTCTATTTACTAAGCAGTGTTAGGAGACAGAGTGAGAAAGGAGATCAGGTACCAGCCAATCAGCTCCTAACTGCCATGTCACAGACTGTGTTTGAAAAATGACAGTTGGAAGATGATTGGCTGGTAACTTATGTCCTTTCACGTTGTCTGCTAACACAGCTTAGTAAATAGACCCCTAAGTGTTATACTCAAAATATAAAATGTGTATCATCTATGTAACCATATAATGTTTGTAATTTTATGTGGACTATATGATCTGATTTGTGCTGGCTGGTAATGATATTTTAATAAGCTGCAACCTAAAAATTGTGTTTTAAATAAATTTGTTTAGATCATCAGCTCCTCTATTTTCTATGTTTAAGTGGGTAAAATAAGTTTGGTCATTAATGAATGCATCTTTGAGCAATGAACTTGTAAGCAGTGTGGGCTGCCGTTTAGTAATTGGGATTAATCATATCATTATTTAAATGTTATTGCTGAGACCATACAACTTTAAAAAAAAATATATATTCTATAGATTTATCATCCGACACAAGCGACGATGATGTCACCAGTGAACCAGATGATAATAATGAAATTGGTGAACTAAAGTAAAAAAGAGCCCTCTGTTTCAATTATGTAGAGAATATAGCTTTAATTGAGGGTGTTGTGGCAAATTATAACATTTTGTTTGGCCGTTTGTCAGCACAGACATATGGAAGTGGAAGGAAAGAAGCTACATGGAAGTGTACAACAGGGGTTGTTTCCTCAATGAGTTCAGTCCCACGTACAGTGAATGTTTGTAAAAAAAATGTACTCGAACTGCAAGATTGCTGTAAATAAAAAAAATGGCTCTTCAAGAAAAACTTCGAAAGGGTACAGGAGGTGGAGCACTCATTTACATTGAAATCCGGTTTGGGAGCAAAAATTGAAGGAAGTTATATGTCCTGCTGCTGTGGTGGGAATAGTTGGTGGTGTGGATACAGAAAACATGGCCTTCATAAAAGAATCAGGTACATTTTTATATGCTTGCCATTGTATTCCATTAATTTTTTTCACATGTACCTTTAGGGGGTCTATGTACTTATAATCGCAAATGAGCCGCAATTTGTACCTAGCTTGCCAGGTATATTTTCATTTGACATAAAAATATCTCGGCTATGTACTACAGGGAAATCGCAGGGGCCATGGATGCGGTCCCTGCTAGTTATAGGAGAAGTGAAAGACTTCCCCGGGGAAAACTGACACTGCACATGTGCTCAGTGTCGGCGTCTGGAGCCGGCTGGGTGCTGTGGCAGAGAGAGATTGAAAGATCTCTCTCCTGCACTTGGAGCCTCCATAGGCTCAAAGCAGTCTACACCATCTGGAGATGTTTTAAGCTACCGGTGCTAAACTCTGAAAAGCTTTGCTTTTTGGAGTTTAGTATATAGGGATCAGATCGTAGTCCCCATTCATAATAATGGGGCCTGTGATTTGCATAACTATATAACAATTTGCAAGATCAGATTGTATTCTCCATAGATAATAATGGGGACTGTGATCTGCAGTGCTAAATAGCAATTTGCAAGTGTATTCTGTTAGATCACAGGCATTTTTCGTACATAGGACCTATACATATAATATATAAAATGCATTTCAATAAAAGGCATTACTTTATAAAAGGCAAACGATGGTAGCAAATGTTAATGATGCTATTGATCTGAAGCTAAGTCCTTTGATTAAATATCTCCAGAAATAAGTAATTTTGTAGTTGCAATTTATAGTTTTGGATCTTCAGAAAAGTAAACAAAAAAGGAAAGATCATACAGTTAACTGATCACATCAAATTCCAAAAGTATTTATATTTTTATTATTGTAAATGGAAAAAAGTGAATGTTATAAGCACGTTGATAATGGGTACTGATAGGATTGATAACGCGATGTGTCTAGATTATTTATAAACCTTACCCATTACAAAGATAAATGAAATAATTCACACAAATACAGATTCTAAAGTAAATGACAATGCTTTTACTTAAAAGACGGCTTAATCATACATGTATTTTGCCAGTGCAGAGTTACAACAAAAACTCTTAGGTTATATTAGCAGCAGTAGGGAATACTTGTAAAATAAATGTGTAACACCCAGTGCAGCATCAGTCAGCCAATTTCATACATACGTACGGAAATAGCACCCTACAGACCCTCGTTGTGTGCTCTCTCCTTCCTCCGAGTATTCTCCAATTGTCCTCCCCCTGTCTCTGCTCAATACTTTATACTATAACTCGTCCATATCTCTAATACATTCAAAATTTATTTAACATTCATATGTACTAGACCCTAATTGTTTATATGTCCAAATCATAATATTGACACTTATGCTGTGTTATCTGTTTGTTCCCATGTAGACCCCTTTAGCCTTCAGTTCCTGCTTATGGCAGACAGAGGCTATCTTGATTTTAACTCTTTTTGTTTATAAAAACTGAGACTTGTCGGCTACTAATCTGCTTACGTTAAAACTGACCCATCTTAAACCCATAACTTTATATCACTAGAACAAAATGGCTTACAACAGTTCTAATTTGTACATATCTCCGCAGTTAATCACACCTGCATAGAAATAAACACTAATCTCTATATACTTATTAATACATCATTTAATATACCTTTGGATAAAATATTAAACAAAATGACTGATGCAACAGAGACACATTTATTTACTTTAGAGAGGGAAGGGAAGGCCTTAATCTTTTCTAGGCCTGAGACCATTCGACAAATGCCCAGCTGCATCTCACACAACTATACTAATACTGAATATCATTTTAAACATTTCTATACACTCTTAATTGCAATAAAAATAATAGTGAAATACATAAGCATGCATATAATCGTGAATTGCTGAGGGCACGTGTACAATACACATATTCCTGTGTTATCAGGATTTTCTTAAATTTTAATTAAAAGTGGCTGAAGATGATCAAACATCTCACATGGAGGAGGAAAGCATCCTTATCTCATCCCAAAGCAGCTCTGGAGAAGTCTATACCAACAAAAGGAGAGAATCAAAAATTTTAGGTGGATTTTCTAATTGGAAATATTTCATGTTTAAATGATAAAATAGTGAGTATTGCCTCTACCACAACTGATACTCAACAAAATAACAGAGTAGACCAAAGTTTTGAAAGAAATAACATCCCCACACATTCGGAAGTAAGGAATATACTTAACACTGTTTTAGAAAGTAGTCATAATGATACTCGGTTGAAGGTAGGGGGGAATAAAAATGGAACTAGAATTAATCAGAACAACTTTATTATAAATTTCTGAAGATCATAAACATATCGCAAATCGTATGGAAGATTGTTTTGAGAAAATGTCAGATACATTGAATGTCATTTCAGCCACTCATCTTGAAATTATGAAGCATTTACAGGGTATTGGAAAAGAGAATTGCAAACAGTTTTTTCAGAAGTGAAGTGTCAAAGAACATTAGAACCTGTTAAAGGAGATAATCAAAGAGACATTTCTTTTACTGTTATATCAGAAAGTCAATCACGTTCAAAGAGAGACTTGAAAACACTAACAAGATTTAAACAGAGTTAAATCTAAATTGGGTTTACCTATTAATATTGTTAAAAAACTTTGTATTGGTTTGAAATTGGTATACAACAATAAGATTCTTATAATGTTTTTATTTCAACTTTAGAACTAGTTCCAGAATCCAGTCCTGCTAAGGAAGAAAATTAAGGTATATTTTTTCAAATTAATTTTTTTAAATGTTTAATTAAAGTAGAATCTAGATAGCTGTGATTTTACCTGAAATATTTGTTACTAGATTTAAATTTTATTTTTCTTTAATAGGTGTCTACAATCTACTTAATTCAATTATATCACCTAAAATTATTGAGGACTTCAGCCCAGACAACAGTACATCATTTGTAGACAGAGGTGATGTCATGACAACAATAGATATTACTCACTTCACTACTGCAGAGCAATCTCAAAATGCTGAAAGTACTCCTCAACAAGCAGAAACCACTCATACATAACATATAGTTGACAATAAAGATATCTCTGTAAACTTAAAGACCTCAAATCGTATGGTAGCTGAACCATTGCTGAATATAGATAATTTGTGTCCAAGATGGTAGTCCATTTTTTCAATTAACCAAAAATTTGTAAAACATATGTACCCCATTGGGGAAAATATTACTACAATGTTAAAAGAAATAAAAAAAAACTAACTTTATTTTGAATCAGGTTTTTGAGCAGCAATTTGAAATGTTGCAATAAATTGCTAACAGTGTGAACAGACATAGCCTAAAGCAAAGTCAGACCTTGTTGGGTATGTAAAATGATTTTAAACTATTCTACAATGACATTGTGAAAAGTTTTTCTCATGAGGAACTTTATGATGACTCGGAGAATTCAACCACATGTTAGTATGTTTTTCTAATACACATTTTTCATTCTACAAGTTTTACCTTAAATCACTCAAAAGAATACATCTTTCATCATCCTATATCCATATATTTATCTTATTATAATTTGTCATAACAATTGGCCCCAAATAAAATATGTTACTTTTCATGCAGTAATCTTACAGTTAGTTTAAGATGTTATTGCTGCTTCTAGATAATGCCAATAGGTTTTACATTTCAATTAAGAAAAATAAGTTTTTACTTATTTGACTCTTGTAATGATTTTCACAAATGCATTACTTTGCTACAATAATACATCTTTGTATTTTTAGAGACTATTGGATCATCATGAATGATATTCATCAAAATTATACTTTTGAGCCATATGTTAAAACATGTTAGTTTTTTCACATTTACAAGTATCTGCAGATACATAACTTTAGAATACAAACAGTTTTGTAATTTTAAAAGACTATTGTATTAGAGCCTCCAAAATTTTAAGGTCAAAATTTTTACCTTAAAGGAGCACAATTTATGCATATTCAATGTATACAGGTTTTGAAAATAGCTTGTTCTCTTCTAAAGTATTTGCAAATAAATATATATTTATGAAACAGCTGTTTAATTGTATTTTTTGTAAATTCTTTTGAATTAATGGATATTTAATATTAAGAAAATTTTAACTTTTTTGGTTTTTCTGTTAAAAGCAGTAAAGAAAAAAACTGAATCAATCTTATAAAGAACTATTTTTCTTTGTCGTAACAATTTACTGATAATTGTGAGTCTGAATGTAACCAATTTTTCATGATAATGTGGAGGAAACTATATTTTAAATCTACACTTGTACAAAAGTCTTATTAGGGTTATAATAAGTGTTCATAAAAAGTTTACATCAGTGTTTTAAAAACGGTTTTTTGAAAATATATTTCTTTCAATAAAGCATTGTTCTTAAAAAAAAATCAGTGTATTTTATTCCATCCTTTACATATACATTATATTAATTAATATATTGGATTGATAAGAACTTTAAAGTAATGCAACAAATGTTGTTTATAAGAATGTTTTATTAAAGGTGTAAACACATAGTTTACCACATTGTTGATAATGGTCATGGTAAATTTTATTAGATACTTTTTAAATATACATAACATTAACTTTACTTTTATTAAAAACAATAATAGTTGAGCACATGTTTATTATTCATAGAATGATGGTTAATCTGCCAAAAAAAAGAGACACAAAAAAGTTACAGAATATTCACAAAAATATGTTATAAAATTGATATCAATAGTATTTTTAAAGTATTAATGGAGCTTGAAAAAGGTTGATATGAGGCTAATATTTGACAAACATATTACAGTTGTTTATGCAAACCTATTACTTTCATTAGTATAACGCAAAAATTAAGTTTCCGACCGATAGTTTGACAAAGAGACTGCAGCAAAAGGAATGTGGTCATAATCCCAGCTAAATATTGAATCCCCCACCTTTCTGATTCGTGGCACCAGCATCCTGACCGCATGACATCCTGAAGATAAGTAGTGGTGTTAGGGGGAGGGTTATGGTTATGGTTTAGGGTCAGGCAGTCGTGGTACGGTTAAGTTTAGGTTGCAGGGGGAGGTTAGGTTTAGGCTGTGGGGAGGGTTAGGGACAGGGGTGGGTTAGGATACCTACCGACAGTTGTCGGTATCCTAACCCTTTTGGCATGCAAGCACTGGGATTCTGAATGCCGGGTTCCTGATCATCGGCATCCAGTACCCAACCCACTACAAATTTCTCCCTTGTATGCTTTAATCCCTGTATTCCTGCTGGAAGCTTCCTCCACCAAATATTTCAATGGGGGATGTGTTGCTAACAAATGTACCTATTTCCTGAAAGAATTGCATTTCTGAGATTGAGCTTTGCAGCTAACGACATCTAAAGATGACATTAGCTGCTGTGGCTTGTGGGCTGCACGTTGCATAATAAGTACGCATGCATGATAAACAAAATAGGTTTTAAGAATATTCGTGACAGTGTTCAGATGGATATTTTTTAAACCTTGACTTTAATTTAAGGAATGAAGTATAGAAAACACTAACATACAACATTCTAATTATTAGTCTAAAATTGAATCAAAAGCAAACAGATTTAAATAGTATAAGAAATGTAGAAGAAACTTACATGAGAAGATATCTTGAATTCATTTGGCACGAACTTCATTTCCAAGCAAAGTCAAATAATCCTCCTCCAGATTTGGGTCGATTTCCGGATCTTCAGGTAACTTTGGATCTTCTTCCATAGGAATTTTATTCTCGATGCAGATATTATGTAGCATGCAGCAAATGGTGACAATTATGGATACTTTTGATGCAGAATACTTCACCTGATGGGTCAGTCAGGACATCTTATTTTATAAATATAGATCTGTATATATTGGATCATGGTGAGTACAGGCTCCCTAGTAATACTAGGCATATGAGCCTATTTCTCTTCCGTTTGATGTATATATACATGGGCAGTGTTCAATTGATTTGTCACAGGTGACAGAGATTAATGATTGGGAGTGGTATACAGGCTGGTATGACTGGATGACTATGGGGCTATCTATTCCTATGGTGGTTGTACTGTTTGATGGCTGTGTGTCTTGACAAAGGTCCTGTTGGACCGAAACGTCGACTATGGGCTTTGAACATGTGAGCTAATAATTTGTTTCTATTTTTGCATTGAGAGTGCCCATTTACTTGCAAGTGTTATGTTTTGGTCCAATTATTTGGCTCTTAGTGGAGCACCTCACCATTTCAAATTGCAAGATGGATGTGCAGATTTTCTGTTGGTTGATAGATAGATAGATATTGATATAAACATGCAGATACACAGCAACCAATCACTCATACAAAAAAAAAATTAGGTTATCTGTAATATAAGATATACAACTATTTTTTTTTTAAATCACATCTGCCTGTTTCATCTTTAGGATGGTCTCAAAAACCTAGCTTCTGCAAAACCTCAATGAAACTGACACTAGTTAGAAGTAACAAGTAATAGCAGAAAAATCCACAGTGTTGCAATTAAACATTATTTTACAAGTTTGTAGCAAGGAATAGCAGAAAAAGAATCCACAATATTGTATTTAGATGTTAATATGCATCCATATATAAGGGGATTTCCACATTTATCTATCAGCACTTATCTCCCGGTAAATCAGTCTTTTGACTGGAATGTATATAGAAAGAGACAATAATAAAGTTCCACTCTATTATATTCAATTGCCGTTAATTAGTATCCCAGCAATTTACTGCCCTTTAGTAATCCATCCTCAGCATGTGGATTATAAATAGGTGCTTTTAGGATCCAATGATCCAGTCTTCCGTGTGTCTGTAAGTAACCTAGCTGCTGGCAGCATCCCCAGTGTGCAGCTATATCCAGAGGGTCTCCTGACAGGTATAAATAGACTCCCACGATATAGGACAATGTCCCGGCTCACAGCACTTGTGGTTTGGAGCTGGTATACTTGACGCGTTTCTCCGCCTACTAGCACGTCAGCGGCTTCCTCAGAAGATCAGATTGCCAAGGTAGTTAATTAGTCCAGCGCCAGCTGTCTATCTATTTTTATTTGACCCACTTGCCTAACGTGGTCTGATGGGATGCCTACAAGCCAGCATCAGCTTTTATGCATCTGTGGCAAACACTTAGTAACGCCTCACATTGCGCTTTGGATTGTTCCAACAGTGAACAAGTCCCAATGTTGTGCTGTGATCACTTCACCTCTCGATTCCAATGATGTAATTCATAAAAATAAATACAAAGAGAAAAAAATGCAATAGTATAATAACATTCGCAATAAATAGTTCCACGTGGGAGTCTTTTTAGAAGAGGTGTAGGTGAATGGACCCTATTCTGAGGTAGAAAAGCTCCCCAATCCTGTTGTCCCTAACAGTCCAGGTTTTCATAATATCTATAGTTATAGGTAATTAGTTTCTAATTAAGTCATCTATGCACAAGCATGAATATCCTAACAAACTGGACTGTTAGGGGTATTTACAAAAGTGCAGGTTTTTAGAAGTGAAGATGCTGCCCATTGCAACTAATCAGATTCTACTTAACATTTCAGTAGCACCTTATTGAAGATATCGAGAATATGTTTGGTTGCTATAGGTAACATCTCCATCTTTAAAAACCTTCAATTCTGTAAATATACCCCTTTGGGTGCTTTGGGTACAGAGTTTGTTAACCTATGACCTTAGCAATTCCAATACTCAATCAGTCAGCAAGGAGCTTTGGATTTTAGCATGTTGCATAGATGATGCAATGTGGACCTCGTCAAATTTGCTAAAAGCATGTTTAACCTGTAAACAAGCATTCACATCCTAGCCACTGGCAACAAGCACATTCAACAGATAGCACATTACTGACAGCAAAACCCCACAAATAATAAATACAACAACATTTATACTTGACAGGGAAGCACAAAAAAACTAAAAAAACAAACAAACTGGTTAAAAAATCCTTCTCTTACCTTCTTTTCCTGCCATTCTTCCGGTATTACCACCACAGGGCATTAGACACGTGGGATCAAGCATCCATCCGTCCTGTCCGGTCGTCACCCATGCACGAACTGCCCACACCAGCTTGCGTGCACCGTGCATGACCAAATCTGTAGCAGAGCATGCGCAGTTGTGATCCTTTTTTGAAAATAAAAAAAATCTACGCAGTTGGTTTTCAATCATCGGAAATTATCATGTTTCAGGGGGATTATCGCATCACCTTTCTTGACGGAAAAATTTAATACATATGATGAAAAAATTAACGAACAGGTAACGAAAAATACAATGATGTCTTGAAATGATACGGGACAATTCCGCATTTTTTTATACATATCCCCCCCAAGTGAGAAAATGGCAACCTACCTGATTATAATTAATACAATTTTCAGGATCATTGTCTCTTTCCAGATATGGTGATGAGTGTCCCCAATCGCACAAATAATACAAAACAGTTCTGAATAACACTGATAATTATGAAATGTCACAGACAAAGTGATCTATATGTGTTAGCCAATTGCTAGTGTGCATAAAATCTATATAGTAACAAGACATGTCCTGAGATCTACATGTGTATTAGGTTCCACTGTCTCTCACTGCTGTGATTTTTAAAAGTCAGGTTTTGTAGATATAAATGTATGAAGTGATCCGGTTCCATTCCAGAAAATCCCCCTAATATAGCTATCAAGTGGATTGGTTACCCAGGATACATTTCAAGTCTTCGAGGGGAGCTGGAACTTCACTCACCTCAAAACAAATACAGACACAGGTATACCTGTAACTAACAGAAGGTAGTTTATTATATTTGCAAAAAGTGGCACCATTAAATCTATTAGATCCAAATAAACAAAGTGTTTGAAAGTGGGCATGTCTTTAATGCACTTTCAGTTTGAAACATACCAAGCAGCATTTCTATAGGTGGGGGTTTCTATATGCTTACATAGAAAAGACTATTTAATAAATATTGCTTCTTTTTAGGATGGCGATAACATATCAATATTATTAAATGTATCTATTTTTTTTGTTTAAATAAAGTTATTTTTATTGAAGCACAAGCAGTTTACAAATGGTATCAGACTATACAATAAGTGTCCGTTGGGATCAGGTAATCGGTTTATTTTTTTGCGAAGCCCCAGGGTGCCAACTGGACAAGAGGACCGACCAGCGCCAGGGAGTAGGTAAGTATGTAGTGTGGGTGAATGAGTGTATATGTAATAAAGTGTTAAAACATGTTGTGTATCATGTCTATTGATTTTTTATTTTTTCCACAGTGGGAGTCACAGGGCAACTGCAGAAGCCGGAGCCTGGCGATCAGCTGACTGGAGTCACAGAGGAGCTCACTGGATCACCGATCACATGTTCCTGGTTGCAGGTGTTATTTTTTTCTGTTTTAAATAGTTTTTTATTCACTGTGATCAGCTTGTGGTCTATTTAGACACACAACGCTGATCACAGGCATTGGCTCCCTACTCTGATCTGCCAGAGCAGCGCAGGAGTCGGTTAAACAGGGGAAAACTCTAATAATGCCATCTCCAGGTGGCATTATTATCGCAGTGCTCCCCCCGTTATTTTTTTGCAATTCTATATTAGTAAATCTGAGACAGATCGCATTTCCCATCACAAATATGGGAAATGCGATCTGCTTACTAAAATCATGCAAATTTAAGGGATTTAAATTGTTTTTTTACAAAAACTGCTCCAAAAGCCCTTAATACATTTCAGTGATACTAAAATAATGTGAAATGGGTGTGAAAACACCCGTCTTCACATTATCTTAGGAAAAATAATATTGATAAATATAAATATGCCGATCGTGAGGACAGAACAGTCGCCCTTATTAAATATGTATACATAATTCAAAATAAAATGAAATGTAATAGCTCATCAGAAGTGTCACCTGGTCTGGTGACACCCGGTGAGCATTGTAAATTCCCCCCTGTCCACAAGCGGCGGAGCCACGCACGACCAAAAAAGGAGGCGTGGCCTACCATAAAGAGGGTGTGGTTTCGTGGGAACTCCCTATCGCGTCACTCTGGGGCAGTGTTCAGCATCCCCGGAGATGCTGGGCTGTCCCCGGAGACACTGCCTGCACTGCCGGCTCCTCCTCTATGACAGGAGCTGAGTGCTGCAGCAGGAGAATGTCACACTGTGGCACCTGACTCCTGTCACTGAGGAGGAGCCGGCATTTTGGTGTCACCCCCTCTGAGGGCGACACCCGGTGCGGCCCGTACCCCCATAGTGATGCCACTATAGCTCATGGCTTGTTATATTATCATTGTTCTTTAATTTATTATTATTATATTAAACTGACAATCTCTAAATGAGGGCTTGTAACTAGACAATGCAAATAATGAAATTGGGCCTGATTTAGAGTTGTACGCTATGCTGATGTTTTCACAGTTCAGTGATTATTGGCGTCTGAGTTGTACTGTGCATGCGTCAAGGTACATTACCTCAGTTGCTTGCAGTGACTATTTATTGGCAGTGTGATTGACAGTCAGGGAGAGTTTGGTTGAGGTCACAGGAAGTGGTGGCATGGAATGCAGATGAGTTGTGACTGCTTTGGGGGCGTATCACTTCTTGCAGCAGCGAGATCATACGCAAGGAATATGGCTCCAGCATCTAAATTCCCATGGCCATTCTGCAGGACCATAGATTCACTCAGGACTGCAACAATCAAATGATCTGTGACCGATGCTACAACTTTGTACGCAGACGCTGCAACATTTTACGTCTCGTGTCGGCTGCTATATTTGCATATCTTTGCATAGCAGCTGCATACACATTTGCAGCAGCAGATGGGCACATCATTACTGTTGTGCCTAGGGGTGACCTAAAGCCATGACAGTAAGGAGGTGCATGTCAGGGATACACAAATACCTGTGGATGCAGAGATACACATGTTTTTGTGAGAATGCTTGCTACAAAAACTTTTATTCAAGCTTAAATAACCACCATTACGCTTAAAGTATCTTAATACCGACACCGGAACACAGACAGATGCCAGCCCGAACCAGGTAAGTCCGGGGCATCTTAGCTGAAAGCTGCTTAGGTTTAGGTAGCATAGCAGGATTAGCATTAGGTTTTGGGGGGGAGGATCGGGTTAGGCACCCCTAGGGAAGGGTTAGGGTTAGGCACCACTGGGGGGGGGAGTCTTAGGTTTAGGCACTAACGGGAGGGTTAGGGTGCGGGTGGAGAGGGTTAGGGTTGGGCTACAAGAAGGGAGGGTTAGGCAAAGAAGGGGGGAGGGTAAGTATACTTACCCAACCCCTGTCGGGATACCAACCATCGGGATACCGCTGTCGGTATTCTGACAGGAGGCATCCCGACAGCCGGCATTACATACCCATTCCGTTTCACTGACGGAACTGCAAGTTCATACAGACTTGTATATCCAATACGTTATATTTATTTGCAGAATATCCTTATTGAAATGTATAAAAGTTATAATTGTATTTTATTTTGTCTAAGTTCATTTCTCCTACAAGACCACATTGCATGTTGCACATATTCCTATATATCAATGAACAGGCTGTAAATTGAACCTTGCTCTGACAGTAAATCCATACATTATTGCTTGCCTGAACTGTAATGACAGACAAAATAAATGGTCTTGAAAATTTGTGTACAACAGTTGCCCTATATCATTGCAACTTGATAAAATAGAAGGAATCACATTCTCCAAAAAAAAGCAGCTTAAACAAAGTCAGTGTCAGGTTTGATTAATTGCAATATGTTTATTTAATGGACTAAGCAAAAAAAATAAGGCACCTCACATTTTATTCATGTCATGATGAGAAATCATGAAATGAAATGGAAGATGCCAGTGCCTCGATACGTATCTTTATACTATACTTACTCATGTGCCCGGCATTGCCTAGTTCTTTTCTGTTTTTTTCTCTCCCTCTGCTTGCCACAAATAAATGATATGTCCTCATTGATGAGAATAGCACAGTATGCTGGATCACCCCAGTAACCAGCCTCCTTGTCACACAGTTCTGTGCATGCATGAGGGGCAGTGGGCTGACTGGGGATGGGATGGACCTCTCTCCCCATTAGTGATCTCATCAGCATACAGTGCAGAACTCTGCAGATCGCTGACCCCTGGTCACTAGCTCTTATTACCTGAACTGAGACATCACAATGTACACCTCCATTCCTCCCACTATCATACACGTTTCTGTCACCCACTGCTCTGCCCACACTGCCGTATTCTGCTATTAGAAGATAACATTCTACTTCAAGCTGCCATTGGTTCACAGTCCAAGCAATCAGCAGTGGCGCTGAGCTGTAGGCGTGTCCTGGCTACTGCCCAAAAACAAAGCAAAATCACCATCTATTAGCTCCGCCTGTTATCCAGTGATCTCCATTTAGAGGTGTTGCACTGTCATTCATGTGTGATTATCTACTCAGAATACAATAGAATAAAGACAATGTCTAATGGAATGAAGGCATAAACAGGTTGGAGGTCCGGAAATATGGGGAACATGGCAGACAAAACATAGGCAGTACGTGGATTCACCTCTGCTATGTGTAGTTGAGTAAAATAATTTCTGGCTGTTACAATAGATCTTTTATGGAACTGCAAAGTTGTGGTCCCCCAGGGCATTTGTAATTTTGTGATGTCATGTATGTACATTTGAGCAATAGTACCCATTTCAGGGGCAAACACAGGAATTATACAGGAGGTGTTTCCAAATGGCTGTGTCACAGCATGCTAGAGCCAAGCTCTTAAAATATTCAATCTGACTCCACACCTCTGTTCTGGGTATTAGCAAATATTACAAGTATGGGCAGCATCCACACTATCCGTCTGAGAGTTGTGACAGGTTGATATAGGAACACAGTAAAGAAAAGTTGCCACAATAAGCATAAAACAGACTTTTGTACCCACTCAGAAGTACATTGTTTTGGAAACATATGGTTGAGTCCCAAAGTGTTGTTTATTCAAACAGCAGTGCCGAACCTAATTAATTTGGTGCCCTAGGCAACATTTTAGCTGGTGCCCCTCCATCAATGGAGTTAGGGCCCACCTATGGGCATAACACATGAGCATGGCATAGTGCCCAACACTGTGGTTGTCTAGAGTGGTAACAGGAGGAAAGCGTGTCCCAACTGGGACCTTAGCCTCTCGGCTGACCTTGGTGGGCCTTCCCCGCAGGGGTCAGCGCTGCTCCTCAGCTTGCAAAGCACCGGATCCTCTCTTGCCTCTTTGAGCTGACATAACACCGATGGATACTTGACTCTTGCCAGACTTTTACAACAAGGGAGCAAGTATAGCTCCCTTGTGAGAGTTCCTTTGCAGACAGGGTTTAGGCATCCTGGAGTTTTCTGGCTTGACCTGGCATCTTCTGTCTTCCTTTTGCCTTTGATATTCTTTCCGCTGGGTTGCATCCTCTATGCGGCATCTTCTGAGCCTCTTGTGGAGTTCTTCTATGTTTCCCCTCAGTCATCGTATTGCCTTTGCGACACTTGAAATGGCTAATAAAAGTCTTAATGACTGGGCAGAACAGTGACGTGGTGAGCTGCGATTGGTTCACCATGGCCGATCCTGATTGGCTGCCGGTCTGTGAGTCACAATTGGTACTGGGATACAATACCCAGTCCCAGCGCTGGCCGCAGATGTGTCCCCAGCAGCAAAAATCTCTACACTGCAGTGTTGCTCCTGCTTCGCCTAGCCCGTCTCTGCACTTGCCCTCTGGAGCTAGGTTGCCCCAGCCAAATGCCTAGGTCACCTATTAAAGCTACAGCAAAATTGCAGTCCCGACTGCAGTACGGTGCACCTCTAAATCAGGCCCCTAGTGTGTATCACCCCATAGAGCAAATCCTGTCACCATTCAATCACAACCAATATTACACATACCTCGCTTAGTGGTGGACTACCACTCTACATTATAAAAGCGACTTAGCTCGTGCAGGGGCTGCTTACAAGACTTTAGGGTGTAATATACAGATACACAGACTCACTGACAGGACAGACAGAAGCACAAGCAGGGCTGAGAGACAAACACACTGACAGTTATAGAAAACAAGCACACGTCAGAGAGACACACTGACAGATCAGACAGTCACACTGTCATCCTTTCTCCCTTTGCTCGCCCTTTTTTCCTTGTGGACAAAGCATCTATAGAGTTCCCTCTGAGCTGTGCGCTGAGTGTGTTCTGATAGCGGAGACAGGGAGGTGGCAGGTGCTGCCATGTGGCTGTAACCCGTTGCATTCAAATGATGCACAGCCACTCACATAGGAGGCCACACTCAGATGGAGACACTGCACCTGCCATTAGCTGGTGCAACTAATGGTGCGTCTAAAGGCCTGATTCAGCAGCGGACACAATGCCGATGTTTACGCAGATCGAGCGATTATTTGCCATTGCGCATGCGTGTACGTTGCACTGGCTAGAAAAACATAGGCATGGGCATGCATAAATTAGGCATTGCCATCTCTTCAGCAGCAGGAGAGCTCACTGCGTGTCTGGAGAGCTGCCCAGTCTGCGGCTGGTCAGACCTGCCGTACATAAAACATGGCTGCCTGCTGTGCGGCGATGGTACCGATGTTTATGCAGCAGTCGGCGTCCCTGTGTTCAGATGCATTTTGATAAGTATTAGCATATTTTACCAACTGCGATCCATTAGCGATTGCATTTGCGCCCGCTGCTGATTCAGGCCCAGAGATGGAAATGTACTGTCGCAAGACACTGCAAGTGGGTCTCAGTATTAAGAAAATCACCCGTGGCATTAGTATGAAATTCGGGCGCGGTTGCAACAAAATACGTAGCTGCTTCTGCGTGCGAATCAGATCCTTAGCCTGTAATTAAACGCTTTCCCATAGTACTATCATATGGTATATGGGATCATTACTGCAGCACAAAACAGAAAATGCACAGCAATTAAAAGTATGTTTTTAGTTATATTAATTGCACTGTTTTCAGCAGCTTTGGTGGGCCAGGGGCTGTAAGTAGCCCATTACATTGTAGCGTTGGACTGACAGTCTCTAGAAGGTACCAGGAGGTCATTATTCATACACATTCTGCAAATAGTTTACGTTAAGACTATTCCACTCCTCACTCAAATTGAAAATAATTGTAAGGAGAACCCCACTGCCAGGGCCACCTGCCCTTATAATGGTTATTAGCCATAGGCTAGTTATACATGTTATAGTATGGGGGGAAGGGTCAGTGGCTGTGTTTTTCACATTTTCTACATTCACATTACATTTGATTCTACTACTGAAGCAGCACTGTCACTGGGAAAGCGGGATATTCATCACACCTACTAATGAGGACAAGTGGAGGTGTTACCATAGGAACCAATCAACTTCTCCATGGTCCACTTCTCCACGCTTTTCACAGCTTTATACATACTGTAAACCCATCACACATTTACTAACATGATTTTTTAATATTTATTTTTAAGTGCTTTTAAATGTGTGATTTAACCCCGAACCACAACATCAATGTTAAAATCGAACTTTAAAATATACCCCTAAGAGTTCATTGAATTTGTCTTCTTCTGACTTTACATGGAATTGGCCCTGTTAATCCCATAGGGAATGAGGAAATAAATCACCATTTATGTTCTCACAGCAATTTAAGCAATTTACAGTCCTATAGAGGGTTAGCTGGAAATAATAATATAGATATCACAGTGTGTTGAATCTGAAATAAAATGTGACATGGATTTAAGAGCTTAAACAAAATACATAGGTACCAATTATCTTTCATTTCATAAATCTAGGAGCTGTAATGGTGCTAGCATCGTCATACGGTTCTATAGGAACAACTATTGTCTGCATGAAGATGACTGTACTATTGTTAGAGTGTGATTTCGTGTAGGAGGAAAACATGACTGGGAACTTCTATCATTTGTTCTCACGTTTTCATACCATCTTGTCTTCTGTCTGTGCCATATACAATCATTTGTTAATAAGAAATCAGACTGCTAAACTAAGTTTAAGACCCATTTTGTTATCATCAGCTGTACAATAATTGAAATGTTGACTTGAATTTAATTTCATGCTTATTAAGCAATTACTTTTTATCCGCTTCGCAAATGGCTTATTTTCAGATTGTAAATGTTAAGTTTATGCAAACATATGTTGTTTTCTGGCACTGCTGAAGAAATATACTGTATAGAAAAGATAGATGATTTGGTTAAGTATCAGAGAATAAAGTTCAATACCCTTTGTAGATATACTTGTAGCTAAACCTGTGAATTCCAACATAAAAATAAATAAATAATGGCAACTTTATTGCCAACTAGCTGGGATACCCAGCGTTGCCCGGGTTGAAGACTGGACCCTGAAGTACATCTGCAGCCTTAATTTTTTTACATTGTCCTCGTCTATAACCATGGGCGTATCTATAATGGGTGCAGGGTGTGTGGGGCACACGGGCCCCTGGGTCCATGTGGCCCAGAACCGCACACCCTGTACCCATAATATACTTACCTCTCTGGAGTCCCACGTCGGCGCAGGGGTCCAGTGCTGTAAAATCGTCTGGAAAATGGCCACAGCTGCCATTCTCCTATTATTTGCGCATGCGCAGTACAGGGAAAATGGCCACCGCGGCCATTCTCCCGGTGACCTGTGCATGCTCTGGGCACACTCTAGTGCCCAGAGTCTATAACTCTGGAGCTGGCCATGCACAGCTCAGAGCGCTGCCGGCTGCTGAACGGAGAGGAGGGGGCCCATGACGTAGACTGCACACGGGCCCCCTCCTCACTAGAAGCGCCCCTGCCTATAAACCCCATTACATTGATCCTGAAAAGGACCCCACTGTTTGCTTCATTTAGCCGTGAAAAGGACCTATCTAGCCATTTCTACAGAGTATTCAGGGGCTAATTTATCAATAATTATTTGCAGCATATTCCTGAAAACACACGTTTTCAGGCGGTAACTCATACTTGCCGACATTCAACTCCCTCCTTCCAGGAGGGAGCTGAATGCCTGCATTCTGTTTGGGGCGTGGCCAGGCTATGATGCCATTATGAGGGCGGGGCCAGGGGCGTGACCGCACGATTGTGCCATCGTGGCCACGCCCCCTCTTCACAATGCCGGAAAAAAGGCATTGTGAAGCAAGGGGCGGAGCCATGATAATAACGATTCAGCGTGAATCGCGTCATCGGGCCCCCCCCCCCGTTGCGGGGTTTTTACTAGTAGTCAGGGGGGTAGGCGGCAGCCGGAAGGCATGCCTGCCTTTCCGGGGGGTCGGGAGCGGCACCCGATATTCGGGAGGCTCCCGACCAAATCGGAAGGGTAATCAAGCCTGGGGTACCTGCAAATATTTAGTATCCCCTGAATGAATGACAGAGGGACTGCAGCAGAGAGCTTAGAAACCTGCTGTGATCCCTCCATTCCCTCCAGCAGGCGCATCCCCCATAGGTTTCTATGGGGTATGTGATGCTGTCATATCTACCAACTTCCAGAATGAGATGCTTCCACAGCTACCACTATCTGAATATGGCGGTAGCCCGCTGTAGCCTACGGGCTATACATCGTCTATTTAGCCCTGGAACCCTCCACGGCAATGGCTGCCGCGCATGTGTGGTCAGAGGGACTACGCATTTGTAGTATCCCTGGTAAGCACTCCTGGCACATTGTATGGACACCTATCCCTGCTGGTGCTCAATGATACATTCCTGCGCTATGATCGCATCTTGCAATGCACTCATGGGTGCTAATGTTGTGCCCAGATCACACTGCAAATGTGATCATTAATAAATGAGCCCTTTAAGCTGGATACACAGTAATTGATCCATTGCACGATATATCGTTCCGACGCGGATCAGAGCGATGTGTTGTGTGGATCACATAGTGTGTAGCCCCAATCACCCATGCCTGTGGATCATTTATCGCAGTGTCCCATCTGCTCAGCTGCAGAGCAGATGAGATGATACAATAAACGACGCCATGCTACTAAATTCAGCATGGAACGACACATTGCGCCGTCCTCCACTGCATCGTGCTGTGTGTATAGACTGCACCATGTATTGCTCCATCGTGTCATCCTGTCGCTGGGTATGTAATATGTACCTACCTAGTTTTATACACTAAGCTTTTCTCAAAGATTTTGCATTGATTATGCTGTCTGCCACAGTCTGAATGTTGCAGCTGGTGAGGCTGTGTGTCTAACAGCATCGGCTAACTGACATGTTTGTCTTGCATCTGGGGACTTCATGGCCCTGGATGCTGCATGTCTAGCAGCAGAGTGGTGAGCTAGCTTTGCATTGAGTGATTCTCTCGTCGAGTGGCTGCTTGTCTCTCTTGTTGAGCTGATTGGTTCCAACTCCTGTCAGTTCCCACATGGGCTGGTCAGTCAGTCAGGAACTAGAGCCAATCAGCGGCTGCTCTACAGTTAGCGACTGCTGATTGGCTGCCGGCTCCTGACAGTTCACACTGAGCAGTCAGGAGCCAGGTTAGTGGTGTATGTGGTCACACGCACCCCCCCGCTAATGTAAGTATCTGGTCGGGTCACTCGGTTTGTTACTTTGCCACGGAGAGCGGCGCCAGGATGTAGGCGAGTATGGGATCTTAATTCTAGATACTCCCATTTGATTCTATGGGAGAAGCAGACTTGAACATCTGGCAGCAGGTAAGTATGTGTGAGTGAGGTAGGTGAATGTAATAAAGTTGTACTTTAGACGGTGTGTGTGTACTGTGTTTTTTTAACTATTTATTTTACAGTGGGGGAACGGTTGCCGGCCGCCTGCTGGCACTTGTAGTTCCACAATAAAATACAATAGTTTTTAACTATTTCCCCCATTATTACCCCCGTACCCACCGCTCCAGGGGTGCTGGGAAGAGCCCCGAGCTTTAGCCTAAGCCTGGGTTTTCAGGAGAAGGGGGACCCCTTCTTGGTGGGGTCCACACCTCCCCTGAGATCCCTGGCTTGGGGTGTTAATACTTTGGCCTTGGAGAACCGGTGATAGGGTCTCCTGGCCGTGTCATTACACCCTGGTCGGTTTGGGACCGGTGCTGGTTTTAAATATACGGGACCCCTTTGCATTTCCCCCCCCCCCATATTTAAAACCAGGACTGGTTCCTAAAGTTTGGGGGAACCCTACACATTCTTTTCCCTGTAATTTTAGGAACCAGGACTGGCTGAGCAGTCCGGGGCTGGTTATGCTTTTGGGGGGGGACCCTACGTAATTTTTTTTTTTTTTAATAAAAACATCTTAGATTAGGTATACATGCAGAAACATACACAAATCACACTGATCTGTGTATGTTTCTGCAAAACTCGCAGCTCAGGAGGTGGAGCGTTTGAAACTTCAATTTCTCTGCGAGTTTGCTACAATCTCACCCGAGATTGTAATCTCGATTCTTGGTAAATTCCCGAGTTGCATCTTTTTCATGAAAAGTACTTCCGAGTTTGGCCGATGGTGAGTTGATTCGAGCTTGCTATCTCACCTGAGTTTTTCAGTGAAATATGAGAACTCTCTCCCAAACTCACCTGAGCTTGTCTTTAGTAAATTTTCAAGATTAAAAATATGCCTAAACTCACCCGAGATTGCAATCTCGACCAAATATGAATCTTAGTAAATTTACCCTTTAGGCACAGATCATTCTGGACATTATTAATATTATTATTTTATTCTATGCTCTTAATCAAAATAACCAATTGTAATAATCCCTACCCCATATATTTTTATTCTTATCCACCATTATTATTGTATGTTATTTTTACTAGTGTGCATTTTATTGAAGCATTGTAATCTAAAATACCCCATATTCTCATTTATCAATGTTATTTTATTAGTATACATTTTATTGAAGCATTATATTTATGCCATTTTTATACCTTACATCTTTATTGCCATCTCACGAGTTATCTTTACATCATTATACCAAACGTATAGTCCAAGGTTACATGCTGCGCCATAAATGACACACCACCATTTCTACTAAATTAACATTACTGGTGAGAACGGGGAGTATACCTGTGTCCTCTGGCTGCAACATTAATCCCACTATAGATCGCATACATGCTACACTATCCATTCACCCACATCCCCCCTAGTGCCTAAACCTAACCTCCCCCCTTAGTGCCTAACCCTCCTCCTAGTGCCTAACCCTCCTCCTAGTGCCTAACCATAACCCCTAATCATCCCCTAACCCCTGATACTTACCTTTGGGATACTGGAGCCGGGATCCCGATGCTGTCGGGATTCCGGCATCTGGATTTAGACCATCGGCATCCCGCTCGTCGTGACGCTGACTACATCCCGTGGTTGTGCTTTATGTGCTTTAACAGTGAATGGAAAGGATCACACTTTTGAAGGCTGAGATGTGAACAGAAGTAAAGTGAGTTTGAATGTGGAATATTAAGGGGGAAAGCTTTGAAAAGGAACACAGAAATCATTTACATCTGGATAAATATGCAAATTAGGAGTAAATGCTACGCTTTGCCAGGATCAAAGATTGTGAATTGATTATGCTGTCTGCCACAGTCTGAAAGTATTTAATGCTGAACTGATGCAGGCTTGCATGAAGCCAGGCCCAGAAATTGTGTCCCAGTTTAATGGGTCTGTGTGTTAGTGTGTGGCCCTGATGAAGCTCAAACCTAGGCAAAAAAACTAATCCTGGTCAAACTACACCAGCAATAAAAATTTGGTGGAGCTAGGTCCAAAGCTCTGGCCGTGCAAAAGGGACAAACAAACAGACAGACACACACACTTTCTCCCTTATTATATAGCTAACCTTATAACACTTAATGGAAGGTACCTTGTTGCAGCGCAACTTCAGGGTTCGGCTCCTGCTCCAGCACGCAAACCTCAGCAGCTCTCGTTCCTCTTCCTTTCCTTCCATACGCCACAACAATGGGCAAGGATTATCGCCCCCTCCCACACCCTAACACAGAAGATGGAAGATAGTGGTTATGCAAAAGAAGTTTAGATTTATTTTCAGCAACACCAAAGGGCTACAGTGGGTCACTGCAATCTAATACGTTTGCTTTCAGTCTTTCTCAAGAAATATTCAATAATTCACAAATCACAACAATATTAACACTCTCTATTACACTCTAATAGGGGTATTCAATATGGGAGCGAAAACATTGTTTTTGCGATGTTTTCGCACCTATGACGTCATTATCGCAGGTTTTGCTGTTACACTGTATTCAATTTCAAAGACTTTTCGCAAGTTCGAAAAGTCTTTGAAAAAAAACGGGGATAACTCTTCACCACTGAATAGGTGGCGAAAAAAAGTGCAGAATTGGGGTTTAGGGGTGCAGGCTTAAAAAAAATAGCCTGCACCCCTGGGAATGACATTTTAAAAAGAACTGTGTCACAAAAAAAAAATAGGGACACCCCAAAAAATTATTTTAAAAATTGGGGTGAAAAAAAAATGGGAAAAAAGTTTTTAAAAATAGGGAAATAGGTTCAGGGCTATTCTGCAAGTATGCGGCAGGTGTATTCTAGAATAGGCTATTAGCGGCAGGTGCATAGGTGCAGAATTTTTAAAAACTTACTTTAGGGACATAAAAATATGCTAGTACCCATTTTCATGTACCCCAAATTTGATGCGACCACTTAAAAAAATAACCTAAGTGCTCTTCTGCAACACTTCTTCAATGTCAGGAAAAAAACACCTGCTGCGGCTATTTAAATCCCCGACTTTCATTTGCAGGCTAAAACGGGGGTACCCATAGTGATCCCCCATGTTTTTACAACTTTAGGGGGGTCCTACAATTTTTTCCAGGAAAATTTCGTAGTTTATCGCAAATCCCACTTCGCCAGGTCCCATTTTCGTAGATTTTATATTGAATACGCGCCCGATACTTTTTCCCTGAAAAATCTCCGATGTGCAGCGAAAAGTCCAGCGCGGACTTTTCACTCCCATATTGAATACCCCTCTAAATCAGTGTTTCTCAAACTCGGTCCTCAGGACCCCACACGGTTCACGTTTTGCAGGTGCACAGGTGTAATCATTACTCACTGACACATTTTAAAAGGTCCACAGGTGGAGCTAATTATTTCACTTGATTCAGTGTGGAGTTATGGAAAACATGCACTGTTTGGGTCCTGAGGACCGAGTTTGAGAACCTGTGCTCTAAATCAAATGATACATCTTAATCTAGATGACAATCTCAAATACTAAATATTATTCCAGAAATTTACTACCAATTTAAGTTGCAACTAACTGCATATATGTACTTTACCTGCTTCAATAATAGATTTGACTGTTCACCAAGATTTATACTACACTCTAAACATAACCTTCTAGATCAGGGATCAGTGAACTTTTTTACCTTTTACCCCAAAATATATTTAGATACGCCGACGTTACCCCCTTGATTTGAAAGGAAGGAAATCATATAGTAGTGCCCCCATATAATGCCCCTGTAGTAGTGTCCCCATATAATACCCCTGTAGTAGTGCCCCCATAGTTATGACCCTGTAGTAGTACCCCCATATAATTCCTCTGTAGTAGTGCCCCATATAATGCCTCTGTAGTAGTGCCCCCATAAAATGCCCATGTAGTAGTGCCCACATAAAATGCCCCTGTAGTAGTGCCCCCATATAATGTCCCTGTAATAGTGCCCCCATATAATGCTCCTGTAGTAGTGCCCCCATATAATGCTCCTGTAGTAGTGCCCCTGTAGTAGTGCCCCCATATAATGCCCCTGTAGTAGTGCCCCCATATAATGCCCCTGTAGTAGTGCCCCCATATAATGCCCTTGTAGTGCCTCTTGTACAAAAAAAAACACTTACCTTAATCCCCGCACTTGCATCCACCGCCATCCTGTCCGCCCGGCTGCTTCTCGGAACTATGGGAGAGACATCATGACGTCTCTCCCATAGTGCTCATGGAGAGAGGCGGAAGCTGGATTTCAGAAGAGAGCGCCAGCCTCCGACAAACGCGGCGCTGCAGGTAAGGAGCCGGGCGCCCACTGGTAATAACATCTCAGCGGGCGTCCGGCTTAGAACCTCCCTGCGGCACAGCCGTGCATACATATGAATCATTCTATATAATGCCTACTGTTGCATTAGTAAGTACTGTTTTTATTTTAATATTTCTTTCACAGTGGGAATATAGGTACCAGTGGCCCCTTAATGCCTAGCATTTTGGTACTTGTGGTTCTCCAAGTACCGGCATGCTGCGGAGGCTTGCTGGGACCTATAGTACCCATGTAAAAGACAATATTAGTTTACTTTTATTTTTTACACCTATCAACCCCACAACCACCACCCACGGGTGCAGGGGATAACCCTGGGCTTCATCCCCAGCATGGGGATACATGGAGAGGGGGGTCCCTTTATCGGGGGGTCCCCAGTGCTAAGCTGATTAGTGTGGGGTGATTAATGCTTTGACTGGAGAAACCCGTCAAGTGTGTCCCCTGGGTGTGGCATTACGCCACCACTAGTAAGAGCCCTGTACTGGTTGTTGAAAATACAGGGGACCCCTACATCTTCTTCCCCGTATTTTCACAACTAGGACCGGCTCATACAGCCCGCTGCTGGTTGTGTTTTTGTGGGGACCTCACATAATTATTTTTTTTTTAACAGTTTCATACACATAACACACAAGAAGCCTGCTAAAATCAACAGCAGGAAGCAGGTCTATTATTTTGGAGATTTTGGTTTGATTTTATATTGGATTCTATAGGTGATTTTTTATTCAAATTGAACATATAATTGAATACAAAATCAAACTTTTGTAAATATACTCCTCAGACTCATTCGCACACATATGTACAAATGTTGTACATCAAACTGATCAGTGCAATCTAGTAAAGTAGTTTTTTTGCTTAAAGTTGTTTTATTTGAGTGAATAAAATGCACGCTTTGGGGTAAATTTACTAAAGTGACAGTTTTTAGAAGTGGAGATGTTGCCCATAGCAACCAATCAGATTCTAGCTATTATCTTCTAGAAGGTGCTCATTAAATGTTAAGTAGAATCTGATTGGCTGCTATGGGCAACACCTCCATTTCTAAAAACCCACACTTTAGTAAATATAACCCTTTGAATGTACAAGTCGCCCGGGACCTGTCCCTGTTTGGAGCAACTGAAGCCACAGTGTATATGGACACACCTGTAACAGACGGGATGTAGTTAAATTGCTGACTATCAGGATGCCGGCTGACGAAATCCTGGTTCAGACCCGCTCGCTAGGCTGTGTTCACACATAGCCTGCCGATGTTTGCAATGTGTGCATGCGTATAAGTCGCTGTGCTCGAACTAGTCCATGTGATCGGGAACCGTTCGCTCGCTGCGCATAGCTAGCTCGCTAGAATGAGTGACAGGACAAGCTGTTTGTGGGTTGTGACAGGGGTTGGTCGATGGAAACGGGGGTGTGATGGTGCGAACGCAGGCGTGTCTGAGCATCTTAATGCCGTTTCAGAGGCGTGCATAATTAAGACGCAGCGTCATAATACACGTCACATGGCTGAATTAGTGCAGTGCTTGCGGTGGGGTATGGTCAGCCACAAGTGCTGCGTATGGGTCCGATGTTACTCGATGTTACCGATTGTTGCATACACTTCCTGGAGATGATGTGGGAAAATGGGCGTCTTAAGACAGGCTGGTGGGCGTCTAGATGTACACTGCGATCGCACTCCAAGACATATTGGGCGTGCTAATGCCTTGCCGAGCGATTGCGGGATGTGCATACTTTGGCTGCGTGCAAACACATCTAGCGAGCGGGTCTGAATCGGGCCCAGAGTGGTCCATCGTCCAAACTATGGGCCTGATTCAGAGCTGAACGCTCTGACCAGAGTGCTCGCTCTGAATCAGGGCCCTCCTACCTTTTTTTGGAGCATCCTCATGGGCGCTCGCATAGCTATAGCGAGCGTCCATGATGATGGTCGCGATGGTCTTGACCATCGCGACCATCGGGCTTGCGGCGGAGACCCTGCGGTAGGGTCTCGCTGCCGCAAGCCCTGGAGTGATTTTGGCTCTATCAGAGCCAAAATCACTCCCACTGACATCACTAGTGATGTCAGTGGGGCCGGCTTGAGACGGTAGGCGTTCAAACAACATCGACAGCACGCCCCCTTTGGTGCGAGACCCGGAGCGATGGAGAGCCCGTCGCTCGCCGGGTCACGCGCATGCGCACGACGGAGCTCCCTCCATCGTGCGCATGCGCAGTGGGGGAACATCGACCCGCTTGCGAGCGTACTGTCGCTCACGAGCGGGTCTGAATGACCCCCTATGTTGGAGACCATTTCAGCTTGTGCATGCTTAGAAGCTTTTTCATTAAGAGTTAAAAGGGAAAGTATAAAGAAAATATGAACAGGGCCAGATCAACAAAGGGTGGATAGGACAACAATCCCAGGCATCCACATAAAAATAGGCCCATCATCATGATATCGTGTACATACTGACATTAAGCCACATCTGCTCTTGTTGGTATTACAGGTACAGGTAATAAAGCAGCTGTTGTTTAATTAGATATATAACATAAAAAACATATACAGAGGCAGAGCAGTACATTCTGATGGGCTCTTTGTTTGTTAGAAGTAGCTTGTGAACCTTTCAGCTGGTTAATGTGCTGCAAAGGTCGTATTAACACTGTACATGTTCTAATTCTACACTTCCTTAGTATGCAAATGCAATCTATTGAAACATAATTAGCTTGATTTTATGTAATGTTGTTCTTCAATCACATTGATCAAAGACTTCTCAGTTGCAAGTATATTCTTGGCATGAGCCAGAACGCTCTGTGCTGTTTAACATTATGACCTTATGACTTTCCTTTCTGCTCCTTTCACTTTGTGAGTGGCTTTTAATTGGTTTCATACTGTGATGAGCTGAACAACAAATCTGTGTCTGTGTTTTCTAAACAGAAGAATGGTTTTGATTTCACAAGCTTCCCTGGGTTGCGTGGGAAATCAAATACACCAATCTTGAGAGTCACGTGCCAACCAGTATATTGCAAAGACATGACAAGTCATAGTAACACTACCAAAAAAAACAATGCCACAAAGAAATTAAACAATTTTACCTGCCTTACCATAGATGGACGGGCTGTTTTTATATTACGATAATGGCAGCTGTCCAGGCAGCATCCTCTGACTGTCTCCTCGCTGGCAACCACATACTCCATGCAGCGCAATGGGTTGGGTACGGGATCCCGGTAGTCAGGATGCCAATGGTCACAATCCTGACAGAAATTGGTAAGTATCCTAACCCCTAACCCTCCCCATACCCTACCCCACCTTTCCCACAACCTAACCCTCCCCTCCCGCAGCCTAACCTAACCCTTCCCTCCCGCAGCCTAACCCTCCGCTCTCCCCTGCAACCTAACCCTACCTGCACTCCCGCAGCTTATCCCTAACACTCCCCCTAATGCCTAACCCTAACTCTAATACTTACCATCGAGATGTCAGAGGATTTTGGTGCCAGGATTCTGACCGCCTGGCATCCTGTCCACCATCCCAGCGCAACAGTGTGCGGTCCCACAGAATCACACACTCTGGGCTTGACTCAGCAAGCAACGCAAATGAGAGAACACATGCACTTGGCCGATGGTTTTGTACTGTGCATGCGTATACATCGCACAGCGCGTGCGCGAACTAGCCAGTGCGATCGGGTAGGTGTACGCAGACTACACACAGCATGCACGCAGACCCCTTTTGATATTGATTGACAGGAAGTGCCGTTTATGGGTGGTCGGGCAAATGCAGGTGTGCCTGTGCGTTGGGACGCCGTTTTAAGGGCGTGCATAAATTAGCCACTGCTGTGCCGCACGCAGTGATGAGACTCCGTGCACACAGGAAGTTGCAAAGATCCTGTGCGAGGTCTAGTAAACCACTATTATGCAAATGTGGTTGATGGTTCTCAATGTTACCGATGTTTACGCTATCTTGCATACTCATCAGGCTTTGAGTAAAGGGAGATGGGCGGATTACTATACGAATTAATATACGGCTGGGCGTCTGCATCTTATGTTGCTGTCTCTGAGCCTGATTCAGACCCACTCGCAAGCGCATAGCGTTTGCAAGTAGGTCGATGGTGGCCCAGTGTGCACGCGCGGCGTGCGCGAGCCCCGGAGCGAGCGCTAACAGCGCTCGCTCCGTGGCTCACTACAAAAGGGGCGACTATCGATGTTGATCGACAGCTCGCCCCGTTTTGTAGGCGTGGCGAGGGGTGGCTTCACAAACAGAGGCGTTCCTAAGCGAACGCCTGCCGTTTGTGGGCGGCCCCACTGACATCACTGATGGCTCTATTAGAGCCGGAAGCTCTCTGGGGCTTGCGGCCACGAGACCCTACAAGGGTCTCGTCGCAAGCCCGATGGTCGCGATGGTCTTGACCATCGCAACCATCATCCTGGCCGCTCGCAATAGCTGTTGGTGGTAACCCACAGCCTCTGAATCAGGGCCTCTGTGTGTATGCATTGGTTAGCATATCCTCGCAGCGGCCGGGTGCGTGCGTCTGCTAGCGTGCGTTCCTTGCTGAATCAGGCTCTCTGTTCTTTCTGGCCGGCCGAGTATAAAACAGGCTCCGCCTCGGAGTCCTGTCATACACATTAATAACAGCTACTTGCATACTGATTGGTGAATGGAGCTATCCACCAATCAGAGTTCAGTTAACTGCAAGAGACGACATTTTTCAAGGTAAAAATACGGAATCGCTATGTAATACCGACAGACGGGATCCAGGCGGTCAGAATCCCGACGCCTGGATCCCAAGAGGGTTAACATACCGACACTTGGTGGTCGGTATGCTAACCCTCCCCCACTCCCTACCCTAACCCTCCCTCCCTGGTGCCTAACCCTAACGCTCCCTCTAGTGCCTAACCCTAACCCTCCCCCCCCACCCCGCTACTTACCTTCAGCATCCCGGCAGTCGGGGTGCTGGTGCCGGGATTTTGACTGACATCGGTATTCTGGCGCCGGTAAGGTAAGCGTCGGCATCCAGACGGCCGGGATGCCGAACACATACCAAAAATACAGTACATATGAAGCACATTAAAATTCATCAATAGAAATACATTTAATGTACGCTTTAGTGTTAATGCATTTTAATCCGTATTCCCAGTACGCATCCTATGGGCCTGATTCAAGGTCACAGGCAATGCCGATATTCACGTAGTTCAGCTATCCTTTGCAACTGTGTATGCGCAAAAATTCCTAAAGCTCCTACGGTGCAGGCGTTACACAAATTGTTGTGATCAAGACACATGGTATCAGAAGTGTAGGGTGTTCAGGGGGGTGACTGAGAGGTGGCTAGAAATCCACACAAAAATGGGCCCTTCTTTGGGTGTGTTATGGCAGGGTCGCAGGTGGGTCAATGAAAGCTAGAGGGGGATGTGGGGAGCTACTCCAAAACCAGAGGTGTCAGTCCTCCTTTTGCACATTATGATAGGTGGGGGGTTGATTAGAGCACTACATCCAATTTTGTTAACTTGTTTAATGTTCATTCTAGCACCCTGCACCTGTCACAACCCATGCAGTTACCACTCCTCCTGGGGCTGCCTGCCCAGTATTTGATTAGCAGGGAGCACTTCCCATGGAAAGCCACTAACACTGCTAGACAGTCACTGCGGGTGGCAAATTTTACTTGGGGGGGCTACAGCCTCTAGGTAAAATTTGCCACTGATTATAATTAATAAAATTAACCCCTTTACAATTATTACTTTCATAATACCCATTTTTGATTAGCACCAACATCATCAAATAATTCCATTTATGTACATTAACCAACTGATTACCTCTCTCAGGGCTGTTTCAGAGGTGGACGCTAATGCCGCTGTGGTTGCAATCCCATAGCAGTCACAGCTGCTATGGGATTGCCAGTCTGGACTGCAATAGCAGAGAGCGCTTCCCATGGGAAACCAATTCCCTCTATCACAGCAACCCTACTGGCTTCTTGGAGCTGCAGCCAATGCAGTCCCTAGAAACTTGCTGGTGTGTTAATTTGTGCACATGAACGGGATTGCGATGAGAGAATGATAAAGGTATAAAAATACTCTTTGTCACAACTACTCTCTGTATTGTATGGCGGTCACTGATGATCTCTGTATTATATGACAGTCACTGATGCACACTGTACTATATGGCAGTCACTGATGCTCACTATATTATATGGCAGTCAATGATGCTCTCTGTATTATATGTTGGTCACTGATGCTCTATCTATTATAAGGTAGTCACTTGTTCTCTGTATTATATGACAGTCACAGATGCCCTTTGTATTATATGATATCAATGATGCTCTATGTATTACATGGTGGTCACTGAGGCTCTCTGTATTATATGTTGGTCACTAATGCTCTCTGTATTATATGGCGGCCTCTGATGCTATCTGTATTATGTAATGGTTACAGTGATGCTCTCTGTATAGTATGGCAGTCAGCTGAATGTACTGTGGTGGGTGAAGTAGTGTAGTACAGGCAGCTGAGGGCCTGATTCAGCTTGGATTGCAGTTGCAAAGACGCATGCAATCGTCTGCTGCAAAGTTATGCTAATCTGCTATCGCACAACGAAACATTAGTACGCCCATTATGTTTTTCTGTGCAATCGCAGCTTCAGATAAGGACGCCCACTTCCCGATATACACATCCATAATACTGAGCAATATAGCGTAACAATCGGTAACATCGAGTAACTTCGGACTCATACGCAGCACTTGCACAAGCCCAGACCTTACTCAGGAATTGCTAACATCCAGGCACACAATGAGAACTCAAGCTGCGTCTGGTGTAGCAGTGGCTAATTTATGCACGCCCATGCAACGGCGTTCAGACGCACTGGCACGCCAGCGTTCACCCGACCACTCCCAGTAACCCGCAAACAGCACTCCCTGTCAATCACTTTACAATGAATCTGCGTGGTCTTTGCATTCACACTGCGATGCATATGCATGCGCAGAAAGCGAATATCGGTCAATTGCGTGAATCTTTGCAACTGCGATCCAAGCTGAATCAGGCCTTGAGTCTTGAGACAATGAAGCCTACATGCTCCATTTAAATATGAAGACACTCCAGAACCACAGATTAAATGCAGCAGGAGCTGGTCCTTTAATGTAACTGTACTAAACATGGGTTTTGCCCTCACCCTACAAACATTTCAGTTTTTACAATGTTTACATCTGTATTCAAGCAAGCCAAGGGTAACTGCTGTGTATAGGAAAGGGGCGCCGAGCTGAGTCATTTGCCCAGTGTGACAGAAAGCCTAGATCTACCCCTGCCAAGAGAGTAGGCATGTATTTGTTTTGTCATTACAGAAGCCCAGTGACCCATCACTCCATATGCAGATCAATTCTGTTACAGATCTTAAATGTTTGTTTTCATAAATAAAGCTGATTTTAAGGCTGTGCGCACATTTAATGACAAGAAGAGTTTCATAAAAATGAAAAGTACACTTTTAAGCTACTGAACACTTTTTTTTTTTAAAGTGAACCTATCACCAGGAGGCAAATAAAATATCAGTGTTGCATTTTGAGCAGTGGATCATGTGTCTTGTATCAGTGATGCTAGTAGTTTTGGTGAAATAATATTCTTTTATTCATTCATACTAAAAAATGGTTGCCTCACTACATATACTTTCACTCATCTGTACAAAAAGAAAAGGCATTAGGCAAAGGTCTCTTGGCGGGTTGGGTATGAAATATATACACTTCGGATGCCGCCTGTCCATAGACCGACAGTGCCATCCCGATGCTGATAATCCCGACAGTAGAACAGTAAGTACTGTAACCCTTCTCTGTTCACCCGCTAACCCTGATTTCCTATATCTTAACACTAACCCTCTCTACTCCACACCATAACCCTCCCGGTTATTGCCTAAACCTAACTCTCTCCCCTTAGTGCCTAACCCTAAACTCCTCCCGGTGGTGCCTAGCCCTAATTGCCCCTGTCCGCAGCCTAACCATAACCTCCCCTCTCCCACAGCCTAATCCTAACTTGCCACGTGGTGCCTAAACCTAACCGCCCACCCCTGTGACTAACAAATAACCTGCCCCACTATACTTACCATCAGGATGCCGGCTGTCAGGTTTCCGGCATCGGCATCTCCACTCGTGTTGGAATTCCGGCACAGGTCTTCTACCTGCGATTATTGGCTCAATAGTAAAAACTTAGTTTGTATCCCCTGGCCATTGAAAGCACTAACACAACCATTTCAGTAGCCATTGGAGAGTTTTTAGTTCTGAACCTTGGGATTCAGTGAGAATGTCGACTTTCAGACACTGACATGGACTTTAGGTCATCAACCAATATGTAGACATTCAACAATTAGGGTTAGGCTTAGGTGTAGGATTAGGGGTTAGGTCTTGAGGTAGGCTTACAGTAGGTTTATGGATAGGGGTTAGGCTAAAATAAGCAAAAACTATATGTTAACATTCTGGTGTCGACATGATAAATGGCAACATTATGAACATTTTAACCATGTCAGCATTTTTGAATGATGTCATCACCTAGTGTTAATGGTTCAGAAATCCTCCTTTAACTACTAAATGAATTGTGTTGGTGCTTCTGTGGACACAACAAAGACGGGAAAAGAATCAGACGCCGGGACCTTATTGGGGTCACTGGGAGCCTCCGGGCTTATATGCTGTTCCTACCTACAGCACTGTAAAAGACTGCAGCACATTCACTAGAATTAATGAAACATGGTCTCTATACACTACCCTTCCTTCAGCACTAAATTATTATTTTCTATGTGTCTGGTCTGTGTGATAAATGGGAACCAATGTCCCCTATATAAAGCTTTATCCAAAAACAGCTTCCACCAACTAATTGAAAGCAGGTGGTCTCTTCTCTTTATATCATTCTTTTTCATCTATATTCACCACAGTCTCAAACATGCATCCTGTGCATTTTCTCCAGGACTCCTACAGTAGCCTTGAGAATGATGAAAGAGAATACAGCTGACACTGTCAGGTACAAGTGATTGAGCATCCTGAGGTAATACACAGGATTTCCAGTCAGCTGCAAAGCAACACACATTTGACAATGTCGACCATTTGTACCCGTCGACCTTCTTACATGTCGACCTTTAATGTATCAACCTTTTTTCCCTGTCGACCTTTTGACTGTCTAACATCTGGTGTCAAACTAGACATCGTCTACCTTTTAACTGTCTATCTGTTAATCCACACCCATAAGATTCATTGGTAAAGTCCCAGAAAAGATTGTAAGGATTTAATAAAACTTTTTCCTTATAAAATATAAAGTACAAGTTTGTTTTTTTTTACTTGAAGTCTTTTTGCCAGTTTCGGCTTATAATTATATGAAAAGAAAATTCTGCAATGAAAAAAAAATAAAAAATTAGTTGTGAATCATAACTTAGAAGTTAGAACAGAATCTACATTATATTCTTTACTGAGGGATTTGAACAAACCAGCTGTAAAGAAGGTTCTACACAAATCAACAGAAGATTAAATGCAGAACTGAAAAGGGAGAACCTCTTAGGAATTTCTTCAATTACTGAAGTAAAATACACCACATTCAATTTTCAAGGGCTTTTAATACTGTTTTCAGTGTCGGTTTCCAAAGGGAGAATCATTTGGGGTGCTGCGATGAAATCAAAGTACAAGTAATTATATGGAACATAAGCCTTTGCCACAGATACTCTAGGAGCTTAACAAAAGGAGACTGACATTCAAAGATGTTTAGAAGCAGGGGCAACATTTCTACTTTGACAGGAAACTTCATTCTAACCATAGTCTGTTATATCCCTGTCACATATAGCAATGTATATAATAAGCCTGTAGTTTGCAGTGTAAAATGGAATTTCTTATCATAACCAGTAGTACAGTAGGGATGGGGTAGTGGTTAGCATTACTGCCTCACAACACTGAGGTCTAGAGTTCTATTCCCCGCAAGTCTTTATCTCCCCTTGTTCTCCTCATGTTTGTGTGGGTTTCCTCTGGGTGATGCTATATAAATAACTCTTATATATTCTGTACTTTGGGTGCTAATATATATATGTATTCATCCAATAGCACAATCCTCATGAAATGCTTCTTATGGTTCATAAACACGGTCGAATGAAAAGGACGATATAAACGATAACGATATAATTTGATTGTTTATATCGTCCTTTTTTTAGCCCCCTCCAACAACCAAATGACCATCGATGCGCGAGCACGGATAGTCGATATTGACCATCACCCGTGCATGAAGGCCAACCTGGTCGATATCGACCAGGTTAGCCTGCTTACTATAGGGACCCGCGGTTAACGATCGCTGGTCATTAAGTAGTTTGGGGGTTGGTGCATGTTGCTGGATGTTCGATATCTGATAATGATATCTGATAACTGACAATGATATCTGATCGTTGTCTGATCGTCCCGTGTGTACGGGCCATAAGCATAATCTGTGTACAACTTGACCTCTCGATATTCATAGAACATAATTATCACATGCAGAACAGACTCTACGGGCCAAATGTAATAGGGTGAGAGTTTTGAAAATGTGAGAGAAAACTCTCACATTTTTAAACTCAGCCAATGTAATAAAGTCACAGAATATACAAACGTGCCTGTTTTTCAGACTCAAAAAATTCTCAAGATTAAAACTCTCAGGTGTTTCCTGTTTTGAAAATACAACTCGATCAATGTATGCAGCGCCCCCAATAGTGGTAACCCTTATGCAATACCCCTTAAATAGTGGCCCCAGTTGTAGTCTCCCCCTATGCAGTACCCCCAGTATTGCCCTTTATATAGAGCCCCCAGCAGTGGTCCCTCGATGCAGTGCCCCCAGTGGTAGTCCCCTCCCCCTATGTAGTGCCCCTAGTAGTAGTCCCCTCCCCCCCTATGCAGTGCCCCTAGTAGTAGTCCCCTCCCCTTGTAGTGCCCCTGGTAGTAGTCCCCCCCTTGTAGTGCCCCCAGTAGTAGTAGTCCCCCCCTTGTAGTGCCCCCAGTAGTAGTAGTCCCCCCTTGTAGTGCCCCCAGTAGTAGTAGTCCCCCCTTGTAGTGCCCCCAGTAGTAGTAGTCCCCCCTTGTAGTGCCCCCAGTAGTAGTAGTCCCCCCTTGTAGTTCCCCTAGTAGTAGTCCCCCCTTGTAGTGCCCCCAGTAGTAGTAGTCCCCCCCCTTGTAGTGCCCTCAGTAGTAGTAGTCCCCCCCCCTTGTAGTGCCCTCAGTAGTAGTAGTCCCCCACCCCACTTGTAGTGCCCCCAGTAGTAGTAGTCCCCCCCTTGTAGTGTCCCCAGTAGTAGTAGTAGTCCCCCACCCCCCTTGTAGTGCCCCCAGTAGTAGTAGTCCCCCTCTTTGTAGTGCCCCTAGTAGTGGTCTCCTCATTGTAGTGCCAGACCCCCCCCCTCTAGACACACGTAATATAAAAAAACAAAATAAAAAAAACCACTTACCTGAATCCCCGCTCCCGCCGCCGCCATCTGCTCCTCCGACTGTCCTCCCGGGCCGGGCCGCTCTGCATTATGGGAGAGACGTCATATGACATCATGACGCCTCTCCCATTGCCCACTGCAGGAGCCGTAAGATGGAGCGGCTCCCGCAGTGGGCGCAGCAGCAGCTAATGAGAGTCTGACAGACTCTCATTGGCTGCTGCTTACAACACACAGCTGCCGGAGCCGGCGGCTGTGTGTTTGTCACTTGTGTAGCGCTGACCGAACTCCGTCCGGTCAGCGCTACACACACGGTGCAGTCTGTGTCACAGAGACACAGACTGCCCCGGCCCACGGCCCGCATGACGCTGCAGCCCGGGGGGCACATGGCACCCTGCCCCCCGGCCCAGCCCGCCACTGGGTCCTGTGTATCAAAGCTGGGAGAGAGATAAAATTGTGAGAGATAAAGTACTAACCAATCAGCTTCCAATTTACATTTTGCAGGCTGTGTTTAAAAAATTATAGTTAGGAGCTGACGATTTGACGAGGTTGACGATTTATTTGTTAAATTTTTAACTCTCCCAGCTTTGATACTTAGGCCCCTAAGGGGTAAATTTAACAAAGGTCGATTTTGCATTTTGAGTGACTTGAGGTGCGATTATCATTCGATTTGTATTCGATTTTGCTTTTGGGTTTTAGGCCAAATTGAATGTAAAATCGAATTTCAAATCAAATTTTTAGTCAAATCGGCCTCAAATCATCCGTCAGAAAAACATTGCTACTTTTACATAGCCCAACAAACAAAACCCTTATTTACTATCATTCAATTTGAAACCGACCTCAAAATCGGACTTCAAATCGAACTTCAAATCACTAAATGAATAGACCTGCTTCATGCTTTCGATTTGAGCATTAGCAGGTCAGATTGACACAGATACATGCAGACATCAGTGAGATGCCTGCATGTATATGACTGTAAAAAGTAATTAAACAGTTAAAAGTAAAAAGAAAATTGACGTGAGGTCCCCTCCCTAAAATAGAACCAGCCCCGGACTGTTCAAACCCAGGTCTGGTTGACTAAGTACAGGGAAAAAATTACGTAGGGTACAACCAGCACTGGGCTATGGGAAGCAGGGCTGGTTCTGGAATTACAGGGAAAAATTTGCATAGGGTCTCCCTGTAATTCACAGAACCAGCCCTGGACCCTTTCTAAAGGGGGACTGATGCCACAGCCAGGGGAGCCCTATCACCGGGCCCCCCAGCCGAAGCATCAGCCCTGACTGCTAGTCAGCCCAGGCCAGGGATCCCTGGGGAGTTGGAGACCCCTTCAATAAAGGGGTCTCCCTCTCCAGGGCACCCCTAGCCTAGGCTGATAGTCCGTGGCTATCCCCGCCACCCCCGGACCTTCAAAGGAGGAAGCTGCTTTTTATTCCTGATATATGGTATAATATGACAGTGATTATCAAAGGTACATTCAAATGTATGAGATGATTTAAGAATGTTGTTCCTTTGAAGTTCTATTCAATTAGGATATATTTTGTCAATCATTTTTTGAGATGAAGATATATTGTTCCTCCAAGCTCCTTAGAGTGTCAGTAATTGCTTCTTTCCTGCAAAATACAGGTGTGGTTTAACAGATAGACAGTTAAAAGGTAGACGATGTCTAGTTAGATACCAGATGTTAGACAGTCAATAGGTCGACTGGGACAAAAGGTTGACAGAGACAAAAGGTCGATACATTAAAGGTCGACATGTAAGAGGGTCGACGGGTACAAATGGTCGACATTGTCAAATGTGTGTTGCTTTGCAGCTGGCTGGAAAACCTGTGTATTACCCCAGTATGCTCAATCACTTGTACCTGACAGTGTAAGCTGTACTCTCTTTCATCATTCTCAAGAGTAAGGCTATATGCTGATATAAAAAAAAACAGGCAGATTTCTCTATGTACAATAGAATATTCCTTGCCTGATAACAGAGTTGTATGCTTATGCATAGCAGCTGAGTCTTTGGAGGCCTGCAGAAGATGTCTGAAGGAAAAAGACGCCACTTGTCAGCATCTCAGATCCGATGCCTGTATATGATGATTGGAGCAACATCGCTACACGCCCCCATTTTCTGGAAACAGACCACGCAGTCCACGCCCCCAATTGACCACAGCATGTTAATCCTGCTGCAGCTTGTGGGCACTACGGACCTCATTCAGAGTCTCTCGCAAGATGCGATCGCTCGCTGGCAAAAAGGGGCCGGATATTGTAATGAAGTGCTCGCACTGCATCTCGTAAGGACGCCCACTATGTTTAAGCAAGCTACAGCAAAGTGCGCTCGCAAGTGTATAAAGACGCCCCCTTGCCACTCGCAACACACGTCATCTCTGGGAAATAAAGGAATAATCGGGACCATCGAGAGCCATCGGAGCTGCTCGCAGCCCTTGGGGTTGCCTTAGCCTTCCGCAAGCACTACGATCAGTGTTGGCTGAAATACATGCAGGTGACATGTACAATGACACTACTTTGTAAATTATGCACGCCCTTTAAACAGCATTTTGGTGGCCTGACACGCCTGCGTTTGCACAACCACTCCCCCGTTCAAAAACACCTTCCCCTGTTACCACCCACAAACAGCAAAATCTGTCACTCAAAGAGACCTGATATTGGCTTACAAGCTACCAAAATCAGATCGCAACGAATGACTTGCGCATGCGCACTGCGAATTATACGCAAGCACAGATGTGTGAATATCGCTCCCAGCGAGCGAGCGTGCCCTAGCGAGAGACTCTGAATCAGGTACTACGTGCCTTCTCACAGGACTTGTTCAGCGCATGCGCAGTCCACCCGCCATTGGAGTTGTACGCAAACCATTGAGTTTACAAACAACTCTGAATCAGGCCATTCGAAACTTTTTTAATTCCTTCATTATACAGCAGCCAGGATTATTTTTCTTTAGAGAATAATTTCACTGTTTCTTCTGCTTTCATTTCTAATGTCAACAAATATTTATGTGTCATGTCATATTCCCCTAGCAATTCAGATCTGTAACTACAGATTTAATTTTTTTCCTAATTTTAGCAGCTTGAATGGGCTCTGTGTGGCATAACATGAATGGGCTCTGTGTGGGGGCAACTGTATGTGTTATTTTGCCTCTGGGGGGCCCTTGCATGCAAACACAGAGGGCTGACTAATATAAATGTTATATATATATATATATATATATATATATATATATTTACTTTAAAAAGGACTAACTCTGGATTTAATATGAACTTGCATGAGTCACAAAGTTTGCTCAGCCTGTGAGATTAATAGGATATATTTGTAGCTTTCACACAGGGTTATCCACTGGAGCCAGCCCCGGAACATGTGTAATGTAAGAGTGTCCCTATTTTTAGAGATTGTGACAGTGTGTGACCCTGATGAAGTTCAGATCTAGGCAAAAATCTAATCCTGGTCCAACTACACCACCATGGCAAATTTGGTGGAGCTAGGTCCAAAACTCTGTGCATAAAGGACAAACAGACAGACAGACACACTTTCTCACTTATTATATAGATATTGGTGTTACTGGTCATCATTTCAGCTGGTAAAACACAGATGAATGTGCATGACATAATAGTGCATAGTTCCACTTAAGTGCATCTTTTAGCTAAATTCCCCCTCCCTGTAACTGACTGAACTCTTGCTTTTCCATCCAAGAGATTCTGAAGTTTACATATACTAATCCAGTCATCACTCTCACTTCCGTTGTTGATATCCAGGAGAGGGCTGAAAACACACTGGGGGTTAATGAATTAGATATGATGGGAAATGTTTGGAATGCCGGCATTTTGCAGCCACCAACATTGGCAATTTTCCTTGCACCTCATAGAGAGAAAAATTGTTATGCAGCCCAAACAGTGATTTTCGGTGATGTGTTCAGCCCCGCATTGCTGCTACACATCGCTAAGTATTAAAGCTGCCCTTCCACTGATCTAACACTGGTAGTGACTGACAGAACCACACCACCCAATTCCCAATATGGGAATAAAAGGCAATTAGTGAGTTGGTATGGGTGAATCCTCCCAAACTGCTGGGGTATCCAGTATATACGCTCCAAAGTCATGGGAGTCAGTAGCCAAATTTATAATCCCCAAACATTTAAGATATAAAGAAAAAAAATCCAACAGGATTAACCAATGCAGGCTAAGTAATCACTATGACCAGTTGTGTGACGCGGGTGACTCACAGTAGAAGAAGCATCTACTGAAAAGATCATAGTTACGAATTCTCATAGACAGGAATACTACAGGGGCTGATTCTGTGTCGCACGCATAGTGCTTGGAGTTGTGGGCAGCTGCGGAAGCCTGATTTACTTCCTATATGAGAATCTGTAGGGCTAATGCGGGAGACTGCAGGCAAAACCTATGCCATCCACTGATTTTACATCAGCCACCTCAACTGTCATCATTAGTATGGGAGCAAGAGATCCGTCAGAAACAGGATTTCCTCCTCCATACGTATGAATCAGACTCGTACAGAGCATTAGATACATGCCCACTACAATCCCATGGCACTCCCACAAAACAGGGCAATTTCATGCGCTCACATTGTTGCTGCCCACAAATGGCCACTTTTTCATAGAAAGACAGATCTGGCCGAGTTCCGTATGACTCAGAATAGGGCAGTCATATGTAAAAATGCATGTTTGCATGTAAGCAAAAACATTTATGTTTGTGCACAGAGATCTATCCAATTCAGAATTAGTCTCTATAAGGCTCGGTAGGACCTAGGGACCCACCTGCCACTAAGCAGGGGGATCCAGCCGCGAATGGGGGAGGGTGGGTCTCTCCGCAAGTGGGGCAGGGGTGGCCGTGGATGGGGCTACCAGCAGCAGTAGAGTCTGTGTCACTCACATACAATTACAGACTCAGAAAGTATCTGTGACTATCTGTGAGTAACACAGACAGTCTCTCAGTCCAGGCCCTGAGCACAGGGACACAGTGGGAGTGGTGATGCACTACTGGGTAAATCCTATGAGACACTGCAGAGGGGTTAGAGGACCATTTGCTGATCTCTGATTGGAGGAGCCAATCACATGCTCCTCTGACCCGTGAACAGCAACAGGTAAGTGGAGCTGGGGGGATGGGGAGAAGGGTTGGTTATTTAGTATAGTTGGAGAAACTATATATAGTAAGTTGTTTGTTGGTTTTGTTATGAAGGTCAGTTATGATGAAGCGGTTAATTCTTTTTGGGGGTTAATTAACATGAAGGGTTTTTTATTAAACAGGGAGGTAGTGTACAAAAATGACTGCGAATGGAATTACTGATGTGGATAAGGGACTGTTTATTGTTTTAGGAGGAGGGGATAATATTGTGTGGCAGTCTCAAAACTACTCTGTGTTGTATAGTGGTCATTCACATACTCTTTATTAAATGGCGCTCATTCACATGCTCTCTGTATTAAATGGCACTCATTCACATGCTCTTTGTATTATATGGTGTTCATTCACATGCTCTCTGCATTACATAGCGGTCATTCACATGCTCTCTGTATTATATGATGATCATCCACATGCTCTCTCTATTATATGTAAGTAATTTACATGCTCTCTGTATTATATGGTCGTCATTCACATGCTCTTATTATATGGCAGTCATTCACATGCTCTCTGTATTATATGGCGTTCACAAAAATGATCCCTGAAGTGCATGGCATCCACAAAAATGCTCTTTATAATAAAGACAGTTACAGAAATGCTCTCTGTAGTGTATGGTAGTCACAGTAATGCTCTCTGTAGTGTAAAGGCAGTCACAAAAATGCTCTCAGTATTGTATGGTGGTCACAATAATGGGAAGGGGGCTGTGCGTACTCTATCAGAATTGTATGTATCTCAGTCCTATCTTCACCAGCGACTGGGTAGGTGTAACTGGGCTACAATGGGAATGGTTTGCTATGACGTGCTGATGGAATTGCAGTAAAATTTTACCTATCACTGATTATCGTTAAGTAGACCCCTATATGTCTTATTTCTTTATGGATTAGTTTGCTTTGTAATTTATTTTTGTTACTATAGTGGGAGGGGGTTCTTTGTAAGATTTTCTTTCAGCTCCAGTTTAGTTTCTAGAAAAGGTATTGTATGAAAAGATCGGGGTGGGGGGCCCACACCAGTATCTTACCTAGGGCCCTATGAGGTCTTAATCCGGCTCTGATATCTAGTAACTGACCTAAATACACATTTTACCACTTAGAACTAGGGATGAGCGGATTCGTATTTACTCGGCTCTCAAAACGGCATTTTATTGGCTATCACGTGTTTTGGATAGCCAATAAAATAAATCCGAACTCATCTGAACTTGCGGTAGAGTGGCAATAAGAACCAAGTAAATCCGAACCCGCTCATGCCTACTTAGAACTTGGAAGGACAAATCTATTTGACTGTGTGGCTAAACAAGGACATTTTACTTCAACATTTGTCCTATTTTATGTGCGTTTCTGCTGAATCTTCTGTCTGTATTTCTCTGCTTGCTATGAATTCATTGATTTCTTTGGTTAGGCTAATGGTACACTGGGCAATTCAACACATTGTTACTCTATTTTTGGATCCTTAAAAGGTTTTTGCATCAACCACTAGAATGTTTATATTGCATGATCTTCTAACAAATAATCTTTTGTACAAACACAGAATGTCTTATTCTAATACATATAAAAGTGTGTAATTCATGAGTTCAATTAAAAATGTAACACTATATAACGCTCATAGGTCATGACTATGAAGGATTAAAGTACCAACCATTCAGCTCCTGCTACTTTACAGGCTGTGCTTGAAAAATGATAGCTGGTTGGTACTTTATCTCCGTCCACTCTATCTCTCTCCATGACTTAGTACATGGACCCCTAAGCCTTTTAGAGATATAGTGGATGGAGCTAAAGCACCAACCAATCAGCTCCTAACTGTAATTTTTTGGAAGACAGGGCCTGATTCATTACGGATCGCTATTGCTAAAGCGTACGCAGACGGGCGATTGTTGCATACTGCGCATGCGTATGCATCGCAGTGCGCGTGTGCAAAGGCACCACTGCGATCACGTAGACCACGCAGAGCCATCACAGAGTGATTGACAGGCAGTGAGCGTTTGGGGGTGGTGACAGGGGGGTGGTCCTAAGAAACGCAGGCATGTCTGTCCGATTGAACGCTGTTGCATGGGCGTGCATAAATTAGCCAGTGCGAGTGCATACACAGCTTGAGTACGCTCTGCGTGTAACAAGGTTAGATATTGCTAAGTAAGGTCAGGGCTGCTGTAATTCTGCGTGAGGGGCGATGTTACTCGGTTACCGATGTTTATGGAGGTTTGCATGGTATTACAGATGTGAGATAGTGGTAGTGGGAGGCAGTGGGCATCTGTATGCTGGCAGTGTGACAGCAATCATTGGCAAATTTTTGCAGCAGACCTGCGTGCAATTACGGATTTGAGATCGCACTAGCGATCCTTGATGAACCAGGCCCACAGTCTGTAAAGTGACAGCAAGGAGCTGATTGGTTGGTACTTTATCTCTCTCCAAGGTTTAGTACATTGACCCCATAATACTTACAAATGGTGACAGAGTATTGGTTGTAAGTGTGATGAGAAGCCTCTGTAGGATTCAGTGATTGTCACTCAATATCTTATATATAAAATTCATTGGTCTGTTTGTTTGTTTGATTGTCTGTCCAGTGAAACCAACACGAGGTGGTCCAGTTGGATCCTAGCCAGGTTTTAGGGGGTTAGGGTCCCGTTGTTATACGCTGGGCAGAACTTTGACCCGGGGAGCCTGTTCTGAGCCTTCCACTAGATGGGTTTGAAGGAAAACTTCACAGAGTGGTAACATTGGATCACAGAAGACATACTAGGGGGTTGAGGTCCCGGTTGGACCTCTCGTTGGTGTATGCTGGGCAGAAATCTGACCGGGGGACGCTGGACAGAACTTTAACCGAGGGACGCTGGTCCTGGGCCTTCCACTGGATGAATTTGCATAAAAACTTCACAGAGGGGTGGCATAGGATGCCTAATGGAGTGATTAGGGTCCCGGTCAGACCTCACGACGGAGTGCGCCAGGCAGAACTTTGACCCAGGGAGCCTGTTCTGGGCCTCCTACTGGATGGAAATGGAATTGGACGACAACACATAATAAAACTTAATAACTTGAAGATTTAAATACAGGCAATGCCGGGTACTTCAGCTTGTGGTTTAATATATGGGGCACATTTATTATTTAATATTTGCAGTATATTCCCCGAAAACACCTGTTTCCGGAGGAGACCCGCAAATTCTTAGTATCCCCCAGAGGTATTATAGAGGTATCTGCTGCGGTCGTTCCATTTACAACAGCAGCAGCATCCCCCATAGCAGGGGCATATTTATAATGGGTGAAAGGTGTGCAGTGCACCCTGCACCCATGTCAGCGCTGTACAAAAAGCCAGAAAAGTGGCCGTTATGGACATTTTTTTCCGCCGTTTTGTGCATGCGCAGTAGACTCCGGGCACATTCTAGTGCCCAGAGTCTACTAATGTTCCGGTGACCGGCCAGCCGTGTCAGTTGGCAGCCGGTCGCCGGGAAGAGAAGAGGGGGCCCCGGACGGGGAATGCACATGGGCCCCCTCCTCTATAAAGATGCCCCTGCCCCATAGGTTTATATGGGGATGCGATGCTGTCAGATTTACTCTCCCCGGCAATGGCCGCTGTGGCAAATGCAGGTTTTCGAAAAGGGGGGTTTCCAAATGCTTGATTTTAGAGCGAGTGTGGCCACCATGAAGAGGGCATAATTAGCACTTACCCAGCTTTAATATGCATCATACAAAGTGTATTGTATTTCATAATTCCATCATATACAGGACCAGTGATAACAGTAAGCCATTAAATGTGGCAGTAGGGCCATCCTGCCTGAGCTTAATGTTTTTATTTCAGATGTGGGCACCATTCCAGGGCATGGGAGCAAGTCCGGGAGTCTGGGGGAGCAGCAGAAGAACCTAGCACTGCCCTGGACATATGACATAGAGGTCTCCTTATGCACTGGATAGTGTATTATTATACAGTAATAATAACTGACGCTATTGATGATCTATAGCAGTACCCCCCTAACAGTGCATGTTTTCTAGATCTCCTAGTTGGTGCACAGGTGCATATGTTACTGGCTGACACATGTTAAAAGATACACAGGTGGTGCTAATTATTTAATTTGTGATACTGAGAAGAACATGCAGCACTAGTAAATTCTATTATATTGCTATATCTTTATTGGACATGGGGGTCATTCAGACCCGGTCGTCAGCGCCGATGTTCTCGGACCGGGTCGATGGCCCCCCACAGAGCATGCGCACGACGGCGCCAGCGTGCGCATGCGTGAGACCCGCTATGACCGACTGCGCCAGTCGTAGCGGGTCTCGATCCAAAGGGGGCGAGCTGTCGATGTTGAATGACAGCTCGCCCCGTTTGGAAGGCGGGCCGGGGGGTGGCAGCCCAAATGGAGGCGTTCCCATGGGAATGCCTACCATTTGGAGGCGGCCCCACTGACATCACTAGTGATGTCAGTATAGAGCTTCCGGCTCTGACAGAGCCAGAAGCTCTCCGGGGCTTACGACAAGGGAGACCGTACCCTAGGGTCTCGTCGTAAGCCCCGATGGTCGTGATGGTCTCTGACCATCGCGACCATCACCGGAGCGGTCGTTAGAGCTGTGGGTGTTAACCCACAGCCTAACGACCGCAACAGAGGCGGGCGGTCAGGATGCAAGTGGCTGCCCAGTTTCTGAGCGACCGCTTGCATCCTCCGACCGCCTCTGAATGAGGCCCATGGTGTGGGCTGGGGGGGGTTTCCATGCAACGGGAAACCCCCCTGTGTTTGCCTATGGCCCGCTGCACATGCGTGGTCTGTAGATCACACATGTGCTGGAGTCTGGGCACAGGAGTGAAGAGACCCCTGATGCAGTTACTTTACTCCGAGCACATAGCAGGGTCGTCTCCTTTTGGAGCCCCTGTTCCTGCCAGTGCTCTTTGTTACATCCCAGCGCAACTGCAATGTGATCATGGGCGCTATTTCCAGATTGCATTGCAAATGCGATTATTAATAAATGAGCCACAAAGACTGAGACTGATGCTTATGAGACAGGAAAATGTGTAATTGCTTATTTGACAGGATGGAGGCACATGAACTGATTACAGTAACAGTGTGGAAAGTTAAAAACTAAAAAAGTAAACCTCTGTATCAGACAGGTTAGGAAAAGAACAAGGAGAAGAAAACCCATTTTGTTTTCAAAAGAGGTAGCAAGTATTTTAAAAGCAAGAAAAGGCCGTTTTCAAAATATGTAAGCAGACACAGAAGCAGGGCCGGTTCTAGACCGAGTGGAGACCAGGGCAAGAATTTTCCTTGACTATAGCGCATGGGGTGTTCTCTGGCTCCCTCAACATCCTGCTGAAGTTTCTTTTAGTCCTCTACCGGCATAACTTCCCTACCCTAGTGCAGTGTACTACCAGCTCCAGGGGCAGAAGTATGGGAGACAATGGAGGCGCCTGCCGCCGGGCTCCAGCTCTGAAGGGGGCACCTCCTCCATTATCCACAACATATTCACCACACTTAGGGCTGTAACTACAGTATGTACCCGGAGCGTACCGTTATGGCCCTTCCCGGCACCTGAGAAGCCACCATACACTAGTGGAGAGCGCCATGTCAGACCATCAGCTGCAGCCTTCTTCTATCTCAGTGTCAGTGGCTGTGATGAGGGGGCACTAAATTATAACTTGCCTCTGGGCGTCTGGGATGAACTTACGCCACTGACCAGCTCTACTGTGGCTCACGTGCTGTGGAAAGATTTCCTCCCTCCATACCATATGGAGGAGAGAGGAAGACTCCATCTTCCAGGTGGGCGGTGGCAGCGCAAGTGAGTGCAGCTGCACTCCGAGCCACTAGGCTTGGTAGCGCTGCCTGGGCCCCCAGACCACAGCACCCCGAGTGATTACCCTGGCAGCCCACCTTTCAAAACTGTATCACAATTTTCTGTTATTCTTTCTCTTAGGTCCATTGATTTCCCTGTGGAAGGGAGTATAGAATTTCCATGATAAAAATAGTTTTCAGATTCTGTGATAATTTGTATTATCTACTGTTATCTCCAGTCCGGTCTCGGTAATATTTCTCTCCTGATGGATAGGTTAGCTTGTTGCTAATTATGATAATTAATGCGCTCCATTACTGTCAGCATTTAAAGAATGCTTCTCATGTGTTATCATGGCTTTGGTGCCAGAAGAAACTTGTCATATTTATTTATATTTTATGAAATTCTCTTTATTGTTGACAAGTCAGCTTATAATGTGTCACTGCTAGAGCATCATCTTAGGACACTGCCCTTACATATATATGGACAATAAAGGATACTACTACTTGGCAGGCAAAATTCCTCTGCATTATATATGTTTTTATTAGTCCAGTATAAGTTTCCTTTTGTCCCATCAATAATACTAAAAAAATCTATTACCTTTTAAAATCCAGCCCTCAAAGCTGCTGATAATCCGCGGCTTTGAAAAACTAATCTTTAGTAAATATACACACATATTTTTTTGGACTGGTCAAAAGGAAACATAATTGTGGATTTCAATTGTCTTTATTTGAAGCAAAGTTACAAAGTTCTAAATTATAGATGACAGACAGACAGACAGACAGACAGACAGACAGACAGATAGATAGATAGATAGATAGATAGATAGATAGATAGATCTCATCTGCCTCTCCAAACGCTCTACATCTGCCTTCCCTCTCCTACAAGCTCTCAACTGGCTCCCATTCCCTTTCAGAACCCAATTCAAGGTTCTCACACTCACAAAGCCCTCACCCATTCCTCTCCCATGTACATCTCAGACCTCATCTCCCTTCACTCTCCTGTCTGCCCACTTCGTTCAACAAATGCACGCCACTTCTCATGCCAATTGATTACTTCCTCCCACTCCCGTCTCCAAGATTTGCCCGCGCTGCACCCCCACCTTTGGAACTCTCTCCCTCTTCCGATCAGACTCTCCACCTCTCTACTGATTTGGCATGTCACCACCCCACACCAGTATAGATTACCTCACACAGCCACCCCACCTCACGGGCTTCCCCCGTCTCCCCATCCGCTCACCCCCCCTATACACTCTCATCCCCCACCTTTCCCCCAGTCACCACCATGCCCCACCTGCACCTGTGCAGCGCCACCCTTCCAAACCTTCACATGTCACAATGTAAGGTATGTTTATTTTAACCTAAATGTTATATATGAAAATAATGATAGATAGATAGATAGATAGATAGATAGATAGATAGATAGATAGATAATGGCATGCTGTATGCAGAGATGATTTTTACCATGTGACTTGTTACATCATAAACAGCCTTTGTGATGTCACTCAGCTTTGGTCAAAAGGTCAACATTTTGTAGAGAACTGTCAGTTATCAACTGTATCTACTAATACAGGTCACAATATAAGGTATGCTTACTTTACCTAAGTGTTATATTTGAAAATAATGATAGATAGATAAAGAGTGAGAGAGAGAGTGAGAGAGAGCGCATTGGTGAAATGCAGGTGTAATGTGATTTATAACCTTAATAGGTTATCATGTGACTTGATATAGAACTGTCAGTTATCAACTTTATCTGATAATATGTCTACTAACCTTGTAAATGTAAGCTTATTGTAATCTAAAGGATAGATTGGTATAAATCATACTTGCCGACTCTCCCTCATTGTCAGGGAGACTCCCTGAAATAGTAGCAACCTCCCTGACTCCCTGAAGAGTCTAGCAATCTCCCTGATTGCACCTTACCCCCATTATAAAGCTGTTATATAAAACAAAAACAGACATTTATACATTCAAATGGGATCATTAGTGTCATTTCACTGCATTGGTTATAAGGCACAATGAACCCTATGGCTACATGCATTTTCTGAAAAGTATTAGTGTGTTTTCATCAACAAGTACCATGTTTCCCCGATAATAAGACACTGTCTTATTTTTTTTTTGGTTCAAAAAAACACCATAGGGCTTATTTTCGGGGTAGGTCTTATATTAATTATCATTGACAGCAGTGCCCCTTATGCAGGCCCCCTTGTAGAAGTGCCCCTTATGCAGGCCACCCCCTTGCAGGCCCCCTTGTAGAAGTGTCCCTTATGCAGGCCCCCCTGTAGCAGTGTCCCTTATTGCAGTGCACTTACCTGACTCGCCGCCGTCTGGGATGTCGCTCTTACTTGCGAGCTGACTGGATCTAACATGATCCAGCAGGCGCAGCCGCACAGGATCCTCAGCGTGCGGGTGACGTCATGACGTCACCCGCGCACTGCATGACTGGGAATGCTGGTCTCTGCAGCGTTCCCAGCTCAAAATGAGATTCAGGTAGGTCTTATTTTCGGGGTAGGGCTTAATTTGGACCGGGTTACAAAATTAAGGGTAGGGCTTATTATCGGGGTAGGTCTTATTATCGGGGAAACACGGTAGATCTTACTAACTGCTTTTGGGCTCGTTTACTGTTGGATATAAGTAAATGTTATGACACGCCTCTCATATGTAGCAGTACACGCCCACTTTACCGCCACGCTCATAGTTGTTGCTTTCACACTCTCCCTGAAACGTTTTTTTCAAAAGTAGACAAGTATTGTATAAATATATTATAAATAGATAGCAATGGCAAAATGTATGGAGGTGATTATTCACCTCAGTATACTGACCACGTGATTTGTTACATCATACACAGCCTTTGTAATGTCGCTTAGCTTTGGTATAAAGGTCACCATTTCCGGGGCTGGATTAAGGGCCACATAGGCCTGGGGCTGAAAATGTACAACGGCCTATACTGAGAAGAGGAGGAGCTGTAACAAGTGGTGTGTGGGTGTGACCAGAGTCAAGTGCCTGAGTACACCAAGGCCTGTAGAGAGCTGGTCCAGACCCAGATATTTTTTGGGGGGAGTAGCCACTCCTCCCTGAGGAAACAAAAAATAGAAAACATGTATTTGCAGCAGGACAGGGGGCGCTTTGAGCCCCTCAGCCAGTGGCAAATTCAGGCGGGAGTGGATCAGTGTGATTGCTCCTCCCCCTTATAGGTAGAGGAGACCCTGGCCCCACTGTTCACTGTACAACATACAGCATCATGTGCTGGGCTGGGGAGACAGCCTGCTGGCAGGGGGCATTGGTAGAGGACCAGGGCCACTCAATCGAGCCTGGGCCCAGGTTATTAGTACCTGCTCCCCCCTCCTCTCGGCACCCCTGTGTACATCCCCTGTGCTTTCAGCCCCACTGTCTCCCTAAATACAGAACATAAAAATAGAAAAATTCATAATTTTGTAAGAAAACTAGAATAACTACTTTTACACTAGACAGCTGGTCCTCATCATGCTGATGATGGGCCTATTTTTGTGTGAAGGCCGGGAGCTGTAGCTCCATCTGTCCCATTGTTAATCTGGCCCTGAGTCTGTATCTGGATAAACCAATAACTCTACCCGCATACAGTACCTCCGCTAACTGAACTACTGTGTAGTTCCAATCAGCATGTGTATTGTTGCCTTCAGCTTAATACCATAAGTATAGTTTTATTTTTTATTGAGAAGCACTACACTAAAAGTTATATTACATTTTTATATTGTTAGATCTAAGACCCACTTTAGTTTTTTGTAATCTCTATTTGCTGTTAAATAGTTTTTATTACTTGGGTGGTGATGATGACTCTACGGGTTAGGTACGTGATCCCAGCACTGATAAAGCCTGCGGTCAGAATCCCAACAGCGGAATACCAACGGTGGAAATCTCAACGCATGCAGGGAAGTAATCTAACCCTTCCCCTGACCCTAACCCACCCCTTCTGCTGCCTAACTATAACCTTCCCCTTTGCCAGCATAACCCTAACCATCCCCATCCCCCCGCAGCCTAACCCTAACCCTCCCCTACCGCAGCCTAACACTAACCCTCCCCCTAGTGCCTAACCCTAAACCTAACCCTCCCGTAATACTGACCGTCAGGATTGCAGCTGTTACCACCCACAGCTTATGCGAGCGTCCATGATGATGGTCGCGATGGTCAAGACCATCGCGACCATCGGGCTTGCGACGAGACCCTGCGGTAGGGTCTCGCTGCCGCAAGCCCTGGAGTGATTTTGGCTCTATCAGAGGCAAAATCACTCCCACTGACATCACTACTGATGTCAGTGGGGACGGACTCAGACGGTAGGCGTTCCCATGGGAACGCCTCCGTCTGGCAGCCACGCCCCCGGCACGCCCACCAAAGGGGGCGTGCTGTCAGTCACCATCAACAGCATGACCCCTTTGGTGCGAGACCCCGAGCGACGTATTCCTCGTCGCTCGCCGGGTCTCGCGCATGTGCACGACGGAGCTCCCTCCGTCGTGCGCATGTGCATTCGGCTAACATCGACCCGCTTGCGAGCGTCCTTCGCTCGCGAGCGGGTCTGAATCTGGCCCTCTGTCCGCCAGCATTGTGTGCGCCGGGATGGCTACTACATCCCATCTATACAGCTATATTACTCAACCATAAACCTATTTTGTGCTGT